>OU342742.1:434511061-435111061 GCA_910589775.1 Avena eriantha | reverse complement strand
AACTAGGTCCGTGCTAGAGAGCCATGGGCCCCAAAACATCACTCACCTAGTTTGACTTGCATTACAGGGAGTACTTTTGGAAAACAGATAAAAACTCAATAAATAAACCAAAGGCCCCCTCTCTTTTTGCAAACACCGATTACAAAACAGAGACGCTCACAAATGCGTACACACACCCACACCTATGAATGCAGGTACGCACACCATACACGTATGGGCACTTCAGAAAGACTGGATCTTGAGACTGATCCCGCGGGCTTGATCTTAACGAAGTCTTCATAGGCACCTAGCTATATATTGACGGGAACGTCGCCTCTCACTAACCTCATAGACATCCTTCAAAGTCGAGCGTCGAGGCTTCGTGGCGAAGGAAGTGCTAGGGGTTTGGAGGTCATATTCGTTGGCTGCTATGGGATGTAATTGAACCAATAATAATGTGCCCCCGGTAGTGAGCCCATAGAGCCTAGACACCAGTGACCATTACAATTACTTTGGGAAAATCGAGCAAAACCTAATACAAACTGAAGGCCCATCTCTCTCATTTTTGCAAAAATCCACTACAAAACGCACATGCTCACAAATGCATACACACACTCACCCTATGAACACATGAACGCACATCCTACCCCTATGAGCACCTCCAAAAGATTGTGTCTTCAGACTGTCCAGTGGAGGGGCTTGAGCTTGACAAAGTCACCATAGGCACCTACTTCCCTTGTAACCATCCTACAAAGCCGAGCGTCGAGGCTTCATCGAGAAGCAAGAGCTAGAGGAGTCAGAGCTAACATTCGTTCGCTGCTATAGGATATAACTAGACCACTAGTAACAATGGGGCCCCACGGTAGTGAGTCCATTGGCCCCAGACATCAAATAAAGCACGGTGTCAAGTCTTAAACATATATCTTAAGAGTGGAGTGGGTAGTGCTAACAAAAAAGATTCTTCAAGGTGATTCTAGTGCTAGACTTATGTCTAAGACAATCAATTGGGAGGGCCCACTATTCAGTGGATAACAGTCCATTTTTGTTTTTAGCATGGTTGGGTGGACCCACTTCAGTTCTAAACGCTGGACCAAAAGTAATTTTCATTGCTACTTCTAGACACTGCACACGCCCTTACTATACGTAGATTATAAATACTAGCCTCGTGTCTAAGAAAATTGTAGGTTGCTTTGAAAGTATTTCGAAAAATCTTTTGGAGGTACCCATCGAGGGGTCAACTAATATATCACAAAACACCAAGAGTTTTGACAATAGGTTAAACTTCTTGCTAAGATAGATTTTGCATCTTGACAATTTAACGAAATTAGGGCAAACTTGAGCTACAAGTATGCGCGATATAGATTTCTCTTGAATTAAATGTCTTTTTAGAGGTCTATAGGTGCATCTTGTTGTAGTAAACAATTCCATCACTATGAGTTTCCTACTATCTCAGGAAAGAACATTCTCAATTTTCCGAGTGTGATGACGAGATTGTTCTTTACCGTAAAGCACGTCTGAAGAATATGGATCTGAATGACACATGAGGCAAGTTTTCAGACATATATTATGGACCAACATGTTCTACTTACAATTTCCCATGTTTTATGAGTTCTCAAACTTCCTAGCTAACTTCACCCACTTGATTGATTTTATGCCGATGTATTGAAATTATTAGGTACAAATTGAACTGCCACAAGTAAATCGTAGGTTGCTTTGAAAGTTTGACGAAAGATCTCTCTTGGAGGTAACCATATATATCGGGGGGAGGGGTCAATTAATATATCGGAAACTACCAAGACTTTTGATGATATATAGGTACGGTTCAACTTCTTGCTAAGATTTTGCATCAATTTAATGAAATTAAGTTAGACTTGAGCTACAAATAAGCATAAATTAAATGTATTTTCAGAGGTAGATGGGTGCATTTTCTTGTAGTAAACAATGTCGTCGGTGTGAGTTTCCAACTACCAGGAAAGGACATTCTCAATTTTCCGAGTGATGTCATGATCATTCTCTCCCGTAAAGGAAGTCCGAAGAATATTGATCTAAATAAATGGCACAAGCCAAATTTTTCACACGCACACACACATAGGCACGTGCCACACTCGTATATACTGTATGAAATGTGATTTCACAAACATTAAGTTGTTATTAACATTTGTCTTGTTAGAGAAAAAGGCATACATTAAGTATATTAATAATAACTATCTAGAACATGGTGAAGATTTCTCTAGATACTGTTCAACACTAATCCAACTACTCTAAACCATTGGATCTAATAGCCCAATGGTCACGATTGGTGCTATGGATCCAATTCAAAACTGCCTACCTAACTCCACCCACTTGAATGACTTTATGTCGACTTATCGAAAATAGGTTAGATTTGAACTAGTATAAGTAAATTTTAGGTTACGGTGAAAGTTCTACAAAAAAAGCTTTTGGAGGTACCCATTGGGGGTAACAATTAATATATGAGAAACTATCCAACGAGAGTTTTGATGACAAGTTGGATCTATACTCGCAAATCCGAACATTTTGCTAACTGTTGGATCTTCTTTTCCATTCCTAGCATCTAAAAATATTCTACTAATAGTCTTGATGAGAAAGATGAACGCTAGTATTTGCAAACCTCAAAACACACACTTTATTGCTTAGTTTTAGGGTCCTTGTGCTAAATGCATGGACTTGGATGCAATTTTAATTTTTTATGAGGTCATTGATATGTAATTTGTACTTCCACCGACCGTGTTCACTCTCGAGCACATCGCACCTACTAGACCAACCATTAGATCGGCCATTCGTAGTATTTCTTATTATCTTATCTTTATCTTGTGTTATCTCTTACAATACCATACCATACCACGCACTACATATAGTGTACGGATTAACTTTGAACATTGACCGTTGGATCAAGACTGGCAAGTCCAAACATTGCTAATCGTGGGATCTTATTTTCCATTCTTAGCATCTAAAAAGATTCTACTAATAGTCTTTAGCATGATGATCGCTAGTATATGTAAACCTCTAGCTCAAAACACACACTTCATTGCTTAGTTTCAGGGTCGTTCTTGTTCTAAACGCATGGACTTGGATGTAATTTCATTTTTTGAGGTCCTTGATGTAAATTGTAATTCTACCCACCGTGTTAACTCTCAAAGCACCTCTCTCCTACAAGACCTACCATTATATCAGCCATTCGTAGTACTTCTTGTCTTACCTTTATCTTGTCCCTTATCTCTTACAATACCATGCATACCACCACTAAATAGTGTAGGGATTAACTTATTTGAACATTGACCGTTGGATCAACACTGGCAAATCCAAACATTGCTAACCGTTGGATCTTCTTTTCCATTCATAGCATCTAGAAATATTCTACCGATAGTCTTTAGCACAATGGACACTAGTATGCGCGAACCTCAAAACACACACTTCATTGCTCAGTTTCAGGGTCCTTGTGCTAAATGCATAAATGTACTTGGATGCAATTTTCATTTTTATGAGGTCCTTGATGTAACTTGTACTTCCACAGACCGTCTTAACTCTCAAGCACCTCGTTCCTACGAGACCAACCATTAGATCGGCCATTCGTGGCACTTCTTATCTTATCTTTATCTTGTCTTATCTCTTACAATACCATACCACCATTGTATAGTGTATGAATTAACTTTGAACATTGACCGCTGGATCAAGACTGGCAAATCCAAACATTGCTAACAGTTAGATCTTCTATTTTCCCTTAGCATCAAGAAAGATACTATTGATAGTCTTTAGCACGATGAACGCTAGTATGCGCAAACCACAAAACACACACACTTCATTATTAGATTTTAGCATCATTGTGTTAAACGGATGGACTTGGATGCAATTTTCATTCTTTATGAGGTCCTTGATGTAAGTTGTACTTCCATCGATCGTGTTAACTCTCAAGCACCTCTCTCCAACAATACCTACCATAGTTAAAATAAAATGCAACCACCCCAATTATCACACAAACTGGACCAACGGTTTCTTATACGTAATGCCCAAGTTTTTAGTACTAGGATTTTGCAAGCTTCCTAGCAAACTTTGCACACTTCGTGACTTTTGTCCATTTAACAAAATTATACCAAACTTGAGGTACAAGTAAGCACAATAGATTTCTCTTGAATTAAATGTATTTTTGTAGGTAGATGGGTGCATCTAATTCTAGTAAATAATGTCGTCGGTGTGAGTTTCTAACTATGAGGAAAGAAAATCCTCAGTTTTCCGAGTGATGAGGAGATGGCTCTTTTATGTAAAGAAAGTATGAAGAATATGGATCTCAATGCTATAAGCCAAGCTTTTAGACATATTAAGTGGACCAACGTGTTTTACTTACGATTCCCATGTTTTATGAGTTTTCAAACTCCCTATATAGCTAATTAACTTTGCCCCACTTGAATGACTTCATGCCTCTATTTATCAAAATTTGGTCAAACTTGAACTACGACAACTAAATTATTGTAGGTTGCTTCTAAAGAATTACAAACAACTTTTGGAGGTGTACCCATTGGGGGCTCGGTTAATATATCAAAAACCAACCGAGATTTTTGAAAATAGGTTTTTAACTCCTTTCTAATTAAGATTGTGCATCTTGACAATTCAACAAAAAATTAGCTCAAACTTGAGCTATAAGTATGCGCGGTAGATTTTGCTTTAATTAAATGTCTCTTTGGAGGTAGATGGATGCATCTTCTTGTAGTAATCAGTACCACCGGTGTGTGTTTCCAACTATCAGGAAAGAATATTCTCAATTTTTGCGAGTGATGATGAGATTATTGTTTGTTTTCGTAAACAAAGTCTGGAGAATATGGATCTGAATGCCACAAGCCAAGCTTTTGGACATATATAGTGAACCCTCATGTTGTACTTATGATTCCCGTGTTTTATGAGTTTTCAAACTTATTCCTAAAGCTAAATTTTCCCACATAAAATTGATTTTATGTCGATTTATTGAAATTAGTTCAATTTTGAACTACAAGTAATTTATAGGTTACATTGAAAGTTTTACGTTTTTTGGAGGTAACCATTGGGGGCCGATTTAATATATCACAAACCACCACTGATAGTTTTTACAACAAGTTCAACTTCTTGCTAAGATTTTGCATCTTGACAGTTTAGCAAAATTAGATCAAACTTGAGCTACAAGTAAATTTGATAGATTGCTCTTGAATTAATTGTCTTTTTGAAGGTAGACGGGTGCATCTTCTTGTATTAAACAATGTCGTCGATGTGAGTTTCCAAATATCAGGAAATATCATTCTTAATTTTCCAAGTGATGACGAGATTGTTCCTTTCTGTGAAGACAGTCTGAAGAGTAATGGATATGAATGCCACAAGCCATGCTTTTAGACATCTTATCTTACCACTATATAGTGTACGAATAACTTTGAATATTGACCGTTGGATCAAGACTCGCGAATCCGAACATTTAAAACCATTGGATCTTCTTTTCCATTCTAGCATCTAGAAGATTCTATTGATAGTCTTGAACACAATGAATGCGCTATGCATAAACCTCTCAAAACACACTTCTCCATCATACTAGAATTTTCTCCCTCGTTTCTCTAGACCATGTTGCCAAAAAATTTAACTGTTAGGTAGCTAATAATCTTTGACTTCTACACATGATGATACAAAGTAGAAGAACCAAATATACACCCATACTTTATAGATGTTGATCAAATTTATATTTTTTCCACTTTACCTATTATAATTTTATATAGTGATGATATGCTGGACGTCTATTATCTGATCCTCATGTGCAGGGCACGTGCTATCTTATCTTATCTTATCTTATCTTAACACTATATAGTGTACAGATAACTTTGAATGTTGACCGTTGGATCAAGACTCGTGAATCCCAGCATTTCTAGCCGTTGGATCTTCTTTTCCATTCTAACATCTAGAAGATTCTATTGATAGTCTTGAACACAATGAATGCACTATGCATAAACCTCTCAAAACACACTTCTCCATCATACTAGAATCTTCTCCCTCATTTCTCTAGACCATGTTACCAAAAATTTCAAGTCTTAGGTAGCTAATAATCTTTGACTCCTACACATGATGATACAAAGTACAAGGACCAAATATACACCCATACTTTATAGATGTTGATCAAATTTATATTTTTTGTGCTTTACCAATTATAATTTTATATAGTGATGATATGTCATACGTTTAATATCTGAGCCTTATTAAGGTGTGCTTTCTTACACAATGTGGGAGTAGTATATTTCTTTGCTTATACATATGGTCACCTCTGTCCGCACGTTGTACATGCTGAGAGAATAAAACGCTGGTAGGGGAAGAGGGCAGCAGCGAAGAGAAGTTGAAGGTAGTTCCTTGTCAGAGCAAAGTTATGATGGGTTTCTGACACGAGGTACTCCTTCGGCCTTACAGTGTACACTCTACTAGTAGTAAATTTCAGGACTTATGCACGCAAAACAAATCGTGTGTTTTCTCTCTTTCACTATGGTCCATCTCTCCCCCCTTTCCGCTCGCGCATCGGTCCGGCTGATATCTCTCCCCTCGTCCATAGCGTGGCGCTGCGCAAGTCTTCCTTGGTACGGCGGCTCTGTGTCTCTAACGTGTTCGGCAACCGCGCGTTGGTGTGGAGTAGGGACGAGGAGTACATAGGAAGGAAACCAATTTGGTACTTGGTGGAACAAAAATTCAAACTTTTATAGTTTTCGAAATTTTCAATTTCTTCCCAAACATCGGGAGGGAAGGTTATTCAAAATATCAGCCAAACATCGGGAGGGAAGGAAATTTTGAACCCGTTTTGAACATTGGCTGTTGGATCAAGACTGGCAAATCCGAACTTTGAACATTGACCGTTGGATCAAGACTAGCAAATCAGAACTTGGCTAACCGTTGTATCTTCTTTTCCATTATTAGCATCTAGAAAGATTCTACTAATAGTCTTTAGCACAATGGACGCTAGTATGTACAAACCTCAAAACACACACTTCATTGCTCAGTTTCAGGGTCCTTGTGCTAAATGCATGCATGGACTTGGATGCAATTTTCATTTTTTATGAGGTCCTTGATGTAACTTGTACTTCCACCGACCGTGTTAACTCTCAAGCACCTCGCTCTTAGGAGAACTACCATTAGATCGGCCATTCGCAGTACTTCTATCTTATCTTTATCTTGTCTCTTATCTCTTACAATACCATACCACTGCATATAGTGTAGAGATTAAGTTTGAACATTAAAAGTTGGATCAAGACTGGCAAATACAAACATTGCTAACCGTTGGATCTTATTTTCCATTCTAGCATCTAGGTCTATACTCCCTGGCTCCGTCCCAAAATATAAGGCGCCTAAGGATTGGTCAAAAGTCAAACCTTACTAACTTTGACCAAATATTTACAAAAAAATTTCTACATCTACAATATTGAATGGACATATTAAGAAATTATACTTTATGGTGAATCTATTGATATTAATTTAGTATTCTAAATTTTTATATTTTTGTGTATAGTCATGGTCAAACTTAAAAAATGTTGACTTTCGACTAATCCTTAGGCACCTTATATTTTGGCGGAGGGAGTACTATTCAACACGAATCTAGTTGCTCTGAAGCATTGGATCTAATAGCCAAACGGTCATGATTAGTGTTATGGATCCAATTCAAAACTGCTCCACTATAGTAGTGAGTAGACAGAATACAGTCTATTGTGCTATGAAATTTTGGGGGTGGTGACATGATGGTTCTAGAACATGCATGGTGGAGTTTGCTCTAGGTACTATTCAACACGAATCCAGCTTCTCTGAACCATTGGATCCAACATCCCAACGGTCAGGATTGGTGTTATGGATCCAATTCAAAACTGCTCCACTATAGTAGTAGATATAGAGATATCTTATCTTATCTTACCACTATATAGTGTATGAATAACTTTGAATATTGACCGTTGGATCAAGACTCGTGAGTCCCAACATTTCCAGCCGTTGGATCTTCTTTTCCATTCTAGCACCTAGAAGATTCTGTTGATAGTCTTCAGCATAATGAATGTTATGCACAAACCTCAAAACACACTTATCCATCATACTAGAATATTCTCCCTCGTAGGTAATAATCGTTTGACTTCTACATGATCTTATCTTATCTTATCTTAACACTATATAGTGTACAGATAACTTGGAATGTTGACCGTTGGATCAAGCCTCGTGAATCCCAGCATTTCTAGCCGTTGGATCTTCTTTTCCATTCTAGCATCTAGAAGATTCTATTGATAGTCTTGAACACAATGAATGCAGTATGCATAAACCTCTCAAAACACACTTCTCCATCGTACTAGAATCTTCTCCCTCATTTCTCTAGACCATGTTACCAAAAATTTCAAGTCTTAGGTAGCTAATAATCTTTGACTCCTACACATGATGATAGGAAGTACAAGGACCAAATATACACCCATACTTTATAGATGTTGATCAAATTTATATTTTTTGTGCTTTACCAATTATAAGTTTATATAGTGATGATATGTCATACGTTTAATATCTGAGCCTTATTAAGGTGTGCTTTCTTACACAATGTGGGAGTAGTATATTTCTTTGCTTATACATATGGTCACCTCTGTCCGCACGCTGTACATGCTGAGAGAATAAAACGCTGGTAGGGGAAGAGGGCAGCAGCGAAGAGAAGTTGAAGGCAGTTCCTTGTCAGAGCAAAGTTATGATGGGTTTCTGACACGAGGTACTCCTTCGGCCTTACAGTGTACACTCTACTAGTAGTAAATTTCAGGACTTATGCACGCAAAACAAATCGTGTGTTTTCTCTCTCCTTCACTATGGTCCATCTCTCCCCCCCTTTCCCCTCGCGCATTGGTCCGGCTGATATCTCTCCCCTCGTCCATAGCGTGGCGCTGCGCAGGTCTTCCTTGGTACGGCGGCTCTGTGTCTCTAACATGTTCGGCAACCGCGCGTTGGTGTGGACTAGGGACGAGGAGTACATAGGAAGGAAACCAATTTGGTACTTGGTGGAACAAAAATTCAAACTTTTCTAGTTTTCGAAATTTTCAATTTCTTCCCAAACATCGGGAGGGAAGGCAATTTTGAACCCGTTTTGAACATTGGCCGTTGGATCAAGACTGGCAAATCCAAACTTTGAACATTGACCGTTGGATCAAGACTGACAAATCCAAACTTGGCTAACCGTCGTATCTTCTTTTCCATTATTAGCATCTAGAAAGATTCTACTAATAGTCTTTAGCACAATGGACGCTAGTATGTACAAACCTCAAAACACACACTTCATTTCTCAGTTTCAGGGCCCTTGTGGTAAATGCATGCATGGACTTGGATGCAATTTTCATTTTTTATGAGGTCCTTGATGTAACTTGTACTTCCACCGACCGTGTTAACTCTCAAGCACCTCGCTCTTACGAGAACGACCATTAGATTAGCCATTCGCAGTACTTCTATCTTATCTTTATCTTGTCTCTTATCTCTTACAATACCATACCACTGCATATAGTGTAGAGATTAACTTTGAACATTAAAAGTTGGACCAATACTGGCAAATACAAACATTGCTAACCATTGGATCTTATTTTCCATTCTAGCATCTAGGTCTATACTCCCTCGGTCCGTCCCAAAATATAAGGCGCCTAAGGATTGGTCAAAAGTCAAACCTTACTAACTTTGACCAAATATTTACAAAAAAATTTCTACATCTACAATATTGAATGGACATATTAAGAAATTATACTTTATGGTGAATCTATTGATATTAATTTAGTATTCTAAATTTTTATATTTTTGTGTATAATCATGGTCAAACATAAAAAATGTTGACTTTCGACTAATCCTTAGGCACCTTATATTTTGGCGGAGGGAGTACTATTCAACACGAATCTAGTTGCTCTGAAGCATTGGATCTATAGCCAAACGGTCATGATTAGTGTTATGGATCCAATTCAAAACTGCTCCACTATAGTAGTAAGTAGAGAGAATACAGTCTATTGTGCTATGAAATTTTGGGGGTGGTGACATGATGGTTCTAGAACATGCATGGTGGAGTTTGCTCTAGGTACTATTCAACACGAATCCAGCTTCTCTGAACCATTGGATCCAACATCCCAACGGTCAGGATTGGTGTTATGGATCCAATTCAAAACTGCTCCACTATAGTAGTAGAGATAGAGATATCTTATCTTATCTTACCACTATATAGTGTATGAATAACTTTGAATATTGACCGTTGGATCAAGACTCGTGAGTCCCAACATTTCCAGCTGTTGGATCTTCTTTTCCATTCTAGCATCTAGAAGATTCTGTTGATAGTCTTCAGCATAATGAATGTTATGCACAAACCTCAAAACACACTTATCCATCATACTAGAATCTTCTCCCTCGTAGCTAATAATCGTTGACTTCTACATGATCTTATCTTATCTTATGTTAACACAATATAGTATACAGATAACTTTGAATGTTGACCGTTGGATCAAGACTCGTGAATCCCAGCATTTCTAGCCGTTGGATCTTCTTTTCCATTCTAGCATCTAGAAGAATCTATTGATGGTCTTGAACACAATGTATGCACTATGCATAAACCTCTCAAAACACACTTCTCCATCATACTAGAATCTTCTCCCTCATTTCTCTAGACCATGTTACCAAAAATTTCAAGTGTTAGGTAGCTAATAATCTTTGACTCCTACACATGATGATACAAAGTACAAGGACCAAATATACACCCATACTTTATAGATGTTGATCAAATTTATATTTTTTGTGCTTTACCAATTATAATTTTATATAGTGATGATATGTCATACGTTTAATATCTGAGCCTTATTAAGGTGTGCTTTCTTACACAATGTGGGAGTAGTATATTTCTTTGCTTATACATATGGTCACCTCTGTCCGCACGCTGTACATGCTGAGAGAATAAAACGCTGGTAGGGGAAGAGGGCAGCAGCGAAGAGATGTTGAAGGCAGTTCCTTGTCAGAGCAAAGTTATGATGGGTTTCTGACACGAGGTACTCCTTCGGCCTTACAGTGTACACTCTACTAGTAGTAAATTTCAGGACTTATGCACGCAAAACAAATCGTGTGTTTTCTCTCTCCTTCACTATGGTCCATCTCTCCCCCTTTCCCCTCGCGCATCGGTCCGGCTAATATCTCTCCCCTCGTCCATAGCGTGGCGGTGTGCAAGTCTTCCTTGGTACGGTGGCTCTGTGTCTCTAACGTGTTCGGCAACCGCGCGTTGGTGTGGACTAGGGACGAGGAGTACATAGGAAGGAAACCAATTTGGTACTTGGTGGAACAAAAATTCAAACTTTTCCAGTTTTCGAAATTTTCAATTTCTTCCCAAACATCGGGAGGGAAGGTTATTCAAAATATCAGCCAAACATCGGGAGGGAAGGCAATTTTGAACCCGTTTTGAACATTGGCCGTTGGATCAAGACTGGCAAATCCGAACTTTGAACATTGACCGTTGGATCAAGACTGACAAATCCAAACTTGGCTAACCGTTGTATCTTCTTTTCCATTATTAGCATCTAGAAAGATTCTACTAATAGTCTTTAGCACAATGGACGCTAGTATGTACAAACCTCAAAACACACACTTCATTGCTCAGTTTCAGGGTCCTTGTGCTAAATGCATGCATGGACTTGGATGCAATTTTCATTTTTTATGAGGTCCTTGATGTAACTTGTACTTCCACCGACCGTGTTAACTCTCAAGCACCTCGCTCTTACGAGAACTACCATTAGATCAGCCATTCGCAGTACTTCTATCTTATCTTTATCTTGTCTCTTATCTCTTACAATACCATACCACTTCATATAGTGTAGAGATTAACTTTGAACATTAAAAGTTGGACCAAGACTCGCAAATACGAACATTGCTAACCATTGGATCTTATTTTCCATTCTAGCATCTAGGTCTATACTCCCTCGCTCCGTCCCAAAATATAAGGCGCCTAAGGATTGGTCAAAAGTCAAACCTTACTAACTTTGACCAAATATTTACAAAAAAATTTCTACATCTACAATATTGAATGGACATATTAAGAAATTATACTTTATGGTGAATCTATTGATATTAATTTAGTATTCTAAATTTTTATATTTTTGTGTATAATCATGGTCAAACATAAAAAATGTTGACTTTCGACTAATCCTTAGGCACCTTATATTTTGGCGGAGGGAGTACTATTCAACATGAATCTAGTTGCTCTGAAGCATTGGATCTAATAGCCAAACGGTCATGATTAGTGTTATGGATCCAATTCAAAACTGCTCCACTATAGTAGTAAGTAGAGAGAATACAGTCTATTGTGCTATAAAATTTTGGGGGTGGTGACATGATGGTTCTAGAACATGCATGGTGGAGTTTGCTCTAGGTACTATTCAACACGAATCCAGCTTCTCTGAACCATTGGATCCAACATCCCAACGGTCAGGATTGGTGTTATGGATCCAATTCAAAACTGCTCCACTATAGTAGTAGAGATAGAGACATCTTATCTTATCTTACCACTATATAGTGTATGCATAACTTTGAATATTGACCGTTGGATCAAGACTCGTGAGTCCCAGCATTTCCAGCCGTTGGATCTTCTTTTCCATTCTAGCATCTAGAAGATTCTGTTGATAGTCTTCAGCATAATGAATGTTATGCACAAACCTCAAAACACACTTATCCATCATACTAGAATCTTCTCCCTCGTAGCTAATAATCATTGACTTCTACATGATCTTATCTTATCTTATCTTAACACTATATAGTATACAGATAACTTTGAATGTTGACCATTGGATCAAGACTCGTGAATCCCAGCATTTCTAGCCGTTGGATCTTCTTTTCCATTCTAGCATCTAGAAGAATCTATTGATAGTCTTGAACACAATGTATGCACTATGCATAAACCTCTCAAAACACACTTCTCCATCATACTAGAATCTTCTCCCTCATTTCTCTAGACCATGTTACCAAAAATTTCAAGTGTTAGGTAGCTAATAATCTTTGACTCCTACACATGATGATACAAAGTACAAGGACCAAATATACACCCATACTTTATAGATGTTGATCAAATTTATATTTTTTGTGCTTTACCAATTATAATTTTATATAGTGATGATATGTCATACGTTTAATATCTGAGCCTTATTAAGGTGTGCTTTCTTACACAATGTGGGAGTAGTATATTTCTTTGCTTATACATATGGTCACCTCTGTCCGCACGCTGTACATGCTGAGAGACTAAAACGCTGGTAGGGCAAGAGGGCAGCAGTGAAGAGAAGTTGAAGGCAGTTCCTTGTCAGAACAAAGTTATGATGGGTTTCTGACACGAGGTACTCCTTCGGCCTTATAGTGTACACTCTACTAGTAGTAAATTTCAGGACTTATGCGCGCAAAACAAATCGTGTGTTTTCTCTCTCCTTCACTATGGTCCATCTCTCCCCCCCTTTCCCCTCGCGCATCGGTCCGGCTAATATCTCTCCCCTCGTCCATAGCATGGCGGTGCGCAAGTCTTCCTTGGTACGGCGGCTCTGTGTCTCTAACGTGTTCGGCAACCGCGCGTTGGTGTGGACTAGGGACGAGGAGTACATAGGAAGGAACCCAATTTGGTACTTGGTGGAACAAAAATTCAAACTTTTCCAGTTTTCGAAATTTTCAATTTCTTCCCAAACATCGGGAGGGAAGGTTATTCAAAATATCAGCCAAACATCGGGAGGGAAGGCAATTTTGAACCCGTTTTGAACATTGGCCGTTGGATCAAGACTAGCAAATCCAAACTTTGAACATTGACCGTTGGATCAAGACTGACAAATCCAAACTTGGCTAACCGTCGTATCTTCTTTTCCATTATTAGCATCTAGAAAGATTCTACTAATAGTCTTTAGCACAATGGACGCTAGTATGTACAAACCTCAAAAAACACACTTCATTTCTCAGTTTCAGGGCCCTTGTGCTAAATGCATGCATGGACTTGGATGCAATTTTCATTTTTTATGAGGTCCTTGATGTAACTTGTACTTCCACCGACCGTGTTAACTCTCAAGCACCTCGCTCTTACGAGAACGACCATTAGATTAGCCATTCGCAGTACTTCTATCTTATCTTTATCTTGTCTCTTATCTCTTACAATACCATACCACTGCATATAGTGTAGAGATTAACTTTGAACATTAAAAGTTGGACCAATACTGGAAAATACAAACATTGCTAACCATTGGATCTTATTTTCCATTCTAGCATCTAGGTCTATACTCCCTCGCTCCGTCCCAAAATATAAGGCGCCTAAGGATTGGTCAAAAGTCAAACCTTACTAACTTTGACCAAATATTTACAAAAAAATTTCTACATCTACAATATTGAATGGACATATTAAGAAATTATACTTTATGGTGAATCTATTGATATTAATTTAGTATTCTAAATTTTTATATTTTTGTGTATAATCATGGTCAAACATAAAAAATGTTGACTTTCGACTAATCCTTAGGCACCTTATATTTTGGCGGAGGGAGTACTATTCAACACGAATCTAGTTGCTCTGAAGCATTGGATCTAATAGCCAAACGGTCATGATTAGTGTTATGGATCCAATTCAAAACTGCTCCACTATAGTAGTAAGTAGAGAGAATACAGTCTATTGTGCTATGAAATTTTGGGGGTGGTGACATGATGGTTCTAGAACATGCATGGTGGAGTTTGCTCTAGGTACTATTCAACACGAATCCAGCTTCTCTGAACCATTGGATCCAACATCCCAACGGTCAGGATTGGTGTTATGGATCCAATTCAAAACTGCTCCACTATAGTAGTAGAGATAGAGATATCTTATCTTATCTTACCACTATATAGTGTATGAATAACTTTGAATATTGACCGTTGGATCAAGACTCGTGAGTCCCAACATTTCCAGCTGTTGGATCTTCTTTTCCATTCTAGCATCTAGAAGATTCTGTTGATAGTCTTCAGCATAATGAATGTTATGCACAAACCTCAAAACACACTTATCCATCATACTAGAATCTTCTCCCTCGTAGCTAATAATCGTTGACTTCTACATGATCTTATCTTATCTTATGTTAACACAATATAGTATACAGATAACTTTGAATGTTGACCGTTGGATCAAGACTCGTGAATCCCAGCATTTCTAGCCGTTGGATCTTCTTTTCCATTCTAGCATCTAGAAGAATCTATTGATGGTCTTGAACACAATGTATGCACTATGCATAAACCTCTCAAAACACACTTCTCCATCATACTAGAATCTTCTCCCTCATTTCTCTAGACCATGTTACCAAAAATTTCAAGTGTTAGGTAGCTAATAATCTTTGACTCCTACACATGATGATACAAAGTACAAGGACCAAATATACACCCATACTTTATAGATGTTGATCAAATTTATATTTTTTGTGCTTTACCAATTATAATTTTATATAGTGATGATATGTCATACGTTTAATATCTGAGCCTTATTAAGGTGTGCTTTCTTACACAATGTGGGAGTAGTATATTTCTTTGCTTATACATATGGTCACCTCTGTCCGCACGCTGTACATGCTGAGAGAATAAAACGCTGGTAGGGGAAGAGGGCAGCAGCGAAGAGATGTTGAAGGCAGTTCCTTGTCAGAGCAAAGTTATGATGGGTTTCTGACACGAGGTACTCCTTCGGCCTTACAGTGTACACTCTACTAGTAGTAAATTTCAGGACTTATGCACGCAAAACAAATCGTGTGTTTTCTCTCTCCTTCACTATGGTCCATCTCTCCCCCCTTTCCCCTCGCGCATCGGTCCGGCTAATATCTCTCCCCTCGTCCATAGCGTGGCGGTGCGCAAGTCTTCCTTGGTACGGTGGCTCTGTGTCTCTAACGTGTTCGGCAACCGCGCGTTGGTGTGGACTAGGGACGAGGAGTACATAGGAAGGAAACCAATTTGGTACTTGGTGGAACAAAAATTCAAACTTTTCCAGTTTTCGAAATTTTCAATTTCTTCCCAAACATCGGGAGGGAAGGTTATTCAAAATATCAGCCAAACATCGGGAGGGAAGGCAATTTTGAACCCGTTTTGAACATTGGCCGTTGGATCAAGACTGGCAAATCCGAACTTTGAACATTGACCGTTGGATCAAGACTGACAAATCCAAACTTGGCTAACCGTTGTATCTTCTTTTCCATTATTAGCATCTAGAAAGATTCTACTAATAGTCTTTAGCACAATGGACGCTAGTATGTACAAACCTCAAAACACACACTTCATTGCTCAGTTTCAGGGTCCTTGTGCTAAATGCATGCATGGACTTGGATGCAATTTTCATTTTTTATGAGGTCCTTGATGTAACTTGTACTTCCACCGACCGTGTTAACTCTCAAGCACCTCGCTCTTACGAGAACTACCATTAGATCAGCCATTCGCAGTACTTCTATCTTATCTTTATCTTGTCTCTTATCTCTTACAATACCATACCACTTCATATAGTGTAGAGATTAACTTTGAACATTAAAAGTTGGACCAAGACTCGCAAATACGAACATTGCTAACCATTGGATCTTATTTTCCATTCTAGCATCTAGGTCTATACTCCCTCGCTCCGTCCCAAAATATAAGGCGCCTAAGGATTGGTCAAAAGTCAAACCTTACTAACTTTGACCAAATATTTACAAAAAAATTTCTACATCTACAATATTGAATGGACATATTAAGAAATTATACTTTATGGTGAATCTATTGATATTAATTTAGTATTCTAAATTTTTATATTTTTGTGTATAATCATGGTCAAACATAAAAAATGTTGACTTTCGACTAATCCTTAGGCACCTTATATTTTGGCGGAGGGAGTACTATTCAACATGAATCTAGTTGCTCTGAAGCATTGGATCTAATAGCCAAACGGTCATGATTAGTGTTATGGATCCAATTCAAAACTGCTCCACTATAGTAGTAAGTAGAGAGAATACAGTCTATTGTGCTATAAAATTTTGGGGGTGGTGACATGATGGTTCTAGAACATGCATGGTGGAGTTTGCTCTAGGTACTATTCAACACGAATCCAGCTTCTCTGAACCATTGGATCCAACATCCCAACGGTCAGGATTGGTGTTATGGATCCAATTCAAAACTGCTCCACTATAGTAGTAGAGATAGAGACATCTTATCTTATCTTACCACTATATAGTGTATGCATAACTTTGAATATTGACCGTTGGATCAAGACTCGTGAGTCCCAGCATTTCCAGCCGTTGGATCTTCTTTTCCATTCTAGCATCTAGAAGATTCTGTTGATAGTCTTCAGCATAATGAATGTTATGCACAAACCTCAAAACACACTTATCCATCATACTAGAATCTTCTCCCTCGTAGCTAATAATCATTGACTTCTACATGATCTTATCTTATCTTATCTTAACACTATATAGTATACAGATAACTTTGAATGTTGACCATTGGATCAAGACTCGTGAATCCCAGCATTTCTAGCCGTTGGATCTTCTTTTCCATTCTAGCATCTAGAAGAATCTATTGATAGTCTTGAACACAATGTATGCACTATGCATAAACCTCTCAAAACACACTTCTCCATCATACTAGAATCTTCTCCCTCATTTCTCTAGACCATGTTACCAAAAATTTCAAGTGTTAGGTAGCTAATAATCTTTGACTCCTACACATGATGATACAAAGTACAAGGACCAAATATACACCCATACTTTATAGATGTTGATCAAATTTATATTTTTTGTGCTTTACCAATTATAATTTTATATAGTGATGATATGTCATACGTTTAATATCTGAGCCTTATTAAGGTGTGCTTTCTTACACAATGTGGGAGTAGTATATTTCTTTGCTTATACATATGGTCACCTCTGTCCGCACGCTGTACATGCTGAGAGAATAAAACGCTGGTAGGGGAAGAGGGCAGCAGTGAAGAGAAGTTGAAGGCAGTTCCTTGTCAGAACAAAGTTATGATGGGTTTCTGACACGAGGTACTCCTTCGGCCTTATAGTGTACACTCTACTAGTAGTAAATTTCAGGACTTATGCACGCAAAACAAATCGTGTGTTTTCTCTCTCCTTCACTATGGTCCATCTCTCCCCCCCTTTCCCCTCGCGCATCGGTCCGGCTAATATCTCTCCCCTCGTCCATAGCATGGCGGTGCGCAAGTCTTCCTTGGTACGGCGGCTCTGTGTCTCTAACGTGTTCGGCAACCGCGCGTTGGTGTGGACTAGGGACGAGGAGTACATAGGAAGGAACCCAATTTGGTACTTGGTGGAACAAAAATTCAAACTTTTCCAGTTTTCGAAATTTTCAATTTCTTCCCAAACATCGGGAGGGAAGGTTATTCAAAATATCAGCCAAACATCGGGAGGGAAGGCAATTTTGAACCCGTTTTGAACATTGGCCGTTGGATCAAGACTGGCAAATCCAAACTTTGAACATTGACCGTTGGATCAAGACTGACAAATCCAAACTTGGCTAACCGTCGTATCTTCTTTTCCATTATTAGCATCTAGAAAGATTCTACTAATAGTCTTTAGCACAATGGACGCTAGTATGTACAAACCTCAAAAAACACACTTCATTTCTCAGTTTCAGGGCCCTTGTGCTAAATGCATGCATGGACTTGGATGCAATTTTCATTTTTTATGAGGTCCTTGATGTAACTTGTACTTCCACCGACCGTGTTAACTCTCAAGCACCTCGCTCTTACGAGAACGACCATTAGATTAGCCATTCGCAGTACTTCTATCTTATCTTTATCTTGTCTCTTATCTCTTACAATACCATACCACTGCATATAGTGTAGAGATTAACTTTGAACATTAAAAGTTGGACCAATACTGGCAAATACAAACATTGCTAACCATTGGATCTTATTTTCCATTCTAGCATCTAGGTCTATACTCCCTCGCTCCGTCCCAAAATATAAGGCGCCTAAGGATTGGTCAAAAGTCAAACCTTACTAACTTTGACCAAATATTTACAAAAAAAATTCTACATCTACAATATTGAATGGACATATTAAGAAATTATACTTTATGGTGAATCTATTGATATTAATTTAGTATTCTAAATTTTTATATTTTTGTGTATAATCATGGTCAAACATAAAAAATGTTGACTTTCGACTAATCCTTAGGAACCTTATATTTTGGCGGAGGGAGTACTATTCAACACGAATCTAGTTGCTCTGAAGCATTGGATCTAATAGCCAAACGGTCATGATTAGTGTTATGGATCCAATTCAAAACTGCTCCACTATAGTAGTAAGTAGAGAGAATACAGTCTATTGTGCTATGAAATTTTGGGGGTGGTGACATGATGGTTCTAGAACATGCATGGTGGAGTTTGCTCTAGGTACTATTCAACACGAATCCAGCTTCTCTGAACCATTGGATCCAACATCCCAACGGTCAGGATTGGTGTTATGGATCCAATTCAAAACTGCTCCACTATAGTAGTAGAGATAGAGACATCTTATCTTATCTTACCACTATATAGTGTATGCATAACTTTGAATATTGACCGTTGGATCAAGACTCGTGAGTCCCAACATTTCCAGCCTTTGGACTTCTTTTCCATTCTAGCATCTAGAAGATTCTGTTGATAGTCTTCAGCATAATGAATGTTATGCACAAACCTCAAAACACACTTATCCATCATACTAGAATCTTCTCCCACGTAGCTAATAATCGTTGACTTCTACATGATCTTATCTTATCTTATCTTAACACTATATAGTGTACAGATAACTTTGAATGTTGACCGTTGGAACAAGACTCGTGAATCCCAGCATTTCTAGCCGTTGGATCTTCTTTTCCATTCTAGCATCTAGAAGATTCTATTGATAGTTTTGAACACAATGAATGCACTATGCATAAACCTCTCAAAACACACTTCTCCATCATACTAGAATCTTCTCCCTCATTTCTCTAGACCATGTTACCAAAAATTTCAAGTGTTAGGTAGCTAATAAACTTTGACTCCTACACATGATGATACAAAGTACAAGGACCAAATATACACCCATACTTTATAGTGTTGATCAAATTTATATTTTTTGTGCTTTACCAATTATAATTTTATATAGTGATGATATGTCATACGTTTAATATCTGAGCCTTATTAAGGTGTGCTTTCTTACACAATGTGGGAGTAGTATATTTCTTTGCTTATACATATGGTCACCTCTGTCCGCACGCTGTACATGCTGAGAGAATAAAACGCTGGTAGGGGAAGAGGGCAGCAGCGAAGAGAAGTTGAAGGCAGTTCCTTGTCAGAGCAAAGTTATGATGGGTTTCTGACACGAGGTACTCCTTTGGCCTTACAGTGTACACTCTACTAGTAGTAAATTTCAGGACTTATGCACGCAAAACAAATCGTGTGTTTTCTCTCTCCTTCACTATGGTCCATCTCTCCCCCCCTTTCCCCTCGCGCATCGGTCCCGCTAATATCTCTCCCCTCGTCCATAGCGTGGCGCTGCGCAAGTCTTCCTTGGTACGGCGGCTCTGTGTCTCTAACGTGTTTGGCAACCGCGCATTGGTGTGGACTAGGGACGAGGAGTACATAGGAAGGAAACCAATTTGGTACTTGGTGGAACAAAACTTCAAACTTTTCCAGTTTTCGAAATTTTCAATTTCTTCCCAAACATCGGGAGGGAAGGTTATTCAAAATATCAGCCAAACATCAGGAGGGAAGGCAATTTTGAACCCGTTTTGAACATTGGCCGTTGGATCAAGACTGGCAAATCCGAACTTTGAAAATTGACCGTTGGATCAATACTAGCAAATCCAAACTTGGCTAACCGTTGTATCTTCATTTCCATTATTAGCATCTAGAAAGATTCTACTAATAGTCTTTAGCACAATGGACGCTAGTATGTGCAAACCTCAAAACACACACTTCATTGCTCAGTTTCAGGGTCCTTGTGCTAAATGCATGCATGGACTTGGATGCAATTTTCATTTTTTATGAGGTCCTTGATGTAACTTGTACTTCCACCGACCGTGTTAACTCTCAAGCACCTCGCTCTTACGAGAACTACCATTAGATCGGCCATTCACAGTACTTCTATCTTATCTTTATCTTGTCTCTTATCTCTTACAATACCATATTACCATTGTATAGTGTACGAATTAACTTTGAACATTGACCGCTAGATCAAGACTAACAAATCCAAACATTGCTAACAATTAGATCTTATTTTTCCCTTACCATCGAGAAAGATTCTATTGATAGTATTTAGCACGATGAACACTAGTATGCGCAAACCAGAAAACACACACACTTCATTATTCAGTTTTAGGGTCATTGTGTTAAATGGATGGACTTGGATGCAATTTTTAGTTTTTTATGAGGTCCTTGATGTAAGTTGTACTTCCATCGATCGTGTTAACACTCAAGCACCTCTCTCATACGATACCTACCATATTTAAAAGAAAATGCAACCACCCCAATTATCACAGAAACTAGACCAATGGTTTCTTATACGTAATGCCCCAGTTTTTAGTACTAGTATTTTTCAAGCTTTCTAGCAAACTTTGCACACTTCAGTGACTTCTTGTCAATTTGACAAAATTAGATCAAACTTGAGCTACAAGTAAGCGCGATATATTGCTCTTTAATTACATGTATTTTCGTAGGTAGATGGGTGCATCTTCTTCTAGTAAACAATATCATCGGTGTGAGTTCCTAAATATGAGGAAAGAAAATCCTCAGTTTTCCGAGTGACGACGAGATGGTACTTTATGTAAAGAAAGTCAGAAGAATATGGATCTCAATGCCATAAGCCAAGCATTTAGACATATTAAGTGGACCAACGTGTTTTACTTACGATTCCCATGTTTTATGCCTTTTCAAACTCCCTATATAGTTAATTAACTTTGCCCCACTTGAATGACATCATGACTATATTTATCAAAATTTGGTCAAACTTGAACTACAACAACTAAATTATTGTAGGTTGCTTCTAAAGAATTACAAAAAAGTTTTGGAGGTGTACCCATTGAGGGCTCGGTTAATATATCAGAAAACAACTGAGATTTTGACAATAGGTTTTTAACTCCTTTCTAATTAAGATTTTGCATCTTGACAATTTAAAAAAAATATCTCAAACTTGAGCTACAAGTAAGCGCGATAGATTTGTGTTTAATTAAATGTCTCCTTGGAGGTAGATGGATGCATCTTCTTGTAGTAATCAGTACCGCCGGTCTGAGTTTCCAACTATCAGGAAAGAACATTCTCAATTTTTCGAGTGATGATGTGATTATTGTTTGTTTTCGTAAGCAAACTCCGAAGTATATAGACGTGAATGTCACAAGCCATGCTTTCAGACATATATAGTGGACCGTCATGTTGTACTTATGATTCCCTTGTTTTATGAGTTTTCAAACTTATTGCTATAGCTAACTTTTCCCACTTGAAATTGATTTTATGTTGATTTATTGAAATTAGGTCAATATTGAACTACAAGTAAATTGTAGGTTGCATTGAAAGTTTTACGTTTTTTGGAGGTAACCATTGGGGATGAGGACATCCCTACGGTTGATAGAACCGTTGCACCTACAGCAACACTTCCTCACGTTCCACAATTCCAAGGACCTCTCACAAGAGCTCGTGCACGCCAACTAAATTACCAGGTACTTTCATTTATAGGAACTATTCCTAATATTCATGAGAATATGTTGCTGCCTAAATCAGATGTGTTTATGTTACATAGGAATGATGGGCCTAGCATGGATGAGAGGAAACAAGCATTAGAGCATGATCATGCATGGAGATGATGGCAGCAATCGTGTGAGGATTCAGGCTGATGCTGCAACTGAAGATTTTAGAACTTTGAAGCCACCATAATGAAAAGATGAAGACATGGATGAACTAGAGAGCTACACACTTCAAATTTTCATCCATGTGATTAGATGGTGTTGCGTCACCTTTAAATATGGGCCCGGCCCATGTATCTTTCGTCCAAATAAAGGGGATGAACTTTTAGAGTCCGTATAGTGGAGGAAACCGGCCTAGAGATGGATTTCGACCTCCTTCCCAAGGCTGGCCGAAATTTCCTTCTGTTCCTCCATGTATACCTCCATTAGGTCATCGTTTAGACTCGGATTTTGTTTAGTAAAAGACTTAGCCACGAGCTACTCTTTTCCATAGGCACAAGTGTCAAACCGACCTTTTGTACTACGCATTGACAGAATCCCACCTCTTTAATAAAGCTTTCATCTATATTCGCAATATCTTGATTGCATCTATAATTCTTGTTGGTTCTTCGATTGCTTGTATAGATTGATCCTCGTGATCAGGTTATTCTAGCTCCAGCGTGATCAATAGCCTCGGAAGTTGGTGTATCGATTTCTAAGGCGCAACGTCTCACATGTTTGTAGTCGGATCATCAACATCGACATCCACCATAATCGACAGTTATCGTCTCATCGAAAGATCGGGCACCTTTACCCTATCAAGTGGTATCAGATTTCGGGTTTCTTGGTGAGATCTTACAGTTTTCGTAGTTTAGATTACATATGTTCTTCTTCCTATAAACCATAAAAACACAACAAATTAGGGTTAGATCAGTATCCTAGAAACACTTTCGGGCCTTTTGCATCGTTTCTTTTCAGTATTTGCTTTGTTGAGTTCTAGTCTGCATCGTCGTGTCTAGTGCTAGTCTTAGATCTAGATCTTTAGAGTTTCGAGTTCTAGTCACAGTATTCTCCACCGCCACCACTGATTCCACCATCAACACCGATTCTGCTATCACCACCGCCATACACTTGCTACAACCCTACGCCCACATACCGCCATCACCACCGATTAGGTTTTTTTTTGTTTTCCTACTCTTGTTTCCATCATTGAAGATCCAATCCGAGTTGTAACTTGATCCGAGTTCCAGAAAGTTTCGACCAGAAGGGGAGGGGAGAGCAAAAAAAACTCTAGAAACTCCTACGAATTTTTTTCCAGCCTATACTGTTTTTACGCTTCTGGGATCGTTTTGAGGTATAAGCCATTATAGTGAAAAAAATTGGTGTCTACACGTTTTCCAGAGCAGTTTCGTGCAGTTTTCAGAAATTTCAAAAAAAAAATCTTGAGCCTATCCTGATATTCCACCTTACTGGTCGTTTTGATACATTTTCCATCCTAGTGATTTTCACCTCATTCGCGCGTTGTTCAGCGCACTGGTGCCTGTTGCTTTTCGGTGTCGCGGCGTGACTCGTCGTGTTCTAGGCTCGCGTCTCTAGCTTGGGATACTCTAGGACCAGCACAATAACACCGTTGAGCTGTTACTCAACCTTGCATTGATGTTTTGAAATCGTGTCTATAGATATTGCAACCACCTAGAACTCCACATATTTCTACACCGTGCGTTGACACCACCTGGCAATCGCTCTATTCAATCTTCCTGAAGTTTGATCATGACGGTTGCTGCTCACCACCTGCTGCAGGGTAAGAATGGGTAAGTGTATTGGTTTGCTTGATAGATTAAGCGTTTTCCACCACTGTTCTTGTTGTATCTCTATTATATACCTGTGCTTTTTGCGTACTAATCATGCCACCAGAAAACACCAAGACATAGCCACTGGAGGGTGAAGCCTTGCAGGCTCACGTCACCACTCTTTTGGTTGACCATATGCAGGATGTGGACAAGTGTTTTACTGACATGATGGAGCAACTCGATGGACTCGAGACCGCCTTCACCACCAAACTCGCCGCTAAATTCTAGGAGGTGCTACCACGCTTACCTCCACCACCGATGGCTCGCACGCCTCCTCCACAGTCGACTCGTGTGGCTCCTACACCAACCTTGTTGGGACGTGCATAACGCATTCTCAAACATCCGGCACAAACTTGGGCTGCGGGTGTTGCTGCTGCCGCGGGCACTACTGCTGCTGGCGTGGCAGGAGCTACGGGTGTCACACATTCCCGTGATGCACAGTTGGATGATTATTACGGGGAAGATGAGTACGAGGGCAAGTACGCGGACGATTCACAATTGATAAGCTAGTTGGTCGTCCTAGGCAATACAATCCCCACATTCGCAGTCCACCTCCTTTTACGTTGGTACATGATGTTGACCATGTTGCTAAACTGAAATTAAATGTTCTTACGTTTGATGGTCGCTATAATCCTGATGCATACGTCTCTTGGGAATTAGAATTAGACCAGCGTTTTGCATGCTTAAATTATCCCGAGGATAGACGTGTTAGTGCTGCTACTTGTGAGTTCACTAGTTTTTCTTCCATATGCTGGTCTGAATATTGTCGTGCTAATCATGCTAATCCAATCAATACGTGGGATGCTTTGAAACATGCTATGCATATTCGTTTTGTTCCACCATATTATTAGCGTTCCATGCTTACCAAATTAGCAGGTCTAGATCAAGGCAAAAATTCTGTAGAGGATTACTATCAGGAGTTGCAAACTGGCATGCTGCATTGTGGTATAGAGGAGGATAATGAAGCATTAATGGCACGATTCATAGGTGGGTTAAATAAGGAAATTCAGACCATTCTTAGATATAAATCTTATCACACTATTACCCGTTTGTTCCATCTTGCTTGCAATGCTGAATGTGAAGTGCAGGATCGACGCAAGGCAACACAAACTAATTATTATGCAGGGTGTTCTACTTGGAGATCACCAATTCAGCGTCACGGGCTTCTGCACGTACACCTCTAACGACCCAATCCACGTGATCTTCAGCATCTACACCACCTTCGTTTGCTACATGGAAGACTACTATGGGACCAACCCTGAGTGATGTGTCCTCCATGGCATCTACGGGCAAGTCCAGCCAAATTCAGTGCCGCAAATGTGGTGGATTTGGTCACTTTGCACTGGATTGTGCCTCCTCCGGTGTGATGATTGCTCTTGAGGATGGTGGATACGATTCCGCCAGTGATTACGATGAAGATACTTTGGCTCTTATTGCATATGATGAGCAATGGGCTGCAGCACCCACGGAGCAAGATTCTGAATATATGGCTACGGAACATGCGGAGAAATACCCGAGTTTAGTTGCACAACGAGTCTTGAGTGCACAAATTACCAAGGCCGAGCTTGACCAGCACCATAATATGTTCCATACAAAAGGCGTGGTTAAAGATCATTGTATTCGCATTATTATTGATGGAGGGAGCTGCAAGAATTTGGCGAGCATGGAGATGGTTGAAAAGATTTCTCTTACGACACGACCCCATCCTCATCCATATCACATTCAATCGTTTAATAACAGCGGCAAGGTTAAGGTAACACGTACAGTTCATGTGCATTTTACTATTGCTGCATATGTTGATTATGTTGATTGTGATGTTGTTCCTATGCAAGCATGTGCTCTTTTACTTGGTAGACCATGCCAATTTGATACAAATTCTATACACTATGGTAGCACAAATGAATATTCTCTTATTCATAATGATAAGAAAATTGTGTTACTTCCCATGTCTCCTGAAAGTATTTTAAAAGATGATCTTGCTAGAGCTAGTAGAGCACATAATGAGGGGAAAAAGCTGAGCGAAAATCCGATTGTTGCTAAGGAACTTATGCCTTCTACAAGTACTTCTAAATCTGATATAGCAAGCAAATCTGATATTGTTCAAATTGATGTGAGTACTACTGCATGTTATGCTATCATTTCCAAAGAAGTGTTGTTTTCGTTTGAGGAGATGCCTCCTTCTTTGCCACCTGTCGTTTCTAACATTTTGCAGGAGTATGAGGACGTTTTCCCACAAGATGTACCTCCAGGACTACCACCTATTCGTGGAATTGAGTACCAAATTGATATGATTCCTAGAGCATCTTTGCCCAACCGTGCGCCATATTGTACCAATCCAGAGGAGACGAAAGAGATTCAGCGACAAATTCAAGAACCTCTTGACAAGGGTCATATTTCTGAGTCTCTTTGTCCATGTGATGTTCCTATTATTTTGGTACCAAAGAAAGATGGTTCTTCGCGCATGTGTACCGATTGTAGAGCAATCAATAATATTACTATTCCATATCGTCATCCTATTCCTCATTTAGATGACATGCTTGATGAATTGAGTGGCTCTACCATGTTCTCTAAGGTTGATTTGCGTAGTGGTTACCACCAGATTTGTATGAAGTTAGGAGATAAATGGAAAACTGCATTTAAAACTAAATTTGGCCTATATGAGTGGTTAGTGATGCCCTTTGGTTTAACTAATTTTCCCGGCACTTTCATGAGATTAATGAATGAAGTTTTACGTGCTTTTATTGGACATTTTGTGGTGGTATATTTTGATGATATATTGATATATAGCAAATCTGTAGAAGAACATTTGGAACATTTACGTGTTGTTTTTGATGCTTTATGTGCTGCACGTTTGTTTGGTAACATTACGAAGTGCACCTTTTGCACGGATAGAGTTGCTTCTCTTGGCTATGTTGTTACAGCACAGAGTATTGAAGCTGATCCCGCCAAGATTGAAGAAATTTCTAGTTGGCCACAACCCAAAACAGTCACACAAGTGAGGAGCTTCCTTGGCCTCACTGGATTTTATAGGCACTTTGTCAAATTTTTTGGTTCCATTGCAACGCCGCTGAACGAGCTTACTAAGAAAGATGTGCCCTTTGTTTGGGGCAATGCACAACAAGAAGCCTTCATGCTACTCAAAGATAAGCTTACACATGCTCCTTTACTCCAACTTCCTGATTTTAATAAGACCTTTAAGTTGGAATGTGATGCTAGTGGTATTGGTTTGGGAGGAGTGTTGTTACAAGAGGGAAAACAGGTTGCGTATTTCAGTGAGAAATTGAGTGGAGCTAGTTTGAACTATTCTACTTATGATAAGGAATTATATGCTCTTGTTCGGACATTAGAAACTTGGCAACATTATTTATGGCCTAAAGAATTTGTTATACATTCTAATCATGAATCTTTGAAGCATATTTGTAGTCAAGCTAAGTTGAATAAACGTCATGCAAAGTGGGTTGAATTCATTGAATCTTTTCCTTATGTTATTAAACATAAAAAGGGTAAAGATAATATTATTGATGATGCTTTGTCACGTTGCAGGAGGCGCTTGGAGGAGGATTGATGGGTCACTTTGGAGTAAAGAAGACATAAGACGTACTTGCTACACACTTCTTTTGGCCACGCATGCGAAGGGATGTTGAGAGGTTTATTGCTCGCTGCACATGTCAAAAAGCTAAGTCACGCCTTAATCCACATGGTTTATAGATGCCTCTTCCTACTCCTAGTGTACCTTGGGAGGATATTTCTATGGACTTTGTTTTAGGATTACCTCGAACACAGAAGGGGAGGGATAGTATTTTTATTGTTGTGGATAGATTTTCTAAGATGGCACACTTTATTCCTTGTCATATGAGTGATGTTGCTTCTCATGTTGCTGAATTATTCTTTCGCGATGTTGTTCGCTTGCATGGTGTGCCTAATACTATTGTTTCAGATCGTGATACTAAATTTCTTAGCCATTTTTGGAAATGTTTATGGTCTATGTTGGGGACTAAGTTGCTGTTTAGTACTACGTCTCATCCCCAAACTGATGGACAAACTGAAGTAGTTAATAGAACTTTGTCTACCATGTTACTGGCTGTTTTAAAGACGAATTTAAAAATGAGGGAAGATTGTTTACCTCATATTGAATTTTTTTACAATCGTTCTGTGCATTCTACAAGTAAGTTATGCCCTTTTGAGATTGTGTATGGTTTTGTTCCTCGTGCACCTATTGATTTATTACCTATTCCATCTTCGGTGCAACATAATTTTGATGCTACACAACGTGTTGAACAGATTCTTACGTTGCATAGGATTACTAAGGAAAATATAGAACGTATGAATGCTAAATATAAAGTTGCGGGTGATAAAGGATGCAAGCATATTGTGTTTGATGTGGGAGATTTAGTTTGGTTGCATTTGCGCAAAGATCGTTTTCCTGATTTCCGCAAGTCTAAATTAATGCCACGTCCTGCTAGTCCTTTTAAAGTGTTAGAGAAAATGTATGATAATGCATATAAACTTGAGCTTCCTGCAGAGATAGGCACGGTAAGTCCCTCATTTAACATTGCAGATCTGAAACCATACTTTGGAGAAGAAGATGAGATTCCGTAGAGGATGACTTCAATTCAAGAAGGGGAGGATGATGAGGACATCCCTACGGTTGATACAACCGTTGCACCTACAGCCACACTTCCTCACATTCCACAATTCCAAGGACCTCTCACAAGAGCTCGTGCACGCCAACTAAATTATCAGGTACTTTCGTTTCTAGGAACTATTCCAAATATTCATGAGAATATGATGCTGCCTAAATCAGATGTGTTTATGGTACTTAGGAATGATGGGCCTAGAATGGATGAGAGGAAACAAGCATTGGAGCATGATCATGCATGGAGATGATGGCAGCAATCGTGTGATGATTCAGGATGATGCTGCAACTGAAGGTTTCAGAACTTTGAAGCCACCATAATGAAAAGATGAAGACATGGACGAACTAGAGAGCTACACACTTCAAATTTTTTTCCATGTGATTAGATGGTGATGCGTCACCTTTAAATATGGGCCAGGCCCATGTATTTTTCATCCAAATAATGGGGCTGAACTTTTAGAGTCCGTATAGTGGAGGAAACCGGCCTAGAGATGGATTTCGACCTCCTTCCCAAGGCTGGCCGAATTTCCTTCTGTTCCTCCATATATACCTCCATTAGGTCATCGTTTAGACTCGGATTTTGTTTAGTAAAAGACTTAGCCACGAGCTACTCTTCATCATAGGCACAAGTGTCAAACCGACCTTTTGTACTACGGATTGACAGAATCCCACCTCTTCAATAAAGCTTTCATCTATATTCGCAATATCTTGATTGCATCTATAATTCTTGTTGGTCCTTCGATTGTTTGTAGGGAATGATCCTCGTGATCAGGTTGATCTAGCTCCGGCGTGATCAATAGCCTCGGAAGTTGGTGTATCAATTGCTAAGGCACAACGTCTCGCACGTTTGTAGTCGGATCGTCAATGTTGACCTCCACCATAATCGACAATTATCGTTGATGACCCACAAGTATAGGGGGTGTATCGTAGTATTTTCGAGGGAAGTGAAACCCAATTTATTGATTCGACACAAGGGGAGCCAAAGAATATCTATAAGCCTTAACAACTGAGTTGTCAATTCAGGTGCACCTGGAAACAATCTTGCTCACAGCAGTTTATCAGTAGCAACAATTTTGTAGTAGCAATAGTAAAGTAACAACAGTAGTAAAAGTAAAGACAGTTGTAACAATTGCAGTAAACAGTAGGACTAAAGCGTGGTAGGCATAGGGATGGATGGACGGGCGTTGCATGGACAAGACAATTCATATAGAAATTAGAACATAGGGCATTTGCAGATAAATAAGATAAAGCATCCAAGTACTAGATAATCATAGGCATGTGTTCCATACATAGTCATACGTGCTTGCAATGAGAACTTGCACAACATCTTTTGTCCCGCCAGCCCCTTTGCAGCGGGACCTCAAGAGAACTACTGGCAATTAAGGTGCTCCTTTTAATAGAGCACTAGAGCAGAGCATTAACACTCTGTGAACACATGTGGTCCTCACATCAAAGCCATTCCCTCTGGTTATCCCGATTTCTGTAACTTCGGGGCCATTGGTTCCGGACTACAACGTGTGTGTACAACTTGCAGGTAAGACCATAAACAATACTATCATAATAAATCAATAACATGTTCAAATCTGAAATCATGGCACTCGGGCCCTAGGGACAAGCATTAAGCATAACAAGTAGCAACAAAGTCAAAAATATACTAGGCACCATGCCCTAACAATCTGATGTCATTACATGAACGATCTCATCCAATCCCTACCATCACCATTGCCTACAGCAGGGGATTACGCACTCATAGATGGGGGAAACATGGATGGTCGATGGTGAGGTGATGGTGATGATGATGGCGATGCTCTCCTCCAATTCCCTGTCCCGGTAGGGTGCCAGAACGGAGTTTCTTGTTCCGAATCGCGGAATCTGGTGGCGGCGGCATAGTGGAACTCTTTCTAGAAAAACGTCAAACCCCTGGGTATTTAGGTCAGGAGGCAACTTATAGGAGAAGAGGGAGGCCGAGGGGGTGCCTGGGGCAGCCAGACCACCCCCTGGCGTGGCCAGGTGGTGTGGCCGGGCCCCAGCCCCTATCCGTCTCGTATTCTAGCTCCTGGTGTCCCTCAGTGCAAAACTGACTTTGGCTTTTGTGCTGTCCAATTCTGAGAATATTCATTTTCTGACTTTCCTGGAACCAAAAACAGTAGAAAACAGGCAGTTGGCACTGTGGCTCTTGTTAATAGGTTAGTCCAATAAATCATATGAAAAGTACTCCAAAGTGTGGACAAAACATAAGAAAGTAGATAAAACCAAGCATGGAACATCAAAAATTATGGATACATTTGCAACGTATCAACATCCGCAAGCTTAACTCCTGCTCGTCCTCGAGTAGGTAAGTGATAAAAAGAAAGAATAATTTTTGAGGTGACATGCACCATCATAAACTTGATCAAAGTATTTGCAAAACATTGATAGCTGGGATCATAGTACTTCAATAATAACATGGAAGATAAAGTTCTAACAATAAGACAAAGCAACTATGTTGCAACATAAAAAGGCGCAAACAAAAGATTCATGAATAACAATGCTTTGCAAGACGTTTGTTTGTTTCATATAAAGAAAACATAGCATAGTGGCATTCAGCTTTTCCCTCATAGAGTAGCAAACATAAATGCATAGGACACCTTCAAGGTTCATAAGAGTGACTAGATACAAATAGTTTAAAACAAGCAATACCAAAGCTATGCATCAATCAACTAGTCTTGGGACAATGCACATAGAACTAAGAATGGCCACTATGCTCTCAAAGTAGGTGCATAAAGATAGAAGGTGGAGACTCAACATAAAAGTAAAAGAAAGGCCTTCATAGAAGGAAGTAGAGACTCAAGTTTCATAAAGAGCTTCCAAAAATTATGGTACTTATTAGCTTTCATCTCTCATCACCCTATCATAAGCATCTTTTAAGGTGATTAAGGTTAAAGTGACACAACTAAGAGGATATGCTTGACAAGTTATAAGCTGAAATTTCATGCCCCTTACTTACGAAGACTGAACCTCATGCTACTCAACTTTAGTCACAAGTAAGCTCTTGTCATTATAAGTACATATGTATCATAAAGAAACGCTAACGGGGTACCCCTTGCACATGATACAGGAGTAATCCCATAATCAAAATGACAAGGCAAGCAGACAATGAGCATCTCAGCGATCTTTTTATTTGCTATTTGCGTAGGTTTTTATCGAGGATGCTTCATAGAGTGCTCATTATGGTTATGATGCAAGTTTCCACCATGATTATGCATGGATTAGGCTAGCGGCCGAGGTGTTTCTCTAACACACATACAAACTCCATGATCTTACAAGTTCCACTTTTATTTCACACCGTCAGGATCCATCAGCAAAAGAACATGATATCAACGAGGTACAAAGTACAAGTGCAATGTTGAAAGCGTTCCCCATGATACATGGTTTTGCTAATTTCAACTTATAAAGTGCAAGCATATACGCAACAAAGATGGACACAATGGGTCAAGTTTATTAATTGCAAGAAAGTAAAGTGTGCCATCAAGTACGTGAGATCTTTAATCACTAGTTTTCACATAACAAGTTTAATTCTGAAGGTAAACAAAAGCATGAAAATACTAGGAATAGCATATGCTAATAGGTAGGTATGGTGGAAGCTTTGGAATAACTTGGTTTCAGGAGTTGGATGCAGGAGTGCAACTCATACTTTATTATGGAGGCTAGCAAAAGACTGGGGGCGACCAACTAAGAGAGCAATAATGGCCATAATAATGCAGAGCGACAAAACATCATTAATCAAAGCATAAAGTGATCCTAAAAGTCGAAAACTAAAGGATCATAAAGGCTATGGTGACTTTGGATAGTCATAACATGGTGTGAACATGGGCCAAGTCAACCCAAATAAAGCATCAAAGGAGAATACCACAATACTATGCTTTAATCTTCTAAAACAACGCATGATCCTTCCAAGGCACATTAAGCAATCTCAATTGGTTATAACAAGTCATGCTACAGAAAAGAATACTCAGCATAAATCCAAAACAATATCAAGCATGGCATGACAAAGCATAGGCCACAGTCAAAAACAAGCTCTATTTACCACTTAAGCATGAACTTTCCTACTCTTTTTCCAATCCAAACCAAACTATTTGTAAACAAATGTGTGAAAGAGGGGGTCCAACCAATTTATTCAATAAAACTATGAAACCCAAGCAAATGAAAACTAAAAACAAAAACGAAGGCGCTCCAAGAACAACACAAGTTGTGCCTGAAAAAATAAAAATGAATTGTTTGGAAGAAACCTGAGATTTTTATTGATGAAGAAGGGGATGCCTTGGGTATCCCCAAGCTTTGACGCTTGTACTTCTTGAATAATTCTTGGGGTGACACGCGCGGCATCCCCAAGCTTGAGCTTTAGTCCATCCTTCATCTCATTACTCATTTCTTCCATACACCTGAAATTTTCCTTTATACAAAACTTCACACAATCTTTATTAGCAACATTAGTGCACTCAAGATAATAAGTCTTTGAGTTCAGTTCCATCTCCAATAAAAATTTCATTAAAACACAAGCTACTGTAGCACTTCTCTCGAAAAGCTCAATTCCCCAAAAGAACTCAAAAAGGAACCAACAAGAAGCAAATGCAAATAATAGCACAAATTTGTCAAAACAGACCAATAGGTAAATACGAATTTTTTCGAAGACCTTCTGTTTCTCAAATCAAAAAGTGTTGAACTAACGAAAGTTAGATAACAACCTGGGTCAGAAACACAAATATTCATGCCTCAAAAAGACGTTCGGAGATTTTACACGAATTTTTACGGTGAAGCACAGAAATCTGTTTCTGGACAGCAACTTTTTCCAATCATTACTTCTCTCTCATTAGAGGTTACTCTTTGCACAAAAAGCAAATAAAAATGATAAGGAGAGGTTATTACAGAGGTAATAACTTCCAAGACTCATCTAAAATGTTTTTGTTATCTCCCAATAAGTACTTTTCTTTAATGCCTTTAAGTTAGGCATGATAGTTTGAGAAGATGCTCACATAAGAAATATGAATTGAAGTAGAAGAGAGCATCAAGAAGAAAATTTAAAACACATTTAAGTCTAACCCACTTCCTATGCATAGGAACCTTGTATGCAAATAAATTCGCAAAGAACAAAGTGACAAGCATAGGAAGATAAAACAAGAGTAACTTCAAAACTTTCAGCACATAGAGAGGTGTTTCAATACCATGAAAACTTCTACAACTATATTTTCCTCTCTCATAATAATTTTCAGTAGCCTCATGAATAAACTCAACAATATAACTATCACCTAAAGCATGCTTTTCATGTTCTATAGATTTTTTATCAAGCTCAAAAAGAGTGGGATTAAAACCTTCAAACCCACTTTTAACAATTCTATAACAAGATGACTGATCATTCAATATAGGACCATCGTCTAGAGCTTTATCATAAACAATTTCTAAGAAAAACTCTTTAGTACCATGCATCTCGAAGTTAGGCACAAATAAAGGATTATCATAGATAACATGAGCATAACATTCATCCTCCTTTGGTAAGCATGGGGGACAATCAAATAATGTAAGGGATAAGGAGTTACTCTCATTAGAAGGTAGGCATGGGTAGCTAATCCATTCTTCCTCCTTTTTTTCATCACTCTCCTCCTCTTTTTCATCTAATGAGCTTTCAGATTCATCAATTACTTCTTCCATAAGATCCTGCAAGGCATTAGTCTCTTCCATTTGTGGAAAGCATCTATTAATATATTCAAGAATATAGCCATTTTCTTCCTTGTAATTATCAAAGGAGGAAGAAGAATCATCAGTATTTTCATAAACCTCATATTTATAAGGAGAATCATCAGTATTTTCAAGCAAACTAGCAAGTTCAAATGCATCCTTGCAAGCAATAAATTCCTCAATTTGTTCCACATCATAAAAGTCATAATTTTTTTTAACATAAGAAGATATGGTTACATCATCATTATACTCACATTGAAAAGGGAGGTGTTTGTACCTCCTACAGCAACAATATTTATCAAAGCGATAAGTAGCATTATAAGTAGAGCACACGCTTATAGCAATGGTATAAAATTTATCAATTTGTTCCCATAAGTGTTTCCCTTTTTGTGACAAGCGGTGTTCCTTATAATAATATTTTTGTTCTTCCTTGAACCAACCTTGCCAATAAGATTCAGTTTCAAAGAAACCAACCGTTTATAGAAAGCATGATAAAGAAAGACAATAACAGGGAAGTGAAACCCAGTTTATTGATTCGACACAAGGGGAGCCAAAGAATATTTATAAGCCTTAACAACTGAGTTGTCAATTCAGCTGCACCTGGAAACAATCTTGCTAACAGCAGTTTATCAGTAGCAACAGTTTTGTAGTAGCAATAGTAAAGTAACAGCAGTAGTAAAAGTAAAGACAGTAGTAACAATTGCAGAAAATAGTAGGATTAAAGCGCGGTAGGCATAGGGATGGATGGACGGGCGTTGCATGGACAAGACAATTCATATAGCAATCAGAACATAGGGCATTTGTAGATAAATAAGATAAAGCATCCAAGTACTAGATAATCATAGGCATGTGTTCCATATATAGTCATACGTGCTCGCAATAAGAACTTGCATAACATCTTTTGTCCTGCCAGGCCGTTTGCAACGGGGCCTCAAGGGAACTAATTGTCTTGAATTAATTGTCTTTTCGGAGGTAGACGGGTGCATCTTCTTGTAGTAAACAATGTCGTCGATGTGAGTTTCCAAATATCAGGAAATATCATTCTTAATTTTCCAAGTGACGACGAGATTGTTCCTTTCTGTAAAGACAGTCTGAAGAGTATGAATCTGAATGCCACAAGCCATGTATTTAGACATCTTATCTTACCACTATATAGTGTACGAATAACATTGAATATTGAACGTTGGATTGAGACTCGCGAATCTGAACATTTCCATCCATTGGATCTTCTTTTCCATTCTAGCATCTAAAAGATTCTATTGATAGTCTTAAACACAATGAATGCACTATGCATAAACCTCTCAAAACACACTTCTCCATCATACTAGAATCTTCTCCCTCATTTCTCTAGACCATGTTACCAAAAATTTCAAGTGTTAGGTAGCTAATAATCTTTGACTTCTACACATGATGATACAAAGTAGAAGAACCAAATATACACCCATACTTTATAGGTGTTGAACAATTTTATATTTTTCCACTTTACCTATTATAATTTTATATAGTAATGATATACCAGACGTCTATTATCTGAGCCTCACGTGCCGGGCACGTGCAACTTACTAGTATCTTATCTTATCTTATCTTACCATTATATAATGTATGAATAACTTTGAATGTTGACCGTTGGATCAAGACTCGCGAATCCCTGCATTTCTAGCCGTTGAATCTTCTTTTCCATTCTAGCATCCACTAGATTCTATTGATAGTCTTCGGCATAATAAATACTATGCACAAACCTCAAACCACACTTCTCGGTCATACTAGAAGCTTCTCCCTTGTCTCTCTAGACCATGCATGTGATCAAAAATTTCATGTGTTAGGTAGCTAATAATCTTTGACTTCTACACATGATGATACAAAGTACAAGGACCAAATATACAACCATACTTTATAGATGTTGATCAAATTATTTTTCCGTGCTTTACAAATTATGATTTTATATAGTGATAATATGTCATACGTCTACTATCCGAGTCTCATGTGCAACTTACTAGTAGCTAATAATCGTTGACTTCTACATGATCTTACCACTATATAGTGTACAAACAATTTTGAATATTAACCGTTGGATCAAGACTCGCAAATCCCAACATTTCTAGTCGTTGGATCTTCTTTTACATTCTAGCATCCAGAAGATTCTATTGATAGTCTTTATTACAAACCACTATATAGTGTACGGATAACTTTGAATGTTGACTGTTGGATGAAGACTCATGAATCCCATCATTTCTAGCCGTTGAATCTTCTTTTCTATTCTAGCATCTAGAAAATTCTATTGATAGTCTTCGGCATAATGAATGCTATGGGCAAACCTGAAAACACACTTATCCACCATAATAGAATCATCTCCCTTGTTTCTCTACACCATGTTATTAAAAATTTCATGTGTTAGGTAGCTAATAATCTTTTACTTCTACATTATGATAAAAAGTACAAGGATCAAATATACACCCATACTTTATAGATGATGATCAAATTTATAATTTTTTGTGCTTTACCAAGTATAATTTTATCTAGTGATGATATGTCATACGTCTACTATCTGAGTCTCCTGTGCAACTTACTAGTAGGTAATAATCGTTAACTTTACCACTATATAGTGTACAAACAACTTACTGAATATTGACCGTTGGATCAAGAGTCGCGAATCCCAACATTTCCAGTCGTTGGATCTTCTTTTCTATTCTAGCATCTTGAATATTCTATTGATATCTTCAATACAAACCACTATATAGTGTACGAATAACTTTGAATGTTGAACATTGGATCAAGACTTGTGAATCCCAGCATTTCTAGCTATTGGATCTTCTTTTCTATTCTAGCATCTAGGAGATTCTATTGATAGTCTTCAGCATAATGAATGCTATGCACAAAACTCAAAACACACTTCTCCATCATACTAGGATCTTCTCCCTTGTTTCTGTAGACCATGTTATCAAAAAATTCATGTGTTAGGTAGCTAATAATCTTTGACTTCTACACATGATGATACAAAGTACAAGGACCAAATATACAACCATACTTTATAGATGTTGATCAAATTTATATTTTTTCGTGCTTTACAAATTATGATTTTATATAGTGATGATATGTCATACGTCAACTATCCGAGTCTCATGTGCAACTTACTAGTAGCTAATAATCATTGACTTCTACATGATCTTACCACTATATAGTGTACAAACAACTTTGAATATTAACCGTTGGATCAAGACTCCCAAATCCCAACATTTCTAGTCGTTGGATGTTCTTTTCCATTCTACCATCTAGAAGATTCTATTGATAGTCCTCATTACAAACCACTATATAGTGTACGGATAACTTTGAATATTGACTATTGGATCAAGACTCGTGGATTCCAGCATTTCTAGCCATTAAATCTTCTTCTCCGTTCTAGCATCTAGAAAGTTCTATTGATAGTCTTCGGCATAAGGAATGCTATGCGCAAACCTCAAAACACAATTCTCCACCATACTTGAATCTTTTCCCTTGTTTCTCTAGACCATGTTATCAAAAATTTCATGTGTTAGGTAGCTAAGAATATTTTACTTCTACATGATGATACAAAGTACAAGGATCAAATATACAGCCATACTTTATAGATGATGATCAAATTTATAATTTTTTGTGCTTTACCAATTATAATTTTATCTAGTGATGATATGTCATACATCTACTATCTGAGTCTCCTATGAAACTTACTAGTAGCTAATAATCGTTAACTTTACCACTATATAGTGTACAAACAACTTACTGAATATTGACCGTTGGATCAAGAGTCGCAAATCCCAACATTTCCAGTCGTTGGATCTTCTTTTCCATTCTAGCATCTTGAATATTCTATTGATATCTTCAATAAAAACCACTATATAGTGTACGAATAACTTTGAATGTTGACCATTGGATCAAGACTTGCGAATCCCAGCATTTCTAGCTATTGGATCTTCTTTTCCATTCTAGCATCTAGAAGATTCTATTGATAGTCTTCAGCATAATGAATGCTATGCACAAACCTGAAAACACACTTCTCCATCATACTAGAATATTCTCCCTTGTTTCTGTAGACCATGTTATCAAAAATTTCATGTGTTAGGTAGCTAATAATCTTTGACTTCTACACATGATGATACAAAGTACAAGGATCAAATATACAACCATACTTTATAGATGTTGATCAAATTATTTTTCCGTGCTTTACAAATTATGATTTTATATAGTGATAATATGTTATACGTCTACTATCCGAGTCTCATGTGCAACTTACTAGTAGCTAATAATCGTTGACTTCTACATGATCTTACCACTATATAGTGTAAAAACAATTTTGAATATTAACCGTTGGATCAAGACTCGCAAATCCCAACATTTCTAATCGTTGGATCTTATTTTCCATTCTAGCATCTAGAAGATTCTATTGATAGTCTTCATTAAAAACCACTATATAGTGTACGGATAACTTTGAATGTTGACTCTTGGATCAAGACTCGTGAATCCCAGCATTTCTAGCCGTTGAATCTTCTTTTCCATTCTAGCATCTAGAAAATTCTATTGATAGTATTCGGTATAATGAATGCTATGCGCAAACCTCAAAACACACTTATCCACCATACTAGAATCATCTCCCTTGTTTCTCTAAATCATGTTATCAAAAATTTCATGTGTTTGGTAGCTAATAATTTTTTACTTCCACATGATGATAGAAAGTACAAGGATCAAATATCCACCCATACTTTATAGATGATGATCAAATTTATAATTTTTTGTGCTTTACCAATTATAATTTTATCTAGTGATGATATGTCATACGTCTACTATCTGAGTCTCCTGTGCAACTTACTAGTAGCTAATAATCGTTAACTTTACAACTATGTAGTGTACAAACAACTTACTGAATATTGACCGTTTGATCAAGAGTCGCGAATCCCAACATTTCTAGTCGTTGGATATTCTTTTCCATTCTAGCATCTTGAATAGTCTATTGATATCTTCAATACAAACCACTATATAGTGTACGAATAACTTTGAATGTTGACCATTGGATCAAGACTTGTGAATCCCAGCATTTCTAGCTATTGGATCTTCTTTTCTATTCTAGCATCTAGGAGATTCTATTGATAGTCTTCAGCATACTGAATGCTATGCATAACACTCAAAACACACTTCTCCATCATACTAGGATCTTCTCCCTTGTTTCTGTAGACCATGTTATCAAAAAATGCATGTGTTAGGTAGCTAATAATCTTTGACTTCTACACATGATGATACAAAGTACAAGGACCAAATATACAACCATACTTTATAGATGTTGATCAAATTTATATTTTTTCGTGCTTTACAAATTATGATTTTATATAGTGATGATATGTCATACGTCAACTATCCGAGTCTCATGTGCAACTTACTAGTAGCTAATAATCATTGACTTCTACATGATCTTACCACTATATAGTGTACAAACAACTTTGAATATTAACTGTTGGATCAAGACTCGCAAATCCCAACATTTCTAGTCGTTGTATCTTCTTTTCCATTCTAGCATCTTTAAGATTCTGTTGATAGTCTTCATTAGAAACCACTATATAGTGTACGGATAACTTTGAATATTGACTATTGGATCAAGACTCGTGGATCCCAGCATTTCTAGCCGTTAAATCTTCTTCTCCATTCTAGCATCTAGAAAATTCTATTGATAGTCTTCGGCATAATGAATGCTATGCGCAAACCTCAAAACACACATCTCCACCATACTTGAATCTTCTCCCTTGTTTCTCTAGACCACATTATGAAAAATTTCATGTGTTAGGTAGCTAATAATCTTTGACTTCTAAATGATGATACAAAGTATAAGGACCAAATATGCACCCATACTTTATAGATGTTGATCAAATATTTTTTTTGTGCTTTACCAATTATAGTTTTATCTAGTGATGATATGTCATACGTCTACTATATGAGTCTCTTGTGCAACTTACTACTAGCTAATAATCGTTAACTTTACCACTATATAGTGTACAAACAACTTACTGAATATTGACCGTTGGATCAAGAGTTGCGAATCCCAACATTTCCAGTGGTTGGATCTTCTTTTCCATTCCAGCATCTTGAATATTCTATTGATATCGTCATTACAAACCACTATATAGTGTACGAATAACTTTGAATGTTGACCATTGGATCAAGACATGCGAATCCTAGCATTTCTAGCTATTGGATCTTCTTTTCCATTCTAGTATCTAGAAGATGCTATTGATACTCTTCATCATAATGAATGCTATGCACAAACCTCAAAACACACTTCTCCATCATACTAGAATATTCTCCCTTGTTTCTGTAGACCATGTTATCAAAAATTTCATGTGTTAGGTAGCTAATAATCTTTGACTGCTACACATGATGATACAAAGTAGAAGGACCAAACATACAACCATACTTTATAGATGTTGATAAAATTTATATTTTTCCATGCTTTACAGATTATGATTTTATATAGTGATGATATGTCATACGTCTACTATCCGAGTCTCAAGTGCAACTTACTAGTAGCTAATAATCATTGACTTCTACAAGATCTTGCCACTATATAGTGTACAAACAACTTTTAATATTAACCGTTGGATCAAGACTCGTAAATCCCAACATTTCTAGTCGTTGGATCTTGTTTTCCATTCTAGCATCTTCAATATTCTGTTGATAGTCTTTATTACAAAACACTATATAGTGTACGAATCACTTTGAATGTTGACCGTTGGATCAAGACTCACTAATCCCAGCTTCTCTAGCCATTGGATCTTCTTTTCCATTCTAGCATATAGAAGATTCTATTGATAGTCTTCGGCATAATGAATGCTATGCACAAACCTCAAAACACACTTCTCCACCATACTAGAATCTTCTCCCTTGTTTCTCTAGACCACGTTAACAAAAATTTCATGTGTTAGGTAGCTAATAATCTTTGACTTCTAAATGATGATAGAAAATACAAGGATCAAATATGCACCCATACTTTATAGATGTTGATCAAATATATAATATTTTGTGCTTTACCAATTATAGTTTTATCTAGTGATGATATGTCATATGTCTACTATCTAAGTCTCTTGTGCAACTTACTAGTAGCTAATAATCATTAACTTTACCACTATATAGTGTACAAACAACTTACTGAATATTGACCATTGGATCAAGAGTTGCGAATCCCAACATTTCCAGTGGTTGGATCTTCTTTTCCATTCCAGCATCTTGAATATTCTATTGATATCTTCATTACAAACCACTATATAGTATACGAATAACTTTGAATGTTTCTCACTGGATCAAGACTTGCGAATCCCAACATTTCTAGCTGTTTGATCTTCTTTTCCATTCTACCATCTAGAAGATTCTATTGATAGTCTTCAGCATAATGGATGCTATGCACAAACCTCAAAACACACTTCTCCATCATACTAGAATCTTCTCCCTTGTTTCTGTAGACCATGTTATCAAAAATTTCATGTGTTAGGTAGCTAATAATCTTTGACTTCTAAACATGATGATACAAAGTAGAAGGACCAAATATACAACCATACTTTATAGATGTTGATCAAATTTATATTTTTTCGTGTTTTACAAATTATGATTTTATATAGTGATGATATGTCATACGTCTACTATCCGAGTCTCATGTGCAACTTACTAGTAGCTAATAATCGTTGACTTCTACATGATCTTACCACTATATAATGTACAAACAACTTTGAATATTAACCGTTGGATCAAGACTCGCCAATCCCAACATTTCTACTTGTTGGATCTTCTTTTCCATTCTAGCATCTTCAAGATTCTATTGATAGTCTTCATTACAAAACACTATATAGTGTATGAATCACTTTGAATGTTGACCGTTGGATCAAGACTCACTAATCCCAACTTCTCTAGCCGTTGGATCTTCTTTTACATTCTAGCATCTAGAAGATTTTATTCTTAGTCTTTGGCATAATGAATGATATGCACAAACCTCAAAACACACTTCTCCACCATACTAGAATCTTCTCCACTTCTCCATTGTGCTTTACCAATTATAATTGTATATAGTGATGATATGTCATATGTCTACTATCTGAGTCTTGTGTGCAAGGAACATGCAACTTACTAGTATATATAGTGGACCAACATGTTGTACTAACGATTCCTATGTTTTATGAGTTTTCAAACTTCCTAGCTAACTCCTCCACTTGAATGACTCTATGTAGATTCATCAAAATGAGGTGAAATTTGAACTACAAGTAAATTGTAGGTTGCTTTGAAAGTTTTAAGAAAAAGCTTTTTGAGGCACCCATCGGACAATCAATTACAATACTTCGTATCAGAAACCACAGAGAGTTTTGACAAAGAGGTTCAACATTTTCCTAAGATTTTGCATCTTGACAAACTTGAACTACAAGTATGCATAGATACTTGTCTCAAATTAAATATCTTTTTAGAGTTAATTAATGAAAAAAGAAATTGACGTAATAACTTAGGTAGTTACCATAACATCACACATACCAAGACTAGTAGTATATGATTCTACTCCCTCCGTTTAGAAATATAAGGCGCTTTAGCTTTGTGAAATGAATGTATCTAGACGCCTTTTAGTGTATATGTTCACTCTTAACCTCTATGAACCCATACACTAAAATACATCTAGATAATTTCGATTCACAAAGCTAAAACGTCTTATATTTCTAAACAGAGGGAGTACAACCTAATTAATTAGGCCTTTGCGTGACAGTACACACATGTTGTTACCCACTATGATGAAGGTACAGGTGCAAGTTACTGGAGTAGTCTAAGTTATTTAGCACTAGGTGACCATCCTAAATCATAACGAAGGTGTACGTACTGTATGCCTTAAAGGCACATGTTCCGATGTGCTTCAAGCCATTCACCACTCATGTCGGCTCTCATTGGTTAGATGGATAAAGCCACTGACTTGTTGATTTGGTACTGTATATCGTCGATCTTATTCCGTCACTAACAGAGAATAAATTCTTCTGCCGCTTCTAGGCGCGTGCTTTTACGGATCTACAACCAGTAGCTCAGATGACTACTACTCCTGCACGGTGCTCGAGCAATTGCGACCGTCCGTTCATAATGAACGGGAAGCATTAGACAATGGATTTTGTTTTGGTGGATGGTCAATTTTTTGAGAGATTGTCTACTTTTTTTCTTTGTTGAACAAATAGATGTTTGATTTTGGGTCCGGTAACGGGGGCGTAGAGGCCGACATGGGAGAGGAAATTGGCGATGTGGCAGACAAGCTTATTTGAGGTGGCAGGGTGTGGGTGTATTGATGGTACTTCCGTACTGGTAGCCCATTTTTTGAGCATTTTGTTGTTATACTACACAAGAGTTCGAGAGTAGTAGTATTCCAGTTTTGGTTCCTTAATTACCGGTGGTACCTTTATGTGTCTTTAGTTACAGTAGCAGTAGTAAAGTAGTACTTATTCCAAATGTGACTGCACAAGATGATGAATGTAGAAGATCTAAGGATTATTAAGTTTGGCAAGAGGAGCTCCAAGTATACTCCAAACCGTCTCTCTTCCATGACCATTTATTTGAGAGGATAGTACAGCTCCATCCCGTGCTAGGCTACCTTATATTGTACTAGTCCTAGAAAGGCCTGACCTATTTACTCGATAGGCACCAGGAAACACGGAGAAGAGAGAAAAACCATGCTCGGTAGGCGGCAATCGATTTATTATACTAGTATTTTCCTTTGTTCTCTGTCCTCTTCCTCTCCATATTCTCGCTGATCCCTACTCTCCCACCTTTAGCACACACCAACGCCGCCATGACGCTTTCGGAGCATCTCCGTAGCCTAGTTCAATAGGCATAGTAGATTTTGCAGAGAGAAAGAAAGCACACTTGGTTTTATTTCATTATGTATTTCTCTTTGCCTCAATCTCCATCCTCACTTCACCTCCAACGTCCCGGCGAAGACCATTACCACTCGCACACCAATATAGGCACGCGCCAACGCTGCCATGCCGCTTTAGGATCACCTCCGGCCCCTAGTTTGATAGACTATTTTCTGTCTCGCCCTGCCAGCTGCCGCTCGCTCTCTCCTCCAAAACACCCAATCAAAACCAAACGCCATCGCCCCCCACCTGCTCGAGCTCTTCCTCGGGATGGCCCAATTGATCGATGATAGTGACTCTTCTATGGTGTTTTCCAATGGCCCCCTTGAAGAAATCTCTACTAGATGCGATGTCATCACCGCCGCGAGCCTCGTCGCCTACTCCAAACGTTATCTTTACTCAGCAACACATAGTGCATCCCTATCAAAATCTCATCAATTTGGTCTCCCCTGTGTTCTTCACTCTCACTCAACTAAGGTACCGCGTGAGTACAATGTCTTCTACCGCGACAATCGCATGAAGCAGTTCTACAGGGGCAGCTACTATTGCGGTAGGGGCAAGCAGAAGCCACATAAGAAGTTCGGGTGGACCTTGTGCAAGCTGATGCTGCTGGACAGGTCCTCCTCCGATGTTATGATGCCAGATTGTGAAGGTAAGAAGTGGGAAGGCAACCATGGAGATTGGATCGCCACTATTGGCCTCACTTGGAACTTGGAGCTTGTGAATGTGTTCACTCGTCGCAGGATTCCTCTACCAGCGATCTTCGATTTTGAGGCCACACCCGATGTACTTAAGTTTATCACGGCTGTTCAGTCTACTAATCTACTAAAGATAGCCATTTGCCGATTTCCCACAGCTGCTGGGAACTATAAGGATTTCTCTGTCTTGGCCATCTTCGACACGGTAATTGCCTTCCTTGATGGTTCTCATGGTATGTGGATGGTTCTTGAGAACCTGTTCAGCATGTTCAGCTACCGCGATGCAATTATCCACAATGGAGTTGTCTATGTTGTAACTCAGATTGGCAATGTTTATGCATGGGATCCTTGGGCATGGGGTAAATTTTCCATCCTTAAATTTTCAAGCTTCATCATTCAAATTTTGCTCAGCTGACCTCTTAATGTGCTTTCCTTGCAAGGTCCTGTACATCTTTCGGGGCCACCTGAATTAGACAGTAGACGTGAGTATAGTCCTGACCTGTGGTGGTAGCCTTATTCTGATCAATACTATGGGCGTTAGTGCTAGGCGGTATGACACTAGTTATCCTGTGGCTAAAAATGTTGGTTATCATCACGGCCACAATATTCACACCTATTCTACTGGGTTTCACTGCCATGTGTTCTCGATTCACACTAGTAGGTTACTTCCACCGAGGCAATGGCAGAGGGTTTTAGACCTTGGAGCATTTTCTATCTTCCTTGGATTGAACTATCCAATTACCATTCCAGTTGGCTCGGTAGGACTTGGCCCTGGAGATCTAACGAGTAGCAACTATGTATACACCTCGCCCCATGCAGTTAGTCTTGGTGGATTTAATATTTGTCCTAAAATATGTCGCATCAATATGAATGCTCAAGACGCCGATGTTGGTTTCTCAACCAACATTGACTGGAATTTACCTCAAAAAATAAACATTGGCTATAATTGGCGGCTGACTCCGTTGTGGTTCGTCCCAAGCTTGGCCAACGCGAAGGATTGGAACTAGCATAATTAATGGTTCGAGGGAGATCATATGGAATAGGGATTTGCGTAGCTTGAATTATTTCCTTTGCCTTATTTGTATCGTATGGCATCAGCCATTAACTGTTGTACTCTAACACTCATTTCTCCGCAATGTAGTGCAAGGCCTGTGATTTGATCAAACTCCTTTAGTCATAGTTTTAGTCAGTGCGGGTTGAATATTCTACAACTCGTTGCTCCCACAACCCTTTATTATTTGTTGCACTTTCGAGTTCTCAAAAAATGTGAAATAAATCCGGAACATTGTCTATCTTGTATCTTGTGCATCTACAATATTAGGTCCCACAATAAGATCTTATGTGACATGTGTCAACAAAAAAAAATAAAACCTAAGCGAACAATATCTTGTGTTCATTTGTTCATTTTTTGGTGGCCAGGCAATGTACTAGTAATATTTTTGGGATGGAAATTTATAGATGAACTATATAAATATGATATATGTTCATGATTTATTGCACATTTTATGTAAACTTGGAAGTGCCACATGCAACAGCTTGTTGCCGGTGCAACTAGTTGCAAATTGTAATTTCCGTTGTGGACGTACCTAGTGGCTCCAAGAGCATGGTGCATGCAGATTCTCACTAGTAGGTGGAGCCTACCTTAACAGGGCCCACATGTCAGTGAATCAGAGCCACACAAAGTCATGCACGTTTCCTGACTTGAGCGAAATCTGGTGTCCGTGCACGTCTCTCATTTTGCTACGCGGTTGCATGCTGTACACATGTAATTCCATGTACCTTGTACTAGAACATATATGAACACATGCAACATGCGAAAAATACCACGGACACACCCGTACTATGCATTATATCCAGTGTATATATTTTCGGTTCTGTGCTACGAGTACTGCATGTAGGGGAACAAGATGAAAGGACATGTGTCCATGTCGCAGCTACTACTACTAGTAGTAATTTGTCCTCCTATTTTCCGTTGAAAATACTAGTACACTATGTTGAAATGAAAGCTGTAAAAAGAAAACCCTCTAGTCAAACTGATGTGACTAGACAATAATGCACCTCTGATACGTATTAAGTAGGAGTATTGTCATTTTACTAGCTGTATGGCGTGCTAGTCTAACATACAGTGAAGTCTAGGAGGCGGTGTCCTCGATGCTGTTGTTGACTAGACAGAGCAAGCAAGTAAAATCTCCTCCCTCATATTTTTTCTTTGCCTCTCCATCTTCTTCCCCAGTCCCCACTCCGCCCACGATATCCCCCACGCTCTCTCTTCTAACGCTCCACTCCTCCTGCAGAAAACCCCAGCCGCACTTGGCATCAGCCTAAATCCATCTGACTGTAATGGCCGATTCGAAGCTCAGTGGGCAATGCGAGTGGGATCAACTCAGCACGGACGATGTCGACCTCATCGTTCAGCGTCTGGACATTTCCAGCACCGTCAGGCTAGCCACATGCTGCAATCTGCTGTACGATCGTATCGCCAACAACGAAGGTATGAAATAATGGACTGCTCACCATTGGAATGAAGCCTGCGTACTTATGCCTCAGCCTGCTTATTGGTTCGACGAGCACTATGACCTCACGAGGGTACATAATTTGCATGACACGGTGTACAACATGGTGCCCCTCGACCATCCTCGGTGCACTACCATCTTGCCCTTCATGCACGAAAAATTCTGGGTTTGTATGAACAACGACTAGCTTGCCACGGTGGACCTGCGTGGGTCCTAGTGCCTAGCGAACATCTACACCTATCGAGTAATCGACCTTCCATCGATAGATACTTGTGACATTGCGCCCGCCTGACATCCAGTATATAACCTGTAATGCTACTAGCCAGCCAGGGTTCCCCCAGTTACATGTAGTCATTTTTGAACCCATTCACATTTCAAAAGTTTTTTTTGGCGAATATGGAGGTATGGAGAAAAGTTCAATAAGTCGTGGGATTGATCTCTTAAGTTGTTGAAGATCATAATTTGCAGAGTGCCCACAGAAGCTGGGGGTTACATAGACTATAAGTTGCTCGCATTGTTCGACGGTGAAATCGCCTACCTGGAAGGCGGTAGCCAAGTTTGGAGATGTGTGGAGCATTTAGGTCTTGGAAGACGACAGTACTATGATGCCATTGAACACGGTGGCCTAATTTTTGCGGTCAGAAGTCAAGTCTGCACCTACTGCTGGGATCCCACATCAGAAGGCAATTCTAGTCCATGATGATACATTGCGAGTGATTCAATGAAGTTGTTTTTAACTACCTTGTTTATGTTTTACCTTTTGTATGACTGAATGAGCACACGCTTTATGTCCTAAAAAATGAATGATCCATTGCAAGTAATGAAATATTACCAGTAATATGCCTTCCAAAAATATAGTGTATGACGGCGTCCCTGCACTACTAAGTTCGTTCATTGTCAAAATATGAAAGGTATTATTAATCAACATCTCAATTGTGATCGCAACACAGTGAAGTTGGGTTTTATCTGTTTGTACTTTTAGGCCCTCCTCGGATTGTAGGAATCACAATGGATTTTTGTAAGACACCAATCTTTCCTTTTTGGATTTTGCCTTGGCAGTCAGAGGAATTGTGTAGGATTTTTAGAGGATTTGGATCCTTTGGATTTTTTCTATAAAATGATGTTTGATTCGAAAGAGTATAATCCTTAGGAATTCCTTCAAAGGATTCCTTTGCACTCTATTTTGGAGGAAAATTTCCATCCACTCCAACCTCTTTGTACAATTCCTTTGGTTTACCTATGCAATCAAACACCACTTGATCCAAAATACTGTAGGCATCTAATCCTATAGGATTCAAGTGGACATGCCTCTATATCAAAAAAAAGTGGCGCTTCCTCTTTTGAAACTTAGAACAACTAGGGAACTAAGATATGCATGAAATCCAAATATTCGGAATAGTAGAGTAAGAAATGCAATTCCTAATGTTGTTAATTTATTGAGTAATATTATTGTCAGGATTTTCCTATTCACAGCTCATGAACAAAGAAGACTACTAGTGTTAGAATATGTATGCCAGTAATGCACTTTTTGTCTCGAATTCAGATGTTACAGGAAACAAGGAGCTTCCGTTTGTAATCCCGGCACCTATTTTGAATGATCAGCCAGGCATGTGGTTCCCTGCTCGATCGGCTAGTGGTGAACACTTGATGATCATAATTACAACATATGGCATGGGGGTTGCCCATGGCGAAGATGGTGAAATCATTCCTCATGCTCAAAATAGGACTAACCTACGCCTATATCCTTCCTCGTGTCTACATTTTTGAAGAGGATCCTAGCTCTCCTGGTACTCTAGGGGTCATCGTTTGGAGGCAGGTTAACAGCTTGGGGGACAACTCTTTGTTTCTCGGTCTCAATTAGCCAATCATTGACAAGATGATGAAGAAACGTGGATGCAAGGCTGCTAATGGCACATTGTTCCCATTCATGAGGAAAAACTAGGTGTACACAACATACAGGAGATTTCGCGGAATACAATTCCCTCAGATTAAACGCTGCAACCTGCAGCCAACTAAAGGTGAGCCTATGGCAGTTATTAGTCTTCCCAAAGATGGTTGGAACTATGTGCGACAGGCGGCAATTTGGTTTAGGCCTAGTTTAGGTTTGTTATGCTCGTTGTGCCGTCCCTAGACTGAGCTATGGATCTTTCTGGTGTATCGTTGTGTCATCTTTTCTTGCATCGTGGTTCAACAGTTGACTGTTAGTACACTGGTTTTACTGGCCAGCTTGAATCAGTTTATATGAGCCATGTCGTGCTTTTGTATTTAGTATTGCCTTCCACGGTATAATCCATGTAGCCGTGCTTATTTCATAGTGTGATTTATATACTATAGTTTTCAGTACTGTTACTGGCATGTATATACGCGACTCGTGCATTTTTTTGAACCATCGCACCTCGTGCAGCTTTGTGTTTTGAGAGGAATATTCCTTCTTTCCTCTTAGCGAATAGGGAAAAGTAGGTCACTTCTTATAGGGCTGCAAAACAGGCCTTAACTAGGTCGTAATTGATCTTGGCTCGGTACGCCAAAGCAGGACGAGACGCCCTAGGATGATAGCCGCAAATGTTTATGTGATATTTTAGAAAAAGAGAGTTAATCCACACCCTTCCAAAAGAGGAAAAATGTTTATGCAGACCCCATATTGTCTCTGATACATTGCATACTTTTGGCGCTCCCGTGAAATTACTTGTTCAATACAGTATGTATCCTAGCTCATTCTTTTCTATGTGAAATTAACAACTCAAGCTCTAATGTGACATGAACAAGTTAAGCTCTGATGTGCTGACATTGTACTATCTGTGCTAGTGTACAAACTGGTTGTATTATTGTGTTTGAAACTGTGAACTAAATGTGCGAATTCCGAGCCTTTGCATGATGACAATGCCACATTTTGGTGCTAATTGTGGCATGCACTAATTTCATCATACGGAAGCATACAACTTCGAGTAATCGGTTTAAGCTGGTGCTTACCCGAGCTATCTGCGTCTGGGCAAGTCAATGCTACCGTGTGTCTATCGCCAACAGTTTATATGGCATGATTACAAGGTTTTGAGTACATCAAATCGATTAGGCACTTAGGCCGATTCAAAGCCACCCAAACTATCTCGAAATATATCCTTTGCTGAAAAGATGATTGCACGCTGTAAGACTTGATATGACACTATTTTATGTCAATCATTCAAACTCCCTCCAGTACTATCCATGTTCTAATCCTACGCTGCCCAAGTTCCTCGCTATGTTCGCTATGTAAAATAAGGCTCAATATTGGTCACTTTTCTCCATTTCCAACTTCATTATTTCGGATTCGGTGTAGGTACAGCTAGGTCAGGTGGACCATCGACCTTCAGTACAATATATTTTTACTACTCAGCCTATGAAAACGAATATTTCAACCCCACTTCAGACAAAAAACATCCCATATTCTTGTTTCAAAAAAAAACCCTTAATTAGCCTTTCGTGATGAGTAGAGTATATATTTTTTAGGGTACCAACTACATTTTTTAGGATGGGGTACGAACTACATTGAATTTTAACTAAGGACCTAGCGAAAAGATTGCACATTCGACCCATCACTGGCCCAAAACCTTGCAAATTTAGCCTGCTGGGTCAGGTGGACTGCCGACCCCCAACATATTGAGTACATTGAATTTTCAGTGAGGAGGTTATTAGAAAATAGTACTACATTCTACCCAATTGTGGCCCAAAACCTCGCTAATTTATCCTTCCAGGTTCAGGTTGGCCATGGACCACCAACCCTCAACACATTATTACTTCTTTTTTTAAGCTTGAACCATACTGAAGAAGTTTCAGTAAGGAACCCACGATAAGAAGCCCATTGGTTCACAATATTGGAGCCAAGTTATTTTTTATAGCCCAAAATCATCTTAATTTAGTATTTCCGTGCCATTCTGATAAACTATAGGACAAGCTTCTCCTACCCATGTTGTATTTGTACAGAGCATTTAGCATTTTTATATGGCAAGTCGTCAGGATCACTGCCTTTTCATTTTAAGTGATTTCAACATTTCTTAATGTAATCTTTTTTAGTAGTGGCATAGATGATTCTGGCATAGTGGAAGCACACGCGGTTCCCATTTGTTGAAGTCTTGAGTTAGATACCTAGTTTTTCAATATAAATATATAATATATAGTAAAATCTCTATCGTTCCTTTACATTTTTTCCAGCATACACACTTTTCTTACATAGAAAAGGCTAACATCTGGGACCCAGCAATGTTGCCAAGGTCAAAACAGCGGAGTCCATCATACACACTTTGCATTTGCAGAGACGCTGATATGTGGGACCTAGAAGCGCGACCTTATACAGATGCTGCATCGAGCAACATTGCCAGTTTGATACAGGGAGGCGCGGGCAAGAAAAAAGTTCAGCATGCACACGTTTCTTGTAATGAGAGGCTGAAATGGGGGACCCAATAGCATGAGCAAACGGCAGATTCGTCGAGCAACGCTATCTAGTTCACAACAGGGTAGCGCTAGAGAAGAAAAATATTCCATCATACCCACAATTCTTCTATTGTTCGGAACACGAAGGGACCCACCAATCTGAATAAACGGCTGATGCAGTGAGCAACGCTATCATGTTCGGAACACGAAGGCACGATATGTTGGGCTATGCAGAGAAAAACAAAACTTTTTCACTACACGGTGAACCCAAGGTCTAGCTGAGGTAGTAGGCCACGAGAATTACCACTGGACGCGCGGTTGCGGAATCGATGAAGCATGTCGCTTGATGCAGTGAAGTCCTCACAATCCGTTCCGACCCTCATGATCGTCGAAGTGCTGAACATACAACACCTCCGCCAGTATCCACACGTACGAGGAGGATCACCGACGATGGACTGGTAGGTCCGGTACGACGGCGACAGGACTGGACTGGACTTGAGCTAGGGTTTCCAACACATGGAGTGACCTAACCGTATGCTCTAAGCACCTTCACCCCAGCTTATATAGGGAGTGAAAGTGGGCTCCACTCACTTGTGGCCCATTCACTAAAAGGCCTATATTAGTCACTGTGAGTCCAACTCACTAACTCTGTCAGTTTCCTTTTTTGGGTCCAACCCAAATATGCTCCCGCTCTTAAGTGTGTGACCCGACAGGCTCATGGTGACCCGGACACGATCTGAGTCTCACTCGTGACCGATCAGTTGGTAGCGGCTCCTAGCAAAACGTGCCAACTCCCAAGTACCAAAGAGTCATGACGACATATTTTCCATTGCGACTTTCATCTCAGTCCCTTTTGCCTCACGATATACCTTGCCCAACTATAGGCGAATAATCATCATCCCTTAAATAGTTCGACTCTCTTTCTCGATCCGAGATAAGTGATTCATCCGACTAACTCTTAGTCAGTCGCCTCGGTTAACACTTAACCGAGTCACGCATGGCCATGCTTTCTGAAGCATATCTTACGAGAGGGCCCAGAGAATATCTCTCTAGTCGGAGGGGCCAAATCCCATCTCGGTTATTCACATTACACAAGTTGATTCTCAGTCGACCCGAACTCCGCCTTTATAACTGCCAAGTGATGGAACAGCGTTTGACAGAACCTAAGTCGGTGATCGTCAACACGGATTGTGCAATAACCTCAGCTCTAAGGATTACATTGATTGAGATATACAAATGACGACTTATTCGTTGTATCTCAATATGGGTCAGTCTGACTCGCTAAACTCTTTAGCCGAATCCGTGTAAGTCGGAATAGCATCTTTATGCCCATGACAAGTGGAACTGAGTCATCAGCCGACTTTCACATTAATCTAAGTTGTGTGTCCAACACAACCTCAACGACCAAGGACAATGAGTATAAACAACATGAATATATATAGTTCCACAATCGAATCACATATTCAATGATATATATCAGTAGTTCATACATGGACAATAACTTTATGAATACATTGGAAATAACATCATACATGATTGCCTCTAGGGCATATGCCCAACAGTCTCCCACTTGCACTAGAGTCAATCATCCGACATCACATGTCTAGGCATCTAATACCCATAGCTCTCAGGTGTGCCTCATGCTTTGGCTGTGGAAGAGGCTTTGTCAACGGATCTGTAATGTTTGCATCCGTGTGTACCTTGCATAACTTGATATCACCTTGATCCACGAACTGGCGAATAAGGTGGTACCGCATGAGTATATGTTTGTTCTTCTGGTGTTGTCTAGGTTCCTTGGCTTGTGCGATAGCACCATTGTTGTCACAATACACGTCTAACACATTAGACAAGCCCTGAACCACACCAAGATCCATGAGGAAATTCCTCATCCAAACACCTTCCTTTGCCGCCTCCGAGGCAGCAATATACTCTGCCTCTGTCGTAGACGCAGACATCGTCTCCTGCTTGGAACTCTTCCAGCTCACAACCCCTCCGTTTATCACAAACACATATCTGGATTGTGAACGAGAATCATTCGAGTTAGTGAGATAACTCGCATCCATGTAACCCCTTACACTGAGTTCATCCTCACCTCCATAAACCAGGAACATATCCTTAGTCCTTCTCAAGTACTTGAGGATATTTTTAGCCGTTGCCTAGTGCATTTCTCCAGGGTTAGCCTGGTACTTTCTCACAACACTTAGAGCATAGGAAACATCCGGCCTAGTACAAATCATAGCGTACATGATGGATCCGATTGCAGAAGCATACATAATCGCACTCATCCGACTTTGCTCATCAGTTGTCGAAGGACACTGAGTCTTGCTAAGTTTTACGCCATGGGACATCGGTAAGAACCCCTTCTTAGACGATTCCATGTTGAACTTCTTCAACACTTTGTCCAAGTATGTACTCTGACTCAATCCAATGAGCCGCCTGATCTATCTCTATAGATCCGGATTCCTAGTATCTAAGTCGCCTCACCCAAGTCTTTCATCGAAAAACTCTTTTCCAATGATTCCTTGGTCTCTTGCAACATCTAGACATCATTTCCAGTCAGTAATATGTCATCCACATATAAGATCAGAAAGTTTAGTTTGCTCCCACTAAACTTCTTGTATAAACAAGAATCATGATCACTCCTGATGAAGCCAAACAATTTGACTACCTCATCAAAGCGAATGTTCCAACTCCGAGATGCTTGCTTCAACCCATAAATGGAATTCTGAAGTTTGCATACCTTGTCAGCATTAGCCGGATCGACAAAACCCTCGGGATGTATCATATACCCGTCCTCGGTTAAATTTCCATTAAGGAAAGCCATCTTGATATCCATTTGCTATTCTCATAGTCGAAATATGCTGCTATAGCTAACATGATCCGAACTGATTTAAGCATCGCCACAGGAGAGAACGTCTCATCGTAGTCAACTCCTTGAACCTGTCAGAACCCCTTCGCGACAAGCCGTGCTTTATAGATAGGAAAATTTCCATCCATATCAGTTTTCTTCTTAAAAATCCATTTGCACTCGACGGGTCTTGCACCGTCTGGCAGATCAACCAAGTTCCAAACTTGATTTTCATCCATGGACTTTAACTCAGATCTCATGGCTCCAAGCCACGACTCGGAATCAGATCCCACCATCGCTTCCGAATAAGTTGTCGGCTCATCACTGTCTAATAGCAACACATCACGAACACTTCGCAATCTAGCCGATCTTCGCAAAGTTGGTGCAGTTGCTGACTTAGGTACCACGATTGGCTCAACCTCTAAGGCTTTTGTTGACTCACTGCTGGCCGGTATCTCTCGAGTTTCTTCGAGCTGCACTATACTCCCACTGACTCCCTGACTGTGAAACTCTTTCTCAAGGAAGACACTATTCCGAGCAACAAACACTTTGCCCTCTTCACGGTTGTAGAAGTAGTAACCCAAGGTTTCCCTCGGATACCCCACGAAAATACACTTATCCAACTTAGTTGTAAGCTTGTCCGACTGAAGTCTCTTGACAAAAGCTTCACAACCCCAAATCTTAAGAAAAGACAAACTCGGCTTCTTGCCAGTCCACATCTCATGTGGTGTCTTCTTTACCGACTTTGATGGTACTCTGTTTAGTGTGAACGCTGCGGTTTCTAGACAATAACCCCAAAATGATAAAGGCAAATCTGTCTGACTCATCATTGATCGTACCATGTCCAACAAGGTCCGATTTATCCTTTCTGATAAACCGTTTCTCTGTGGCGTTCCTGGAGGAGTGAGCTGGGGAACTATTCCACAACTCTTCAGATGGTCATCAAACTCATGGCTCATGTACTCGCCTCCTCGGTCCGACTGAAGAAACTTTATTTTCTTGCCGAGTTGATTCCGTACCTCATTTTGGAATTCCTTGAACTTTTCAATGGCATCTGATTTATGTTTCATCAAGTAGATATAACCATACCTACTCAAATAATCAGTGAATGTAATGAAGTACTCATAACCACCTCTGGATGTTGTGCTCATCGGGCCACATACATCACTATGTACTAGTCCCAATAAGTCGAACGCCCTTTCACAACTCTTTGCAAAAGGTGTCTTGGTCATCTTGCCGAGTAGGCAGGATTCACATGTCTCGAATGACTCCAAGTCGAACGAAGTTAGGAGTCATCATCATGGAGCTTCTTCATGCGTTTCCAGCTTATATGACCAAGCCGACAATGCCAAAAGTAAGTCATGTTCAGATCATTTGGTTTCAACCTTTTCACATTTATGTTATAGACAGATTCACCTTCAAGATTCAAAATAAATAACATGTCCTGGACGGGTGCGAAGCCGTGAAAGATATTATACAAATATAAAGAACAACCATTATTTTTAATATTCGACACATAGCCTTGTCTCATCAAACATGAGGCAGAAATAATGTTTCGACTAAGCACTGGAACATAATAACAATTATTCAGCTCCATTAAGAATCCAGAAGGTAAATGAAGTTGCATCGTGCCGACTTGCAACGCAGTGACTCTCGCTTTGTTACCGACTCGAATGTCAACCTCACCTCTTGCCACGCTCCTAGTTCTTACAAGTCCCTGCAACAAGTTGCAGATGTGAATAACTGATCCGGTATCATATACCTAAGAACTACCAGGTGCATCAGCAAGATAAATGTCTATAACATTGCAAACAAGCGTACCTAAGCCGGAAGTCACACCTCCACTCTTGGCTTTGTCAGCCAGATACTTGCTACAATTCCACTTCCAGTGGCCATCCGCCTTGCAGTAGAAGCAAGTGGATCTGGCTGCAGGAGATGGCTTAGTCCCCGAGGAAGCGCTTTGGACCAGGTCCTCAGCTTTACCTCCCGACTTATCCATCTTCTTCTTAGTCCAATAACTCTTCTTGAACTTAGCCTTATTCTACACCATCAACACTTGACTGGCGCCTTTCTTGAGATCTGCCTCAGCCTGCTTAAGCATCCCATGCAATTCAGTGAGCTTCTTATCCATACCATGCACGTGGTAGTTCGATATGCACTGACCATACGCACTAGGAAGAGAGTTCAGAATTATGTTTGTAGCGAACTCTTCGATGATGGGGTAGCCCAGCCTTTCCAGAGACTGCACGTAACCAACCATCTTGATCACATGCGGACTCAGTGGATCGCCATCATTAAGCTTGCATCTCAACAAAGCCTGAGAGACTTGATACCTCTCAGTCTTTGCCTGAGCTTGGAACATACTTTTGAGGCTTTCGATCATATCGTAGGCCTCAACATTCTCGAACTGCTGCTGCAAGACCGGTTCCATGTGAGCAAGCATAAGACAGCTAATAAATAAGCAAGTCGACTAGTGAGCTTTAGCATCACCGCTAGCCGTCAAGTGATCTAGGTAGAAAACTCCTTGTCAATCGCATCTCATACGACTCCTGTTGGATGGGTGGCATCATATGCCCCGGCTCCCATCCGACTTTTCCCCGAGTCCCACAACTGTTGTGATGGACCCGTCTAGATTACCGAGTGCTTCCGCTGTAAGAGTCCGACTCAAACCCACCTAGTCGGAAAGAATTGATAGTACCTCAATTTTATGAGCCCACTACCAAAAATGTCCGACTTGTGATGGTGTAGCACTGGCGGGGAAACCAACTAAACCTTCTTTGAGGGATTACTTTCTACCAACTATCTAATAGAGGTAAAACAGAGACATAACAATAACGCAAAATAAAGCAATTATAATGTGAAATGGTATGGCTCTCTTCATGGCGATCTTCATCTCCACAAAGCTTGTAATTCGACTCGTGTCAACTCTTATCATGTGCTGCCTTACATCATGTAGCCGACTTGTACATCGACTTGCATGCCATCCGGGTTCTCCAAACAGCTACACTAGCTAGTAATGTAAATTACATAGAGAATCCGACACGCAGGTCGTTATACAATAAAATGACAGCACCTAGGCTCCAGCCGGCTGACAAAAAACCATGATACGCAGATCACGTATGGATTACACACATCACATGCACATAAGCCATACCATTCACAACATCATCCTGCAAAAACAAGTTATGCAGAGATACGATATCTACCGGCATTGTGAAAACTCGCAACAGTATCTAAGGTGCTACGAAAGGGCGAAGCCGGCGGTCCCGGACTCCGATTTTCCCCAAAAAGCAGATCTCATCTGCATTCCGGACATGGATTTCTTCATCGGATAAAACAATTTTATCCAAATCTGATCCGGACTCCGATTCGACCAAACTCTTTGACCTTTGATCACCACATCCGGATTTACATGTCACAGTCTACCCCGATGGAGGAAGCCGACTGGTAGGGGTATGTCGTTCCACGACCTTAGCAGTTAGATCATGGAAACCAGATCATCCATTTCCCGAGTACAGTTGATCCAATCAACTTCGTACAAAACCGATCTATCTCATAGATCGACCACCAAAACTGATATTAGATCCAATGTAACGCCAACCACATATCACATATGCACAATCTCGAGCCTAAAACCAAAAGCTAACGCTCTGATACCATTGTTGGGCTACACAGAGAAAAACAAAACTTTTTCCCTACGCGGTGAACCCAAGATCTAGCTGAGGTAGTAGGCCACGAGAAATACCACTAGACGCACGGTTGCGGAATCGATGAAGCACGTCGCTTGATGCAGTGAAGTCCTCACGATCGTCGAAGTGCTGAACGTACAACACCTCCGCCAGTATCCACATGTACGAGGAGGAGCACCGGCGATGGCTGCTAGGTCCGGTATGGCAGCGACATGGAGTGACCTAACCAGCGACAGGACTGGACTAGACTGGACCTAGGGTTTCCAACACATGGAGTGACCTAACCATATGCTCTAAGCACCTGCGCCCTAGCATATATAAGGAGTGAAAGTGGGCTCCACTCACTTGTGGCCCATTCACTAAAAGGCCTATATTAGTCACCGTGAGTCCCACTCACTGACTCTGTCCGTTTCCTTTTTTTGGGTCAATCCAAATATGCTCCTGCTCTTAAGTGTGTGACCCGACAGGCTCATGGTAACCGGAAACAATCCAAGTCTCACTCGTGACCGATCAGTTCGTGGCGGCTCCTAGCAGAACGTGCCAACTCCCAAGTACCAAAGAGTCATGATGACATACCTTCCAATGCGACTTTCGTCTGAGTCCCTTTTGCCTTACGATATACCTTGCCGAACTATAGGCAAATAATCGTCATCCCTTAAATAGTTCGACTCTCTTTCTTGATCCGAGATAAGTGATTCATCCAACTAACTCTTAGTCGGTCGCCTCGTTAACACTTAACGGAGTCACACATGGCCATGCTTTTCAAATCATATGTTCCGAGAGGGCCCAAAGAATATCTCTCCAGTCGGAGGGGCAAAATCCCATCTCGATTATTCACATTACGAAGCTTTCCGCCTTTATAACTGCCCAGTGACGGAACAACGTTTGACAGAACCTAAGTCGGTGATCCTCAACTCGGATTGTGTAATAACCTCAGATCTAAGGATTACATTGATTGAGATATACAAATGAAGACTTATTCGTTGAATCTCAATATGGGTCAGTCCGACTCGCTAAACTCTTTAGCCGAATTCGTGTAAGTCGGAATAGCATCTTTATGCCCAAGACAAGTGGAACCCAGTCATCAGCCGACTTTCACATTAGTCTAAGTTGTGTGTCCAGCACAACCTCAACGACCAAGGACAATCAGTATAAAGAACATGAATATATATAGTTCCACAATCGAATCACATATTCAGTGATATATATCAGTAGTTCATATATGGACAATAACTTTATGAATACATTGGAAATAACATCATACATGATTGCCTCTAGGGCATATTCCCAACATGATAGAGGGTAAAAAATCCATCATACACACGTTTCTTCTAATAAGAGGATGACATGTGGGGCCTAGCATCGTGATTAAACAGTAGATGCATCGAACATCGCTATCAAGTTTGGAACAGGCTAGTGCGAGCCAACGAAAAAAATCCATCATACACACGTTTCTTCTATTGAGAGGATGACATGTGGGGCTCAAGAGGTTGGTTAAACGGTAGATGCGTCGAGCAGCACTATCAACTCGGAACAGGGTAGCGCCAGTGAAGGAAGAAATTCCATCATCCACATGTTTCTTCTAATGAGAGGATGACATGTTGGTCCCAGGAGGTTGATTAGTGTCGGGGGGATGACCCCCGGGTAGGCCAAGATGGGACAAACCGGCTCGCTCCTAGGAGCGCATGCCGTCTGGACCCAAGTCAAGGAACCACATCGGGTGGAATTCCCACCTGGTCCACACTCAAGTTTCCCCTGCTGTCCCGTCTAGCCGGGTAGCCAGAAGAACCGGCTGGGAGGCCGCTCCTAGTTGGCGGCCTCGTATCTGGTGGACGTTGTACGGTGGGGGTGACGCTCCTTGCTGAGCGCACCTTTGACCGGACAGGCTGGCTTTGCCTGGCCGGCGCTACTGGACAACTGCGCCAAAGCTGGAGGCTGATGTGCAAAGCAAGGGATGATGAGGAAAGCCCCATCTTACGCATAAAGAACCGGCTAACGGATAAAGAACCGGATGACAAGTAAAGTAGAGACGCTGAGCGCTAAAGAGGGGTCCTCCCCTGTACTGGAGGCTTGACTGGACCCGGGCCTACCGTTCGACCCTGTCTAGCCGGCCCTCTTTGTAAAGCCCAAATCCAAACAGTAAACCCAAGAACCCATCTTGTAAGCTGCCTCCTCGACCTGTATATAAAGGGGCTAGCGCTAGGGTTCTAGGTGAGCTTAGGTAGAAGGAAAATAGAGACCATAAAAAGGACTTAGAGAATTCTCGGCAAGAGGTAGCGAAGGAAACAGCTGAAGGAGCACTTGTATTGGGCATTCACCCCCTTTGAGAGTAGATCCTTGCTGGAGTAGGAGCTTTACCTCGCAAAGAGGGCTCCGAACCTGGGTACATCGCCATGTTTGCAGTATCTCTGCCCAACCTGTTGCGAGTAGCCACCGATAGCAACCTGATTGTCCCCTTCAAGCCATCCTCGATGTCACTGCCGTGTCACACACCACGACAGTTGGCGCCCACCGTGGGGCTCAGCGTTTCGGCTGGGATCATCTTTAGCACAGAACTTCCACTTGTCGCCGGTGAGCGAGTGGCCTATGGTCTGATCCTCACTCTCGGCTCCTGTGACTGCGTCCTCGACAATGCATCCTGCTTCGCTGGGGGAACTTTCCCAAGTAGAGGCTCCATCATGCGCTTTGGCGAACACCCCGTCTACGTTGTCACCGTCCCTGAGGCCTTCGCTCGCGAGGTCGTCAACATCTTCGGAGGCACCACCTGGCTTCTCCGCCTCGCGCATTGCCAGTGGTAGCGTTGAAGTCATGACGGCAGGCTCGGTGGAGAACCGCCGCCCACCTCTGGAGTGCAACATGGATAGCCACGCCACCAACTCACGCCTCCCGAACCCGGAATTGATCAACTCGTCCATCGAGCACCTCCGCAACCCCATCACCCCCATCGAGGCGGATCCAGCTGCAGCTGTGGCAGTCCTGGAAACCACCCGCTAGAACCTTTTGTAGGAAGCCGGCAAGGTGGCAGTCACCCAACGGCGAATGAATGCCACCATGCGGGAGTGCAACATTGTGCACGGCTTCGCACGCCTACCCGGCGCCAGCCGACTGGCTCAGCCGCCAGGCCGAAACCTTGGTTCGGATATGGACCGTGTTGCTGATCCGCGCACACCCGCGGTGCAACTGCTCTACAGCACCCATGCCAAAAACATGAGGGTCGCGGAGGCGGCAGTTTTAGAACTTAGCCACCTGGAGGGCGAGGAACTGCTCCGTCAACAAGCGCGCGTCCAGCTCCTCGTGGTCATGGCAGACAAACAACAGGCCGAGGTAGAACTCAGCATGGCTAGAAACAGCAGAACCCAGCCAGCTTGCTGGATGGCGGACCCGGCTGCAGGCGGCAGCAAATCGTCTTCCCCAAACGGAGCAAGAGAATGCAATCGCTCACTAGGTGGATCTGCAGGCCGCGGGCAGGTATTACCAGCAAAAACCGCGAGCCGGCTGACGAAGCCGGAAAAGGCCAAGACCTCCCCAAGTCCCGCCTATCTGGCCGGTTGTGACCGCTGGAGCCGGATGAACAACAAGATGCGCGCGCGCGAATCGACCTGCTGGTCCAATCACACGCGCTGGAGGAAGAAAGTCTAGCCGGACCAAGATGTTTTGGACCGCGCATCCGGAACGAACCATTTCCAAAGGGATTTTCGCTCCCAAGGGACACGCCAAATTACAACGGCTCGTCAAGCCGGAGGACTGGCTGGTGGACTATACCACCGTGTGGGCATCACCAATGGCAACCGCCGGGTGGCAGTGCGCTATGCCCCTCTTATGCTCCTCGACTCACCCAAAACGTGGCTAAACAGTCTCCCCGACAATAGCATCACCGGTTGGATCAATTTCAAACAGGCGTTTGTTCGCAACTTCACAGGCACCTACAAGCGCCTAGGCCGTCCTAGCGAGCTTGCTCTCTGTGTGCAGGGCCCAGACGAATCTGATCGCTCCTACATCACTCGATGTACAAGCATGCACAACTCCTGTGATGGGGTACACAAACATTAGGAGGTTGATTTCTTCATCAACAGCTGCAGAGACAGCACTATGCTCAAGCATAAGCTTCGCCGGGTGGAACCCACAACCATGGCACATACCATGGCCATCGCGGACAAGTACGCCATAGCCGACGCGGCGATGAAAAGATCCGTCCGGGAGGACGACCAAGGGCAAATAATCGTCGACATCGCCGTAGATCGGACTCTAGGCGGCAAGACAACTGCCACGGCAAGAGAAAGGACGACCAGTCGGACAACCAATATGGCTCCAGGCAGGTTGCAGTAGTGCAAGAGGATCCAGCTACAGGCAGAAGCCGGAGACAGAAGCCTGATGACCGGCCTCCAAGGCCCAAGTACACCATTGAGTCCATGCTTGCTGGGCCATGCGAGTTCCACAGCAGGGGCAACAAGCTAGCTACGCAAAAAACACGCCAGTGCACCTGGACAAAGAAGATGGCGAAGATTGCTGGCGCACCGGCTGGACAGGCGCCACCCCCACCAGCCGGCGGGCCGCCAGGCGATCGTAACAACCAATGTCGAAGGGAGGACGACGACAACAACTACCCCCGCCAGGTGGGAAATTATCACATCTTCACCACGGAGCCGGACACCAAGAACAACAAAAGGCGTCGCGATGCGGAGGTGAACGCAATTGTTCCTCCTATTCCCCAGTACCTCAACTGGTTGGAGCAAGAAGTTGCATGGAGCCGGAAGGACCAGCCGGCTGAGCTGCCTAACCCAGGCACCTACGCCATGGTTCTGGATCCTATCATTGTCTCGCAAAAGCATTCCTGCAGATTCTCCCACGTCCTCATCGATGGAGGGAGCAACATCAACCTCCTGTACCGCAGCTCGCTCGACCGGCTCGGTATCAGTGAGTCGCAGCTGGAGCCATCAAGCACCTCCTTCCACGGAGCCGTCCCCGTTCCTTCACACTCCCACCGGCTAGACGTCATCTTCGGCACGGAGGATAACTTCCACCGCGAGCCCATCTGGTTCGAGGTGGTCAACCTATGCAGCGCGTACCACGCAATCCTGGGGCTCCCAATGCTCACCAAGTTCATGGCGGTGCCACATTACGCCTACCTCAAGATGAAGATACCAGGGCCCCAAAGGGGTCATCACCATGGCTGGCTGCTACAGACGGTCTGTGGAGTGCGCCACAGATGGGTCCAAGATAGCTGAGGCCATGATCATCGCAGAAGAAAAAAGCATAATCATGCAGAATCGTGGCGACCCTGCAAAGGACATGCCAGCTGGTGAGCCCAAGCCGGCCGGGAGGAACAATTCAAGCCGTCCAAGGGCGCGAAGAAGATCCTACTGAACGAGGCTGAGCCAGACAAGTTCGTCCTGGTCGGAGATGGCCTTGATAGAAAATAGGAAAGCGCGCTCGTCGACTTCCTCCGTGAGAATCGGAATATCTTTGCATGGTCCCCCAAGGACATGCCAGGTGTTCTGAGGGAGATCGTCGAGCACTCTTTACATGTTAGGCCTGATGCAAAACCGGTCAAACAGTCACTGCGCCGCTTCGCGGAAGAAAAAAGAAGAACAATCGGGGAGGAGATCACCCGGCTGCTCGCAGCTGGATTCATCATGGAAGTTTTCCACCCGGAATGGCTGGCAAACGCAGTACTCGTGCTGAAGAAGAACAAGACTTGGCGCATGCGTGTTGACTACACCAGTCTGAACAAAGCATGTCCCAAGGATCCATTCGCCCTGCCAAGGATAGACCAAGTGATTGATTCCACGGCCGGCTGCGAGCTGTTGTCGTTTCTGGACGCATATTTCGGCTACCACCAGATTCGGCTGAACCCCGCTGATCAAATAAAGACATCATTCATCACTCCTTATGAAGCCTACTGCTACACCACAATGCCATTCAGATTGAAGAACGCTGGGGCAGCATACCAACGCTGCATGTAGAACTGCTTGCAAAATCAGATTGGCAGAAACGTAAACGCCTACGTCGATGATGTGGTAGTCAAGTACAAGGAGCGCCAGACACTCCTTGAGGACCTGAAGGAAACATTAACTAACCTCCACCGGTTCCATATGAAGTTGAACTCGGAGAAGTGCGTATTCGGCGTCCCAGCCGGTCAGCTACTTGTTTTTCTCGTATCCGAGCGAGGGATCGAGACGAACATGGGGAAGATCGGTGTAATCGAGCGCATGCAACCGCCCAAGAATTTGAGAGATGTCCAGAAGTTCACCGGCTGCCTGGCTTCCCTCAGCCGGTTCATCAGCCGGCTGGGCGAGAAAGCACTCCCACTTTACCAGCTCATGAAGAAAACGGACAAGTTCGTCTGGACATCGCAGGCGGATGAAGCTTTCTGCGACCTCAAGCGCATGCTCACCTCGCCACCCATCCTGGCAGCACCATCATCAAAGGAACCCATGTTGATGTACATTGCAGCAACAAACAGGGTCGTTAGTGTGGTGTTGGTAGTGGAGAGGCCGAAAGAAGGAAAGGTGCAGCCGGTGCAACGACCGGTGTACTACGTGAGTGAGGTACTCTCGCTCTCTAAATAGAACTACCCTCATTACCACAAGTTGGTGTACGACGTGTACATGGCCGCCAAGAAACAGAAGAACTACTTCCAAGAGCACTCCATCCGGGTGGTGGCGTTACCGCCACTTGCAGAGATCATCAGCAATAGAGATCCCACAGGCCGAGTGGCGAAATGGGCCATAGAACTCACCACCGACAACATACAGTACGAGCCAAGAACGGTATCAAGTCTCAGGCTTTGGCGGATTTCCTCGTCGATTGGGCAGAAACACAATACCTCCCACCTTGCCCTGGCTCCATGCATTGGAAGCGGCATTTCGACTGGTCCCTGCCATCGCTGCTGTCGGTGTCCTCCTCTGACGACTCGACACCGCCCACTTCCTTGAATAAGCACGCTATCTCCTTGTTGGAGTCCTCCTCCTCCTCTTCGTAGTCCCACGGGTCCACGTCACTCTCCTCTGCTTCTGCCTCCAACTGATTGATGAATGCCTCCTCGTTGGCCAAGTCGGACTCATCCAAATAGCCATATATTCTCTTCTTCCTGGTCTTCTTCTCGTTCCTCTTCTTGTCCGTACTCACCGGTGAAACACGCGCCCCCGTCCTAGCTGCTGCTTTGCGCTCGTCCGACGCTCCAAGTATCCCACGCTCCTCCTGCGCGGTCGGTGCGAGCTTCAACGTTGCGGTGTCCTCGAGTGCCGATGTCGATGGATCCTGGCGCGGTCGGACACGATGTGCCGCCTTAGCAGGCAACTCGCGAGCGCGAACGATGCAGCGAAGAGCCGGGGACGCAGGAGGGTCAGTGGACGGCTTGGACCTGCCATTGCCACGGCGAGGGGGCATCATGCTCGAGGTAGTTTCTCCGAATGGTTGATGGCGGGTATGCAGAGTGGGTGCCGATCTGATCAAGGATGAGCAGCGGTTTCGTGCGTCGTGTCCACGCATGCATTTGTCGATTATCAAAAACAGAAGTAATATCTCGCGTACTAAACATAATTTGATCACAACAAAAGTGGCACAACATATTCTAGACTCGTAAATATCCCGTGCATGCCTGTCGACGTGGAGTTAGACGGTGTTCAACGTGCCGACGTGATCGTGCAGCAGTTGCGTGTGTCATTGCCCCATCAACACGTGACACACGCACGCGGGATGTGCGCGCCGATGCCCGTGATGACCACCCAGCTCTCACTCCCCTTATTATATACTGGATTTTGGGCGGCGCCGAAGACCATTGAAGTGTCCATCACAATAAAGACAAGTCCCATCGATTCCCTACCCCTGCCTCACTGGCTTCTTTGAGAATGTAGACCATACACGGTGGTCTTGTATGATAGTACTAGTACTACTAGACCACGGACTGTACTCTTTGACTCTTCTCCCACACTAATCACTATCTTCTTCCTCCTGCCGCCGCCACCCTCACCCAGGAAGCCATGGCTCCCTGAGAAGGGGGAGAGGCCAGTCGACAATCCTCACGGAGAAAAGAGAGAGAAATCGCCACGAGGCACTTCTTGCTCTACCAGCCTCTTAAGCCCCCCTCTCATCGAGGCCAAATCTCCACCGACAATGGCGCCGAATGTTCTAGTATGCGAGGGCTCCTCCTGGTAAGGTCTTGTTGTTCTACTTCTTCTCCATCTCCCTCTCCATCATGATCTTATTCAGCTTCATCTTGTTTTTCTTCATCTTGCTCCTCCTCTTCTACGTATTACAGGCTGGCCGTGGAGCCCGAATCCACCATGACGGAGGCGTTGTAGGACCTGTTCGGCCCCGTTCCACGTCTCAGCGAGGTAGAGAATCTCCACACTGTTATTTCTCCGAGTTGTGATGTGAATTTCTTAGATCGTGTCCGCCCCGCATTGCTTTATCTTCTTCTTCTGCGAGTTGTATTAGTTTTCATGAATATGACTGGATCTCTTGGTCTTTCTTTAATACCGCTGTTCATAGATTCACTATGGATTTTTTGTGATTAGGATTAGTTTATCGTGGTCATGAATAGATCTCTAGGTCCATTTTTCAACACTGCGGTCAATAGATTCAATGGGGATTTTTTGGTCTGTATTAGCATTCACCTTGAACCTGGAGTGTAATTATAGAATTCCTATTTCAGTTAACATGAACGATCCAGGAATCGAAGGCCAAGTACCGTGACAAGGTGGCCGCGATCAATGCCAGGATTGATAACCAACATGAGCTTGCACGCTCCCTCACCCAATCTAATGGCCGAGAAGAAGAATCTCATGGAAAGGTGCACTCTCCTATGGGACGAAGTCACCGAGGCACTCAGAGGATGCGTCGAGGAAACCAAGGCTAGAATCCGAGCGTACCATGACATGAATCATTGCCTGGATGCAGTGAAGGAGATGAAGGAGGACATGAGCAGAGGGATCACCGTACCCGAGGGTGTTCGGAAAGAGAACGAGGAGCTAAGGGCTAGTCTGGAGGCATATCAGAGAAATGCCCAAGTCTGATTCCCGTTAGTGGGGACACGAATATCAGTTCGTCCTCCACTCCTTTGGTAATGTTTAGGATTCAGGGAGCAATGCCCAAGTCTGCTTCCCATTATAGGGTGCAATAAGAATCCTAGGGAAACTCCTTATCTATCTGGACATGTGTTGGTGTTCATGTTCATGAATGGACACCATGTGTTGTTTCCATTATGTATCTGGACATGGGTTTCTGCATTATGAGTTTGCCACTAGCCCACTACTATTTGGTGATATTGGGAAAAACCCACAGCACACTAAACTGCAGATAAACCGTATTTGTCTTTGAAATTGAAATTATGACAATGCCACTAGTCGATTCATAAATTTTTGATTAGTCCTAGATTGCTTCTTCCTTGAAATTATGACAGTGCCAATAGTCAATTCAATTAATTATGGAAACTAACCAGCTTGTCCTGGTGAACTGAACAAACCATACTATGTATTTTTGTTGTAGGGAAAGAGGCGAAAGCTCAACCAGGACCTGGCGACCGTCTAAATGACAAGATAGCAATCTAAAGGGTGAAGCAGAATTCCCAGAAACTGGCCTTTGACCTGTGCGCTGAACTCGCGGTCCTTTCCGACAAGTGCCAGAAACTGAAGGAGTTAAACGCCGGCTGGGCGAAGCTACACATTGAATGTCGCACCTCAGATAGGAAGCAGATGGAGATCATGAAATGGATCTTGAAGGAAAATCGTATGGCTATAGACCAAATTCTCCAATCCGTGATGGAGCACTAGAACCTACGGCTGAAGCACGACAAAGTACTGAAGGAGCTGGCCGATCTTAGGGAGGAAAATAAACAGCTCCGGGTCAGGCTCGATTGAACACAACATATTTCTATTTAGTACCGAACTGCCTGGTTTATCCTCTGAAGTGGTGATTTTGTAGCGTGAACTTAACTCTATGCAAAATATATGTGTTCGTCTGAAATTAATTTCTCGAGGATTGAGTTTGGCTTAGTTAAGAAAGCGCAACTGCAAGTCTTATAGTTAACTAGTTTCATGCATTGGCACAACATAAATTATTCATCTTGAATTTCCTTTATCCTCTATGGTCTATCCTTGTTCACCCTCGCGCGCCTTCTTCAGTTCCTTCAACAGATCCTTAATGTAGTACTCTAGCTTCTTCTTGTCTTCCCTAAGCTAATCCCTCTCCTTCTCTGCATTATGAATGAGCAACCTGTGACTATCCTGAAGCTTCTTTGCAGTTCTAACAACCAAGCTCCCATTGATTCTGTCAGTTAGCTTTGACTGCAAATTCTCGATTCTTGTTCCAGCTCATTATTTCGTACTGATAGCTTGTAAGTTTTTTCAGCTGCATCACTTATATTAGTAAATCTCCCCGACCTTTCCAACTCATACATCTCCCATAACTGTGCCAAACATTTCTTAAGTGCATTTGGCCACTCAAGATCCACCCACTCTACTTCTTTACACACCGAGCCAACCTAAAAACACACACACTATAGTGTTATGAACATGCACGATACATTTTACTTCATGTCATAGTTGCCCATAATGTAAACAAACCTGATTTGTACATCCCAAAAACCTTCTCTCAGTGTTTCTGCCTTCGAATACAATATATCTCCTCAGTTTTAGCCCATGGTCACATGACACTTCTCCATCGAGATCTAGGCCCTCCCATTCGGAGTCGTAGATCATCCATGGTACCTGTAGGTCAACAAAAAGCTGAAAATGAGCATGATTACATGCACATATGGATCTCAGATCGAGAGATTTACCATTGCCTAACCCTAGCCCGAGAAAACAGAGGAACTCACATCATGGAAGGAATACTCGATGTCGGAGAGAAGGCTATCGCTGCTCGACTGGTCGTCCTGGCCGTTCAAGGACAGCATGGAAAATGCGTCATCGCAGGCGATGGCGTCGGCGTCAGAGAGAGAGAGAGAGAGAGAGAGAGAAACCCTTCTACCGCTGCAACAATGACTAAATTGGCATGTTATAATAGTTTAATGGATACCATGCCCTTTCCCTGGATTACTGTCTCCTGCCTTATATGGATTCTCTTCATACATTCTTATTTCAAATATTATAACTGTACTCCCTCTATCCCAATTTCATTGCCCAACGAAAACATACCAGTATATTACATCATCTAAAGAAACAAAATAATGTCAACTACAAGGTACTTATGCATCACTTGTTCAGTCATGGTTTCACAAAACATTACATTACAATCTATCAACAAACATATTCACATCATGGTTTCACAAAACATCACATTACAATCTCTCAACAAACATAATCATAGAAACAAGTATACTGCATCAACTCAAGAAACACAATCATGTCGACTACAAGGTACTTACGCATCACGCATCACTTGTCCAGTCATGGTTTCACAAAAAATTACATTACAATCTCTCAACACACAAAAAAACAGAAACAGGTACAGTACATCATGTCAAGAAACTTAATCATGTCAACTACAATGTATTTATGCATCACTTGTCCAGTCATGGTTTCACAAAACATTACATTACAATGTCCCAACAAACATAATAACAAAAACAAGTACGGTACGTCATCTTAAGAAATATAATAACAACAACTACAATGTACTTATGTATTATTACAACAATGATGGTTTCAGTGAGTGACAGGTCCGAAAATCTCAATAGCTCGCACAACATTATATCGCAATCTCTCCACAAACATAATCACAGAAACACGCTCTAAATGCAACAGCAGTCAATATTACAAATACAGGCAGGGGAACACCACGGTCCATATGACAAGCCTAAGGTAGCAGCTCTCATCAGATCTCATCAACATCGACCACCTCATTCGGTTCAGCCACTATAGGGGCCTCTACATCCACTATAACCTGTTCAACAATATCAGAAATGGTACCAAGGAAGAACACCTTCCTGGTTCGCTTCTTTCGTCGCATAATCTACATAAGATCTTCATTATCCAAAACATCTATGAATTACTGCTTCTTATGATTCCACCACCGGATTTTTGCCATCTGCTTAGGGCCAATACTGATTTCCTTACCGATCATCTCTCTCATTTCGTCAAGAGCTATGTTTTTGGAATCGACAGTGATCTCCATAGTACATGACGAAACTGGCTTATTAACTCCCTCATCAAGTTTTGCCATGTATGAATCCACCTCTATGCGTATACTGAACTCATCTAGATCAGCACCTATTGGTCCGGATTCTCTAGGAGCAGAAGCTTTGGCAGCAAGATCTCCAGCATCTGCATACGTATCATCAATCATCGCTTCAACTTTCACCTTACGATCAGCTGCACAACACTCCCAAACCATCTGAAGCTCATGGGAGTGCACAATTTGCTGACTGGTATCATTCATGTTGCGCCACACCAATTTTGTCCTCTGTCTAGAACCACAGGGAATTCTAGCGGTAAGCATATCTACCAGCTGCGAAAAAGACACAACTTCTTTGCAATTCACCAGCAGATGCACACCTTGGCCGAACACAACCCTCTCGCAACCAAAATCAAGTTTTGGAGTGTACTGGCGAACATTAACTATGAACTCATATAGGTCCCTTGTACCAAAGCTGTGCCTAATTTGATTAAAAAGGGAAACCTTTCAGTACATTCGATTCTATTATGCCACAATTAATCTACTTGCAGAGATAAGGCACAGATAAGAAAAAATTCACCTCTCGCTCTTCTCCTGGGTTTTTTTCTTCGAGATCTGGGTGCCGCCTCCGCCCACCGGAGCCGAACAATCCGCCATTGGCCTTGCGTTTCTCTTCAACCCGCTGCTCGTAGGTACCTAGGGAGCAGAATCCTTGCTGGCCTCCTCGCTAACTAGGGTTGAAGACCCGTCGCTGCTTCAAGTTGAGCCCCAGACTTTGGCCCCGATGGACCCGAATCAGTCGGTGAGGTAGCTACAACCTTCGCCTTGCAAGACATACTGGGCCGCTGCCGTCGGATTCAGTGTCTGGGGAGGGAGAAAAAAGGTCCTTCGCCGCCGGCAGATTTATTGTCAGGGAAGGGAAGAAAGGGGACCTACGCCGCCGCAGCCAGATTTAGTGTCGAGAGTTAGGAAAGTACATTAATGGATTTTCCCCTACGACATGTGCAGGGTGTCTAAGAAGAGTGACCGCCGAAGAAGGGGCACAACAGGAACTAGTGTAACGGAATATCTAGACTTAATGGGTGCGATTTGAAAATATTGGGTTTGGCCATCATTCACTCGAAACACCCCTCTCAGCAATTGGCACCCCAACTTTCCGAATCGCGATGATTAAAATCAACTCAGGTACCGCGTTGCCTAGGCGACCCAACTTTCAGGCCGCAAAATGATATTCTCGTGAGGGGAGTGGTCTCGCGACTAGCTGGCCTAGCTAGGCTAGCCCCTTTTTCTGTTTTTTTTATTTTAATCTTTTTCTTTTCTATTTTTATTTTTTTAGGTTCAAAACTAGTTCAACAACCCATCAAACTTTCTAGAAAAGTTCTTAAAAATAGAAATTGAATTTTTTTATTTATTGGCACCCCTTAAATACAAAGATAGGGTTTTGAAAGTAATAATATTTTAAAACTAGGTATTAAAATTACTATAGGGGTATATTCCAAATAGGGCTTCTATTTAGAATTGAAAAAAATAAAAATAAAATAGGTTAATTTTATAAAACCTAAAATAGATGTTTTGGGATTTTAGGAAACCATTTCAAAATGAAAAATTAAAATCTATAACTCTGATTTTATATTTGTCTCAAAACAAAACATTTAACAACAATCAGAAACCATTATTAAGCTAGGAATGTTCTGAAATATTGCCATAAACCAATATTTATATTAGGGTTTGTTTTATGCAAGAATGTTTTGTAGAGAAACTATTTAATAAAGGTTTTAGGTTTACAAAATTAATTTTTTAAAGCTTTGGTTTTCTCATAAAACAAAATAACTTTAAAGAGTTTTGAAAATAATTTTCCCTATCCAATTGTTCCAAAACCGTTCGTTTAGACATACGATTTTCTTTATTTTCATAAACTTTTGAAAATTCAATCAAGGGAAAAGGAAAATTTTAGCAAACTCTTTAAATAATTCTATTATATTTTAACATTCCAACAATTGAAAAGTTTTGGGATCAAAGAATGCAATGGACTTTGTGTGGTCATGTGGATCAACGTGGTCTAGAAAAAGAAAACATGCAATGATACTAGTGACAATGTGGTTTAGGAAAAGAACACATGCAATGACTGAAGGAAATATGCCCGAGAGGCAATAATAAAATGGTTATTATCGTATTCCATGTTTATGATAAATGTTTATTTTGCATGCTATAATTTTATTTATTGGAAACGTTAATACATGTGTGTTTAATAAACAAAATACAATGTTCCTAGTAATGCCTCTCATATAAACTAGCTCGTTGATTAACAAGATGATCAAGGTTTCCTGATCATGGACATTCGATGTTGTTAATAATGAGGTCACAACATTAGTGGAATGATGTGATGAACATTCATCCGAAGTATAGCATTACGATCAAAGTCATTATTTTTATATTGCTAAATCATCATACGAAGTAATCCTACTCCTTAGACCATGAGATCATAACACCAGAAGAGTATCTTGATAGCACCAAACATCACACCGTAACAGGGTGACTGTAAAGGTGGGTTCAGTCCTATGAAGGTGTTATGTAGAGGCTCATGGATCCAAAGTGGGATTTGTCCATTCCAATGACAGATAGATATACCCGGCGCCCTCTCGGTGATATCACATTGAAATAGCTTGCAAGCAAGTGATGTGATCACTAGAATGTTCTATCACGGGAACTAGAAAAGAGTGCATGTCGGCAACGAGATCAAACTAGGTATTTGCATACCGATGATTGAATATCGGACATGTAATACATCACGATACAAAGGGATTTAGTTACAATGTCATCATTGAATATGTCGGAGTTAGTACAGATCTCCAGGTCCCGTTGCTGATTATTGATCGGAAAGGGGTCTCGATTAGGTCTGCATTATTCTCGGACCGTAGGGTGACACACTTAAGGGATACCGACACCATTTGGATCAAATATATTTCAGATAGAAATTTAAGAAAGCGCTGGAATCATTTCGATGGAAACCGAAATTGTTTTGGGTGAAATTGCAGAAACTGGTTCTGCATGTGATATTGAAATGTTGCAAGGGTTTTATGTAAATGTTTGTTAATTAAAGTAATCAAAAATTCTGAATAAAATAAATAAAATAGTTTTATTTAATGAGAGCTTGCATTAAATTTGGTGGTAATTTAATGCATGTGAGTGGAAGTGTGAGAGGAGGCATATTTATGTGAGTGGAGCGTCTACCAGATGAATGATGGAAAAGGTGGGGGCACCACCATGGCTTCCATGCCATGGCCCTTGGCTGCCCCCTCTTCCCTATAAAAGGCCCCCCTCTCCTCCTCACAACACACACCTCCTCGTGAAGGTTCTCTTTTCCCTCTAGTTATTCCCCATGATCTCAGATTAGCGAGATACATGTTCCCAGTGGCTTTATCTGTAAAGGAGTTGTTGCTTCCACTGCTTTTCTGGTGCTGGATTTGATGGTGCTAGGCTTGCTGGAGCTAGATCTGATGGACGTGCTAGAGATGGACCTGCTAGACTTGCTGGACTTCATCACGATTTTGAGATCGGCAAGTGTACGACTACATCATCCACGAGTTCCATATCGTTAACAAAGCTTTGTTGTATTCGAGGGTATGTTCTCTATGGATGTATATCCACCTGTTGCTTGTATCTAATAGATAGATCTTGGCGCATAATAGTTCCCATCGTGGGAATTTTTTTGTTTTCTATGCTGCGAACCCAATAGTGGTATGAGAGCCTAATCTATGTGTAGGTGCTTTGCACGGGTAGTACACATATGTTTATATGTGGGCAATGATGATCATGTTATTGCTTCTTTCATGTATTTTGGATGTTGGTGGCATAGTGGGATGAAGCAGCCCGGACCAACTTTACATGTCCTCGCACATGATACCGGTTCCACGACTAACATGCAACTAGTTTTGTATAAGTGGTTGGCTGGTGTCTGTCTCTCCTACTATAGTCAATATCTGATTTACAACAAGGTGATAATAACTTAGTTATCATCGTTGTGGTTCCATGTTCATAGGTAAGACAGTTCTATCTCTGAAAGCCCTAAGCCACGTAAAACTTGCAATGGCTAAATTAGAGGCGTCTAGTTAAGATTGTTGCTGGGCTAGTGTCATGATATGGCAATGTTGTAGTTGATGTATAGTAGATACCCTTACAACACATCTAACGTGTAAGTTTCATAGACCTTGGCCTTACCCACAAAGGAATGATAGAGATCATACCACGATGAACATGATGGTGATCAAATGCATGGACCATATCATTCCACTTTACACATATGACGTTTGCATCTTATATTGCTAGTTTGGCGTTTTAGTACTATTATAAGATGATCTCTCATTTAGATATCAAGATAAAAATGTGTTCTCCCTTAAGTATGCTCCGTTTATGTTTTGTCGCTTCAAGACATCACGTGATGATCGGGTGTACTTGAATCCATGATCATATTTCGGGTGTACAGACATCATGTACACACGCGAGTACTAAGGTTCTTACTTGGCAAGCCTATCATGTACATAAATGGCCTCGGAACATGGACCGAAAGGTTAAGCATGAGTCGTGTGGTAGATATGATGCCCATATAGATGCTCGCCTTTGAAGCTACACTGACTCACGTGATGATCGGACTTTGTGTTATGGATTTGGTTCTTGTAATCACCAAAAAGACACGAGGGATGTTGTTTTTGAGTGGGGGTTTATTTCTAATTTGGATTAGTCGATCTCAATTTGTCATAAACTAAATCAAAGTGAATTTGCATAATTTTGTAGTCATTGACATCTGTTTACTACCTTATGCTTAGTTTTAATTGACATAATAGAATGGTAGAATTCTGGATATTTACTTTACGAGCTGGTATCGTATTGTTTTGAATGTCAATTTTAGAAGTCCTATTGCAAACTTTCAGCAAACTCTATTTACTTCATGAAGTTTAATAAGTAATATTAAATCGAGAGTAAGAACTCCAATGTTAGTATCTAAAGTATCATGTTTTCCTCCATGATTCTTGATATGAAAAAGTTAATTTTAATATCGAGGTTATCTTGGAGCTGAAACAATTATTTCGGAAGCCATCATGCGTGGAAGATATTTTGATATCTGAAACAATGTTTATGGTTGCAATATGATAGAGTATAATTTGGCAAAATAAATGTTCTCACATTTTATGATAATTTGCGAATGTTGGAGACGCTAGATGTCCTAATCTCCCAAACAGGTTTTGGGAACTGACATTATACTCACAAATCGTCCTTATAATCCATAGTAGCTTGATAATGAAATTTGTCATGATAAGGATGAATATAAGATGTAAGTAAAAAATTTAGTACACTAAAAGATTATTAAATAATGGATTTCTGAAAGAACACCAAACATTTGATGATGGTGATCTACTTCAAAGTGCAAGTCCATAGGTATTAGTATTTTACTATACATGCTTTGGAATATGTGTCAAATGTATGGCGCCACTATTGATGTTGATAGATTATTTTAAAAGAAAAAGGAAATGCTGAAAGAGAATCTATAAAATATTTGGCAGAAATAAAAGACGGGTAATACCCAGTTAAGGTATATAGATGATATACAGGTTATGGTTATATCCTTTGCTTTTTAAACAATGTGGTTCTTGGGTATTGGATATCGAATTGGTTGGTATGAAATATCATACAAAACGACACAGTTCATGAAGTACAATGGTCTAAGTAACTAGCAAAAGAATATGTGATGATGTTTATCGAAAACAAATAAAGTGTTATTGTATTTCTAGGTTACATCTGAACTTGCCATCAAGATTTGTTTAAAGAATTGTTATTTTGTTACGGTATTATGAGAACATTGGTTGTTCAAATAATTACCGTATTCCATAAAAGATGGATGAACTTTTACAAGTCTAGTTGGAGAAATCACATCCATAGAACTTATACTAAAATGTGGCAAGACAAATGATTGAAAGATCACTTACAAAATGACATCGCCGTTTAAATTATATTGGAAAGAAAACATGAAGAAACTCCATGTTGATGGATTTTTGGAGTCTTTTGATTTTTGATCAATTGACGCTTGTGAAACTTTCCTGGAGATAATTCAAACTCCATTCATAGGCCAAAGAGGAACAGATGACTAAGTTATTGGAAATTGTGCATGATGATGTGCATAGTCCATTATATGTAGCCATGTGCGTGCATCTTTCGACTTCATATGCTTTCTCCAAAAAAATTGAGTGAATATATCTATATATTTACTTAATAAGGAAGAAGTATGAAACATTTGAAAATTGTTCGAAGACTTTCAAGATGAAGTGGAAAATCATTGTAACAAGAAAATAAAGAGTTTATGATCCAACCATCAAGGAAGATATTTGAGTTATAGATTTCGCAAAACACCTAAGATTTCGGGAATTGTTGCATGGATTTGCATTTCTCGATAAACCACAGGAGTATGGTATGCTCGAGAGATAAAATCAAACCTTGTTTAACATGGTAAGATCAATGGTGTCATTTATAAAACTTCTACGATGTTTTAAAGATTAAAGCTTTAGAGACTACCGCTTTTACACTGAAAAGAGCACCATCATGATCCGTTCAAATGACACTATATAAGTTATGGTTTGGGATAAAACCTGAATTGTCTTTTCTTAAATTTTGATATGCTATGCATAAGTAAATATTTACAACCAAAGTCGGATAAGAACGTCTTTGTAGGTTATCCCAAAGAATTTGTTGGTATTCTTCCATAACACCGAGAACAAATGAGTTTGTCTCCTGGAACGTTAAGTTTCTTGGAAAAAAATCGCAAAAAGTTAAGTGGGAGGACAATATAACTTTGATAAGGGATTGAACCTTAGCTATATATGCTAAGTAGTGCAGCACCAGAAAGTGTTCAAGTGGCGGCCACAATGCTCATGGCTCCCGTGATTACAAAGGTTGTGATCTTGGAGAATAGAGTTCCTATTTGAACCGTATGCATCGGGTAACAATCAAATAGTGAGATTTGATAAACATGTCGTTATTGTTTTGACAATAATGAACCGACTGCATGCAAAGAAGCAATGATGGGCCCTGACGCCATAGAATGACTAGAAGTCATAAAATACGTGATAGTTTCCATACATGAGAAATCAAGCTTTTGAACTTGGAAGACCCTCCGAAAAGGCATGAAGCCTATCAGTCGTGTTTGGATCTATAAAGAAATAGACATGGATGTTTGACATCTACGAAATAATCGACATGTCGGAATGGAATTTACGACTATGTTGAAGGAGTTGACTATGGCAAGATTTGATCTTTCATAGCAATATTTAGTCTTAATGGATTAATCTAGCAACCACTACATATAATTTGGTATATGGTAGTTGAACAAACAAAACAATGTTCTTCTAATAGAATGGTTACATAGGATGTGTACATGACATAGACCGAAGGGTTTTGTTAATTCAAAGGGTTCTAAAAGGGCATGCAAACTTCAATAGTTGAAGTGACCATAGCAAAGTTAGAATCTTCACCGTGATGAAAATGTTAAAGGAGTTTAATTTCATCGGAGACGATGAAGATGCTTGCATTTGCAAGAAATTAAGTTGGAGCGCTGAGACAAATTTCTAATACATTATGCAGAGTACATATTGTTGATTTGAAATGATGTATCTTTTATTGACACGGGTTAAGAATTTCATTTTGATGAAAGACTTGGGAAAAACCAGAATATTCGGCATCAATGTATATATGGATAGATTGAGGTGCTAATATGGTTGTGCCAGACATACATATATGAGATATTGAAAAGGGTTCAATATGGAAACAACAAGAAAGGTTCTTGCTGCATGGAAAGGATTGTACCAAGATTCAAGTGTTTCAACACTTGGTGAGTAAAATCACATGAAGATTTTGATCAATAATACCATGATATGTACATATCCAGATATGTCCAATGCTCTAAATGTTATGAGCATATACCAGAATGATTCATATGATGATCATTGGATGATATGTACATAAGTGACAAATAGTTGGTAATAGTTCATTGTAATATGTTACATTGATACTAGTTTGTCACAAGATACAAATTAAATTTATCTGAATTTAAACTATGGGTGGTACAACATTATGGAAAGGAAATTCCATGATGGATTTGGATGAGTTCCAAAGTTAAGACATTGTGACGGATACTACAAACAAAAGGCTAAGTATATGACTGCCAAAGTAGCAGCAAAGGAGGGCATTTGTGCCAAGTAGTTTGTTATCAAACTAGGTGTGGTTCACAGTGGGATAATACAATGAAGATATATTGTAAGACAATATTATCGACATGATTTAACCCAAAGGAACTAAAGGTCTCACCAAAGGACTAAATTTATACAATGCCATCTCATTAGATAATGAGTGATGCGTAGAGACGCAAAGACTTGCAAATACACACGAACCTGAAAGTGCCAGATACGGAGATTATGTTAACCACTAGCAAACTCATATATTCAACACCTAGGTGTTGTATATACAAGTTTACAAACTAGATTATTGACTCTAGTGCAAGTGGGAGACTGAAGGGAATATGCCCGAGAAGCAATAATAAAATGGTTATTATCTTGTTCCATGTTTATGATAAATGTTTATTTTGCATTCTATAATTGTATTAATTGGAAAAGTTAATACATGTGTGTTTAATAAACAAAATACAAAGTTCCTAGTAATGCCTCTCATATAAACTAGCTCGTTGATTAACAAGATGTTCAAGGTTTCCTGATCATGGACATTGGATGTTCTTAATAACGAGGTCACAACATTAGTGGAATGATGTGATGAACATTCATCCGAAGTATAGCATTACGATCAAAGTCATTATTTTTACATTGCTATAACATCAAACGAAGTAATCCTAGTCCTTAGACCATGAGATCATGTTAATCACTAACACCGGAAGAGTATCTTGATAACACCAAACGTCACACCATGACAGCGTGACTATAAAGGTGGGTTCAGTGCTACTAAGGTGTTATGTAGAGGCTCATGGATCAAGAGTATGATTTTTCCATCCTGATGACCGATATATATATTCGGGGCCCTCTCGGTGATATCACATTGAAATAGCTTTCAAGCAAGTGATGTGATCACTAGAATGTTGTATCACGGGAACGAGAAAAGTGTGCATGTCGGCAACGAGATCAAACTATGTATTTGGATACCGATGATCCAATCTTAGACATGTAATATATCGCTAGACAAAGGGATTTAGTTATGACGTTAAAGGTTCACACGATCACAAGAGGCATGAATGATGGAAGAGGTGGGAGTCAATACGGATCTCCAGGTCCCGCTGCTGATTATTGATTGGAGAAGGGTCTCGATCATGTCTGCATTATTCGCGAACCGTAGGGTGACACACTTAAGGGATACCAACACCATTTGGAACAAATATATTTCAGGTAAAGATTTAAGAAAGCACTGGAAAATTTTGATGGAAACCGAAATTGTTTCGGGTGAAATTGCAGAAAGTGGTTCTGCATGTGATATTGAAAGGTTGCAGGGGTTTTATGTGAATGTTTGTTAATTAAAGTAATTAACAAAATTTTGAATAAGATAAATAAAATAGTTTTATTTTATGAGATCTTTCATTAAATTTGGTGGAAATTTAATCCATGTGAGTGGAAGTGTGAGTGGAGGCATATTTATGTGAGTGGAGCATCCACCACATGAATGATGGAAGAGGTGGGGCGCCATCATGGCTACCATGACATGGCCCTTGGCTGCCCCCCTCTTCCCTATAAAAGGCCCCCCTCTCCACCTCACAACACACACCTCCTCGTGAAGGTTCTCTTCTCCCTCTAGTTATTCCCAATGATCTCGGATTAGCGAGATACATGTTCCCAGTGGCTTTATCTGGAAAGGAGTTACTGCTTCTGATGCTTTGCTGGAGCGAGGGATGGAGGTTGTCAGGGTACCGGACGTGTGTGCGATCACGGATGCACCACTACTTTGTGGTACTGGACATGGTGGTGCTGGACTTGCTTGAGCTGGATCTGATGGACGTGCTGGAGCTGGACCTGCTGGACTTACTGGACTTCATCACAATCTTGAGATCGGGAATTGTATGACTACATCATCCACAAGTTCCATCATGTTAACAAAGCTTTGTTGTCTTCAAGGGTATGTCCTCTATGGATGTATATCCACCCATTGCTTGTATCTAATAGATAGATCTTGGCGTATAACAGTTCCCATCGTAGGAATTTTTTGGTTTCTATGCTGCGAACCCAGAAACGAGTATAGGTGATCCTTGTGTCAACCATGGTCACAAGTACCAAAAGCACATAGGAAGAGAAACTTCCACATTGCATGTTGCACAAGTGAGGCAGAAGATGCATCATAGAATCCACTTGAGTGTGTGTGGTCATGTGGATCAATGTGGTCTAGGAAAATAACACATGCCATGAACCAAGTGATCAATGTGGTTTATGAAAAGAGCACATGCAATGACTATAGGTGATCCATGTGTCAAACCATGGTCACGTAGACTAAAAGGACATAGGAAGAGCAGCTTCCACATTGCATGTTGCACCAGTGTAGTAGAAGTTGCATGATAGGATGCACAAGAGTGTGTGTGGTCATGTGGATCAATGTGGTCTAGAAAAAGAACACATGCAATGACACTAGTGCTCAATGTGGTTTATGAAAATAACACATGCAATGACTATAGGTGATCCATGTGTCAAACCATGGTCACAGAGACCAAAAATACATAGGAAGAGCAGCTTCCACATTGCATTTGCACCATTCTAGAAGAAGTTACATCATAGAATGCACTAGAGTGTGTGTGGTCATGTGGATCATTGTGGTGTAGGAAAATAACACATGCAATGACACTAGTGATCAATGTGGTTTAGTAAAAGAACACATGCAATGTCTATAGGTGATCCATTTGTCAAACCATGGTCACAGAGACCAAAAGCACATAGGAAGAGCAGCTTCACATTGCATGTTACACCAGTGAGGCAGAAGAATGCATCGCAAAAGGCATTTGAGTGTGCGTGGTCATCTCGATCAATGTGGTCTAGGAAAAGGACACATGCAATGACACTAGTGATAAATGCGAGTTAGGAAAAGAACACATGCAATGACTATAGGTGATCCATGTGTCAAACCATGGTCACAGAGTCCAATAGCACATAGGAAGAGCAGCTTCCACATTGCATGTTACACCGATGTAGTAGAAGTAGCATCACAGAATGCACTGGAGTGTGTGGTCATGTGGATCAATGTGGTCTAGGAAAAGAATACATGCAAAGACACTAGTGATCAATGTGATTTTGGAAAAGAACACGTGCAATGAATATAATGTGTGTGGTCATGTGGATCAATGTGGTCTAGGAAAAGAACACATGCAATGACCCTAGTGATCAATGCGGTTTATGAGAAGAAGACATGCAATGACTATAGGTGATCCATGTGTCAAACCATTGTCACAAAGACCAAAAGCACATAGGAAGAGGAGCTTCCACATTGCATGTTGCACCAGTGTAGCAGAAGTTGCATCACAGAATGCACTAGAGTGTATGTGGTCATGTGGATCAACGAGGTCTAGAAAAAAATGCAACGACACTAGTGATCAATGTGGTTTAGGAAAAGAACAAATGCAATGAGTATATGTGATCCATGTGTCAATCTAGGGTCACAAGTACCAAAAGCACATAGGAAGAGAAGCTTCCACATTGCATGTTGTACAAGTGAGGCAGAATATGCATCATAGAATCCACTTGAGTGTGTGTGGTCATGTGGATCAATGTGGTCTAGGAAAATAACACATGCCATGACCCAAGTGATCAATGTGGTTTATGAAAAGAGCACATGCAATGACTATAGGTGATCCATGTGTCAAACCATGGTCACGTAGACTAAAAGGACATAGGAAGAGCAACTTCCACATAGCATGTGGCACCAGTGTAGCATAAGTTGCATCATAGGATGCACAAGAGTGTGTGTAGTCATGTGGATCAATGTGGTCTAGGAAAAGAACACATGCAATGACACTAGTGCTCAATGTGGTTTATGAAAATAACACATGAAATGACTATAGGTGATCCATGTGTCAAACCATTGTCACAGAGACCAAAAATACATAGGAAGAGCAGATTCCACATTGCATTTGCACCATTCTAGCAGAAGTTACATCACAGAATGCACTGGAGTGTGTGTGGTCATGTGGATCATTGTGGTGTAGGAAAAGAACACATGCAATGACACTAGTGCTCAATGTGGTTTATGAAAATAACACATGCAATGACTATAGTTGATCCATCTGTCAAACCATGGTCACAGAGGCCAAAAATACATAGGAAGAGCAGCTTCCACATAGCATTTGCACCATTCTAGTAGAAGTTACATCACAGAATGCACTGGAGTGTGTGTGGTCATGTGGATCATTGTGGTGTAGGAAAATAACACATGCAATGGCACTAGTGATCAATGTGGTTTAGTTAAAGAACACATGCAATGTCTATAGATGATACATTTGTCAAACCATGGTCACAGAGACCAAAAGCACATAGGAAGAGCAGCTTCACATTGCATGTTACACCAGTGAGGCAGAAGAATGCATCGCAAAAGGCATTTGAGTGTGCGTGGTCATCTCGATCAATGTGTTCTAGGAAAAGGACACATGCATTGCCACTAGTGATAAATGCGAGTTAGGAAAAGAACACATGCAATGACTATAGGTGATCCATGTGTCAAACCATGGTCATAGAGTCCAATAGCACATAGGAAGAGCAGCTTCCACATTGCATGTTACACCGATGTAGTAGAAGTAGCATCACAGAATGCACTGGAGTGTGTGGTCATGTGGATCAATGTGGTCTAGGAAAAGAATACATGCAAAGACACTAGTGATCAATGTGGTTTTGGAAAAGAACACATGCAATGAATATAATGTGTGTGGTCATGTGGATCAATGTGGTCTAGGAAAAGAACACATGCAATGACCCTAGGGATCAATGCGGTTTATGAGGAGAAGACATGCAATGACTATAGGTGATCCATGTGTCAAACCATTGTCACAAAGACCAAAAGCACATAGGAAGAGGAGCTTCCACATTGCATGTTGCACCAGTGTAGCAGAAGTTGCATCACAGAATGCACTAGAGTGTATGTGGTCATGTGGGTCAACGAGGTCTAGAAAAAAAATGCAACGACACTATTGATCAATGTGGTTTAGGAAAAGAACAAATGCAATGAGTATATGTGATCTATGTGTCAAACCAGGGTCACAAGGACCAAAAGCACATAGGAAGAGAAGCTTCCACATTGCATGTTGCACAAGTGAGGCAAAAGATGCATCATAGAATCCACTTGAGTGTGTGTGGTCATGTGGATCAATGTGGTCTAGGAAAATAACACATGCCATTAACTAAGTGATCAATGTGGTTTATGAAAAGAGCACATGCAATGACTATAGGTGATCCATGTGTCAAACCATGGTCACGTAGACCAAAAGGACATAGGAAGAGCAGCTTGCACATTGCATGTTGCACCAGTGTAGCATAAGTTGCATCATAGGATGCACAAGAGAGTGTGTGGTCATGTGGATCACTGTGGTCTAGGAAAAGAATACATGTAATGACACTAGTGCTCAATGTGGTTTATGAAAATAACACATGCAATGACTATAGGTGATCCATGTGTCAAACCATTGTCACAGAGACCAAAAATACATAGGAAGAGCAGCTTCCACATTGCATTTGCACCATTCTAGCAGAAGTTACATCACAGAATGCACTGGAGTGTGTGTGGTCATGTGGATCATTGTGGTGTAGGAAAAGAACACATGCAATGACACTAGTGCTCAATGTGGTTTATGAAAATAACACATGCAATGACTATAGTTGATCCATGTGTCAAACCATGGTCACAGAGACCAAAAATACATAGGAAGAGCAGCTTCCACATGGCATTTGCACCATTCTAGCAGAAGTTACATCACAGAATGCACTGGAGTGTGTGTGGTCATGTGGATCATTGTGGTGTAGGAAAAGAACAAATGCAATGACACTAGTGATCAATGTGGTTTAGTAAAAGAACACATGCAATGTCTATAGATGATCCATTTGTCAAACCATGGTCACAGAGACCAAAAGCACATAGGAAGATCAGCTTCCAAATTGCATGTTACACCAGTGAGGCAGAAGAATGCATCGCAAAAGGCATTTGAGTGTGCGTGGTCATCTCGATCAATGTGGTCTAGGAAAAGGACACATGCAATGACACTAGTGATAAATGCGAGTTAGGAAAAGAACGCATGCAATGACTATAGGTGATCCATGTGTCAAACCATGGTCATAGAGTCCAATAGCACATAGGAAGAGCAGCTTCCACATTGCATGTTACACCGATGTAGTAGAAGTAGCATCATAGAATGCACTGGAGTGTGTGGATCAATGTGGTCTAGGAAAAGAATACATGCAAAAACACTAGTGATCAATGTGGTTTTGGAAAAGAACACATGCAATGAATATAATGTGTGTGGTCATGTGGATCAATGTGGTCTAGGAAAAGAACACATGCAATGACCCTAGTGATCAATGCGGTTTATGAGAAGAAGACATGTAATGACTATTGGTGACCATGTGTCAAACCATGGTCACAACGACCAAAAGCACATAGGAAGAGAAGCTTCCACATTACATGTTGCACAAGTGAGGCAGAAGATGCATCATAGAATCCACTTGAGTGTGTGTCGTCATGTGGATCAATGTGGTCTAGGAAAATAACACATGCCATGACCCAAGTGATCAACATGGTTTATGAAAAGATCAGATGCAATGACTATAGGTGATCCATGTGTCAAACCATGGTCACGGAGAATAAAAGCACATAGGAAGAGCAGCATCCACATTGCATGTTGCACCAGTGTAGAAGAAGTTGCATCATAGAATGCGCTGGAGTGTGTGTGGTCTTGTGGATCAATGTGGTCTAGGAAAAGAACACATGCAAAGACACTAGGGATCAATGCGGTTTAGGAAAAAACACATGCAATTACTATAGGTGATTGATGTGTCAAACCATGGTCATAGAGACCAAAAGCACATAGGAAGTGCAGCTTCCACATTGCATGTTGTAATAGTGTAGTAGAAGAAGCATCACAGAATGCACTGGAGTGTGTGTGGTCATGTGGATCAATGTGGTCTAGAAATATTCAATGACACTAGTGATCATTGTGTTTTAGGATAAGGACTCATGCAATGACTATAGGAGATCGATGTGTCAAACTATGGTCACAGAGACCAAAAGCACACATGAAGAGCAGCTTCGACATTGCATATTGCACCAATGTAGCAGAAGTTGCATCACATAATCCACTAGAGTGTGTGTGGTCATGTGTATCAATCTGGTTAGGCAAAGAACGCATGCAATTCCACTAGTGATCAATGTTGTTTAGTAAAAGAACACATGGAATGTCTATAGTGTGTGTGGTCATGTGGATCAATGTGGTCTAGGGAAAGACACATGCAATGAATCTAGTAATCAATGTGCTTTATGAAAAGAATACATGCAATGACTATAGGTGATCCATGTGTCAAACCATGGCCACAGAGACCAAAAGCACATAGGAAGAGTAGCTTCCACATTGTATGTTGCACCAGTGTAGCAGAAGTTTCATCATAGAATGTGCTGGAGTGTGTGTGGTCATGTGGATCAATGTAGTCTAGAAAAGAACACATGCAAAGACACTAGTGATCAATGTGGTTTAGGAAAAGAACACATGCAATGACTATAGGTGATCCATGTGTCAAACCATGTGCACATAGACCAAAAGCCCATAGGAAGAGTAGCTTCCAGATTGCATGTTGTAATACAGTAGCAGAAGACACGTCAAAGAATGCACTGAAGTGTGTGTGGTCATGTGGATCAATGTGGTCTAGTAAAAGAACACATGCAATGACACTAGTGATCATTCTGGTTTATAAAAGGAACACATGCAATCAATATAGGTTGTCCATGTGTCAAACCATGGTCATAGAGACCAAAAGCACATAGGAAGAGCAGCTTCTACATTGCATGTTGTAATAGTGTAGTAGAAGATGCATCAAATAATGCACTGGAGTGTGTGTGGTCATCTGGATCAATGTGGTCCAGGAAAAGAACACATGCAATGACCCTAGTGATCATTGTGGTTTAGGAAAAGAACACATGCAATGACTATAGGTGATCCATGTGTAAAGCCATAGTCACAAAGACCAAAAGTATATAGGAAGAGCAGCTTCAACATTGCATGTTGCACTAGTGAGGCAGAAGTTGCATCACAGAATCCTCTGGAGTGTGTGTTGTCATGTGGATCAATGTGATCTAGGAAAAGAACACATGTAATGACCCTAGTGATCAATGTGGTTTATGAAAAGAAAACATCCAATGACTATATGGGATCCATGTGTCAAACCATGGTCACAGAGACTAAAACCACATAGGAAGAGTAGCATCCAGATTGCATGTTGCACTGGTGTAGCAGAAGTTGTATCACAGAATACACTAGAGTGTATGGTCATGTGGATCAAAATGGTCTAGGAAAAGAACACATGCAATGGAACTAGTGATCATTGTGGTTTATGAAAAGAACACATGTAATGACTATATGTGATCCATGTGTCGAACCGTTGTCCTAGAGACCAAAGGCGAAGAGGAATATAGCTTCCACATTGCATGTTGCACCAAGGTAGCAGAAGTTGCATCACAAATTGCACTGGAGTGTGTGTGTTCATGTGGATCATTGTGGTCTAGGAAAATAACGCATGCAATGACACTAGTGGACCAATGTGGTTTAATAACGCATGCAATGACGCATGCAATGTCTATGGTTGATCCATGTGTTAAACCATGGTCACAGAGACCAAAAGCACATAGGAAGAGCATCTTGCACATTGCATGTTGCACCAGTGAGGCAGAAGAATGCATGACATAATGCATTGGAGTGTGTGTGGTCATGTGGCTCAATGTGGTCTAGGAAAAGAACACATGCAAAGATACTAGTGATCAATGTGGTTTATGAAAACAACACATGCAATGACTATAGTGATGGGTTCGTAGCATAGAAAACAAAAAACCCAGATCTAATCTAGATAAAAGCCAAGATCTAATCTATTAGACATGAGCAACGAGATAGATAGGAACTAACCCTCGTAGATCCGAAAGCGTTAATGAGATTAGATCTCGTGGTTGATGTAGTCGATCACTTGCCGATCTCAAGATCGTGTGGACGATCCTTCCGGTGTCGCGTTCTGGCAGCGCTTCCGCAGTCGGTCAAGTGGACGATCCTTCCGGTGCCGTGTTTCGGCAGCGCTTCCGCAGTCGGTCACACGTGCGGAGTCGAAGCAGACCTTCCTCTCCCTATTCCAGCGAGCTGCGGAGGTAGTAGATCTTCTCCACGGAATCCCAGCAGCACGATGGCGTGGTGGTGGTGGTGGAGTAGAGAATTCTGCAGGGCTTCGCCTATGCCTGTGCAGAAGAAAGGTGGAGGAGAGAGGCGGCAGAGATTGGAGTTGTGTGAGAGGGCTTGGAGGGGGCGCCCCTGCCCTTCTATTTAAGGGGGGGGAGGCGCGCCTGGGGAGGGGGAGTCCTAGTAGGACTCCCTCCTATGGCCGGCGGTGGGAAGGGGGGGAGGAGTCCTCCTCCCCCACGAATCCGTGTCTTGCCCCACTAGGTTTCCTTTGACCCTTTCTTGGTTTTCAAGCAAACTCCAAGAAACCTTCCAGAACCTTCCGGAACATTCAGAAACCTTCTAGAATCCTCATACAAATACTCCGGAACATTTCCTAACTCAGAAAATGATCCCCAATATATGTATCTTATTCTCCGGACAATTCCGCATCTCCTCGTGATGTCCCGGATCCAATCCGAAACTCCGAACAACATTCTGTCTCCAACACACATTCCATATCTACTTAAAACAACTTCGAACCTTAAGTGTGTCACCCTACGGTTCGTGAATATGCAGACATGATAGAGACACATCTCCTATCAATAACCATCAGCGGGATCTAGAGATCCATAACGGCTCCCACATACTCAACAATGACTTCGTGATCGATAGAACCATTTACATACGAAACCAATTCCCTTTGTCACGCGATACTATACTTATCCGAGGTTTGATCGTCGGTATCTCCATACCTAGTTCTACCTCGTTACTGATAAGTACTCTTTACTCGTTTCGTGATATGTCATCCCTTGTGACCTAGTCACATGCTTGCAAGCTAACTAGATGACATTCCACCGAGAGGGCCCAGAGCATATCTATCTGTCATATGGATGGACAAATCCCAATCTTGGTTCATGCACTTCAACACATACTTTCAGAATACCCAATGACACCTTTGTGACCACCCAGTTACGAAGCGGTGTTTGATGTCATCAAAGTATCCATCCGGTGATGGTGAAACATAACCTCATGGTCGAAGGATTAGGTTACTATGCATTTGAAAGCTTATAGCAATACAAACTTAATGAATTGATCTTTATGCTACGCTTACTATGGGTGTGTGTCCATTACATCATTCTCCTAATGATATAACCTTGTTATTAATCACATCCAATGTCCATGATCAGGAAACCATGACCATCAATTAATCAACAAGCTAGTTCAACAAGAGGCTTACTAGGGGCTCTTTTATGTTTACAAAACACACATTTATTAGTGTTTCCTAATAATACAATTATAGCATGGGATGTAAACATTTATCATAAACATAAAGATATAATAATAACCACTTTATTATTGCCTCTTGGGCATATCTCCAACAGTCTCCCCCTTGCACTAGAGTCAATAATCTAGTTAAAAACTTGTGCATTCAACACCTATGGCTTTCTGGTGTTGTATAGACACTATTGCTAGTGGTAAACATAATCTTCAGATCTGACACTTCCAGTTCCGTGTGTATTTGCATGTCCTTGCGTCTCTACACATTACTCATTCTCCAATGAGATGGCATTGTATAAATTTGGTCCTTTGGTGAGACCTTTAGTTCCTTCGGCTCAAAATATGTTGATATTATTGTCACACAATATATCTGCATAGTATTAGCCCGCTAGGAACCACACCTAGTTTGATAACAAACTACTTGACGCAAATGCCCTGATTTACTGCTACAATAGTAGTCATATACTTAGCCTTTTGTTGTAGTAACTGTTACAATGTTTTAACTTTGGTACTCAACCAAATCCGTTATGGAACTTCCTTTCCATTACATTGTGCCACCCATAGTTTAAATTGAGATAAATTTAATTTGTATCTTGTGACAAAATTAGTATCAATGTAACGCTTTACAATGAACTACCTTTAACTATATGTCACTTATACATGGTATATTCTTAGTTCTCCCAAAGCTCATAAGAATATCTTTACTATTGTCCAATTATCATCTTATGAATCATTCTGGTATATGTTCATAACATTTAGAGCATAGGACATATCTGGATGTGTACATCTCAAAGAATGATTGATCAAAATATTCTTGTGATTTCACCAAGTGTCAAAACACTTGAATCTCGTGTCAACACACTCGAATCTTGATTCAGTCCTTTCCGTGCGTCAAGAACCTTTCTTGTTGTTTCCATATTGAACTCATTCAACGTCTTATCTATGTACATTTGGGAAAGCCATATTAGCGCCTCAATCTATCCATATAGACATTGATGCCTAATTCTTGGGTTATGCCTAAGTCTTTCATCAAAATGAAATTCTTAACCTATGTCAATACAAGATACATCATTTCCAATCAACAATATATCCTCTACATAATGTATTAGAAATTTGTCTCAGCGCTCCCACTTAATTTCTTGCAAATGCAAGCATCTTCATCATCTCCGATGAATTTAAACTCTTTTAACAGTTTCATCATGGTGAAGATTCCAACTCCGCTATGCTTACTTCAACCATTGAAGTTTTGCATACTCTTTTAGCATTCTTTGAATTAACAAAACCCTTTGGACCGTGTCATTTACACGTCCTAGGTAACCATTCTATTAGAAGAACTTGTTTTGTTTGTTCAACTACCATATACCACAATATATGTAGTGGTTGCTACATTAATCCGTCCAGACTAAATATCGCTATGAAAGATCAAATCTTATCATAGTCAATTCTTCGAACATTGTCGTAAACTCTTTCCGACATGTCGACTATTTCATAGATTTGAAACATCCATGTCTATTTCTTTATAGATCCAAACACGACCGATAGGCTTCACACCTTTCCGGAGGGTCTTCAAAGTTCAGAAACTTGATTTCTCGTGTATGGATGCTATCACGGATTCCATGACTTCTAGTCATTTTATGGAGTCAGGGCCCATCATCACTTCTTTGCATGTAGTCGGTTCATCATTGTCAATACAATAACGACTTGCTTATCAAATCTTACTACTTGATTCTTACCGACCCACATGGTTCTATAGGAACTCTAATATCCGAGATCACACCTTTTGTAATCACGAGAGCCATGAGCATTGTGGCCGTCACCGGGACACTTTTCGGTGCTGCGCTACTTAGCACATATAGCTAAGGTTCAACAACCTTATCAAAGTTCTATTGTCCTCCCACTTAACTTTTCACGAAAAATTCCTTCTCAAGAAACTTGACGTTCCAAGTAACAAACTCTTTTGTCCTTAGTGTTATGGACAAATTCCAAACAAATTCTTTGGGATAACCTACAAAGACGTGCTTATCCGACTCTGGTTGTAAACATTTTACTTATGCATAACATACCAAAATTTAAGAAAAGACAATTCGGGTTTTATCCCAAACCATGACTTATATGGTGTCATTTCAACGGATCACGATGGAGCTCTTTTTAGTGTAAAAGCGGTAGTCACTAAAGCTTTAATGTTTAATATATAATGGCAGTTTTATAAATGACACCTTTGATCTTACCATGTCAAACAAGGTTTCATTACATATCTTGAACACTTCATACTCCTATGGTGTTTTGGGAAATGCAAATCCATGGAACGATTCCTCAAATCTTAGGTGTTTTGCTAAACTTGTAACTCAAACATCCTTCTTTATGATCGAATCATAAACTCTTTATTTTCTTGTTACAATGATTTTCAACTTCATCTTGGAAGTCTTTGAACATTTTTCAAATGTTTCATACTTCTTCCTTATTGAGTAAGTATATACATATACTCACTCAAATCTTCGGAGAAAGCATATGAAGTTGAAATCCATCTCCCACGACTACACATAATGGACTATATACATCAGTATGTACAAATTCCAATCAGTTAGTCGTCCGTTCCTCTTTTGGCCTACGAACGGAGTTTTAATTATCTCCAGGAAAGTATCACAAGCGTCATTTGATCGAAATCAAAGACTCCAAAAATCCATCAACATGGAGTTTCTTCATACATCCTTTCAATATAATTTAAACGACGATGTCACTTCGCAAGTGATCTTTCAATCATCTGTCTTGCGACATTTTAGCATTAGTTTTATGGTCGTTATTTCTCCAATCAGACTTGTATATCATCCATCTATTATGGAATACAGTAATTATTTGAACAACCTTTTGTCGTCATAATACCTGATCAAAATAACAATTATTGAAACAAATCTTGAAGGCAAGCTTTGATGTTAACGAGCAATACAACAACACTTTGCTTGTTTTCGATGAACATCATCACATATTCTCTTGCTAGTTACTTAGCCCATTGCAGTTCATGAATTGTGTTGTCCTGTATGACACTTCATACCAACCAATTCGGTATCCAATACTGCAGAACCACATTTTTTTTAACAATCAAGGAATACAGCCATAACATGTATCTTCTATATGCCTAAGTTGGACATCTCCAACCTTTTATTTTCTGCCAAATATTTTATAGATTCTCTTTCAGCAATTCCTTTTATTTTAAAAGAATCTATCAACATCAATAGTGGTGTCATCAACATGACACATGGTACAAAGCGTATACAGTCAACCACAAATACCTTTGGACTTGCACTTTGAGGTGGATCACCATCATCAAATGTTTGGTGTTCTTTTAAGAATCCATTCTTTAGTAATCTTTTAGTGTAGTAAACATTTTACTTACATCTTCTATTCATCCTTATCATGACAACTTTCATGATCAAGCTGCTATAGCTTATAAAGGTGAATTGTAAGTATAATGTTTCTTTTCAGAACCTTTTGGAGGATTAGGACGACTAGCGTCTCCAACCTTCACAAATTCTTATTAAATATGAGGACGTATACTCTATCATGTTGTAACCAACACATTGTTTTAGATATCGCAATACCTTTCACATATGATGGTTTCTGAAACATTGCTTTCAGCTCTTAGATAAACTTGATATTAAAAACAATCTTTTGAGTATCAAGAATCATGGAGACAAACATGATATATTAGATACTAACAATGGAATTGTTACTCTTGATTTAATACTATTTATTAAACTTCATGGAGTAAATAGAGTTTGCTGAAAGTTTGCAATAGGACTTATAAACTTTAAATTGACATTCAAAACAATACGATACCAGTTCATAAAGTAAATATCCAGAATTTCTATAGTTCCACTATCTCAACTATAACTAAGCGTAAGGTGGTGAACGGATGCCAATGACTACAACAAACTATGCAAATTCACTTAGATTGTGTTTATGATAAATTGAGTTTCGACTATCCAAACTATCCAAATTACAAAATGAACGCCCACTCAAAACAACATCCCTCGAGTTATTTTAGTGATTACACGAACCAAATCCACTACACCAAGTCCGATCATCACGTGAGATGATGTAGCTTTAAAGGTGAACAATCAACATGTTCATCATATCATCCATATGACTCATGCTTTACCTTTCGGTATTCCGTGTTCCGAGACCATGTCTGTACATGCTAGGCTCGTCAAGGTTAACCTTAGTTTCCGCATGTGCAAATCTGGCTTGCACTCGTTGTATGCACACGTAGAGTCTATCACACCCGATCATCATGAGATGCTTCGAAACGACGAGTCTTAGCAACGGTGCCAACTAAGGACGAACACTTTATTACTTGATATTTAGTGAGAGGGATCATCTTATAATGCTACCGTCGCGATCTAAGCAATACAAGATCCATCTCCATGCTACCTTTATATTTAGTGAGAAGGATTAACATCACAGGCAATTCATAATATGTGATATGATATGGCCTTTCTTCTTGTGCCTTTGATCTCCATCTCCAAAGCATGGACATGATCTCCATCATCACCGGCGTGGCGTCAAGGCCCGTGGCGCCGCTTCATGGTTGTCCATCATCACTAGCAACTATTATAACTACTTGGAACAAAGCTATTACAAGATGAATAGACACGCAGGTCTTAACAGAATTGAAGATAACCATTAGGCTCCTGCCGGTTGCCATATTACAACAAGGATCATTGCATACATCAAATACAATCATAATCACATGATGGCCATATCACATCACAAAACCCCTGCAAAAACAAGTTAGATGCCTCTAATTTTCTTTGCATGTTTTACGTGGTTTGGGGCTTTCGCATAAGACCGATCTTACCTACGAACAAGAACCACAACGTTGATACATGTGTTGTCAGATGCTCATTGTAAATTGAATCTTAACTATGGTGGGAGAGACAGACACCCGCAAAGCCACTTGTGCAAAGAAAGTTGCACGTCAAGCGTGGAGCAAGTCTCATGTGCGATGACATGTAATGTTACCCCAAGCCGCTTCATCCCACCATGCCGCAAGATGCAAAGTACACGTTAAGACACCGACAACAAAAGCATCAACACCCACAAAAACATTGTGTGCTACTCGTGCAACAGATCTACGCATAGATACGGCTCTGATACCACTAATGGGTTCGTAGCATGGAAAACAAAAAATTTCTACCGCAAGAACGAACAAAACCCAGATCTAATCTAGATAAAAGCCAAGATCTAATCTATTAGACATGAGCAACGAGATAGATAGGAACTAACCCTCGTAGATCCGAAAGCGTTAACGAGATTAGATCTTGTGGTTGATGTAGTCGATCACTTGCTGATCTCAAGATCGTGTGGACGATCCTTCCGGTGTCGCGTTCCGGCAGCGCTTCCGCAGTCGGTCAAGTGGATGATCCTTCTGACGCCGTGTTTCTGTCGGTCACACGTGCGGAGTCGAAGCAGACCTTCCTCTCCCCGTTCCAGCGAGCAGCGGAGGTAGTAGATCTTCTCCACGGAATCCCAGCAGCACGACGGCGTGGTGGTGGTGGTGGAGTAGAGAATTCAGCAGGGCTTCGCCTATGCCTGTGCAGAAGAAAGGTGGAGGAGAGAGGCGGCAGAGATTGGAGTTGTGTGAGAGGGCTTGGAGGGGGCGCCCCTGCCCTTCAATTTAAGGGGGGGGGAGGCGCACCTGGGGAGGTCCTATGGCCGGCGGTGGGAAGGGGGGAGGAGTCCTCCTCCCCCACGAATCCGTGTCTTGCCCCACTAGGTTTCCTTTGACCCTTTCTTGGTTTTCAAGCAAACTCCAAGAAACATTCCAGAACCTTCCGGAACATTCCGAAACCTTCTAGAATCCTCATACAAATACTCCGGAACATTTCCTAACTCAGAAAATGATCCCCAATATATGAATCTTATTCTCCGGACAATTCCGGATCTCCTCGTGATGTCCCGGATCCAATCCGAGACTCCGAACAACATTCTGTCTCCAATGCACATTCCATATCTACTTAAAACAACTTCGAACCTTAAGTGTGTCACCCTACGGTTCGTGAATATGCAGACATGATAGAGACACATCTCCTATCAATAACCATCAGCGGGATCTGGAGATCCATAACGGCTCCCACATACTCAACGATGACTTCGAGATCGATAGAACCATTTACATACGAAACCAATTCCCTTTGTCACGCGATACTATACTTATCCGAGGTTTGATCGTCGGTATCACCATACCTAGTTCTACCTCGTTACTGATAAGTACTCGTTACTCGTTCCGTGATATGTCATCCCTTGTGACCTAGTCACATGCTTGCAAGCTAACTAGATGACATTCCACCGAGAGGGCCCAGAGCATATCTATCCGTCATATGGATGGACAAATCCCAATCTTGGTTCATGCTCTTCAACACATACTTTCAGAATACCCAATGACACCTTTATGACCACCCAGTTACGAAGCAGTGTTTGATGTCATCAAAGTATCCATCCGGTGATGGTGATTAACATAACCTCATGGTCGAAGGATTAGGTTACTATGCATTTGAAAGCTTATAGCAATACGAACTTAATGACTTGATCTTTATGCTACGCTTACTATGGGTGTGTGTCCATTACATCATTCTCCTAATGATATAACCTTGTTATTAATCACATCCAATGTCCATGATAAGGAAACCATGACCATCAATTAATCAACAAGCTAGTTCAACAAGAGGCTTACTAGGGACTCTTTTATGTTTACAAAACACACATCTATTAGTGTTTCCTAATAATACAATTATAGCATGGGATGTAAACATTTATCATAAACATAAAGATATAATAATAACCACTTTATTATTGCCTCTTGGGCATATCTCCAACATATAGGTGACCATGGGTCAAACTATGGTCAAAGAGACGAAAAGCACACAGGAAGAGTAGCTTCCACATCGCATTTTGCACCAGTGTAGCAGAAGTTGCATCACAAAATGCACTAGAATGTGGGGTCCCCCGGATATAATCATCCGAAAAATCCCTGTTATGTAAATATCCACATTCCCATGATCAGTGAGCCGTGGAACATAACCGACAAGTATCATTACAGCATCTGAAACATAAAAAATACAAGACTTACATAGTTGCCTTATGGCTACACAACCTTTAACAACGTAGTTTCATCACTACAAGCGACTGACTAGGAGGACGGCCTAGCTCGCCGAACGTCACCTTAATCTTCTGTTGTCAAGCTTCTGAAACCTGGCCAAGTAAATAGCCAGGGAAAATGCCATGAGTACGTTTGAATGTACTCGCAAACCACGGAGATAAGTTAAACAAGGTAATGCAATCTGGCTATGGCGAAATAGCTCTATCTAGGGTTGTTTTTGAAAAGCCTAGACTAACGCTTGTAGTTATGGCATCTCTATATCTTTGTTGAAATTTTTTTTTGAAACATGCCTCCGTTTTATAAATCAGGATATCCCCATATCCTTCTTGACAACCTTTTTGGAAATAGTTTTGGAGAAAAACCCTTTTAAAACCTCTTTGACCACCTCTGGTCAAAACAAAACTTTATACTCGGGTACCCTCGGAACCTCCATACTTTCCTCCATTTTTCCAAAAACCACCATTTGGGTACTCCTAGCCATTACCTTTCCAACCGTCCTTGTCCGTGGACACGGCTATTCGAATAGATTATACTCTGCAGAGTTTGCGCAGTTTCCCCACAAGGATCAATATATCCACCGAGATAAAACCACAGCCCGCTACACACGGTAGACGGGGGTTTGGATAATCAAACCTAACCTTTCGCTTGTCGACCCTAGCAAAAGCAGCTTTTCCTTTTGGGTTTGTTCTCCTCGGCAACGAGTATGTGGCCCCCGGCCATAGTCCTACCTTCCGTATACGCGTATACCCGAACTGCAGCTTGGCGTATACCTTAACTTGGTGACTCCACTTCCTTCCATACTTCCTAAGTCATACCGTCCGCGGGAGACCCAATTGTTGCACCGGCACTCCTGTCAAGACAGACTCACTCTTGCCGAAGCAAGCTACAGGCTCCAGATCCGTAGAACTGTTAGTTCCTGCCCGGAATTCAAGGTATTCTCCCAATAAGCATTGTACAAGCTGCCTCGGCTAAATAAGACAAACTACAATCTAAGCCCCAACACCTAGAGTAATGTGGTTCCACTGATAAATTGTTCCGGTAAAGGCATAGAACATCCCTTCTCTTTCTCTTGCCTATTTTCTCATTTCTCATCATCATCACTTCTTTAGTTAAAACATCTGCTTGGAATGATGCCCCTTCCCAAGGGTTTTCCAAAACATTGTTAGAGTAGTTTTAGTGGGTAAATCCCTAAAACTGTTGTTTTCTCAAACCAGGGTTTCCAACGAGGTAGGATGCTAACCATCGTACTCTCGGCCTAAAGGGTAAAATGGTAGGTACATTCAGAAGTGGTTGTCATACATGACACCAGGTCATAACTTGGAGGAGCCATGTTATTAGCGCCATATTTATAAAACAAAATATGCCGGTAATAATGCAATTTATAAAGGAGATACAAAACAGGTAATAGAAAGAGTAGGACAGGTATCGGAATTCTGGAATGGTGGCTTGCCTGTGATCAGCGATAAGTCCCTGGACTTCCTTAGATAACAAAGAATACCCAATAAATAATAATAAGAAGTCCCTTTCTTCTTGATGTCAAACAATCAGACTATCGCCGTCATCGAGTATACATGCAAGCAGACAATACCACAATAAATACAAGGCATACAAGGCATACGGGCGTCAAACCATACAGCAAACAAACATATGGCATATTACTTAATCTGTTAGGTTTTGGCGAAGTTGGATACTAGTAATGGAATTGCTCAGGTTGCCCTAATTAGGGTTTTCCCTTGGAAGATAGTTGTCTAGGCTATTTACCAAGGAATTGGGGTGGAGGCCTAAGGTCTGTAGGATACCAATGTGCAACAATGATATCCTTGGATAGGTCTTGACAAAAGAAGACCAACACAAGTGGTTTCACTAGATTATCACTTGTCTAGATTTAGTTATGCTTTTTATAGTGGAATAAACTCTAGTTTGAGGAAATAATTCCCCAGAATTTATCTGGAGGCCCAAAAATTAATTCCTTGTGTGGTTAGGTAGTGCTTGATGTATTGAACCACATAGAATTGGAGTCTTGTCAAAATAATTACCATAATGCCCTTAATAAATCATCAAAGGCAGTTCTGTAAGGTATTTGTCTTTTTCACCAGATTTCTTTTGCATAAGGTTTTAGTGTGATTCCAATTTTACATGGTAGGTATTGGAACTACCTTTCAGTAGAAATTAGAATTACCAATTTTGGATATCCAGAACTACTGGAGGGATTTGTCTAGTGAAGAAGGTGTACATAGAATAGATTAATTCATTAGAATTCAACCAGAGCTCCATAAAATCTGATCTGTTGGGGTTTGATAGATGCTTCTATTAGGATGTACTGGGAGGTGTAATTAGGTCCATACCTCATTTGGTTTGACCTAGAGAAATTCCCTAAGGCAGATATTCTCTATTTTTGTTATTCTTGCTATAGGGTGACCTCAGTTCACCTTGACCTGAGATAAATGCTAGATGGTAGGCCTATGGATATACTTTCAATGGAACTTGGTTTCATCCATTTTGGAGATGTGTAGGTCACTATGGAATTTACTTAGTGTAAACTACACCTTGTTGAAGATTAATTGCCAACAAATAATACAAATTATTTTTGACCAGGTGTTATCTCTACATGTTTAAGAAAATATATGTGGACTAACAGAAATTCAGATCTTGGGATTTGTATATTATTTATATTTTCAAAATGATTTAAACCTAGAGTCATATTTCCTGGATTTATGAAAAAGAATAAAGGTTGAAAGGGGCACAGGCTGGGAAGCGGGAGGGACTAGGCCGCCGGGGGAGGATTTGGCCCACCCGGCGCTAGATCGCGCGGGAGGCGCATTCGAACCCGACAGGCGGGGCCCGCCAGCCAGCGACGCACACCCCCGAAGGGGTATCGGTGAATCTGGGTCGCCGGATCAAGTCAGATCCGACGGCACCGGGTCGTCGTCCTCGTATGCCTTGTCGGCAACGAGGGAAACCCTAGGGGACGACGGGGCTCGCTGGGGAAGCTTACCAGGGGCTCGGGAGGTGTCGAGGAAGCGGCGGGCAACGCTGTGGATGACAGCGACCTCGGGGATGGGCGGAAGCAGGGGGTTCCTCGCCAGGATTTGGCTTGCACGACGACGACCGAGACGAGCTCGTCGGAGCGTGTCGGTGAAGCTTGAGGGGACGGTCCTGGGCCAAAAGGAGGACATGGTTAGATGCAGGGGGAGTAGGGGAGTTCGACCAGGTGACATGCAGAGGGAGGGGAGCTGAGGAGAGAGCACCTAGCTCAATTTCTTGAGGAGGCCGAGAGGGCTTTCTCTCACTCTCTCGGGTGAGACAGGATGGGGGAAGAAGAGAGGGGCTAGGGGGAGGTATGTGGAGGCGAGAGGAGCGAAATGAGCCAGGGAGAAGGGCTGGGGTGTTCTTTGGCTTATAAGCCCAAGTGGGTGTGGTTCATGGTGAACCTTGTTCACTTAGGGCAAGGGGAGAGGGAGGATGGTCCTGATTGGGCAAGAAGGGCGGTGGAGAGGAGGGTGTGGGGTCGTGCAGGGGCAGAGAGGGGTGAGGTGGCTGTTGTTGCCCTGCCTTGCAATATTAGGGATACACACATGTGTCTCTCTCTCTCACTTGGTCCAAGTGCTAAATACAAAATAGGAGAGAGGAGGGGTGGTGCTATAGTGCACGACTAGAGAGGGGAGTGTGGGTGCTGTGTGAGCTTTCTTGGCCAGGTTGTTGAGGGTTTAATCGGGACTAAATCAAGTGTTGATCAATGTTGGGGTAAGGGACATTTTGATTCTTATGAAGGAAGGTTACTAAATTTGATATTACTAGGTCGGATGATGATGTTGGTAGGTAGGAGTGGTCAAGATAACCTTCCTAGAAATATATGAGAATTTTCTGAGTAGTTTAGATCCCCATTTTATTACTTATTATAAAACTGTTGAATGGATTATATGGAGTTCATTTGAGGTTTTTGAATTGCCCAAGGTGGGATTTGGTGTTAGGTGATCCCAAATATGAATACATACTTAGGGGAATTTTCTCAGGATTTATTGAGAAGGAAAAGCATTTTTAAGGATTTATTTCTTGTTTCTGCCATTTGAGAAAAATGGCAGAAACAATTAATAAGGGATCTGAAACAAATTTATTTTTGAGATGGGAAGGTGGGGTATGGTGGATAGACTTCAAAGGTGGTTAGAGTTGACCAAGTGTTTTGGAGAAAAGAAAACTTGCCCTTGTAGAGAGTTTTGGATTTTCTGCTAAAGGGAAGATTAGAAAGGAATTTTGGTCCATAATAATTATGGGTAAATATTGATAAATCCTTTAAATCAAGGGTGATGATGTACCCAAGGTGTATCTAGCTTAATCAACCTTGGGTGATGACAATCCAAGTTCATTTTGGTGGGAAACAAGGAGAAAACGATCTAGGGCAAAGTTGATTTCATACCAACAAAACATTGTTGGATCTTGGAACTCAGAGCTCATCATGGGGCAGGGAATATAGGGATGGATATACCAACTGATGTATATCACCAAGGTAAAGGAAGTTGGTCGTGGATAGGTTTGAGTTATCCAAGAATTATGTGGAACTATGAATAAAATAAGGCTGCCAAAAGAGGTTATCAAGTTGTCTTCAAAACCAGATGGGTTCTTGAAGCACAAGAATCCAAGGGAATCAAGGGGAGTAGATATGAATAGAACTATATGAGTAGGGCGCAACCATGGCAGGGGTGGGTCCAAAGAAGATAGGATGGTGGTGTGAACTTTTGTCAAAGTAGGCATGTTGACTAGATTTGCAGGAAAAGTTATTTTCTTGCCTACAAAACCATCAAGAACCAGTAGGTAGGGAGATGGTATAACCAAAGGTAAGAGTGGGCCTTTTTAGTCCTTATGATGGTCTACAATATGGTTCAAGTGTATTTCCAAAAAGGCACAAGGGTTGAGGAAGGGAGGCATTTGAAAAGGTGATGTTGGAAATAGTTTTCCAGACTTAGCCAAATTTGGCAGATTTAGGTTGGGTGACTAGAATAGAGGATATGATGCCTTTGATGGATGGAAAAATACCAAAGCATCAGCAAGTGGATTATGTTGAAGTTTATATTTATTAGAAGAGATACAAGCTTGCTAGTGGTCCTCATGGGCTTGGAATTTTTTAGATTAGATCACTTCAAAATGGACCTGGTTAAGGAGAATTTAGAGGATCATCTAGGGATTAGAGATTTGGTCCAACTTGTAGTATAGGTTTGGAGTTGTTGATGGGGATTATCTTGAGTCCTATAGAATGAGCTTCTAGGGTGGCTTAAACTACTTCCTAAGCATACCAGTCAAAAGCAGGTCAAAGCAATTCAGAAGACAGCAGATCAAGCCAACTCATCATATAAACAAGACAATCCACTACAAGGGTTACATCAAGCCTAGCTTGAGGTAGAGTGAGGTATTTTAAAAAGGTTGTAGTTTTGAATAAGATGAGGTTCTCTTGGTATCTCTACCAATATTGGAATTCAAATGCTTCATAAAAAGGTTTTGATAATTCTAGATATAAGAATAGTTGAGGGTTCTGCCTTGAAAACACAAGGAGATTATATTATATATCTCTCCATAGTTTTGTCAATAGAACTTACTAAAATAGTTTGGTTTGCACGGCATCTTGGCTTAGGTTTTGCGATGCCAGAACATTTGAGAATATGGAGAAGTAAGCCAAGATAGTTTTGTGAAATAGCTTTCCTCAACTGGTGTTGAGGGAAGGAGGATATTAGTTAAAACACACTCATATGCCTAAGCATATTCAAACAACAAGCAAACACTGCAGCACTTAAACAAGAAAAGTTTTTGTTCCCCCTGATTTTTGCCCTCTAGACAACTAATCAGGGTTTCCGAAATTGTGGTGTTATAAGAATGGGTGTGGTCATGTGGATCAATGTGGTCTAGAAAAAGAATACATACAATGACACTAGTGATCAATGTGGTTTTGGAAAAGAACACATGCAATGATTTTAGGTGATCCAGGCATCAAACCATTGTCACAGAGACCAAAAGCACATAGGAAGAGCAGCTTCCACATTGCATGTTGCAACAGTGAGGCAGAAGTTGCATCACAGAATCCTCTTGAGTGCGTGTTGTCATGTGGATCAATGTGGTCTAGGAAAAGAACACATGCAATGACCCTAGTGATCAATTTGGTTTATTAGAAGAACACATCCAATGACTATAGGTGATCCATGTTTCAAACCATGGTCATAAAGACTAAAACCATAAAGGAAGAGCAGCATCCACATTGCATGTTTCACCGGTGTAGCAGAAGTTGCATCACAGAATACACTGGTGTGTGTGTGGTCATGTGGATCAATATGGTCTAGTAAAAGAACACATGCAATGGAACTAGTGATCAATGTGGTTTATGAAAAGAAAACATGCAATGAGTATATGTGATCCATGTGTCAAACCATGGTCATAGAGACCAAAAGCGAATAGGAAGATAGCTTCCACATTGCATGTTGCACCAAGTTGCATCACAGATTGCACTGGAGTGTGTGTGTTCCATGTGTCAAACCATGGTCATAGAGACCAGAAGCACATAGGAAGAGTCGCTTCCACATTGCATGTTGCACCAGTGTAGCAGAAGTTACATCACAAAACACACTAGAATGTGTGTGGGCATGTGGATCAATGTGTTCCAGGAAAGAACACATACAATGACACTAGTGATCAATGTGGTTTCGGAAAATAACACATGCAATGACCTTAGGTGAATAGGCATCAAACCATGATCACAAAGACCAAAAGCACATAGGAAGAGCGGCTTCCACATTGCATGTTCCACCAGTGTAGCAGAAGTTGCATTACAGAATGCACTGGAGTGTGTGTGGTCATGTGGATCAATGTGGTCTAGGAAAAGAACACATGCAAAGACACTAGTGATAAATGTGGTTTAGTGAAAGAACACATGTAGTGACTATAGGTGATCCATGTGTAAAACCATGGTCACAGAGACCAAAAGCACATAGGAAGAGCACCTTCCACATGGCATGTTGCACAAGTGTAGCAGAAGTTCCATCAACAAATTGTGCTAGACTGTGTGTGGTCATGTGGATCAATGTGGCATAGGAAAAGAACGCATGCAAAGACACTAGCAATCAATGTGGTTTAGGAAAAGAACACATGCAATGACTATAGTGTGTGTGGACATGTAGATCAATGTGGTCTATGAAAAGAACACATGCAATGACACTAGTCCTCAATGTGGTTTATGAAAATAACACATGCAATGACTATAGGTGATCCATGTGTCAAAACATGGTCACAAAGACCAAAAGCACATAGGAAGAGCAGCTTCCACATTGCATTTGCACCATTCTAGCAAAAGTTGCATCACAAAATGCACTAGAGTGTGTGGTCATGTGGATCATTGTGGTGTAGGAAAAGAATACATGCAATGACACTAGTGATCAATGTGGTTTATGAAAAGAACACATGCAATGACTATAGGTGATCCATGTGTCAAACCATGGTCGCAGAGACCAATAGCACATAGGAAGAGAAGCTTCCACATTGCATGTTGCACTAATGTAGTAGAAGTAGCATCACAATATGCACTGGAGTGTGTGGTCATGTGGATCAATGTGGTCTAGGAAAAGAATACATGCAAAGACACTAGTGATCAATGTGGTTTTAGAAAAGAACACATGCAATGACTATAATGTGTGTGGTCATGTGGATCAATGTGGTCTAGGAAAAGAACACATGCAAAGATACTAGTAATCAATGTGGTTTAGTAAAAGAACACATGTAATGACTATAGGTGACCATGTCTCAATCTATGGTCACAATGACCAGAAGCACATAGGAAGAGCAGCTTCCACATTGCATGTTGCACCAGTATAGCAGAAGTTGCATCACAGAATGCACTGGACTGTGTGTGGTCATGTGGATCAACGTGGTCTAGAAAAACATGCAATGACACTAGTGATCAATGTGGTTTAGGAAAAGAATAAATGCAATTACTATAGGTGATCCATGTGTAAAACCATGGTTACAAGGACCAAAAGCACACAGGAAGAGAAGCTTCCACATTGCATGTTGCACCAGTGAGCCAGAAGTTGAATCACAGTATCCACTGGCGTGTGTGTGGTCATGTTGATCAATGTGGTCTAGGAAAATAACACATGACATGACCCAAGTGATCAATGTTGTTTATGAAAAGAGAACATGCAATGACTATCGGTGACCCATGTGTCAAACCATGGTCACGGAGACTAAAAGCACATAGGAAGAGTAGCGTCCACATTGCATGTTGCAGCAGTGTAGGAGAAGTTGCATCATAGAATGCGCTGCAGTGTGTGTGGTCATGTGGATCAATGTGGTCTAGGAAAAGAACACAGGCAAAGACACTAGTTATCAATGTGGTTTAGGAAAAGAACACATGCAATGACTGTAGGTGATCGATGTGTCAAACCATGGTCACAGAGACCGAAAGCACATAGGAAGAGGAGCTTCCACATTGCATATTGTAATAGTGTGGTAGAATAAGCATGAAAGAATGCAGTTTAGTGTGTATGGTCATGTGGATTAATGTGGTCTAGGAATATGCAAAGACACTAGTGATCATTGTGTTTTAGGAAAAGAACTCATGCCATGACTATAGGAGATCCACGTGTCAAACTATGGACACAGAGACCAAAAGCACATAGGAAGAGCAGCTTCGACATTGCATATTGCACCAGTGTAGCAGAAATTGCATCACATAATCCACTAGAGTGTGTGTGGTCATGTGGATCAATGTGGTTAGGCAAAGAACAGATGCAATTCCACTAGTGATCTACGTTGTTTAGTAAAAGAACACATGCAATGTCTATCGTGTGTGTGGTCATGTGGATCAATGTGGTCTAGGAAAAGACACATGCAATGACTATAGGTGATCCATGTGTCAAACCATGGTCACAGAGAACAAAAGCACACAGGAAGAGTAGCTTCCACATTGCATGTTGCACGAGTGTAGGAGAAGTTACATCATAGAATGTGCTGGAGTGTGTGTGGTCATGTGGATCAATGTAGTCTAGGAAAAGAACACTTGCAAAGACACTAGTGATCAATGTAGTTTAAGAAAAGAACACATGCAATGACTATAGGTGATCCATGTGTCAAACCATGGTCACATAGACCAAACACACATATGAAGAGCAGCTTCCACATTTCATGTTGTAATACTGTAGCAGAAGACGCATCAAAGAACACACTAGAGTGTGTGTGGTCATCTGGATTAATGTGGTCTAGGAAAAGAACACATGCAATGACACTAGAGATCAATGTGGTTTAGGAAAAGAACAAATGCAATGACTATAGGTGATCCATGTGTCAAACCATGGTCACAGAGACCAAAAGCACATAGGAAGAGCAGCTTCCAAATTGCATGTTGTAACAGTGTAGTAGAAGAAGCGTCAAATAAGGCACTGGAGTGTGTGTGGTCATGTGGATCAATGTGGCTAGGAAAATAAGACATGCAATGACACTAGTGATCATTGTGGTTTAGGAAAAGAAGACATGCAATGACTATAGGTGATCCATGTGTAAAACCATAGTCACAAAGACCAAAAGCACATAGGAAGTGGAGCTTCCACATTCCATGTTGCACCAGTGAGGCAGAAGTTGCATCACAGAATCCTCTAGAGTGTGTGTTGTCATGTGGATCAATGTGGTCTAGGAAAATAACACATGCAATGACCCTAGTGGTCAATGTGGTTTATGAAAAGGACACATCCAATGACTACAGGTGATCCATGTGTCAAACCATGGTCACAGAGACTAAAACCACATAGGAAGAGCAACATCCACATTGCATGTTGCACCGGTGTAGCACAAGTTGCATCACAGAATACACTGCAGTTTGTGTTCTCATGTGGATCAATATGGTCTAGGAAATGAACAGATTCAATAGAACTATTGATCAATGTGGTTTATGAAAAGAACACATGCAATGACTATATGTGATCCATGTGTCAAACCATGGTCATAGAGACCAAAAGCGAATAGGAAGATAGCTTCCACATTGCATGTTGCACCAAGGTAGCAGAAGTTGCATCACACATTGCACTTGAGTGTGTGTGTTCATGTGGATTAATGTGGTCTAGGAAAATAACACGTGCAATGACACTAGTGGACCAATGTGGTTTAGTAAAAAGAACACATGCAATGTCTATGGTTGATCCATGTGTCAAACCATGGTCACAGAGACCAAAAGCACATTGGAAGAGCAGCTTTCACATTGCATGTTGCACCAGTGAAGCAGAAGAATGCATGACAGAATGCACTGGAGTGTGTGTGGTCATGTGGCTCAATGTGGTCTAGGAAAAGAACTCATGCAAAGATACTAGTGATCAATGTGGTTTAGAAAAAGAACACATGTAATTACTATTGGTGACCATGTGTCAAACTATGGTCACAGAGACCAAAAGCACATAGGAAGAGTAGCTTCCACATTGCATGTTGCACCACTGTAGCAGAAGTTTCATCACAAAATGCACTAGAATGTGTGTGGTTATGTGCATCAATGTGTTCTAGGAAAAGAACACATACAATGACACTAGTGATCAATGTGGTTGAGGAAAAGAACACATGCAATGACTACCGGTGATCGATGTGTCAAACCATGGTCACAGGGACCAAAAGCACATAGGAAGAGCAGCTTCCATGTTGCATGTTGTAATAGTGTAGTAGAAGAAGCATCAAAGAATGCACAGGAGTGTGTGTGGTCATGTGGATCATTTTGGTATAGGAATATGCAATGACACTAGCGATCATTGTGTTTTAGGAAAAGAACTCATGCAATGACTATAGGAGATCAATGTGTCAAACTATGGTCATAGCGACCAAAAGCACATAGGAAGAGTAGCTTTGACATTGCATATTGCACAAAGTGTAGCAAAAGTTGCATCACATAATCCACTAGAGTGTGTGTGGTCATGTTGATCAATGTGGTCAGGCAAAGAATACATGCAGACACTAGTAATCAATGTGGTTTAGGAAAAGAACACATGCAATGACTATAGTGTGTGTGGTCATGTAGATCAATGTGGTCTATGAAAAGAACACATGCAATGACACTAGTGCTCAATGTGGTTTATGAAAATAACACATGCAATGACTGTAGGTGATCCATGTGTCAAAACATGGTCAGAGAGATCAAAAGCACATAGGAATAGCAGCTTCCACATTGCATTTGCACCATTCTAGCCGAAGTTGCATCACAGAATGCACTAGAGTGTGTGTGGTCATGTGGATCATTGTGGTGTAGGAAATGAACACATGCAATGACACTAGTGATAAATGTGGTTTACTAAAATAACACATGCAACGTTTATAGGTGATCCATGTGTACAACCATAGTCACAGAGACCAAAAGCACATAGGAAGAGCAACTTCCACATTGCAAGTTGCACCAGTGAGGTAGAAGTTGCATCACAGAATCTTCTAGAGTGTGTGTTGTCATGTGGATCTATGTGGTCTAGGAAAAGAACACATGCAATGACACTAGTGCTCAATGTGGTTTATGAAAATAACACATGCAATGACTATAGGTGATCCATGTGTCAAAACATGGTCACAGATACCAAAAGCACATAGGAAGGGCAGCTTCCACATTGCATTTGCACCATTCTAGCAGAAGTTGTATCACAGAATGCACTAGAGTGTGTGTAGTCATGTGGATCATTTTGGTGTAGGAAAAGAACACATGCAATGACACCAGTGATCAATGTGGTTTAGTAAAAGAACACATGCAATGTATATAGGTGATCCATGTGTCAAACCATGGCCAGAGAGTCCAAAAGTACATAGGAAGAGCAGGTTCCACATTGCATGTTACACCAGTGAGGCAGAAGAATGCATCGTAGAAGGTATTTGAGTGTGTGTGGTCATCTAGATCAATGTGGTCTAGGAAAAGGACACATGCAATGACACTAATGATCAATGCGGGTTATGAAAAGAACACATGCAATAACTATAGGTGATCCATGTGTCAAACCATGGTCACAGAGACCAATAGCACATAGGAAGAGCAGCTTCCATATTGCATGTTGCACTGATGTAGTAGACGTAGCATCACAGAATGCACTGGAGTGTGTGGTCATGTGGATCAATGTGGTCTAGGAAAATAATACATGCAAAGACACTAGTGATCAATGTGGTTTTGGAAAAGAACACATGCAATGACTATAATGTGTGTGGTCATGTGGATCAATGTGGTATAGGAAAAGAACACATGCAATGACCCTAGTGATCAATGCGGTTTATGAGAAGAAGGCATGCAATGACTATAGGTGATACATGTGTCAAACCATTGTCACAAAGACTAAAATCACATTGGAAGAGCATCTTCCACATTGCATGTTGCACCCGTGTAGCAGAAGTTGCATCACACAATGCACTGGAATGTGTGTGGTTATGTGGATCAACATGGTCTAGAGAAAAAATGCAATGACACTAGTGATCAATGTGGTTTAGGAAAAGAACAAAGGCAATGACAATAGGTGATCCATGTGTCAAACCATGGTCACAAGGACCCAAAGCACATAGGAAGAGCAGCTGCCACATGGCATGTTGCACCAGTGAGGCAGAAGTTGTTTCACAGAATCCACTAGAGGTTGTGTGGTCATTTGGATCAATGTGGTCTAGGAAAAAAACACATGACATGACCCAAGTGATCAATGTGGTTTATGAAAAGAGCACATGCAATGACTATAGGTGACCCATTTGTCAAACCATGGTCACGGAGACTAAAAGCACATAGGAAGAGCAGCGTCCACAGTGCATGCTAAACCAGTGTATTAGAAGTTGCATAACAGAATGCGCCGGAGTGTGTGTGGTCATGTGGATCAATGTGGTCTAGGAAAAGAACACAGGCAAAGACACTAGTGATCAATGTGGTTTAGTAAAAGAACACACGTAATGACTATAGGTGATCGATGTGTCAAACCATGGTCACGGAGACCAAAAGCACATAGGAAGAGCAGCTTCCACATTGCATATTGTAATAGTGTAGTAGAATAAGCATGAAAGAATGCACTTGAGTGTGTGTGGTCATGTGGATCAATGTGGTCTAGGAATATGCAATTACACTAGTGATCGTTGTGTTTTAGGAAAAGAACTCATGCAATGACTATAGGGGATCCATGTTTCAAACTATGGTCACAGAGTCCAAACGCACATAGGAAGAGCAGCTTCGACATTGCATATTGCGCCAGTGTAGCAGAAGTTGCATCACATAATCAACTAGAGTGTGTGTGGTCATGTGGATCAATGTGGTTAGGCAAAGAACACATGCAATTCCACTAGTGATCAATGTTGTTTAGTAAAAGAACACATGCAATGTCAATAGTGTGTGTGGTCATGTGGATCAATGTGGTCTAGGAAAAGACACATGCAATGACCCTAGTGATCAATGTGGTTTAGGAAAAGAACACATCCAATGACTATAGGTGATCCATGTGTCTAACCATGGTCACAGAGACCAAAAGCACATAGGAAGAGTAGCTTCCACATTGCATGTTGCACCAGTGTAGGAGACGTTGCATCATAGAATGTGCTGGAGTGTGTGTGGTCAGGTGGATCAATGTAGTCTCGGAAAAGAACACATGCAAAGACACTAGTGATCAATGTGGTGTAGGAAAAGAACACATGCAGTGATTATAGGTGATCCATGTGTCAAATAATGGTCACATTGACCAAAAGTACATAGGAAGAGCAGCTTCCACATTGCATGTTGTCATACTGTAGCAGAAGACGCATCAAAGAATGCACTAGACTGTGTGTGGTCATCTGGATAAATGTGGTCTAGGAAAAGAACACATGCAATGACACTAGTGATCATTGTGGTTTAGAAAAAGAACACATGAAATCAATATAGGTTGTCCATGTGTGAAACCATGGCACACAGACCAAAAGCACATAGGAAGAGCAGCTTCCACATTGCATGTTGTAATAGTGTAGTAGAAGACGCATCAAATAATACACTGGAGTGTGTGTGGTCATGTGGATCAACATGGTCTAGGACAAGAACACATGCAATAACACTAGTGATAATTGTGGTTTAGGAAAAGTACACATGCAATGACTATAGGTGATCCATGTGTAAAACCATAGTCACAGAGACAAAAAGCACATAGGAAGAGCAGCTTCCACATTGCATGTTGCACCAGTGAGGCAGAAGTTGCATCACAGAATTCTCTAGAGTGTGTGTTGTCCTGTGGATCAATGTGGTCTAGGAAAAGAACACATCTATTGACCCTAGGGATCAATGTGGTTTACGAAAAGAACACATCCAATGACTATAGGTGATCCATGTGTCAAACCATGGTCACAGAGACTAAAACCACATAGGAAGAGGAGCATCCACATTGCATGTTGCACTGGTGTAGCAGAAGTTGCATCACAGAATACACTGGAGTGTGTGTGGTCATGTGGATCAATATGGTCTAGGAAAATAACACATGCAATAGAACTAGTGTTCAATGTGGTTTATGAAAAGAACACATGCAATGACTATATGTGATCCATGTGTCAAACCATGGTCATAGAGACAAAATGCGAATAGGAAGATAGCTTCCACATTGCATGTTGCACCAAGGTAGCAGAAGTTGCATCACAGATTGCACTGGAGTTTGTGTGTTCATGTGGATCAATGTGGTCTAGGAAAATAACACATGAAATGACACTACTGGACCAATGTGGTTTCGAAAAAAGAACACATGCAATGTCTATGGTTGATCCATGTGTCAAACCATGGTCACAGAGACGAAAAGCATAGGAAGAGCAGCTTCCAGATTGCATGTTGCACCAGTGAGGCAAAAGAATGCGCTGGAGTGTGTGTGGTCATGTGGCTCAATGTGGTCTAGGAAAAGAACACATGCAAAGATACTAGTGATCAATGTGGTTTAGGAAAAGAACACATGCAATGACTATAGGTGACCATGTGTCAAACTATGGTAACAGAGACCAAAAGCACATAGGAAGACTAGCTTCGACATTACATGTTGCACCAGTGTAGCAGAAGTTGCATCACAAAACGCACTAGAATGTGTGTGGTCATGTGGATCAATGTGGTCTAGAAAAAGAACACATACAATGACACTAGTGATCAATGTGGTTTCGGAAAAGAACACATGCAATGACTTTAGGTGATCCAGACATCAAACCATGGTCATAGAGACCAACAACACTTAGGAAGAGCAGCTTCCATATTTCATGTTGCACCAGTGTAGCAGAAGTTGCATTACAGAATGCACTGGAGTGTGTGTGGTCATGTGGATTAATGTAGTCTTCGAAAAGAGCACATGCAAAGACACTAGTGATCAATGTAGTTTAGGAAAAGAACACATGCAATGACTATAGGTGATCGATGTGTCAAACCATGGTCACAGAGACCAAAAGCACATAGGAAGAGCAGCTTCCACATTGCATGTTGTAATAGTGTAGTAGAAGAAGCATCAAAGAATGCACTAGATTGTGTGTTGTCATGTGGATCAATGTGGTCTAGGAATATTCAATGACACTAGTGATCATGTGGTTTAGAAAAAGAACACATGCAATGACTATAGTGTTTGTGGTCACGTGGATCAATGTGGTATAGTAAAAGAACACATGTAATGACCCTACTGATCAATGTGGTCTAGGAAAAGAACACATGCAATGACTATAGGTGATCTATGTGTCAAACCATGGACACAGAGACCAAAAGCACATAGGAAGAGCAGCTTCCACATTGCATGTTGCACCAGTGTAACAGAAGTTGCATCACAGAATGCACTGGAGTTTGTGTGGTCATGTGTTAATGTGGTCTAGGAAAAGAACACATGCAAAGACACTAGTGATCAATGTGATTTAGGAAAATAACACATGTAATGACTATAGTGTGTGTGGTGTAACACCCTCGAATCGGCCCTATGTAGATTTTAGCGCTTCCCGCCAAACCCGCAGAGAAACGATTCAAGGACGACCACCAAGCACTTGCGTGCGGGTGGAAAACAAAGTAATACCAATACTCATTAGTCCACGATGGAACCCACAAAACATTTATATACAACAACGACTCCATGAGTCAAGAATACAGATATACAGTACAGAGATCCAAATCACCTCTAAAACAATACAACATCCGAGTACGGATAAGATGCAAATGGGGCTAAGAGCCCTGAAGAATAACCAATGGCATCCATAACCCTGCCCAGGCCAAGCCAGAAGGGTAACCCTGTTAACAACGTCGATCTCAAACCTACTACAACAAAAGGGGTGCCGACGAAGGCAAAGGAAAAAGAGGAGCGTCAGTACTGAGGCCAGTACACGGCGAGTCTAGAATTCGGCGGCTCTCGCCTACATAGGTATGGTGGACTGAAGCGGCAGTGAAGCATGCACTAAACAACCTATAGAGACTCGATAAACTGTCGGCTATTAGAGAGAGATAAGAAATACCTATTCGGAACCAACCTTATACTAACACCAATCATACCCATCCTGGTATTCCCCTTCGAGACCAAACGAAGAAGTCATACTGAGGAAACTCACACCGTGGGCAGTTTTATTCATTCCGTTATAGTTGCAGCACTTACTAGTCAGATATAGATAGCATGAGTCATTCTGAGAGCATAAGTAGTGGGCAGTTTTAGTTAATCATTCAGTTGTAGTTGTGGTACTTACTAGTCGGATACAATTGGCATATGACATCCCAAACCCAGCAGTTGTTGACACTTTTATTACATTCCATTGGAGTTGCGGTAATTACTAGGCTAGTATAACATGACACGATACACCCGAGTTCCACGAGTTATTGGCACTTTTATTATCCATTCCATTGTAGTGAAGCTGATTACTAGTCACATATTAAGTCAAATTTATAGCACTACTTTAGTTATGCTTGTCTATGATCGAGATACTGTGCTCCAAGTCGTCCATAACCGCGGACACGGCTTTCAGAAAGATTTAACCTGCAAGGGTGCACAAATAGCAACAAACACACGATCAACCTTGGAAAAACCAAATCAAAACCCAACGAGGCTTTCACGACAAAGAAATCACAGGATTCATAAATTATTTCAGGGGGCCACCCCATTAAGCTACCCGCAAGGAAGTTGGCCGGCTCCGAGATGGACCCAAGGTTTGTGCCAATGGCTATAAACGATTGGGAACCCGAAAGTGTGACTAGGCTTGTCGATACCGTGAAATAATTCCACATTCCTAAACAGTATAGGTGCTCCATGCACAATCGTAAATAAAGTAGTAAACCATGGCATAAGTACAGGATAATAATAAAGCCCCAAACTACTTTGTGGCCCCAAGAAATAAGAAATGAATCAAGCTCTGGCTATGGGGGATCCATAGGGTCTCCCGTATGTGGATAGTGCGAATAATCGAGGAACATGTATCAAGTACTCGGGGCCTACGGGACACTAGTGGACATGAAAAACCAAATAGCATATATTGCCCACCGGTGCCTCTTTCATTAGTTATCCCATCAATTTAATAGTTGTATTTAAAGTCATGATCAGCCCCACCATTAAGCATCTCCACCATTTATCATGTGCCAACTTGACGTCAACGATGGAACGACAACGACGCGAGGCAACACATAAGCAAGCAACCATGAATCGCAAGGCCGACTATCTATCAAACAACAGGCAATAGGATGTGTCCAAGGCAATATAGAGGCTGCAAGGAATACAAGCGGTGCACGGAAACTAAAGCATCGCAACACGGATAGCAATAGATCAACAGGAGGAAGGAAAGACTATAAATGCAAAACAGGTAGAAAGGGGGAGAATGCTCGCCTGGGAAACATAGCCGAAGATTCATTATCCGAAGAACTTGTCGATACTCGCATCAACTCAACGGCCTAATCCGTGAAGAAGCAAAGCACTAAAAGGAACACCAGATGCACTATTTAATACTACGGCAGAAGATCAGGCATGATGCCTGTATGATGCATGACATGGCAAAAATGTGATGCGACTAGGCAATATTGAGCGGAACCGGGGTCCCGAAATTAATTATCTGGTTCATGTTATTTAGCCACCCCACAATTTAAATGTTGTCTTATGAAGGCAAAACATAGCATCAGTTCGCTACACAAAATTAAATGGAGTTGAGATAAGTCAAATATAGCCTACATATATACTCTATATTTAATTATAAGGTGAATCGACAAAGTACCCCCAAATAAATAAACATGTATGTCAGTATAGATGATTTAATACGCAATAAGTTTATATGGCATTTATAAAATAAGGATAGATAGGGGTCACACATCTCGGGTCGGAGAACTTGGGGCTCCGAGGGGTTTCGAGATCGGTCTTCGTATCCGTGAAGAATGTCATGTCGGCTCTAGGAAGGGACCTTGGGGTTTCGTGTCGACCTCGATCTTGGCATCCGAGGATCCGTGTCGATGATCTTGGCGGGCCGGATGGATGAACTTGCAAGGCAGCCTGGGTGGCACGAAGCAAAGGAGAACTGTCCAGCTGAGTCAGACAAACACGTGCAGGATACACACGACATAAGGAGATGGTACAACGCCAAATCATCAGGAACACGCTGACACCAGGTGGTAGCAACACCATCAGCCAACATGGACACCTACAACATCACAGACACGCAAGCACCAAAACATTAACTCGGTGGTCTTTATCTTCAATTTGAGCATCATCTGGGAAAGTGGCGGACCCAAGGAACGCGTGCACCAAGGGCAAGGATGAGGTCGGTGCGTCCGAGCGCGACCAGGATCATGCGAGCGCTGGGAGGAGGCCTTGGACGCGAGGAGGCCATCATCAAGAACCTGCATAGGCGGGTCCATTGCGGAGGACACGCATAGCCGCGGTCGATGGAAGGAGAGCTTGGCGAACTCCTGCATGGCAGATGGGGCTGCAGCGAGGGAGAGGAGGCCCCAGGCGGCGGCCTCAGGGAAGGACGGCGGCGCAGGTAGCCATGGTAGCGGACACACGTGCGGGCTCCAGGGGTAAGAGAATAGCGGCGAGGCGGCCGAAACCGGGCGACAGGGCGAGACGATACGCGGAAGGCGCGCAGGGTAGCTGGGAGACTGGGCCGCGGCACCGACGGCACACGTGGCCGGGTTCCGTGGTGGTCGAGCCCGAGGCAGGGCCGCGGAGGAGAAGCGCGTCGGCGACGGGTTTTAGGGACGACGGTGGTCGTTGCCGCGAGGCGACCGAGGCGTGCAGGTGGCGGCGCTGCGGGGGAAGAGGTGCCACGCGCGATGCAGGGAGAGAGAGAGAGCGGCAGAATCAGGGGAAGAGGCAGGGTAGGTGAGGGAAAACAGGGGCGTACACGAGGGGGAGCGAGGGAGGTGGGGTCGTGTCAACTCGGATGGAGATCTCGAGGCGGGCGGGAGATAGGGTTGCGGGGTGGTTGTCGGTCACGCGTCGCGATGCGAACGCGGCCAGGCGGTGGGGAGCAGGGCGGTAGCATGCGGGTCGCGCTGGCGTGGGGCTAGGGCAAGCATCGCGTGCGCAGCCGGGTTTTTTTGGCGCTAGATAGGGAGGCGTGCATGGCGATGCAGTGAGTGAGCGGGCGACGCCACCAGGGTGGGGTGGCTGCGTGCGGTGGTAGGGTGTGGGTGGTGGTTTAGGCTAGGGATTAGTTAGGGTTTGGAGGTAGCCGGCTGGGCTTTTTGGCCTGTCTGGCTGCCTCCCAAAAATAAATAATTTTTTTGATTATTATTTTAAGAGACGTTTGAAATTTGTTTTTAGACAAACAAAATATCCGGGAGAGACCGGGATTTTGATTTGAATAAAGACGGGAGGATATTTAGAAAAACAAAATAGGCTTTATAAAATAGTTTTAGTCCAGCATATGCATAAAGACATGAAGATGCTCAAATGCAATGTGGCATGATGACATGAGCATGCAGTCATGATGATGCACAAAACAAAAACAACACGCGATTTTCTAGTAGTGGTTTTAGCGGGGTGCTACAATTCCACACCATTAACAATGGATCTCGCCCTCGAGGAAGAAGGCCGACTATTTGAATCTTCTCGCTTCGTGTAGATCTTCGTGACACCACTAACAAGGGTTCTGTCTCCATATTGGAATCTCCGACACCACCACCAAGAGGTCGTTGCTCACATTCGTCGAGAACACTCCGGAGAAATAAAGACGAAGAAAGAGGTCACCAGGCTACCTCTAACTTTAGTTGAAGGACTAAATTGCATAGATCTGCCAATTCAATGTGCAGAGCGAATGATAAGAGTAGTGGTATGGTCGCGACTCCATCCCGCACTCAAAGCATTACTCTGTACACAAATAGAAGATTTATGCAACCAACACTTGGAATTCAGACTAAAGATCTTGACAAGCGATATTCGGATAACAAAGGAATGATGTAGGCTCTTCATTAGATCTGACGTAGATGAGGACGTCATGTTGGAAAACACCAGAAGGCACAAGAAGGAACAAAGAGAAGTCCAACAGATGAAGGATTCCTCCGATAGGATGAAGTTCGGATGTAGAACCATTGTTACCAAAGGAGGAAGCGAAACCCTGAAGGTACGATGTAAAGCCAACCACGATAATTCCTGGGCTTGAGGAGAAGATAAGAGAGAAGATTCAAAACACGCAGAGGTAACAGGAGAAGAGCATAGAGGTAAGGAGTAAAAATGGACCTACTAAGATCTATCCAACCAATTTTGCAAAATAGTTTTGACACTCTACATCGTCTATTAGCTAGGTTATCCTACAGGCTGGACTAGTGGGGTATCGCAACTGCTGAGCTCAGATACCACTTTGTAACACCCTCGAATCGGCCCTATGCAGATTTTAGCGCTTCCTGCCAAACCCGCATAGAAACGATTCAAGGACGCCCACCAAGCACTTGCGTGCAGGTGGAAAACGAAGTAATACCATTACACATTAGTCCACGATGGAACCCACAGAACATTTATATACAACAACGACTCCATGAGTCAAGAATACAGATATATAGTACAAATATCCAAATCACCTTGAAAACGATACAACATCCGAGTACGGATAAGATGCAAATGGGGCTAAGAGCCCTGAAGAATAACGAATGGCATCCATATCCCTGCCGAGGCCAAGCCAGAAGGGTAACCCTGCTAACGATGTCGATCTCGAACCTGCTACAACAAAAGGGGGTACCGATGAAGGCAAAGGAAAAAGAGGAGCGTCAGTACTGAGGCCAGTTCACGGCAAGGCTAGAATTCGGCGGCTCGCGCCTAAATAGGTATGGTGGACTGAAGCGGCAGTGAAGCATGCACTAAACAACCTATAGAGACTCGATAAACTGTCGGCTATTAGAGAGAGATAAGAAAGACCTATTCGGAACCAACCTTATACTAACACCAATCATACCCCATCCTGGTATTCCCCTTCGAGACCAAACGAAGAAGTCATACCGAGGAAACTCACACTGTTGGCAGTTTTATTCATTCCGTTATAGTTGCAGCAATTACTAGTCAGATATATATAGCATGAGTCATTCTGATAGCATAAGTAGTGGGCAGTTTTAGTTAATCATTCAGTTGTAGTTGTGGTACTTACTAGTCGGATACAATTGGCATATGACATCCCAAACACGGCAGTTGTTGACACTTTTATTACATTCCATTGGAGTTGCGGTAGTTACTAGGCAGGTATAACATGACACGATACACCCCAGTTCCACCAGTTGTAGGCACTTTTATTATCCATTCCATTGTAGTGAAGCTGATTACTAGTCACATATTAAGTCAAATTTATAGCACTACTTTAGTTATGCTTGTCTATGATCGAGATACTGTGCTCCAAGTCATCCATAACCGCGGACACGACTTTCAGAAAGCTTTACCCTGCAGGGGTGCACAAATAGCAAAACACACAATCAACCTCGGAAAAACCAAATTAAAACCCAATGAGGCTTTCACGACAAAGCAATCACAGGATTCATAAATTATTTCAGGGGCCACCCCATTAAGCTACCCGCAACGAAGTTGGCCGGCTCCGAGACGGACCCAAGGTTTGTGACAATGGCTGTAAACGATTGGGAACCCGAAAGTGTGACTGGGCTTGTCGATATCGCGAAAACATTCCACATTCCTAAATAGTACAGGTGCTCCACGCATAATCGTAAATAAAGCAGTAAAGCATGGCATAAGTACATGATAGTAATAAAGCCCCAAACTACTTTGTGGCCCCAAGAAATAAGAAATGAATCAAGCTCTGGCAAAGGAGGATCCATAGGGTCTCCCGGGTGTGGATAGTGCGAATAATCAAGGAACAGGTATCAAGTACTCGGGGCCTACGAGACACAAGTGGACATGAAAAACCAAATAGCATATATTGCCCACCGGTGCCTCTTTCATTAGTTATCCCAGCAATTTAATAGTTGTATTTAAAGTCATGATCATCCACACCATTAAGCATCTCCACCATTTATCATGTGCCAACTTGCCGTCAACGGTGGAACGACAACGACACGAGGCACACACATAAGCAAGCAACTATGACTCGCAAGGCCGACTATCTATCAAACAACATGCAATAGGATGTGTCCAAGGAAATATAGAGGCTGCAAGGAATATAAAGGGTGCACGGAAACTAAAGCATCGCAACACGGATAGCAATAGATCAACAGGAGGAAGGAAAGACTATAATTGCAAAATAGGTAGAAAGGGGGAGAATGCTCGCCTGGGAAACATAGCCGAAGATTCATAATCCGAATAACTTGTCGATACTCGCATCAACTCAATGGCCTAATCCGTGAAGAAGCAAATCACTAAAAGGAACACCAGATGCACTATTTAATACTACGATAGAAGATCAGGCATGATGCATGTATGATGCATGACATGGCAAAAATGTGATGCGACTAGGCAATATTAAGCAGAACCGGGGTCCTGAAATTAATTATATGGTTCATGTTATTTAGCTACCCCACAATTTAAATGTTGTCTTATCAAGGCAAAACATAGCACAGTTCGCTACACAAAATCAAATGGAGTTGAGATAAGACAAATATAGCCCACATATATACTCCATATTTAATTATAAGGTGAATCGACAAAGTACCCCCAAATAAATAAACATGTATGCGAGTATAGATGATTTAATATGCAATAAGTTTATATGGCATTTATAAAATAAGGATAGATAGGGGTCACACATCTCGGGTCGGAGAACTTGGGGCTCCGAGGGGTTTCGAGATCGGTCTTCGGATCCGTGAAGAATGTCATGTCGGCTCCAGGAAGGGACCTTGGGGTTCCGTGTCGACCCCGATCTTGGCATCCGAGGATCCGTGTCGAAGATCTTGGCGGGCCGGATGGATGAACTTGCAAGGCAGCCTGGGTGGCACGAAGCAAAGAATAACTGTCCAACTGAGTCAAACAAACACGTGCGGGATACGCACGACATAAGCAGATGGTGCAACGCCAAATCATCAGGTACACGCTAACACCAGGAGGTAGCAACACCATCAGCCAACATGGACACCTACAGCACCACAGACACGCGAGCACCAAAACATGAACTCGGTGGTCTTTATCTTCAATCTGAGCATCATGTGGGAAAGTGGCGGACACAAGGAACGTGTGTACCAAGGGCAAGGATGAGGTCGGTGCGTCCGAGCGTGGCCAGGATCAAGCGGGCGCTGGGAGGAGGCCTTGGACGCGAGGAGGCCATCAGGAAGAACCTGCAGAGGCGGGTCCATTGCGGAGGACACGCAGAGCCGTGTTCGATGGAAGGAGAGCTTGGCGGACTGGTGCGCGGCAGACGAGTCTGCAGCGAGGGAGAGGAGGCCTCGGGCGGCGGCCTCAAGGAAGGACGGCGGTGCAGGTGGCCGTGGCAGCGGACACACGTGCTCCAGGGGTAAGAGCACGATGGCGAGGCGGCTGGAACCAGGCGACGGGGCGAGACGATACGCGGCCGGCGCGTAGGGTAGCTGGGAGACTAGGCCGCGAAAGCGTCGGCGCACGTGGCCGGGTTTCGTGGTGGTCGTTGCCGCGATGTGGCCGAGGCGTGCAGGTGGGAATGCTACGGGGGAAGAGGCGCCGCGCGCGATGCAGGAAGAGAGAGAGAGCGGCGGGATCAGGGGAAGACGCGGGGTAGGTGAGGGAAGACAGGGGCGTACGCGAGGGGGAGCGAGGTAGGTGGGGTCGGGTCAACGCGGGCGGAGATCTCGAGGCGGGCGGGAGGTAGGGTTGTGGGGTGGTTGTCGGTCGCGCATCGCGATGCGAACGGGGCTAGGCGGTGGGGAGCGGGGCGGTAGCGTGCGGGTCGCGCTGGCGTGGGGCTGGGGCATGCATCGCGTGCACGGGCGGGTTTTGTTGGCGCTAGCTAGGGAGGTGTGCGTGGCGATGCAGTGAGCGAGCGGGCGACGCCGCCAGGGTGGGGTGGCTGCGTGCGGCGGTAGGGTGTGGGTGGTGGTTTAGGCTAGGGATTTGTTAGGGTTTGGAGGTGGCCGGCTGGGCTTTTGGGCCTGGCTGGCTGCCTCCCAAAAATAATATAAATTTTGATTATTATTTTAAGAGACATTTGAAATTTGTTTTTAGACAAATAAAATATCCGGGAGAGACCGGGGTTTTGATTTGAATAAAGACGGGAGGATATTTTGAAAAACAAAATAGGCTTTTAGAAAATAGTTTTAGGCAAACATATGCATAAAGACATGAAGATGCTCAAATGCAATGTGGCATGATGACATGAGCATGCAGTCATGATGATGCACAAAACAAAAACAACACGTGATTTTCTAGTAGTGGTTTTTGCGGGGTGCTACATGTGGTCATGTGGATCAATGTGGTCTAGGAAAAGAACACATCCAATGACCCTAGTGATCAATGTGGTTTATGAAAAGAACACATCCAATGACTATAGGTGATCCATGTGTAAAACCATGGTCGCAGAGACTAAAAGCACATAGGAAGAGCAGCTTCCCCATTGCATGTTGCACAAGTGTAGCAGAAGTTGCATCACAGAATGCACTGGAGTGTGTGTGGTCATGTGGATCATTATGGTGTAGGAAAAGAACACATGTAATGACACTACTAATTAATGAGGTTTAGTAAAAGAAGACATGCTATGTCTATAGGTGATCCATGTGTCAAACCATGGTCATAGAGACCAAAAGCACATAGGAAGAGCAGCTTCCACATTGCATGTTGCACCAGTGAGACAGAAGAGTGCATCACAGAATGCACTGGAGTGTGTGTGGTCATGTCGATCAATGTGGTCAAGGAAAAGAACACATGCAAAGATACTAGTGATCAATGTAGTTTAGGAAAAGAACACATGCAATGACTATAGTGTATGTGGTCACGTGGATCAATGTGGTCAAGTAAAAGAACACATGTAATGACCCTAGTGGTCAATGTGGTTTAGGAAAAGAACCCATGCAATGTCTATAGGTGATCTATGTGTCAAACCATGGACACAGAGACCAAAAGTACATAGGAAGAGCAACTTGCATATTGCATGTTGCACCAGTGTAACAGAAGTTGCATCACAGAATGCACTAGAGTGTGTGTGGTCATGTGGATCAACGTCGTCTAGAAAAACAAAACATTCAATGACACTAGTGATCAATGTGGTTTAGCAAAAGAACACATGCAATGACTATAGGTGATCCACATGTCAAACCATGGTCACAAGGACCAAAAGCACATAGGAATAGCAGTTTCCACATTGCATGTTGCACTAGTGAGGCAGAAGTTGCATCACAGAATCTACTGGAGTGGTCTTGGAAAAGAACACATGCAATGACACTAATGATCCATGTGGTTTATGAAGAGAACACATGCAATGACTATAGGTGATCCATGTCTCAAACCATGGTCAGAGAGACCAAAAGCACATAGGAAGAGCATCTTCCACATTGCATGTAGCACTAGTGAGGCAGAAGTTGCATCACAGAATCCTCTGGAGTGTGTGTGGTCATGTGGATCAATGTGGTCTAGGAAAAGAACACATGCAATGACACTAATGATCCATGTGGTTTATGAAGAGAACACATGCAATGACTATAGGTGATCCATGTGTCAAACCATGGTCAGAGAGACCAAAAGCACATAGGAAGAGCAGCTTCCACATTGCATGTAGCACTAGTGAGGCAGAAGTTGCATCACAGAATCCTCTGGAGTGTGTGTGGTCATGTGGATCAATGTGGTCTAGGAAAAGAACACATGCAATGACACTAATGATCCATGTGGTTTATGAAGAGAACACATGAAATGACTATAGGTAATCCATGTGTCAAACCATGGTCATAGAGACCAAAAGCACATAGGAAGAGTAGCTTCCACATTGCATGTAGCAGTAGTGAGGCAGAAGTTGCATCACAGAATCCTCTGGAGTGTGTGTGGTCATGTGGATCAATGTGGTCTAGGAAAAGAACACATGAAGTGACCCTAGTGATCAATGTGGTTTATGAAAAGAACACATGTAATAACTATAGGTGATCCATTTGTCAAACCGTGGTCACAGAGACCAAAAGCACATAGGAAGAGCAGCATCCACATTGCATGTCACACAAGTGAGGCCGAAGATTGCATCATGGAATGCACTAGAGTGTGTGTGGTCATGTGGATCAGTGTGGTCTAGGAAAAGAACACAAGCAAAGACACTAGTCATCAATGTGGTTTAAGAAAAGAACACATGCAATGACAATAGTGTGTGTGGTCATGTGGATCAGTGTGGTCTAGCAAAAAGAAACATGCAATGACCCTAGTGACCAATGTTGTTTATGAAAAGAACACATGCAATGACTATAGCTGATCCATGTGTCAAACCATGGTCACAAAGACCAAAAGCACATAGGAAGAGAAACTTCCACATTGCATGTTGCACCAGTGTAGCAGAAGTTGCATCACATAATGCGCTGGAGTGTGTGTTGTGTTATGGATCAATGTGGTCTAGGAAAAGAACACGTGCAAAGACACTAGTGATCAATGTGGTATAGGAAAAGAACACATGCAATGACTATAGGTGATCCATGTGTCAAACCATGGTGACAGAGACCAAAAGAACATAGGAAGAGCAGCTTCCACATTGCATGTTGTAATAGTGTAGTAGAAGACACATAAAATAATGTGTAACACCCTCGAATTGGTCCTATGCAAGTTTTAGCGATTCCCGCCAAACCCGCATAGAAACGATTCAAAGATGCCCACCAGGAACTTGCGTGCGGGTGGAAAACAAAGTAATATCGTTACACAATAGTACATGATGGAACGCAAAGAACATATATATACAACAACGACTCATAGAGTCAAGAATACAGATATACACTACAAAAATCCAAATCACCTTGAAAATGATAAACATTCGAGTATGGATAAGAAGCAAATGGCGCTAAGAGCCCTGAAGAATAACCAATGGCGTCCATAACCCTGACCAGGCCAAGCCGGAAGGGTAACCCTTCTAACGACATCGAACTTATACCTGTTAAACAAAAGGGGTGCCGGCAAAGGGCAAAGGAAAAAGGGAGCGGTCAGAACTGGGCCAGTACACGGCGAGTCTAGAATTCGGTGGCCCTCACCTACATAGGTCTGGTGGACTGAAGCGGCAGTGAAGCATGCACTAAATAACCTATAGAGACTCGATATAACTATTGGCTACTAGAGAGGGATAAGAAAGACCTATTCGGAACCAACCAGATACTAACACCAATCATACCCATCCTGGTATATCCCCCTCGCACTACTATGAAACCCCTTATTAGTGGCATACCTTTTTTCACTATCAGGGGCGCATATCTGATGCGCCACTGATACATCGCCACAGAAATTTCAAATTTCTGTGGTGCATATGGCCAATATGCGCCACAAAAGTTTTTTTCCAAAATTCGAAAAAAGGCGGGCCAGATCTCAAACTTATGTGGCGCATATGGCCAATATGCGCCATAGAAGTTTTTTCAAATTAAAAAAAAAGGCCAGATCTAGATCTGGCCGGAGGTGGTGGTGGTGGCGGCTGGTGGCTGGAGGAGGGCTAGGAGGAGTGGGTCATCAGAGGTGGTGGCCAGAGGAAAAGGAGGAGGCCACCACCGGAGGTGGTCGGAGTAGGAGGAGGAGTCCGCCGGAGGTGGAGGAAGGTGCTAGAGTTGGAGGAGGAGGTCGCCCGAGTTGGTGGTGGAGGAGGAGGAGGAGGTCGCCGGAGGAGGAGTTTGCCGGAGGTGGTGGAGGAGGAGAAGGAGGAGGAGGTTGCCGGTGGTGGTGGAGGAGGAGAAGGAGGAGCTCACCATGGTGGAGGGGTCACCGGGGTGGAGGTGGAGGTCGCCGGAGAGTGGAGAAGGATGAGGGAGGAGAAGCGGAGAAGGGTGGAGGTGGAGGTCGCCGAAGAGTGGAGAACGAGGAGCGAGGAGAAGGGGAGAAGTGTGGAGGGGAGGAGAAGTGGGGAGGGGAGATGAAGTGGGGGTGAGAAAAAGGAAAAAGGGAGGGAGAAGGGCGCCGGCGGGATTCAAATTTCGAATCTCGCCCAATACTTCTGTGGTGCATATGGGAGAAATGCGCAACAAAAGTTTCCCCCCCTTTTTATTTTTTTGCAGTAAAAAATCTTCTTTCTGCCATAACTTTTTACTCTTTTCGAATTTGGGGATTCTGTAAAATCCAGAATGACCATAGGTCGTTGAAATCGAGTAGACGATCATTTTGATATATTAAACTTTTTTTCTGACATCGTATGCAAAAGTTATTGCCGTTTTACCGTGCCATGGCCTATTTTTGCAAAATACATAGAACTTCATGTATTTCAAATTTCACTACAACTACACCCTAAAATATAACTACATCTCAAAGGAATTATTTTTTTGAAAATTTATCATTTTCGTTTATTTTTTATAAAACTGAAAAGGCGATCCACAGGGGGGGGTGGGGGGATCTGTTTTTCCAAGTTTTGTGGTGCATATATCCATATGCGCCACATAAGTGTCTCCCCCTTTTTTTGGTGCTGGGTCCCATCAACTTTCTGTTGCGCATATATCTATATGCGCCACAGAATGATCACTTTCTGTGGTGCACAAAAAAATATGTGCCACAGAAATGTGGACTTCTATGGCGCATACTGGTTTTGTGCGCCACTGAACTGCCAAATTTCAGTGGCGTTTCTTTCCGTGTGCACAATTGATATTTATCTGTGGCGCATGGTTTTGCATATGCGCCACAGAGTAGCTTGTCTACGTATAGCTGTTTTCCTAGTAGTGTCGAGACCGAACGAGCAAGTCAAACCGAGGGACTCACACAGTTGATAGTTTTATTCATTCCATTATAGTTGTAACATTTACTAGTCAGATATAGATAGCGTGAGTCATCCTGATATCATAATGAGTGGGCATTTTCAGTTAACCATTCCATTGTAGTTCCAATACTTACTAGTCAGATGCAATTAGCTAGAGATATCCCCATTCCATTGTACTAAAACTGATTACTTGACGTGTCCAAGTCAAATTTATAACACTACTTTAGTTATGGTTGTCTATGATCGAGATACTGTGCTCCAAGTCAACCATAACCGCAGACATGACTTTCATAAAGTCTTACCCTACAGGGGCACACAAATAGAAACACACACACGATAAACTTCGGGAAGAACCAAATAAAAAGATGTTAGTCATCACGACAATGCATTCACAGGATTCACAAATTATTTCAAGGGGCCACCCCACTAAGCTACCCACAACAAAGTTGGCCGGCTCCGAGATGGAACCAGGGTTTGCGAGAACGACTTTAATTGACTAGGAACCCGAAAGTGTGACTGGGCTTGTCAATACCGCAAAATCGTGCCACGATCCAAAACTGTACAGGTTCTCCATGCACAATCGTAAATAAAGCAGTAAAGCATGGCATAAGTACATGATAGTAATAAAGACCTAAAATAGTTTGTGACCCCAAGAAATAAAGTGTGAATCAAGCTCAGGCGAAGGAGGATCCATAGGGTCTCCCGTATGTGGATAGTGCGAATAGTCAAGGAACAGGTATGACGTACTCGGGGCCTACGAGACACAAGTGAGCATGGATGAACCAAATATTAGCTATTTCCCAGCAGTTCCTCTGCATTAGTTATATCTATTCCCAAAATTATAATTACCAAGTTGTAATTAAAGTCATGATCATCTCCACCATTAAGCATGTGCCAACCTCCCAACAACGATGGAACATCGACGATGCAAAGCAGCACCTGAGCAAACAACTACGACTCGCAAGGCCGACTATCTATCAAACAACAGGTAATAGGAGGTGTCCAAGGTAATATAGGCTGCAGACTATAAAGACAAAATAGGTAGAAAGGGAGAGAATGCTTGCCTGGAAAACACCGTCGAAGGTACATTATCCGAAGAACTTGTCGATAGTCGCATCACTCAATGGCCTAATACGTGAAAAAGCAAAGCACTAAAAGAAATAATACTATGGCAGAAGAATCGGCATGATATGATGCATGACATGGCACGGATGTGGTGCAATTAGGAAATATTAAGCGGAACCGGGTCTCGACAATTAATTAGATGGTTCATGTTGTTTAGGTACCCCACAATTTAAATGTTGACTTAATAAGGCAAAACATGGCATCGGTTCGCTACACAAATTTAAATGGAGCCAATATAAGACTATAAAAGCCCTCATATGGTCTCCATATTTAATTATTAGGTGAGTTGACAAAGTACCCCCAATTCACAAAATATGTATGCATGCATGCACAATATATATGCAACACGATATATATAGTATTTATAAAAATAGGGCTCGGAAAGGGTCACACACTGTGGTTCAGAGATCTTGGGGCTTGGAGGGATTCGGGGGATCGGTCTTCAGGTCACCGAGTCCAAGCTCCAGATCCGAGGGTCTTGGCTTTCCACGAAGGAGGTCTTGATGCTCCGGTCCGGTGTCGACCTCCGAGTACCGTGTTTCCTTAGTGTGGTTTCTTTCTGGTTCAAGCGACATTGGTTCCTCTCGTGGCTCCATGTACTTCCTTTGAATTCATCGGCATCAAGCTGGTCTTGTCGACGAGGGGATCTTGACGCGTCTTTTCATTGATATGGCTTAGCGTGTAGCGGTGTCCGATCTCGGCGTCGGTCAATCTTGGCATCAATAGGCTGACCTTGCCATGTTACAGAGTGCCCATGGACAAATTAGGCATCGGGTCCTATGGTTGGAGGGACGCGCGTGTGCAAGGCAGACACTGCCAGTAGGGCGCCAGGATGGCGACAAGGACACGCGTTGTGACGAGAGGAGGAGCAGGGTGGGATCGGGTACTGTGGCCATGTCGGGTGAGTGGCCAAGCGGGCGGGGTGGTTGCGTGCGAGCAACGCTAGGTTGCTGGGAGCACACGATGAGCGTGTGAGACAGGTGGCAGCGGGGTGGTTGACTGGTTGGGTTACGGTTTAGGTAGGGTTAGGTCTAGCCGGCTGGGCCTGGCTGATTTAGGTCTAGGGTTCATGTTTGGTTTTGCTGGGTAGTAGGTGACTTGGCCTATGGGCCAGCTGCCTTCCCAGGGGTTTTATGAAATATGTTTTTATTATTTAATTTTAAAACAAAACAATTTGCAAGTGGATTTTAGACAAACCAAATATTCAGGTTTACCTGAGGTTTATACTTTGAAATAAAGAAGGGGTGTTTAGAAAACAAAGGCGGGGTTGTAGAAAATAGCTTTTGGCAAAAGATGCATATGACATGACGATGCTCAAATGTAATGTGGCATGATGACATGAGCATGCGTTCATGATGATGCACAAAATAAAAACAACATGCAATTTTCAAGTAGTGGTTTTACCCAGGGTGCTACATAATGCAATTGAGCGTGTGTGGTCATGTGGATCAATGTGGTCTAGGAAAAGAACACATGCAATGACAGTAGTGATCATTGTGGTTTAGGAAAAGAACACATGCAATGACTATTGGTGATCCATGTGTCAAACCATGGTCACAGAGACCAAAAGCACATAGGAAGAGCAACTTCCACATTGCATTTGCACCATTGTAGCAGAAGTTGCATCACAGAATGCACTTGAGTATGTGTGGTCATGTGGATCATTGTTGTGTAGGAAAACAACACATGCAATTACACTAGTGATCAATGTGGTTTAGTAAGAGAACACATGCAATGTCTATAGGTTATCCATGTGTCAAACCATGGTCACAGAGACCAAAGCACATAGGAAGAGTAGCTTTCACATTGCATTTTACACCACTTAGGCAGAAGAATGCATCACAGAAAGCACTTGAGTGTCTATGGTCATCTGGATCAATGTGGTACAGGAAAAGGACGCATGCAATGACACTAGTGATCAATGCAGGTTAGGAAAAGGACACATGCAGTAACTATAGGTGATCCATGTGTCAAACCGTCGTCATAGAGACGAAAAGCACATAGGAAGAGCAGCTTCCACATTGCATGTTGCACCAGTGTAGCAGAAGTTGCATCACAGAATGCACTGGAGTGTGTGTGGTCATGTGGATGAACGTGGTCTAGGAAAAGGCCACATGCAGAGACACTAGTGGTAAATGGGTCATGTGATCAATGTGGTCTAGGAAAAGAACACATTCAATGACCCTAGTGATCAATGTGGTTTATGAAAAGAACACATGCAATGACTATAGGTGATCCATGTGTCAAACCATGGTCATAGATACCAAAAGCACTTAGAAAGAGCATCTTCCACATTGCATGTTGCACCAGTGCGGCAGAAGTTACACCACAGAATCCACTGGAGTGTGTGTGGTCATGTGGATCAATCTGGTCGAGGAAAAGAACACATGCAATGACCCTAGTGATCAATGTGGTTTATGAAAAGAACACATGCAATGACTATAGGTGATCCATGTGTCAAACCTTGGTCATAGATTCTAAAAGCACATAGGAAGAGTAGATTCCACATTGCATGTTGCACCAGTGTAGCAGAAGTTGCATCACAGAATGCACCGGAGTGTGTGTGGTCATGTGGATAAATGTGGTCTAGGAAAAGAACACATGCAATGACACTAGTGATCATTGTGGTTTAGTAAAATAATACATTCTATGTCTATAGAGACTAAAATCACATAGGAAGAGCTGCTTCCACATTGCATGTTGCACCAGTGTGGCAGAAGAATGCATCACAGAATGCACTAGAGTGTGTGTGGTCATGTGGATCAATGTGGTCTAGGAAAAGAACACATGCAAAGAAACTAGTCATCAACGTGGTTAAGGAAAAAAACACATGCAATGACTATAGTGTGTGTGGTCATTTGGATTAATGTGGTCTAGGAAAAGAACACATGCAATGACCCTAGTGATCAATGTGGTTTAGGAAAAGAAGACATGCAATGACTATTGGTGATCCATGTGTCAAACCATGGTCACAGAGACCAAAAGCACATAGGAAAAGCAGGTTCCACATTGCATGTTGCACTAGTGTAGAAGAAGTTGCATCATAGAATGCGCTGTAGTGTGTGTGGTCATGTGGATCAATGTGGTCTAGGAAAAGAACACATGCAAAGACACTAGTGATCAATGTGGTTTAGTAAAAGAACACATGCAATGACTATAGGTGATCCATGTGTCAAACCATGGTCATAGAGACCAAAAGCACATAGGAAGAGTAGATTATACGTTCCATGTTGTAATAGTGTAGTAGAAGATGCATCAAAGAATGCACTGGAGTGTGTGTGGTCACTGGATCAATGTGGTCTAGGAAAAAAACACATGCAATGACACCAGTGATCATTGTGGTTTAGGAAAAACACATGCAATGACTATAGGTGATCCATTTGTCAAACCATGGTCACAGAGACCAAAAGCACATAGGAAGAGCAGCTTCCACATTGCATGTTGTAATACTGTAGTAGAAGACGCATCAAATAATGCACTGGAGTGTGTGTGCTCATGTGGTCTAGGAAAAGAACACATTCAATGACACTAGTGATCATTGTGGATTACGAAAAGAACACACGCAATGACTATAGGAGATCCATGTGTCAAACCATGGTCATAGAGACCAAAAGCACATAGGAAGAGCATCTTCCATATTGCATGTTGTAATACTGTAGTAGAAGACGCATCAAATAATGCACTGGAGTGTGTGTGCTCATGTGGTCTAGGAAAAGAACACATACAATGACACTAGTGATCATTGTGGATTAGGAAAAGAACACACTCAATGACTATAGGAGATCCATGTGTCAAACCATGGTCATAGAGACCAAAAGCACATAGGAAGAGCAGCTTCGACATTGCATGTTGCACCAGTGTAGCAGAAGTTGCATCACAGAATCCACTAGAGTGTGTGTGATCATGTGGATCAATGTGGTCTAGGAAAAGGACACATGCAGTGCCACTAGTGATCAATGTGGTTTGCAAAAGAACACCTGCAATGTCTATAGGTGATCCATGTGTAAAACCATGGTCACAGAGACCAAAAGCACATAGGAAGAGCAACTTCCACATTGCATGTTGCACCAGTGAGGCAGAAGTTGCATCACAGAATCCTCTGGAGTGTGTGTGGTCATGTGGATCAATGTGGTCTAGGAAAAGAACACATGCAATGACCCTAGTGATCAATGTGGTTTATGAAAATAACACCTGCAATGACTATAGGTGATTCATGTGTCAAACCATGGTCACAGATACTAAAAGCACATAGGAAGAGCAACATCCACATTGCATGTTGCCCCGGTGTAGCAGAAGTTGCATCACAGAATACACTGGAGTGTGTGTGGTCATATGGATCAATATGGTCTAGGAAAAGAACACATGCAATGGCACTAGTGATCAATGTGGTTTATGAAAAGAACACATGCAATGAGAATATGTGATCCATGTGTCAAACCATGGTCATAGAGACCAAAAGCACATAGGAAGAGCAGCTTCCACATTGCATGTTGCACCAGGGTAGTAGAAGTTGCATAACAGATTGCACTAGAGTGTGTGTGGTCATGTGGATCAACGTGGTCTAGGAAAGGAACACATTCAGCGACACTACTGGACCAATGTGGTTTAGTAAAAAGAACACATGCGATGTCTATAGTGGATCCATGTGTCAAACTATGGTCCCAAAGACCAAAAGCACATAGGAAGAGAAGCTTCCACATTTCATGGTGCACAAGTGTAGGAGAAGTGGCATAACAAACCGCATTGGAGTGTGTGTGGTCATGTGGATCACTGTGGATTAGCAAAAGAACACATACAATGACACTAGTGATCAATGTGGTTTCGGAAAATAACACATGCAATGACTATAGGTGATCCATGGATCAAACCATGGTCACAGAGACCAAAAGCACATCAGAAGATGATCATGTTCTAATAACCCAAGTTTAGGGTTAACGAAAATTTTAATTCCAAAAATCTATATGAATGCATGTGTGTGTTTGCATTAATGCGTGATTGATTGAAATTGCCATGTTTGATTTCTAAAAATGATGAGAAATGGTTTAAAGATGAATACTACCTCATCTAGGACAATTACAAACAAAATCAAAAGAAAAAGAAATCAAATATGAATAAAAAGATCAATTGGTCATTTTGACCAAAGTGAACCACTAGGCCACTTTTAGTGTTCCTAGAAGAGAAATTCTAACAGAAACAATTCCACTTCTTTTCACCCCTTGTTAGACCAAGGAAAAGTGAATACAAGCAAACTTTACAAACTCACCCAAACTATTTTCAAATCTATTTAAAGGACATTTGAAAATTGAATCAAGTGTATGTACTAAGACCACACTTTTTCAAAAACAACTCAAAACAATTCCATTTGACTTCTCCAAGCAATCATAGACACTCAAGCTTAAGACCAAATCACTCACCAAAAATCATTTGAAAATTTCAAACTTAATCTCTTGCGGCCATTAACACAAACACCTTGCAGACACTAATCGAACATCTGCCTAACTTCACTATTTGGGCATTTATCACTAGACCAATTGCCCTCATTCTACTCCCCTTGTCTCCCCTTGTGTCGAGCACCAACATACCAACACCCCCCTTAGCCGGTGTGCATAGTGCAGCGCCGCCCGAATATGGTCATCGGCAACCGACAGTGGACATCGTGACAGAGGCCACGCCGCCCTCACCACAACGTGCACCAGACACACCACAGTCTACCGCCGCCCCCTGTGCAAGCCACGACCATAGCTAAGCCCTAGACCATCCTAGCAGCACCGCGCCCACCATCTCTGCGCCATGTCGAGACCGCGCTAGAGCGCCATAGCCAACCTTCTCACACATACCGCACCTCGCTGTCGTCGCGCACACTCACGCTTGCCATGATCACAGAACCTCCCAGACACCCCCGTTCGCTGCCGCGCGACCCGTAGCACCCTTGCATCATCGCAAACACCGTCACTCCCGTGCAGAGCATCGCACGCTCCTGACTGGCCTAGACCGCCCCGAAACGTGCCATTACTTCCGTGATGATTGCCAGGGAACACTGCACCATCCCCTACCCATAGCCACGCTGCTATCCAGTTGTATCATCGTCACCGACAAGCCCGAGTCCATCCCGCTCAGTCCCCTTGCCATTGTATAAATAGAGGCCCCCTCTGCCTCCATTCTCCACACCAACACCCTCCCCACTCCTAACTGACACTCCCTCACCCTTCCTTGGATCAAGGCGAGATCTTCCTCGCCGGAATTTGGCCGAAGCCCGCCGCTGCAGGAGGAGAAGGGCGATGTCGATTGGAGTCGCCCTAGGACCTGCCGCGACCACCATTCGAACTGCCATCCATGACAACGTCGTTCACCCCCATCACCAACCCTTGATGTAGCGCAAGTGAGCCTCACCAGACCCCCACCGCCGCGTTAGGTTTGATTCCTCGCTGGAGCTGCTCGTCGTCGATGATGAACTGCCTCCGTTGGATCGTCTTTTAATCGCACGACCTACATTCACAGATACCATTTTCGGTAGATTAAGTCGCTGACTAGTGGACCCCCTATGTTAGCAGTCCTCTGCGCTATGCTGTGCAGATTGGGCCGGCCCGTTTAGTTTCCCGCGTAGCCAAGTGAATTCAAATTAGTATTTTCCAATTTAGTTAAAACACCGTTATGTCAGTAGATTCAAAAGTCAATGCAGACAGATTCACCGAACCAAATTGCATGATTCAAATTTTGTTAGAAAGATATTTAAATTATCTATCCAAGCCAGTTAGGTTAAAATCAATTGGAGTTAGAGATCACATATAGTAAAAATAACAAGACATAGACTTTTGCAACTTCAAACATTTTTCAAAACTTATACATAAATGCTTTTGTGTTGATTCCAACTCTCAAAAATCACATTTGATAAGATCTATCTAAATATGTAAAAATATTTAGGTTTATATGCAATGACTATGGACTAGCACCAAAATAATGCTATATAGGCATTCTAGTCATTTTAATTCCATTAAATGATAATCTTAAACTTTATAAAATCTGACCACCATATTAAATCACATTCCCATGTATTAGAATATGTGGTGATGACATGTGTCAACATGATCCTATAGTCTATTTGGAGAATATTAAATCTTAATTAATTTCAGTGAGTAGAAATTACTTTTCTAAAATAAGATAAATATGATTAAGCCTTTAATTCATGTGATGATTGTGATGATGCTAGATCATCAAGTATGAGCCTTATTGTGCTAAATAGAAATAGTTAAGTATTGTTTGGTGATTGTGTACCCCATATTCATTTATAGACGATAGTACCGACCCGGGATACGAGGAGGAGGAGTACTACCAAGAAGAAGAAGAAGAAGAAGAAGAAACCTTCAACCACTGCTCTACTCAAGGCAAGCTAACACTTGCAAGTATTATACCTATGCAAGACATCAGTAACCTAAGAAATATGCATTAGGCATGCTTTGGTTATACCATTTTGATTATACCAATCACAAGTTTTACTTGGAAGCTTTATTCTTCTACTTTACCAAAGTTCTTTACTTTTAGTTTGTGCTTTGTGAGTATTGAAAAAATAGTATAGATAGCATAAAGAGTATCAAACTAGGCCTATCTAGTTAAACTTAGATGTCATTCTATGGCATGAGATTGAAGATTAGCACCCCTCATTAGTGAACACTCTTAACTTTAGGGGCTAGTGCTAAGCATAAAAGTGGATCACTTTAGATGGGAATACTTGGTGGTGATTATGAAAACCTTGGAATGATGATTCATTCTATTGAGATGTTTTGACATGTGTTGAGAAACACCAAAGGATTTTGATGATGAAAATGTTGAGGCATGAGACTTAGCCCTTTATAAAAACTGATGGTTGGGTTCGGATGCGATACCATTCCAATTTCACCGTACAACCACAATACCTGAATTGGGTAGGGCTTAGCCAGAAGTTTATATGCCTTATTATGGGTTCCCTCGTGGAAGAAGTTTGAGCTGAGGCTACCTCTTGATGATGTCCACCTATGAAGTGCCCAGGATGGCAGATGGCCATGGCTGGGAGGCCAAGCTCATAGGGCAGGTGCCTATACTAGAGTGTGTAAAGGAAAGGTTATGATTGATTATCTGCATACTAAGTATGATGATTCAAGGTTATCCGTGACGGATGTATCGAATTTTGTGGTGAAAGTGTACCACCTATGCAGAGTGTCAAACTATTCAAATAGCCGCGTCTGCGGTCATGGACAGTTGGAGTGGCCATACTGTTCCGTCGTTAGAGGTTTCCAAAATGACTTATGAAGTGAACTATACTTTGGCTTGACCACAATAGGGTTGTGAACATGAAAACTAGGTTCCCACTTAAGTCATTTAGAACATTAAATTAGTTTACTTTACTTCTAAACTCAGTTTAGATAAAACTGGATTTTTGCAAATAAACCTAGAGCTTAAGTTCCTACTAGAGCTACCTTACTTGTTAGTGATAGTTTGCGAGTACTTAAAGAGTACTCATGGCTTTGTCCCTAGCTATTCCTGTGGCCAGACTATGAGGAGGACTACCAGGAAGATGGACAGCAGGAGGTCTATGACAACTAGGATCATCTCCCATCGTCAACATTGCATGTGACCCTGAAGATGGAGCCCACTACTACGTTTATTATTCCGCTGCTTTGATTGTATTAAGACTGGATCATGAGATCCTTTATTTGTAAGACCTTATTATTGTTTGTAATGGATGATGTACTGTGATATCAATCTATTATGTCTCGCAAAAATGGTAATCCTGGGATTTCGAGGTATGACATAACAGGCATCTGGGATTAAAAATCCGGGTGTTGACAAGCTTCTACATTGCATGTTGCACCAGTGTAGTAGAAATTGCATTACAGAATGCAATGGAGTGTGTGTGGTCATGTGGATCAATGTGGTCTAGTAAAATAACACATGTAAAGACACTAGTGATCAATGTGGTTTAGGGAGAAACACATGCAATGACTATAGGTGATCCATGTGTCAAACCATGGTCACAGAGAGAAAAAATACAAAGGAAGGGCAACTTCCACATTGCAAGTTGCACCCGTGACACAGAAGAATGCATCGCATAAGGCATTGGAGTGTGCGTGGTCATGTGGATCAATGTGGTCTAGGAAAAGAACACATGCAATCACACGAATGATCAATGCGGTTTAGGAAAAGAACACATGCAATTACTATAGGTGATCCATGTGTAAAACCATGGTAACAGAGACCAAAAGCACATAAGAAGAGCAGCATCCGCATTGTATGTTGCACTGGTATGGCAGAAGTTGCATCACAAAATGCGTTGGAGTGTGTGTGGTCATGTGGATCAATGTGGCATAGGAAAAGAACACATGCAAAAACACTAGTGATCAATGTGGTTTAGGAAAAGAACATAAGCAATAACTATAGGTGATCCATCTGTCATACCATGGTCACAGAGACCAAAAGCACATAGGAAGAGCAGCTTACATATTGCATGTTGTAATAGTGTAGTAGAAGACGCATCAAAGAATGCACTGCAGTGTATGTGGTCATGTGTATCAATGTGGTCTAGGAAAAGAACACATGCAATGACACTACTGATCATGCAATGACTATAGGTGATCCATGTGTCAAACCATGGTCACAAAGACCAAAAGCACATAGGAAAATAATCTTCCACATTACATGTTGTAATAGTGTAGTAGAAGATGTAACAAATAATGCATTGGAGTGTGTGTGGTCATGTGGATCAATGTGGTCTCGGAAAACAAAACATGTAATGACACTAGTGATCATTGTGGTTTAGGGAAACCACACACGCAATGACTATAGGTGATCCATGTGTCAGACCATGGTCACAGAGACCAAAAGCACATATGAAGAGTATCTTGCATATTTTATGTTGCACTAGTGATGTATAAGTTGCATCACAGAATGCACCGAAGTGTGTGTGGTCATGTGGATCAACATGGTGTAGAAAAAGAACACATGGAAAGATACTAGTGATCAATGTGGTTGAGGAAAAGAACACATACACTGTCTATAGGTGATCCATGTGTCAAACCATGGTCATAGAGAGCAAAAACACATAGGAAGAGCAGCTTCCACATTGCATTTGCAACAGTGTTGTAGAAGTTGCATCACAGAATGCACTAGAGTGTGTGTTGTCATGTTGATCAATGTGGTATAGTAAAAGAACACATGCAATGACACTAGTAATCAATGTGGTTTAGGAAAATAACACATGCAATGTCTATAGGTGATCCATGTGTCAAACCATAGTCATAGAGACCAAAGGCACATAGGAAGAGCAGCTTCCACATTGCATGTTACACTAGTGTAGCAGAAGTTAGATCAAAGAATGTGGTCATGTGGATCAATGACACTAGTGGATCAATGTGGAATAGGAAAAGAATACATGCAATGACACTAGTGCTTATTGTGGTTTCGGAAAATAACACATGCAATGAATATAGGTGATCCATGTGTCAAACCATGGTCACAAAGACCAAAATCACATAGGAAGAGCAACTTCCACATTCCATGTTACACAAGTGAGCCAGAAGTTGCATCACAAAATCCACTAGAGTCTGTGTGGTCATGTGGATCAGTGTGGTCTAGGAAAAGAACAAATGGTAATACACTAGCCGCAGGGGCGACCGAACGGGTACCGGTGATTTTTGGCCACCACATCAAGTGAGATCCGACGGTGCCATGTCATCTTCGACCTCGGGACAGAAACAACGGAGGGGGAAACCCTAGTGGCAGCGGGGCGACTCGGGGGTTCACCTGTGGTCATGGGGAGGAAACGTGGAGGCCACGGGGCGACGTGGTTAATGGAGACGACCTCAGGGAGGGGCGGAAGCAACAGGTTCTGTGTCGGGAAGGAGCTCGTGTGGGGACACTCGGGAGGAGTTCGTCAGAGCTCGCTAGAGCTTCCTCCGGAGCTGCTGCACGCGTGGATAAGGGGTCAGGTTAGAAGCAGAATCGAGATGGTAGCTCTAGAGGGTGACATGTAGAGGGAGTGGAGTAGTGTCGAGGGTGCCTTGTTCGACTTTTGGGAGAAGGCCGAAGCTTCTTCTCGTCCTTCCTTCGAGTGGGGCAGAGTAGGGGAAGTGGAGAGGATCTCTAGGGAGTGTAGGTGGGTGGTGAGGCAGCAAATGAGCTAGGGGAGAGGCGCTGTACTGGTCTGTGGCCTTATAAACCAAAGGGGAGAGGTCCATGGTGGACATTGTGTAGGAGGGGATTGTGGGGAGGGAGGTGGCCATCTATTGGGAAGTATGGGTGGTGGAGAGGGGAGTGTGGGGCCTACTGTACGACCAGAGAGGGGCAGGGAGGTGGTTGCTGGTGTTGGGGTCTTTGTTGCCCAAGATATTTTTGCCAAGAATGCCTCTCTCCCTCTCTTACAAATATATGGGACAACAGGCGAGGATGTGCTACAGTGCGTGGTCGACCAGGAGGAGATGGGTTTCTGTGGTGATCAAGTGGGAGGGGTTTGGTGAGGGTTTGGTTGGGGTTTGAAGCAAATGTTTGAAGATTGACAAATTTTAACTAGATATATGTTTAGGAAGCAAGTCTAGGATTTTAGTCTTGACAAGGTGGGCCAAAGGTACTGGTAGGTAGATGAAGTCAAGAAATAACCCTAAGAATTGTTTGGAAATTTTACAAGGTTTAAAAGTCCACTTATATCATTTATTAAAATGTGTTGAACTGGTTTTTAGAAGTTGTTTTGATATTTTTGAATTGGGTAAGATGGGTTTTTGAGGTGATATGGTGCTAAATATGAATCCATACCTTGAGGAATTTTCCCATGATTTATTTATGAATAAATGTATTTAAAACAATTATTATTCCATTTCTTCCATTTAAGAAAATGGACAAAAAGAAATAATACAGCTCTTCAAAAATATTTATTTTTGAAGTTGGAAGATAGGGTCTGATAATTATACTTCAAAAGAGCTTAAATTTGGAGGTGTGATTTGGACAAAATCAAACTTTCTTCTATAGATTAAGTTTTGGAGTTTTTGTCCACTAAAGGAATTAAATTGTTTTAGTCCATATTAATTATTGATAAATTTTTATAATCAATGTATATGATTTACACGAGGTGTATCTAGCATTTTCAACCTTAGGATTTGAGAATCCAACTGGATTTTGCTAAGAACAAGGAATAAAGGATCTAGGGTGATGTTATTTTCATACCCTCAAAACCTTATTGGATCTTAGAGCTCAGAGCTCCCCTTGGGGCATGAAATATATGGATGGATAGACCAAGTGATGTAGATCACCATGGTACATGGGTTTGAGATTTATCATGATTGAGCTCTCCAAGAATTGATCCAAAACTTTGAATAAAACAAGGGTGTCAAAACAGATTATCAAATAGCCTTCAAAACCTTGTGCATTTTTTAAAGCACAAGGATCCATTTGGAACAATTGAAGTAGGTATTACTAGACCTTTATGAGTATAACACAATCATTCAAGGATTTGGTGAAAATAAGATAACATGTAGGTGTGAGGTTCTTCTAAAGCAGGCATGTTGATAAGATTTTGGAAGAATTATTATTTTCTCGCCTGCAAAACTATCAAGAACAAGGGTGTTAGAGGATGGTCTAACCAAGGTCAAGAGTGGGACTTGGTATTCCTTATGATGGTCTACAATATGTTTCAATTCCATCATCAATATGCACAAGGGTTGAGAAAGAGAGGCACCCAAAGAAGTGATGTTGAAATAGTTTCCAGACTTAGTCAAAATTTAGCAGATTTAGAGTTTTTGACTAGAATATGAGTGGGGATGGTTTTGAGGGTTTGTAAAGTATCAAAGCATCATCAAGTGGATGATGTCGAAGTGTATATTGGGTAGAATAGATCCATGCTTGATATTGGTCTTCATTGACTTGGAAACTTCTAGAATGGATCACTTCAGAATTGATCTAGTTAAGGGTTTTAGATGATCACCTAGTGGCTAGAGATCAGATCCATCTTTTATTCTTGCGTAGGGTTTGGGGATTTTAGAGTATCTTGATCCTATAGGATAAGCACCTAGAGTATCTCATACTACTTCTAAGCAATCAAGTCAAGCAACAGATCAAGGCAACTCATCTTACAAACAAATCAACTACTACTAGGGTTACCATCAAGCTTAGCTTGAGGTAAGGATGGGCAATTTGGAAAGGTTGGAGTTTGAATAAGGTAATAGTCCTTGGTATCCCTACCAAGAGTATAATTCAAAAGTTTTATACAAGGTTTTGGAAATCCTAGAGGTAAGAGTAGTTGAAGGTTTTTTCTTGAAAACATAAGGAGATTATAGCTCTCCATAGTTTTGTCAATAGAAGCTACTAAAATAGTTTTGGTTACAGAAGCATATTGGCTCATGTTTGAAATGCTAGAACATTTGAGAATATGTAAAATGAGCCAGGATAGTTTTGTTAAATAGCTTTTCACACTAATGTTGAGGTAAGGAGTATATCATAGGCGATACAGTCAGAAGCATAAGCACAGACAACAACAAACAAGAACTACACAATTAAATAAGATTTTTTTTGTTCCCCCTGATTTTTGCATTCTGGATAACTAATCAGGGTTGCTGAAGTTCATATGTTACAGACGTTTCCCCCTTAAAATAATCTCGTCTCGAGATTCAGGAGAGTAAGGTTAGGGGATTTTGTTGTTGTTGGAGTTAGTGCCATGTTTTTCTCACGTACTGACTTGTCGGCTTTGTCTTTCAATAGGGTCACTGCGATGGTGAGGTTGAACTTCAATCGTCTTGGATGCACGAGTGTTGAGAAGGTTCAATCGGGTTGGTGAGGGGTGATTTTCCTTTTGTAAGGATTTACGGCGTTTCTCTTAAGGGATCATCGTATCATAGTTCACGATTTTGGGTCTAACTCCTGAGGTTTCTCCTGGCAGAGGGTTATTTTATTTTGTGGGAAGGACGCATGCTTTCCCCATTAGGGTTAAACTAGGGTGGCTCGGAGTTAACGCAATCCTTCCTTCTAGGAGTCGTCGGATGATGTTAGGTGGATATCGCAATCTTCTGCCTAGAGTTGAAACCTTCCGATGACATCCGCGTACTAGGTGTTATGTGGCTTATATACTACTTTTATTCGTACTTAGCCTATCGGAGTAGTTGAATTAGCGGATTGTCCAAACGGTTTAAAACTAATATGGTTAGTGAATCTGTGGTCCTTTAGGCTGATCTTTAGCTGAAGTAGCAGAGGGGCTTCGTAAATCTTTAGTGATTTCCTCATCCGATGACTTGGGAATTTATGCTTGGCGAAAGACGTCAGATCTGGTACTTTTTCTAGAGTATCTTTTGGTAGACAGTCTTCGGGATTTGAGTTGGAAAGACGTAGTATTTCCACCTTAGAGATTCACTAAGGTCTTTGGGGAATGGTGCGGATCTTCCGTCTTGAAGTCCTGGCGTGATGGTAAGGATGTCTGTATTTCTGTGGGTCTTGAGTTGAGGTCTTTGAGTGACGTCCTAATGCTCAAACCTGGTCGGGACGGTTTCCTAACAAAGATTAATGGAGTTAGCTCTAGGCAGATTAGCAGTTAACGATGCTTTTTGCTAGTCTTCAGTCAAAGTAGAGACATCCAGCTTCTAGTTATTGAAGCCTGGTCGGGGGAGTTGTCTTCACGCATCTGAGTCTTCAGGATTTAGAGGTATTCTAGCTTCTGGGGAGGAACTTCCCGTTGATTTGGGTGGGGTCGACTAAAATAGTTAGTCTCCTGAGGAGATCAGAACCTCTAATATATAGAAGGTCAGTAGAGTTAGCTCTTCACTTCTTGTCTTTGTTATCCCGTCCTGTGGCTTCTTGTGGATGATGTGGATCCTTCGGTGGTAGACTTCTAGCTTCAACTATGTTCTTGTTATAGCTGACAAATGAGTACTATAGGGTTGTGATGTTGACTAGTCTTGAGAGTTGAGTGTGATGAAGTAGGACATCATGCTGAGGAGGAATCTTCGAGTTGTTCTAACTTGACAACGTCGAACTCGGGTTTCTGGCGTTGCTTTTTCTCTCATATCTCTTGAGGTTAGTATGGGTTCTGGTTATTGAAGACTAACCTAGGGGGTTTTCATGTGTTACTAGGTGGGTTATCGATCCTCGAGTCACATTTGACTAAGGTCAAAATAGGCCAGAACACACATACATAGTGAACAGAGCGATTGGATCGCAGTGTCCTTCGCAAACAACACACATCACGTAACATGCTAAGCACTTAGGCAAGCAAACATGTCCTACTATGGGGACCAAGGAGTGAACTACTCGCAATGTAGGGGAATCCTATCTTAGGACTATTAATCCTAGACATCATCACTCTTAGGGTCCGAGTCACTATCTTGCGTATGAAGCCTTCATTGGCTCATTGGACGCTTCTCGATAGTGTAATATTTGCTTTCTTCTAATTAGGTGGATTCCGCTGGTAGGGTGATCTTGTAGTCTCCTTGTGTTTGATGGTAGTTGCTTCTCTTCATCTCGTCCTCAACATCTTCACCTGGTTCTAGGTCCTACTTATTTGAAATCCGTAGGTTTGAAGTTTGGACGAGGGATAGAGGAAACCATGTTTCGAAATCCTTTAAACTACAATGGGATAAGAAGTAGAATCTTTCGAAATGTTTTGAGGAATTAGTTTTCGAAAGTCGGTGATTCCAAAGTAGTTTTCCTATCTAACGACCATGCTAACTAAGGTACTCCTACAGTCAGGATGGCTCTGATACCAAGTCAGTGGGGCCACCGGCTTAATACTCCAAGAATCCCTGTTATGCATACACCACGATCCCATGATCAGTTAGTAGTGGCACATAACCGACAAGTATCAAAGTAAACATCCATTACTTAAGAAGATATATGTCATACCTTACACGCCATTATGGCTACATCAATATTCATCAGCGGAACTTCATCAAGCGTAGAGCCTGAACCATGCCATAACCGACAGGCAACAGACTAGGAGAACATCCTAGCTTGCATAGCCGCCAACTCCACCTTCTTCTTGATATCTGACCAAGTTAATAGCCAGGGAAAATGCCAGTGAGTACTTTGAATGTACTCGCAAACCACCTTTATAGAATAATAATCACAAGAGGATATGCAATATGGTTGTGGTAGTAGGAGGGCTCCAAGAGAGGTTCTTTTCTCACATAGTTTCTCTTGTAGATATAACATCTACATAACTTTGTTGAAAACTTTTGTAAATCATTTGGGAAACCGTTTGAAGAGTTTTGGAAAATCACTAGGATTGGGTCACCCATTTGTTTCTTCCTTCTGGTCATCCCAGACCAAACTTCTTTCCTTCCTTTCCGACCATCCCATGGTCGAAACATGTATCTTTTCCGACCATCCCATGGTCAAAACATTTCCAAAGCCATTGCTTTTCCAAAATCCTATTTGAAAGCAAAACTTGCACCGCTCTACAGTAGTTTGTCCAACCCGTCCATAACCGTGGACACATCTATTCGAATATATTTACACTCTGCAGAGGTTGTACACTTTACCCACACCATTCGGGTACCTTACCCTGATCTACATCGATCCTGGGTCGAGTAACCGATCAAGACTCTCCGGATGCCTACTCCAATATAAGTGCCTACCCTATGAGAGTTGTTTCCCCTCAACATCGGGACACCCGATATAGTTCCCAAGACAACCGGAGCACTTTTTGCACTGCACAAAGTGTGCACTTTCCATGAGGGGCTCATAGTAGCGCGTGGAGGCCCATAGACCCTTCGTTCCTTCTCCAGGTCGATGTCTCACATGGAACTTTACAGGAGAAGGCCCACCCTCTAGGATTTTTAAATCCCATGTAGTAGTTCTAGGAAGCTTATACCAGAGTAAACAAACATCAAGCCCAGCCCTATCCCATTCCGTAGTAATGTGGTTGCACGGATTAAGTTGTTATAGCTAAAGCTCCAAAGAACCGGGTGCGTTTTCGTAAACATTTTACCTCCTCTTTCCTTCAGCATCTTTTGTAAAACAAAAAACTTTTTGTTTCTCAAACTTCTCTTGGTAGGTAAAACCTCACCAAGGTTTTATCATAAAACTCATTGTAAAACTTTTCCGGGGTCTTCCCATCCTATAGCTTTGCTTTGGCTAAAACAGGGTCTCCAAAGGGTTATGGTGTTATGCACCATCTATTCTACTAGGGATCAGTAGGTGTCATCAATGGGGTTGTACTTAATAGTACCTAAGTGTAATGGGTTGGAGGATCCAAGCCACTACCAGGTACATATCATCATAGTATAAAACAATGAAGTTTCATAAAAATACGTAAAACATGCATAAGTAAAATAAAAGGACAAGGCTGATGAGCAAGAAGGTGGCTTGCCTGTGATCAGCAAGCTAGCAATATATGTCCCTGGACTTCTTCTTATAATACAACGATATAACAATAATAATAAGATGCTTCCTCCTTCTTAGCGCCACGCAATCACAACTATGGCCGTCATCAAGTATACATGCATACAAACAATGCCACAACCAAGACAAGTCATACAAGTATCCACACAATACAGCAAGAAAAGATAATCATAAGCTATAAAACATTAGGGTGCTAGAAGGTTGGCTTGGTGAGATTGGTAGATGACTTCGAAGCAATTGTGGAGATTTTAATAGATTTAAAGTCTAGAAACTACTAGGAGAGGGGTTTTAGACTAAGGCCAAATTATATATGGTCCCATTGTATAAAAATGATACCGTCTGATAGGTACTTGTAACATGAATCCAACAAAAGTGGTTTCACTATTTTATCAATTTCCATTGATTTATAAAGGGTTTTCTAGTGAGAAAAGCACTAGTTTTAGGAAATAAATCACCGAAAAAGTTTGGTGGTTCCAAAAATTAATTACTCTTAGGATTAAGTAGGTATTTATGGACTGGTTCAATGAGAGTTGGAATCACTTCAAGATATTTAACATAATTCCCTTGGGAAATGCCAAAATCAGTTCTGGAGGGTATTTGGCTTTTTCACCAGGTTTAATCTACAGGGGATCTTGGTATGAACCTAAGGGCACATGCTAGGTATTTGTAATACCATTTTGTAGAATTTTGATTTACTAATTTTGGTGACACAGAACTACTGGAATGATTCTATTAGTGAAATTTTCATAGACAGAATAGTTTAATTCACCATAATTCCACCAAGGACCATAAAAGTATGGGCTCCTAGGGTTGGAAGGATATTAGGATGTATGTTCTCTGGGAGTTGGAATTAGGTCAGTACATATCGTAGTTTGGCCCAAAGAAATTCCTAAAGGCAACTTTGGCCTGCTTTTGTTATTTTTGTTACAGGTAATCTAAGAAGCAAATTAGTATGAGGCCAAGGTGGTGAGATAGGTACATGCAATACCTACCATGGGAACTTGGGTTTACCCCATATGGGTTTACCAAACTCCTATAAAGAAATAAGTAGTGTAAAAGACATGTTCAGTTATTATTTTTATTAGAAAATAACTGTAGATTATTTGGGTGCATCAATTGTTCTGAATGGTCAAGAAAACCTTAGGGAATATGCAGAAATTTAGATATGGGCATTGGTGTGGTTTTCCATTTTTGAAACGATTTAAACCAAATAGGTATAGTTGTAGATCTTGGTTTTCAAATTTAAAGAAAAAAGGGAGAAGGGCAATCCTGGGCCAGATCTAGAAGGGCAGCTGGCCAACATAGTTGTGCCGGCCCGCTAGTGCTCGCGAGCGCACGTGAGGAATAGCTCGCGGCCGCGCGGTGGGACCTGTCTATCAGCCGCAGGGGGCGACCGAATGGGTACCGGTGACTTTGGGCCGCTAGATCAAGTGAGATCCGATGGCACCAGGTCGTCTTCGACCTCGGGACAGAAACAGCGGAGGGGGAACCCTAGCGGCGGTAAGGCGGCTCGGGGGTTCACCTGTGGTCACAGCGAGGCGACGTGGAGGCCACGGGCCGACGTGGTTGACAGAGATGACCTCAGGGTGGGCCGGCAGCAGCAGGTTCCGCATCAGGAAGGTGCTCGGGCGAGGACGCTTGGGAGGAGTGTGGGGCCTGCTGTACGACTAGAGAGGGGCAGGGAGGTGGTAGCTGGTGTTAGGGTCTTTATTGCCCAAGATATTTTTCCAAGAATGCCTCTCTCCCCCTCTTAAACATATGGGACAAAAGGGGAGGATGTGGGGTGTGACTAGCGGGAGCACGCTCTCCAGGAAGTGCACGTTTCGGCTACAGCGCGCGTGTTTCCAGCCGCTCGGCAGCGCGTGTATTTCTGGCCCCACGGCAGCCCAACACGTGGCGTGTGGAAGTTCACCATGTGTGTTTCTGGCCGCTCGGCAGCGCGCGTATTCCAGGCCGCATATCGGCCCAACACGAGGCTAGCTGCTCATGAAGTGCACGCGACCAAAGCCAGTTCAACACAGTGCAATGAGGCACTGCACGAGCGGTGCAACTCATGTACTGTCGACCAAAACCAGTGCAACACAGTACAACAAGACAGTGCATGGACCGTGCACAACAAGAACACCGCGCAGTGCACTACGACAGAAGGCAGTGCAAGGTAGTACAACGAGGCAGTACACTGCCAGGACACCCCGCAGTGCACTGCGAACTAAGGCAGTGCAACATAGAACAACAAGGCAGTGCATGGACGGTGCACTGTCTGGACAGTGCGTAGTGCACTGCCTTGACACCGCACAGTGCACTGCGATTTAAGGTAGTTTAACACAGAAAAACAAGGAAGTGCGTTAGCGGTGCACTGCCAGAACATCACGTAGTGCACTGCAACCTTAGGCAGTGCAGCTTAGTACAATAAGGCAGTGCATGGACGGTGTACTACTAGGACATCGCGCAGTGCACTGCAACCTTAGGCAGTGCAACACGGTACAACAAGGAAGTGCACTGCTAGGACACCATGTCGTGCATTGGAGCCGAAGGCACCATGCACTGGACCAAAAGGCAGTGCAACCTACACATCAAAGGAAGTACGAGAAAAAAGTTCATCGAAACATATGAACAATGGATCTACTTTTGAAGATCTAGACGTTATTAGAAAAGCTCTGAAAACGGATATCAATATAGACTCTCTGTTTGAAAGATATCATAGTTTTCGTGTTCAAATCTACAAAAAAGAAAAGGAAAAAGGACCCGCGACCCTCTCCGCATCCACCACATGTCACATGGGAGAAGGCCGGGACAGCGCGTGAGGCACTCCGTGCGTGCCACATGTAGGCAATAGCAGCGACGCGGCACAACCTGAGGGCGCCCTTTTTCTATCCTTTTCAAAGGATGTGCTATAGTGCGTGGTCGACTAGGAGGAGATGGGTTTCTGTGGTGATCAAGTGGGAGGGGTTTGGTGAGGGTTTGGTTGGGGTTTGAAGCAAATGTTTGAAGATTGACAAATTTTGGCTAGATATATGTTTAGGAAGCAAGTCACGGAATTTAGTCTTGAAAAGGAGGGCCAAAGGTACTAGTAGGTAGATGAAGTCAAGAAATAACCCTAGGGATTGTTCGGAATTTTTCTAAGGTTTAAAATTCAAGTTATTATCATTTATTCACAATGTGCTGAAGCGGTTTTTAGAAGTTGTTTTGATATTTTTGAATTGGGTAAGATGGGGTTTTGAGGTGATATGGTCCGAAATATGAATCCATACCTTGAGGAATTTTCCAATGATTTATTTATGAATAAATGTATTTAAACAATTATTATTCCATTTCTTCCATTTAAGAAAATGGACAAAAATAAATAATAAAGCTCTTCAAAAATATTTATGTTGAAGTTGGAAGATAGGGTATGATAATTAGACTTCAAAAGAGCTTAAAGTTGGAGGTGTGATTTGGAGAAGATCAAACTTTCTTCTATAGATTAAGTTTTGGAGTTTTTGTCCACTAAAGGAATTAAATGGTTTTGTTCCATATTAATTATTGATAAATCTTTATAATCAAGGTATATGATGTACACAATGTCTATCTAGCATTTTCAACCTTAGGATTTGAGAATCCAACTTGATTTTGCTAAGAACAAGGAATAAAGGATCTAGGGTGATGTTATTTTCATACCAACAAAACCTTGTTGGATCTTAGAGCTGAGAGCTCCCCTTGGGGCATGGAATATATGTATGGATATACCAAGTGATGTATATCAGCATGGTACATGGGTTTGAGATTTATCATGATTGAGCTCTCCAAGAATTGATTCAAAACATTGAATAAAACAAGGGTGTCAAAACAGATTATGAAATAGCCTTCAAAACCTTGTGGGTTTTTAAAGCACAAGGATCCATTTGGAACAAGTGAAGTAGGTATTACTAGACCTTTATGAGTACAACACAATCATGCAAGGAGTTGGTGAAAAGAAGATAACATGTAGGTGTGAGCTTCTTCTAAAATAGGTATGTTGATAAGATTTTGCAGGAATTATTATTTTCTTGCCTGCAAAACTATCAAGAACAAGGGGGTAGAGGATGGTCTAACCAAGGGGAAGAGTGGGCGTATGTATTTCTTATGATGGTCTACAAGATGGTTCAAGTTCATCACCAAAATGCACAAGGGTTGAGAAAGAGAGGCACTCAAAGAAGTGATGTTGAAATAGTTTCCAAACTTAGTCAAAATTTAGCAGATTTAGGGTTTCTGACTAGAATATGAGTAGGGATGTTTTTGAGGGTTTACAAAGTATCAAAGCATCATCAAGTGGATGATGTTGAAGTGTAGATTGGGTAGAATAGATCCACGCTTGATATTGTTCTTCATTGACTTGGAAACTTCTATAATGGATCATCAGAATTGATCTCGTTAAGGGTTTTAGATGATCACCTAGTGGCTAGAGATCAGATCCATCTTGTATTCTTTCTTAGTGTTTGGGGATTTTAGAGTATCTTTATCCTATAGGATGAGCTCCAAGAGTAGCTCATACTACTTCTAAGCAATCAAGTCAATCAGCAGATCAAGGCAACTCATCCTGGAAACAAATCAACTACTACCAAGGTTACCATCAAGCTTAGCTTGAGGTAAGGATGGGCAATTTTGGAAGGTTGGAGTTAAAATAAGGTAAGAGTCCTTGGTATCCCTACCAAGATTAGAATTCAAAAGTTTTATACAAGGTTTTGGAAATCCTAGAGGTAAGAGTAGTTGAAGGTTCTGTCTTGAAAACATAAGGAGATTATAGACCTCCATAATTTTGTCAATAGAACCTACTAAAATAGTTTTGGTTACAGAAGCATCTTGGCTCATGTTTGAAATGCCAGAATATTTGAGAATATGTAAAACGAGCCAGGATAGTTTTTTTAAATAGCTTTTCACACTGATGTTGAGGTAAGGAGTATATCATAGGCAATACCATTAGAAGCATAAGCACATACAACAACAAACAAGCACTGCACAATTAAATAAGAAAAGTTTTTGTTGTCCCTGATTTTTGCATTCTGGATAACTAATCAGGTTTGCTGAAGTTGGGATGTTACACTATATGCCTGTATTTTTTTGAATAAATATATGCATGTATTTGAACTATTAAATGACTGACAAATTGTTTTTATTGTCTAGTGTCTAAAAAATTATACATAGTTGAAAACTGGGCGTACGTGTGAGTTGTTTTGATTCATATTTCAACACTTGTGAATCATTATGTGACTTGGCCAAGAGGGCGGAGGCGGATGACTACCCCCACGTCTACCCCCACGCTGGTGGTGGCTCCTACCTCACCGCCGGTGACCAAGTGGCGGCAGGCGATTTTCAGACAATCAGGTACTGAGGTCTTGGCTCCACGTAGATCGGGCGCAATCGAGGTGGTCGGTGCGCTCATCACGTTGCTCGACGAAACGGGGCAGCGTCTCACAGCGTCGACCCAGGTTGACCAGCCTGTCACGTATGGGGATCGTGTACGATGTGGTGCATGGCACGTACTGGTCGGCCCGTGGAGAGATGTGCGGTGGCATCGACACGATCGTGCCGGCGCGCCGCCCTATGCGCGGGCGTGTCGGACGATCGTGGTCGGCGGTTGTGCGCGGCGCCATATCTCTGGCGGTGGACCACTTGTTCGCGAGGGCCACCTAGCAGGGGATATTGCTCGAGGGGTCGCGGCTGTGACGGTGAATCAGAGCTCGAGAGGGGAATCCAGATCGTCAAGCGGTTCGGGGATTTCTCTCAACCCTAGGTTGGAGGGGGTGGGCAGAGTGGTTTTCATTCAGTCGCCGCCTGCATCGTCTCCCACGATTCCCCAACCTGCAAACCCTACTGTGTGGAGAGCCACTAGATCTGGTGATTCTAGGTCTTTTGCATAGGTTGTGACGGATCCGCCGCCGACGATGGATCGCCGCTACCAGGGCTCGAGGAGATCTCCTTTGCGGCGTCAAAATCGACCTGTTCCCTATGCGAACAGGTCGAGATTTGACAACGATGCAGGGCGGCAGTTAGGGGATAGGCGTCTTCCAAATGCTCGTCGGCGTGATGGAGGCTGGATCAGAGAGCAGGAGAGGCGCAGGAAAGAAGAGCGGCAGTGGGAGGAGGACCGTCTAGAAGAGGAACGGCGACAAGCGGAAGATGAGGCACGCGTGGAGAATCGTCGTCATGATGAAGCTGATAGAGTTGCGAGGGCAAAGGCGCAACACCGTGAGGATTTGGCAAGGGAGAGGGCATTGGTGGAGGCTCGCCATAGATAGGATGAATAGGCCAGGAACCGGAGCAGATGGAGCCATCGACCTGAGATGCACAGGGATTCTCACTCCACGGCGTCAGATTCATCTTTCAGGGGGAGGCCAGGTAATACGACTGACATCTCCTCTCGGCGTCCTGCTCCTGTGTTTGCGTGGACTGTTGAGCAACCGCCGGTGATCAGAAATCCGGCGCTAGCGTCTGTCAATGTTAGTAGATCTGCTGCTCCGGAGGTAATTCCCCATGTTCGTACTAACCCTTCTGTGAGTATTCCTAGTTTGATTCCGGGGAGCACACCATCTATTGCTGCCAATTTCTCTGTTGTTGTTCCGCTGGTTGGCCAATCTGAGGCGGTGGCCACAACACTGGTGGGGTCCGCTATACCTGCACCAGTTGTTGATGTGCCTGCAAATCAACAGAGGAAAGTGGAGGTCAGCAATTTCCCACAGACGAACACAGAGATTGTGAAAGTGCAGGAATGTGAAAACTGTGGGAAGAACCATAACATTTTGGTCTGTCAAGAAAGGAAGCCATGGGAGTATGTGCCTTTATTTTTTCGGAGTACTGATTTTGATCAGGGTTTCTATTCAATCCCAGTAACTGAATCGTCCATCCAGTCTCTTGATAACTTGAATTTGGCACATATCACTGTGGTCAGAGGGAATGTTACTGGGAGGACCTAGAGAGGGAATTTCAGGCTTGGGCAGATTCAGTTGGCTCTGGCTGGAGATTTACTACAAGACCTATCAATGATGTGGAAGTTTTGATGAGATTTCCCTCAGCGAAATCCATTGATGATTTTCACTTTGGAAAAGTATTCATGAAGACAATTCCTGATGCTGTGATTGAACTGTCAAAATGGAATGGTGATCTGGATCCTCTGGAGTCGATGGAGGAGGCCTGGTTCATAATAGTGGGTATTTCTATTAAATACAGGGAGAGATCTACTGTTTTTTATGTTGCTTCTTTGATAGGCAAACCTATGGGTATGGACAGGAATAGTCTGAGGAATCTGGCATATGTTAGGGTTAAACTTGCATGTCTGGATGTCATTTTAGTGCCTAATACAAGGAGAGGGGAGATGAAAGGTGGCTTATATGAATTTAAATATACTAGGGAGATTTAAATATACTAGGGCTCCTGGAGAAGTGCCAGTTATACCTGTTTCTATTAATATAGGGGGGGAGATGCTCAACCTGTTGCTGATGCTCCCGGAGAAAGTAGCAGACCTGTGCTCATAGTAGCTACTGTTGATAGGGGTGAATCTAACCTGGGGACAAATGCTGCTGCAACTGGTGCATCTGGAGAGGGGGGGGCGACCAACAGGGATCTTCCACAATGTGCTGATTGGGAGAAAGGGAAGGGTCCTAGGGAAGGGGATAGGGAATCTACTGATACAGGGGGCATGTCTTTTGGTGCTAGGGTGGCTCAGGTTTGGCCAAGTGGTAACCCTGCAAGGGGTGTTGTGATTAGGGAAAATACTGGGGCAAATGTTGTTGGCCAGAATCAACAGGTTGAAGGGGTGCTGGTAGCAATGTGCAACGGAGAGATGTGATTGATTCGGTTCAGGACCAGGAGATGGGGGAAGTACACCTGGAGGTTGCTCAAGCTTTGGCTCCTAAGGAAATAGGGGTAGTAGTTAACCCTGATGACCCTACTGGTGGAGGTCGGTCCTTCCAGGATTTTGTGCAAGATCTGTTACAAAACAAAAGTAGTGATAAGTATTATGAGCACAAGAAAATGTATGGCCATTTGCTGGAGCAAATTGAGGAAGAACAGGGTGGTGCTGGGGGAGAGGATGATAGCAGTACTGAGGGATCTAGTGAGCAGGACAGTTCTTCTGCTGAAAGTGGTGCTGATGTGGAAAACAATCCCCCTACTATTCAGGTACAGAATGCTGAGGAAGGGGTGGAACAGGTGCAGGAGCAGGTGGAGTTACAGATGGGGGCTTCACAACCTGAAAACTTAACTCAGGAAAGTCAGAGTTCTCAGCAGGAGTCTCAGGGAAGAGATATTGAAAAAAATGAAACACATGTGGAGGACCATCTGGTAAGAAGGAGTGAAAGGCTGGCTACTCAGGGTGGGTTTCGAATATGAATGACAGTTCTATGGCTCAAACTACACAGAGAGATTTGTCAGGTACTAACTTGTCCTTGTTTAACTCCTTTGCTGTGTTAGATGATGATGATATTTTTAATAGAGCTTTAGAAATGGGGGTAGAACAATCTTCTTTGAGTTTTGAGTTTATTAATTCTCTTAAAGATTTAGAGTTAGCTAGACATAAACTAGCTGAGAAATAAAAAGGGAAGGATGATGAGGTTGTTGAGCAGGTGGGACAGGTAGAATACCTTGAGTGGAGAGATGGTGAGGAAGAGGATGTTGAGTTCACTCCTGTGATTTCTAGGAAGAATAAAAAAAAGAGAAAGTTAGGTGGAAGTTGGAAGAATGGGCAAGGTAAGTTAAAGGCAGCTGTTGTGAAGGTTAACAACTATCACCCTATGAGTGGTGTTGTAACTGGAACAAGGGAGAGGAAAAAGTATCATGATAGGTACCATTATAAATTGCAGGGGTGTGGGCAAGAAAGGTATGAGTTCCTATCTGAACGATTTGATGCAGATAGAGAGGCTGGATTTTGTGGGTTGACAGGAAACAATGAAGAAAGATTATTCTGATGGATTTTTTAGGAAAATTGATCCTATGAATCAATTTTCCTAGAGTTGGCTGCCTTTCGTGGGGAAATCTGGTGGTATCCTGGGGGGCCTACGTTCCTCCAGGTTTGACTAGTGTGATTCTTCAGTGGGAAAGTTCCATGTTAAGATAAAAGTCTATGACTTGGATAAACAAACTCATTGGCATTTTGTGGTGGTGTATGGGGCTCCATAGAATGAGCATAAGGAGGGTTTTCTAATTGAATTGTCTGATATCTGTAGGGACCAGAGTATTCCTTTGTTAATTGGAGGGGACTTTAACATCATGAGATTTATCTTTGATAAAAACAAAACTCATGTCCTAAGTACATGGAGTCATATGTTTAATTCTATAATAAATACCCATGGTATGAGGGAACTGAAGATGTCAGGTGGACAGTTCACCTGGACCAACAACCAAGTTGTTCCTACTTTGGAGAAGTTAGACAGGATTCTTGTTTGTCAATAGTGGGAAAGCTTGTTTCCTTTGTCAACAGTTCATAATTTGTCTATGGAGATCTCTGATCATAGTCCTTTGCTACTAGATACGATGGAAGGACAAGCAGGTGGAAAGAAAGAGTTTAGATTTGAGAAAAGTTGGCTGGGGAATTTTGAGTTTATGGACAGGGTAAAAAAGTGTGGAATAAACCTGTTAGAGGCACAAATAGTTTGGACAGGCTGCCGAAAAAGCTGAAGAATATCAGGAATGATCTGAAAGAGTGGGGGTACATATCAGAGGTCTGGAGAAACATCATAGGAAGCAGCTGGATGAAGAGTTGAAGGAGTTAGAAGAGATTGAGGAACTCATTCTGCTTAATAAAGAGCAACAGATAAGAAAAGCTCAGATTCAGAAAGAACTCGTAGAAACTTATGAGAAGGAAGAGCAGTATTGGCAACAGAGGTCAAGAGATAACTGGCTCTTGAAAGGGGATAGTAATACTGAATATTTTCATAGAGTGGCAAATGGAGTCAGAAGGAAAAAAATGATCTTCTCTATGCAGGATGGAGAAAGGCGGATTCAGGGGACCTATGATCTCTTGAAACATGCCACTGATTATTATAAGATGTTGTTTGGTCCTGCTGATGGTTTTGCTATTAGGCGGGCAGATGATAACTGGACTGATGAGGAAAAGCTTAATGAAGCAGACAGAGAGAGTATGGGGAGACCTTTTTTAGAGGAGGAGATTAAAGATGTAATTGAGCAGATGGAGAAAAATAAGGCTGCTGGCCCTGATGGTTTGCCTGTAGAATTCTATCAATTTTGCTGGCAAATTATCAAGTGATATTATGGAGGTTTTTGCTGACTTTCATTCTCATAAAATTGATCTATCAAGAATCAACTATGGGATCATCACTTTCCTGCCCAAGAGTGACGAGGCTGACATTATACAGAAGTTCAGACCTATTTGTTTGCTACAGGTTATTTTCAATTTTTTTACAAAAGCTTTGACAATCAGAGTGGAACCTGTGATGCAGAAGTTGATTGAGACTTGTCAGACAGCTTTCATTAAGGGAAGATATATAGCAGATGGGGTCACCTTATTACATGAAATTTTGAAAGAAGCTACTTTTCATAAGAAACAGGGGTGATTCTAAAGTTGGATTCTTAAAAAGCATATGATAAGGTTAACTGGAACTTTTGTTTCATTGTTGTAAGCAGAAAGGTTTTGATGATGACTGGCTGTTTTGGTTGAAAAGTGCTGTTACTCAGGGGACTCTCAGTGTACAAATCAATGATGAAACTGTCATTATTTTGGGAGTTATAAAGGGGTGAGACAGGGTGACCCATTTGCTCCCTTCTTGTTCAATATGGCAGGGAATTGTTTGGCCAAAATGGTACTGAATGCACAGGATTGCTGATAATCTTTTTGTTCACAGGAAATTGTACTGAATGCACAGGAAATTTGTTCACTCGGCTTGCTGATAATCTTTTTGTAAAGGGTATAGCCATTCTGCAGTATGCTGATGATACCAGTTTATTCATCAAGGATGAGGTGGAGGGTGCCAGGAATTTGAAACTGTTGTTGTACTTGTTTGAAGCAATGTCTTGCCTCAAAATCAATTTTGAGAAAAGTGAGGTGATGATGGTCCTGGAAGATGATACAATGCAGGAGATGTATACTACTTCGTTTAACTATCAGACAGGGGAATGGCCTATCAAATATCTGGGTCTTCCTATGGGTAGTAGGAAATATTCGGTGTCTGATATGAGATTCATAGGGGAGAAAATGGGTAAAAGGATGGATGGATGGATGGGAGGTGCACTTTCTGTGGGGGGGGTAGGTATATCAAAATCACTTCCTGCATCTCCAGTGTGGCTGTTTATCACATGTCAATGATCCTTTTACATAAGACAAATGTGGAGGAAGTGGAAAAACATACCAGATCTTTTTTCTAGTATGGTAAAGCAGGAAAAAAGAAATACCAGCTTGTTAAATGGAAATATGTGTGCAGACCTAAGAAAAAAGGGGGCCTGGGGATAAAAACATCAGAATTTTCAATATCAGTTTGTTGTGCAAGTGGTGGTGGAGGTTTGAATATGAACATGGTACATGGAAGATGTTTGTGAGGAAGAAATACCTTGGTAGAGGAGGAATCTTTTCCATCAAGCATAGACAAAAAGATTCTGCTTGCTGGGCTGATCTGTTGAAAGTCAAAGAAATTTACATATCTAGGAGAAGAATGGTGGTGGGGAATGGGGTGAGAACAGATTTCTGGGGGCATGCATGGTGCCTTGATATACCTTTGAAAAGGAAATTTCCTTAGTTGTTTGACATATGTAGGCAGCAGAATGTGACTGTTTCTGAGATGGCTGGTAGAAACTGGCATTGTTCTTTTAGGAGATGGTTGGACAGTGATAAACAGGTGCAGTATAGATGTATGCAAGAGATGATGATTGGTGTTCAAATGACGGGTGAGGAAGATAAACCAAGATGGTTGTGGAAAAAATCAGGGGTGTTTACGGTTAAATCAATGTATAATCATTTGGCAAATGGTGGGGTGGATAGGAGTTTTAAGCACTTGTGGAAGGCAAAAATTCCTTTGAAGATTAAAATTTGGCTATGGCTGATCTGGCACAATGCAATCCCTTCCAAAGATAATATGAAGAAAAGGAAGTGGGAGGGAGATACAACTTGCAGATTTTGTGACCAGGAGGAAACTATTGGACATTTGTTCTTCCATTGTCCTGCGGCCAAGTATGTCTAGAGGTTGGTTGCAAAATCTATGGGTGCTGATACCAGACCTAGATCCTTTTCTTAGTTTTCCGGTGGATAGTCAGGTTTTTGACTCTAAGTCGTAGTATTCAGATAACAGCCATTGCTGCTATCTGTTGGGCTATATGGAATCTTAGGAACAGAGCTTGTTTTGAAAACAAACTAATCAAGTCTCCTGTGGACCTAGTGATGTATGCTTGTGTTTTCTTGAAACATTGGGCAGGTCTGCATGAAGCTGAAGAAGGGGAGTTGTTACGTGAAGGAGCAGAGACTTTGCAGAGCAATGCGCTGGTGGAGGCTGAAAGCATGGACAAGGCAAGGGTGCCTCTGCTGGGACTACCATCAACTAGCCGCAAACGTCCCAGGTCGCCTGCGTAGGAACAGGAAGAAGATTGAGTTACAGACAGAAAAGGCTTGGTGGGGTCAGTTCGAAGCTTTATGTTGGCATGTACTTTGTCCCATTGGTCTGTGGTGCTTACTTGTCATAGTTTAAAAACACTAGCCTAGTTGGCGGTGATCTTGCGTCTCTCTCTTCCTTTCTTCTTGTGTTTTGGGACAACTAGCTCTAGAAGATTGGCTCTGGTTTTGGCAGAGCTTGGCTTCCAGGAGCATGAACCTCTGTTGGTGGATGATGGTGTGGGTTGTTTGTTCCGTTATCGGTTGATAGTGGAACCCTACCCCTATGTAATGGGGGTTGTATGGAAAAAAAGTGTGAGATGTTTTAGTTTCTACATTGCTTTGGATGACTTTTGACCATCAGGTGAATATTGGATGGTAGATATAGGGGGCATGTTGATCTGAGTCCCCCTAGTAGTGGGCACATGGGGTAGTAGTTGAACAATTTAAAAAACACTTAAAATCGAAAATATAAACATTAGCAGCAAAGTCAGTTTATAGCCAAAATACACCCTTCCTAGTGCCAAAAGAGACCCTGCCTCCGACTACCACTAAATTAACTAGTAAACGAGTGGTACTTATCTACAACTAAATTAACTAGTAATACATCATTACCATCACATTAGTATCACTTAGCCGAAGATTAAGATCAATTCATCCTATCAATGCAAACGTAGAAAGACAACACCTTTGTCATCCGGTACTGGCCATCAGCCATGGTAATGTACTCTGGCGGCACCGTGAGGAACATCAGATCTTCAAGGCTAACTCTACCGGGCAACGTGCAGCTCGTCGGCTCAATGACCCCATTAAGTGTGTCCATCGATATGTCCACCAGCAACTGCGGGCCAGTCGCGCACAGCTTCACCCTGTACCGGGGCCACGAGCACGAGGCCGCCCTGACGCACACTTATGAAACAACGACAGCCTGGCCGAGATCCCTGATGATGAGGTTGCACACGACCGGCAAGGCGGTGAATATGCAGCCAACCTCCATGCAACCGCACGGGCTGTATGGGCACGTGGTCTTGGTGTTTGTCGAGCTCGTAGTAGGTGAGCATGGTGAGGCAGCCATCATGGGGGCATAAAACAGTTATCGGCTCTATCTCGTCTTTGTCCATCCCTGGCTAGCTCTTGGTGGAATCCGCCAACGCTCCCAGTGTTGGAGTGGTTCCCTGGAAACTCGGCTCGCTAATGTAGTGCTCGTAGTCCAGAATTTTTATGCATCATTGAGTTTTTTAACGAAGGTTGTAGAAAGTTGATAGGTGAGAGTAAATCAGGTACTTATTAGCCTGTATAGTACTGTACTAGATAAACAGATCCTACCTCTGTGAGTGGTAAGAAGGTCTACAACTTTTTTTAAATGGAGAAGGTCTACACCTAGAGAGAGAGACAGAGAAACCTGGGGCCTGACGCAAAGTGTACAGTGATGCAGGGAGAGAACAAGGACTGCATGCATGTATTCAACAACATCTACATTTTATTCTATCTTCTTGTCTCTTCTGGCTCTTTCATTTCTTGGCATGGCAGACTCATTTCTCTTCTCCATTTCATTCTTGTGGTTAAAGCTTGTCCAGATACAGAGGAGTAGTAGTACAGTTGAACTAATACTCTAGTAATACGGAGTATATGTGTTTTTATACTTGAGTTGTACTACTAGTACTCCAATAGTAATACATATGTCTTCTTTTTACTATACACCATTAGGTAGGCATCTGCGGGCGGCGGGTGGCGGTGGTTATTCGCGGCTTTTTACTACTCCTAGGGTGACGGGCGACGGGCAACGGTGGCAGTAGGGTTCTAGTAGTACAGAGTAGTACTCGAGTACTCCTGCTCACTGATTCATGAAGTAAGACTTCAGTAGTGTACTGCAGTCCTATACTGCTCAGATGTAGCTGCCATCATACCATGGTTCCTAGGGAGATGCCATAGACACAAGTGCTCAAATGCACGTCCTAGATGGGTCCTGATGCCTAGCGATTGGATAAAGCCTTGCTACCCGACCACAGAGCCAAGGCAATTCATTTCGCTACTCTCTACTAGTATTTCTCGGTGATTTTCTTCTCTCTGCTCATCTCTGCTTGCTCTTCATTTCTTGGTATGGCGCGCAGCCTCCTGATTATAAAAAGCATCATAAAATCCACAAAATGTCCAATTATAGAGGGAGAGCATCACGAAAAGCCTCACAAATTTCATATTCTAAAAACAACACAAAAAAGCCTAGTTTTTTAAGATCATGGTGGCAAACTTGTAGGAGTAAATTTTGTTGGCATGTGTGGCAAACCGGTGCTTGATAACTTCGATCCAGATTACGGAGGTAGTATAGCTCTTTTCCCCTAGTAGACCTAAGTTTATCGAATCCTCGGGAAGCAGAAGCGCAGTGAAGTTACTTTAACGGACCTTCGGGAGTTTTAGAATTCCTTTTGTGGTTTTACCAGACCAAGAGTTTGCGTCTTTTTGTTATTGTCGATGATGGAGTGAGAGGGCCTAGGGTTTTTGATTTCACCTGTAGCTGTGCAAAACATCTGATGGGAATAAAAGATAGAAATAAAGTATGCATGTAATTGTTAGAGCAAAATAAATTATATGTGGGCAGTGCATCCATAGTTTCTATTGCCTTCGCAACCGCTTATAGCAATAACCTACTAGTCTGATCCATAGAAGAAAGAGAACTCATGATATGCATAGTTGTCGTCGGATTGATGACAAGTACGCCATGAGGGGGTCCTCGAGGCGTGCGGAAGAGAGGGGTGTGATGCGTACGGTGTTCCGAGACGGTGAGCGCACAAGTTTACCCAGGTTCGAATCCGCCGGCTTTAGACGGACCCTACTCCTGCTATCAATCCAGTAATACGGCAAAGCCAGAATATGGGTTACAAGGGTTTCGCCTGTGCGAGTTGAGATTGTAGACTATTGGTCGTGCCCTAAAGGCTCTCCCTAGGACGGCTTATATAGATATCCGGCCTAGGGTTTACAGGAGAGATCAATCCAGCTACGACTAAGAGTTGGTTACAGAGTACATCTTGAACTACAAGTAACATTATGGGCCTAAGTCGGTATGTCTTCTGGGCCTTCCCGTAGCCGAATGAGACTCCGTCTTCTCTCTCTAACTGGGCCGCCTGTGAAGCAAAGCTCTAACCCGAAGTGGGCCACCCTGGTCAGTGAGGAACGTTGAGGATACCCGGAAAGTATGTCCCCAACAGTAGCCCCCGGAGGCCTCCAAGATCCAAAGTCAGATTTTATCATCGTCTAGCTTGATCTTCGGCTTGCAGAATCTTGAAGGGTTCCTGAAACTTTATTACAAAAAGTACGATCCAGGTCTTCAAAAGTAAGTCGGACCTTTCAATTAGTTAGTCGGATTTTCCAGCTCGCTTTTAAACTAAGCCGGAAACTTGGTCTCTAACGCCACCTGATACAAGCATGATCCAGTTACATCATCTGACAGACGTTCTGTCAGCACGACCATTGGTGGGTCCGCAGTTCGCGGAACCGAGGCGCCGTTTCAATGCGTGCGTGGAGAGTGAGGCGACGCAATCATCGCGCGGGCCCTTCCCAGTTCTTTCCACGATGCGTGGCAGTTACACTATAGCATTTGCACGAATCTTGGCGCAGGTAGGTAGTTATAAGCGGTCTAGATTTTTTCTTCTCCTCTCCACCTGCCTTTCGCCGTTCCTTTCTTCCCAAATCTCCAGCGCGCCCAGAGCCCTTTCGTTTCCTCCCACAGAGCTCCTAGTGCCGCCACTTTAGGGTCACCCCTTTCCACGGGAGAGAAATGGCTTCATCCTCTTCTTCCTCTCTGGCGGCGGCGGCAGCGTCGGCAGAAGTAGCTGCAAAAAAAGAAAGTTTCCGGGGAATCTGGATCCCTTGCGCCCTCGACGAGGCGGCCCTCAAGAACATGGAGAAGGACGGGCTTCTCGCCGCCGGTGACTGGCGGAGCGGTTCCGGCGAAACCATCCCCAATCCGCGCGAGGGCGAGCGCGTCCACTTCGGCACCCATCTGGACTGAGGTTTGTCTTTTCCTCCTCGGAGTTCTTCTCCGAGGTGATTGACCATTATGGAGTTCAACTCCATAATCTTCCTCCCAACTCCCTTCTAGAGATGAGCGCGTTTGCTGCGCTTTGCGAGGGCTTTCTCGGCATTAGGCCGAGTTCGCTTCTTTTCCGGTATTACTTCCATGTCTGGAGAAATTCTATTACTGCCGGTGTTCCTTATATCACCGGTACTATAGGTTTTCTGTTAGACAAGACCGGTCCTACCCCAAAATTTCTGCCCGTGGCTCGGTCAAACAATGGCCGGCCACCTTTTCCTATCATAGGGATATTCTGGCTCCCGGCAAAGCTACTGCTTTGCCGGCTTTTGTCGACGGAGCCGCCATAGCCCAGCCTTCCTGGGATGAGGCTGCTCCGGCTCTTACGGACGATGTGATCCTCGCTAAGAGGCGGATCGAATATCTTATCAAGCACAAGGGTCTGAGGGGATCTGACTTAGTTCAGTGCTGGGTCGCACATCGGATCCAGCCACTTCAGTACCACGGGGATAAACTGATGCACTCCATCACGTCTTCCAAAAAAGATTCTCTCCGCATCAGCCCCAAGCCCTACACCAGCAAAGGCTATATAAGCCAGATCAAATGGCTGATTAAAGAGTGGATCCAGAGAAAAATTCCGGAGATCTCTCTAGACATGCACACGGCGGAAAACCCCGTGGTAGCGGTAAGCTTCCATCAGTACAGCTTTTACGTGTTTCAATCTTTTAAGTCGTACATTGCAATGCTGATATGTTTTCTTGTTTTCAGCTTGCCGAACTCCCCGAGTCGAAGCTTGCTCCACTCGAAGCATATCCTCCTTAGTTTTCTCAGGAAGCTGAAGTGGTCCCATTGCTAGACCTTGCGCTCAAGAAGCGCAAAGCTTCGACAGTGGCTGTTGGCACAAAGGAGGTGCCTCTTGTGAAGAGGTAACTTTCATTTACAATTTCCGCCTTTGTACCTTTCTCGAATTTCTTTCTGAGATGTAATATTTCCGACATTACTACATTCTCAGAGCAAAGACTCTGATCAAGGGTAAGGGGAAGGGGATTCCTGCAAAGCCCCTGCGATAGGCGAAGCTTACCATAGCTTCCCCTGCCACGGCTCCTTCGACTCCTGCCCCTCAACCTTCTGCAACACCGGTGATTACTCTTCTCCGGTTGTTGCAGAAGATCTGGCTCCTCCAACGGCGCATGTGATCCTTGGATCGCACACTGACGTCACCGTGGGTGCGTCAACTCAAGATAAGGGTGAACCCTCTTCGGGTAATGATCCCTCGGCTGAAGTCTTCACCGACAACCTCCTCAGAAACCCCGGACTTGCCAAATTTGGCTTATCCCGGATGTCCGTGGAGGAGATCCAGCGGCTGGCCAGGCAAGTCCTGGACAAAACCCATCTATCCCCCGAAGAGGAAGCGCAAGAAGCAGAGGACGTCAAGTTATCTGACCTTCTCGCCCAAATCCGCCTTCGCGACGAGAGGATCAGGACTGGAGAGCTTCCAACAGCCCCAATAATTCCTCTTACTCTCGCCGAGAAGGTGGCAGTTGAGGTGAACGCGGGTTTAGACAAACTCACCCGCGAGCAATATGTAAGTCGGAATTCCAACTCTTGTTTTTTACCTCATGTTATATCATATCCTCTAGCCCCCAAGCATGAAGTAGGATATAGAAATCCGAGTTTATGCTTTCATTAGGATGCCAAAGAACGAACTAGTGTAGCCCCCAAGGCTTGTGCTGATATTTAGCAAAAAATATTAGCCCCAGTCTTAAGTAGCTTTCTGACTTTGGGTATTCTGACTTACAGAAAGTATGTTCCTATAACCAGGAATTGTTAAAAAATGTCTGTGATAAGCGGAGAGAAATCAAAGCTCTCCGGCTTAAAAATGCTGAGCTCAAGCTAGCCAAGGATGAAGTCGAAGGTAACATTTCGAGATTCAAACCTTGTCTTTTACTTTTCCAATATCGAATTTTTCTGAACTGTTGTTCTTTTTGACTTACAGCGTTGGTGAAACAATCCATCGCTATGATTGAAGAGGCCGAGAACCTCAAAACCTTAGTGGTGGAGAACAAGGGACTTCGCCAAGAGCTGGATAAGCTTAAGGCTGATCATGAAAGGAGCATAGCTCAAGTTCTCGAGTCCTCCTCCATGGCCACTTAAGAGCGCGATCTCAAGATTGCCGCTCAAGATAAGGTTATCTCGGACCTCAAAAATGAGGTTGGCAGAGAGAAGGATATCTCCCAGGCGCTCCGGGCTGAACTCTAGAGTCTTCGGGAAGAGAAAGCCAAGATTGACGACGTCATTCTTGGTATGTTCCATCTATCTGATTTATTCTTTCTTTGACTTTCATCAATGTCGGATTTTCATTGATTTGTTTTGTGTGTAGGTCCTCTGAACTTGACGGACTCCTCCTCGTCCGAACCCCGCACTCACCGGCTTACTCAAGTCGGTGATCTCATTCATGACTATCGCCAGTCCCTTGAGGACATTGGCGAATCTCTTAGGATTCTGGACATGCCAAGCATGTCGGACTTCCAAGTGCAGGAGAAGGCCAAGGAGATGCCGCAGCTTGTTCGGGACTGGAACATGTCCTACGCGCGGACCGCTGCGCAGAACGCTCTCACCATGGTCATGAGCCACCATGGAAACATGGAGATATGGCAAGTGACTAAAGGGTACTGCAAAGTAGACGAAGACGACCAGGAGCAAGACCTTCAAGCTATCATGCACTCTGCGCCGGATATGGGTGTCACGTAGCTGATCTGACCAGCTACGAGACGCCCTTCTTCACCCGCGTGGATACTCCGCCACCTCCTCCAGAAGATGACGAAGAAGTTTCCGACGATGAATAGACCATCTCAGATACGGACATCTCGGTAAGATATCAAGGCGGAGTAGCCAGTGAGCCGGCAGATCCTTCATCTCCTCCTGTATCATAGACCAGAAAACTTATGTATTATTCTGGAAAAAACCTGATGCGATTGTAAATATTAAGTACTAAGATTTTTGCTAGTGCCAAGTTTTTTTATCTATCCAGCACTTTTTTCTTAGATTATTTGTGTGCCTGAAATGTTTGCATAAGCACTTGGAATTTTCCGCCTCTACTTATCGTTTATCTGGCTTTCCGCCTCGTCCCATTCGTGAGCCGGCTAAACCTTCAGCTGGAAACTTTGCCGAGCAACGGAGCTCAATTGCTAAACCAGTTTAAACTCGGAAAGAAAGCCGGCTTCCAGTACCAACAATTCACTACTCGGAAGATACCCGCATCCAGCAATCAGACAAATAACCCAAGTAAAGACTAGAGTTTTTTAGAGCTATACCCGAAGGTAGCAATTTTAGAATCGGAAATCTAAACTAGAACGAACATGCATAAAGTACTTTCAAGCATTCTGGGATTTTCGACTATGACATGATCTTTAGGAAATAAGATGGTAAAAACTTCTTAGGAAAACTTTGAGGTAACCAAAAAATTTATTTCTCACAGAGCATGTACATATGTATAATTACAAAGAAAGATAAAACTAAGAATAAAAGGGACGTAGCTGACCAATATACCATGGTCTGTCTAATTCTTCTGGATTTGTACTGCCTCTAGCTCTCTTTCTGTTCTTAGTAGCAGGTCTTTCTTTGACTGGCCTCATGTCAGTTAAGTAGTACGACCCATTGTGCAATACTCGACTAATCAAAAAGGGCCCTTCCCATATTGGGGAAAGTTTGTGCTTTCTTTGTTGCACAAGCCGGAGAACCAAATCACCTTTATTGAAAGATCTAGTTCGGACTCTCTGGCTATGATACTTGCATAACTTCTGCTGATAGGCTATAGATCTCATTTCAGCAACGACGCGAACTTCTTCGACTAAGTCGAGATCATTTCGTCGAGAAATCTCAACATCCTCTTCAATATACGTGGCCACTCTAGGAGAAGTATGAATCAAATCACTAGGAAGAACTGCTTCTCCGCCATAGACCAAGAAGAAAGGTGTATATCCTGTTGACCTGTTCGGAGTTGTTCGCAAACTCCAAATTACAGAGGGTAGTTCCTCTGCCCAAGCCCCCGCAACACGTTTCAGTGGTGCTTCGAGTCTTGGTTTCAAGCCTTGTAGAATTAAACCATTTGCTCTTTCGACTTGTCCGTTAGCCTGTGGATGTGCGACTGACGCAATGTCAAGCCGGATATTTTGCTCGTCGCAGAATTCAACCAACTCTCCCATTGAAAAGTTACTCCCGTTGTCCGTGATAATGCTATGCGGATAACCATACCGGATTATAACATTCTCGACCAATCTTTTGGCTATTGCTCCATCACAACTAGTGATAGGTTTAGCCTCGATCCATTTCGTGAATTTATCCACCATCACTAAGAGGTGAGTAAATCCACTTGGAGCTCGTTTAAAAAGTCCTACCATATCAAGCCCCCAGACCGCAAAAGGCCATGTTATAGGTATTGTTCGCAGCTGATCAGCCGGAACATGAGCTTGCTTGGCGTACTTTTGGCAGCCTTTGCATGTCTTGACTAATCGTTCCGCATCTGCCTGAGCTGTGAGCCAACAAAAACCATGTCGAAAAGCTTTTCCCACTAAAGATTAGATTTGGCTGCAGCGTGGTGACCACACTCGCCTTCGTTGATTTCTCTTCAGATTTCCACTCCTTCTTCCTGAGACACACAGCGCTGAAAAACCCCAGAAACACTCCGTTTATGGAGCTCACCTTTAACAATAGTATAGGTTTTTGCTCGTCTGATAATCTGCCGGCTCAGCACCTCGTCTTCGGGTAATTTGCCATCTACCAAGTAATCAAGGTAGGGTTGAGTCCAGCTGGGAATTACAGCCAGAACTACTATTAAAGGTGAGTCAGATTTGGTCGGATACTCCTCATCTACTCCCTTTATCGAGGGAACTTTGAGGTGCTCTAAAAATGCGCCATCCGGAACCTCTTTCCGCGCAGAACCTATTCGAGATAGTGCATCTGCTTCCTCGTTTTCTGCTCGAGGGATGTGTTGAACTTCAAACCCCTCGAACGATTTAGATAGATCATCCACGACAGCTTTATATGCTGCCATGTGCTTATTTGCATTACAAATATCCGACACTTGCTGAGCAACAAGATCCGAATCTCCATAACACATCAAACGTCGGATGCCAATATCCTTAGCAATCCGGATTCCATGCAGCAGTGCTTCATACTCGGCAATGTTGTTTGTCGCTGTGAAGTGGATCTGCAGCACATATAAAAGTTTATCTCCTTGGGGTGATTTGAGCACCACGCCGGCCCCCGAGCCCCCCCTAGCCTCGGATCCATCAAAAAAGAGGGTCCAATATTCCGACTCCGGGAGGACCATGTTCTCCTTGGTCTTTGTCCAATCAGCGACAAAGTCAGCAAGGATCTGGGATTTGATTGCTGTCCGGGGTTTGTACTCAATATCGAAAGCTGCAAGCTCTATGCCCCATTTGGCGACGCGTCCTATAGCATCGCTGTTATTGATTATATCTCTCATGGGAGCTTTGCTCACCACGGTAATTGGGTGCTCCTGAAAATAGTCTCGTAACTTACGAGATGCCAGAAAAACACCGTAAGCCAACTTTTGATAGTGCGGATATCGCTGTTTTGATTCTATCAGGACTTCGCTGACAAAGTACGTCGAACGCTGCACCAGGTGTTCCTGATTTTCTTCTGGTCTCTCCACCACCATAACTATACTGACAACCCTATCTATCGCAGCAATGTAAAGGAACATCGGTTCCTGAGGTTCCGGTGCTGCAAGGATAGGAGCAGATGAGAGTACTTTCTTCAGGTCTTGTAGTGCAGCTTCGGCTTCGTCAGTCCAGACAAAATCCTTGGTTTTCTTTAGGAGTTTGTATAATGGTGCGGCTCTTTCACCAAGCTGGCTTACAAATCGACCGACCGCGGCGAGTTGGCCTGGAAATATTGAGAATAGCCTTGATCTTGTCACGGTTCACCTCTATGCCTCGTTGAGACACAATAAAACCTAACAATTTTCTGGCTGGTATTCCGAAGAAGCATTTCTTCGGGTTAAGCATGATGTTGTATTTTCGTAAATTGGCGAACGTCTCCTCTAAGTCGGAAACCAATGTTTCCTTCTTTTTGGACATGACCGCGATATCATCCACGTATGCTTGTACATTGTGCCCGAGTTGATCATGGAGGCAACGCTGCATCGTGCGCTGGTACGTAGCTCCTGCGTTCTTCAGCCCAAAGGGCATCGTAACATAACAGAAGGTTCCGAAAGGGGTTATGAATGAAGTCTTGATTTTGTCAGATTCCTTCATCCGGATTTGGTGATAACCGGAATATGCGTCGAGAAAACAGAGGAGTTCCGAGCCTGCCGTAGAATCGATAACTTGATCAATTCTAGGCAGAGCAAACGGATCGTTTGGACAAGCCTTGTTCAAGGCAGTATAATCAACACACATCCTTAAATAAGTAGTGTCCTTTTTAGGGACCATTACAGGGTTGGCCGACCATTCAGTATGGATGACCTCTTCTATGAATCCGGCTAACTCGAGCCGCGCTAGTTCCTTAGCTATTGCCTTTCGCTTTTCGTCACCAAACCGTCGTAAGGACTGTTTGACGGGTTTAGCGTTCGGGTTTACATTTAGAGAGTGCTCGACAAGTTCCCTAGGTACTCCGGTCATGTCAGATGGCTGCCATCCGAAGATATCTTGATTTGCTCGGAGGAACTTGACGAGCGCGCCTTCCTATGCGCTACTTAGGCCTGCGCCTATCTGGGTCACCTTGGAGGGGTCATCATCCTTCAATGGCGTCGTCTTAGTCTCTTCTGATGCCTTGAACTCCGGATTTGGTTTTGTCACCTCCTTCTTCGTCGCGGGCATCTCGGACGGATCTATGTTCTTCTTGATCTCCTGGTACTCCTAGGCATGCAGCACGGCTTCGGCAAAGGCGGCATTTCCATCCTCGCACTCTCGCGCTTTCTTCGGGTCTCCCCTGATGGTGATCACGCCGTTGGGACCTGGAATTTTCATCATATTGTAAATGTAACACGGACGAGCCATAAAAGCCCAGTAAGCCGGACGTCCAAATATAGCGTGGTATGCGCTCTTGAATGGGACCACTTCGAAGGAAAGTGCCTCCGTTCGATAATTTTTTGGTGTTCCAAAAGTAACATCCAAAGTGATCTCTCCCAGGGAATTAGCTTGTCTTCCTAGTACAACCCCGTGAAAAATCACAGAGCTATGGTTAAGTTAAGTTTCTGAGATCTTCATCCGGCGTAGCGTTTCTACATAGAGAATATTGATGCTACTACCACCGTCCATGAGGGTCTTGGAGAAACCATAACCGTCAATAAGTGGATTGACGATTAAGGCGTATTTTCCTCGCCTATGCAACTTAGGCGGATGATCAGCGCGGTCAAATGTGATTGCCACCTCCGACCAGTCCAAATACTGAGGGACAGCCAGAACTATTGCGTTGAGCTCGTGGAGAACTGCTTTCTTGACCTTTGCTGGTTGAGATCCGAGGAAGGTGACGTAAGTGTCCTTCTTGGTAGGAAACGTTTTCTTCCCTTCCGACTTGGGATTTGAAGCGTTGGCTTCCTCCATGTCGGAATCTTCCTTGGTCTCTTTTTCTTTTTCGGGATTTTTCTTTCCCTTCTTCCACTTAGCTTTGTAGCCCGCGGTATCATCTCTCTTTATGTCATCGTTAAAACGACATTCAGCGTTGGTGTGGGACGAGCCCCCATTGGATTCTAAGTGATGCACACATGGGTCATTGGCAATGTCGGCCCAAGTGTAGGTTTTGCCTGGTTGTTGCTCTCCTCTACCTTGGACCCTTGATGCCCCATGACCACGCCCGCGGCCTCCACCACGTCCTCCTCGTCCTCCAGTCCCGGAAACAGTAGTGACTACTGCTGTCTCTGCATTGGGTTTTTCTTCTGAGGTGTTTTTGCGTTTCTGAGCCTGTTGCTTTGTCTTTGCTGACTGTGGTACAGCCAGGACGTTAAGTAATCCCTCTACATTGTCGTCTGCATCTGCATACTTTCTTGCTGTTTCTATCATGTCTCTCAGATCAGTAACCTTGTCACACTTCAAGCGATGGCGCAGTAATCCAATTGGGAGACCTGAAATAAAAGCTTCAATTGTAGTTTGATCATTTACTCCCTCGCAGGAGTTCTTGGTGTCAATCCATCGTCCGAGATAATCTCGGCAAGTTTCTCCGGCTTTCTGGGTGCAACGTTGTAGGTCTCCAACCGTATAGGCCCTCCGATATGTGCCTTCAAAATTCCGAAAGAACGCACTTTGTAAGTCATACCAGTTGTGGATGGTGTTTGCCGGAAGTTCATTGAGCCATGATCACGCCGTCTTCCGCAACATAAGTGGGAGATATCGGGTTGCGACCAGGCTGTTTCCGCCTTTAGCGATGCAGCAAGCTTGGAAGAAGTCCTGTAACCAGGTGTCTGGCCGAGCAATGCCGTCGTAGGCTTGAATATGTCTTGAGATAGCAAATCCTTCCGGAAATTTTGTAGCTCTGATGCGTGGTCCAAAGCACTTTGGGCCCACATACACGTCATCGTTTTCGTAGCGCCGAGCCTCTATGTTCGAGTTGATCCTTTGCCTTGTGTCGTTCGGAGATAGGGATCGTCCCGAATATCGGCTGTGGCTGCGGTGCCTTGGAGCCGGACTTCGGCTTCTGCCACCACCTCCTCCGTCATGTCGTCCTCCTTGACGTCCTTGGGGGCCGTTGTGATAACTGTGCAGTGGAGAGGGTGGTGCAGCTGGGTTGTTTCCGGCTGATCGCCGGCCTCCGTCCGGAGCATCATTATTCCGGTTCCGGGGAGGTTCTTGACTGTGACGAGCCCCCTGCCGGCTTGTACCAGCATGGTTTCCGTCGTTCCTTCGTCCGTCGTTCCCACCATAGTAAGGTTCAGCCGGACGGTTTTCATGTTTAGGAGGTGGCATTTTCTGACGATCCTCCTCCCGACGTTTTTATTTATCTTCTCCCTTTCGGGAAGGATTCCTCGGATTGAGTGCAGCGATTGTGTCTTTCTCGGCTACTGGAGAGATGTTGTTCCAGTTATGTGTAGCCCTGCTGTGCTGCCCCGTCGATCCGGTTCTTGAATAATTGTCTTCCCTGCATTCGGGGTTATGATATTGCGCCCGAACATAGTGGGATCTTACGCCAGCCCATGCCGGATCTGTGCGACATTGGTCGGAATCCGAGACCAGCTTTTGGCTTCCCGACAGGGCGACCTTTTGCTGCTCGAGTCCCTTGTTGAGTATCTTGATACCCAAACGTATCTCTTCTAGTCCTAGATTAGCTGATAGAATTTCGCGAGCTGCCACGGTATTTTGCACTGGTGTTGGGTAAACCCAATCTCCATTGCTGTCCTTCCATGGCTTTCCCATCTCATCTCCAAAAAGGACGGCACGGACACGTGGGAATTGGTTGTCATCTACGTGACGCTTCTGTGTCTTCTGATGCAGACGGGACATGTACTCCTTGTTTGACATGCGCTTCTTCTCCACCTCGATGTTTTTGGCTTCATCAAGGCTTTGTTGATGACGCGCTTCTAGGGCTTGGGCCCTTTCGTCTAGCTCATCTGCGGTAAGTTCTGCAGCTGTAGGGATAGGTGTGGTTAATGCGGCATCGATGAGTTTACGCGCACCTTCAGTGATCATGTTCCCATCCACCGATGCTTCTTTTTTCGGCTCGTCTAGGATAAGTGCTCCATCCGAGTCTTCCTCGTATTCCTCGGCAATCACTTCCTCTGTCAGAGGGTCTTTTGCCGGGGTCTTGTTCTTCTTGTTCTTCTTCTTTGCCCTCTTGGCAGCGCAGGTAGCAAAGACGGCTTTGGGTCCGTTTCCCGGAGTCAAGCTCTGAGCGGTACTTTCGGACATCTGGAGTTCGGGATTGTCTCCGACCTCCATATCATCCTGCGCTTTGGGAGAGTGTTCCCCGGATCCTTCATCCATGGCTTCTCCGTCTTCTGCAGCTTTGGAGTTGTACTCCTCGTCATATTCCACGGAGAACTTTAGGAAATCTACCGACGTCATGGACTCATCCGAGGATGCGGGAACGTCGGCGTTTGTTCCAATTGCCTCCAGCACCGAGTCGGTGTTTTCTCCAGCATCGGCAGAGCCGGATCCGGATCCAACGTATCCGATGAAGTGCGATGCGTGCTTCCTGAGGTACCTGAGGAAAGGCTTGTCTGTCCCGACTTCATCAGAGTCGGGATCAGTGTCGTTGATGTGCTCCGCCTGGATTCCGACTTCCACGGGTGGGTCGATCTGGGATCTGGCTTCTCCAGGGAGATCCACTCCGGATTCGACTTGGTCCGCGAGGTTCTCTTTAGGCTCGAATTTCTCCACTATCTTCGCAACTGGTGCAGGCTGGGTGGGATTAGGGTTTTCTGAGATCCAGAACTCTGCCGCTTTCGCGGAAAAAGGGGACCTAGAAGTTTCTTCTCGCTCTATCATCACCGCTGGGTTGGGTTGGGCAGGTTCAGCGAAACCGATGTAAACATCGATCTCGCCAAAAGACATGATTGTATAAGCAGTCACAGCCTCCCTAGCCGGAATCCAAGTCTCGTCGAGAACGATGAGAGGGACGTCGCTGGCGTAGAGGATGCGACCGACGGCGATGGTCTCTCCGATTCCGATTCTTGCAGATTCCGCACGGAACATAGATCCGAAGCTCACTTCCCCACGGTGGGCGCCAACTGTCGTCGGATTGATGACAAGTATGCCATGAGGGGGTCCTCGAGGCATGCGGAAGAGAGGGGTGTGAGGCGTACGGTGTTCCGAGATGGTGAGCACACAAGTTTACCCAGGTTCGAATCCGCCGGCTTTGGACGGACCCTACTCCTGCTATCAATCCAGTAATACAGCAAAGCCAGAATATGGGTTACAAGGGTTGTAGACTATTGGTCGTGCCCTAAAGGCTCTCCCTAGGACGGCTTATATAGATATCTGGCCTAGGGTTTACAGGAAGAGTTGGTTACAGAGTACATCTTGAACTACAAGTAACATTATGGGCCTAAGTAAGTCTTCTGGGCCTTCCCGTAGCCGGATGGGACTCCGTCTTCTCTCTCTAACTGGGTCGCCCGTGAAGCAAAGCTCTAACCCGAAGTGGGCCACCCTGGTCAGTGAGGAACGTTGAGGATACCCGGAAAGTATATCCCCAACAATAATGATGTCACCGTTAATCCCAAGTAAATCCCTCACATACAGCCATACTACCCTTTGTGTCACTATGGTTCCCAACCTACAGATTATTCATTACTCATACTTCCTATACCTTGCTCAACCCTCGGGGTCTTGGGTACCTAACAAGTCCTTAGATTGAGGCAAGAGAGGATACAATAATCATCATGTCATACAAACTAAGACATGATCTCATCTATGATAAATAACATGCACAAAAAGCTACATGGCTAGGCCGAAGCCCTTAGGCCAAGGAGAATTACTCGCACATAGAGATGAGATCAAAGATCATAGACATTGTAGGGGACATCATGAGATTGATAGAAAATTGTCTTACAATGTCACCAATCAAAGAAGAGATCTACTATTACAAGTGGTGGAATATGGCTATGGTGGTGAAGATATTAGATCTAAGTGTATTCCTCCGGTGGCTTGTCGGTGTTGTGAATGGAGATCTGGGGGGTGGCTGATGGTTTCTGCGAGCACCCTTTTATCTTTGCCCAAGGCCTCATTATATAGGGGTCCCTTCACGAAAGTTGTTCTGTTTGACCTATCGGCATCGATGGCAACTATACGGCCGGAATTTTATTATGGTCGTATAGTTGGCCATTAAAGCGTATTGCTCTGACCCTGGTTTCTTCTGGTTGTTGGAAATCTCGTATTTTTGACTTTAATGTAGTGATTCCCATCATAAACCATCATTATCTGCGTAGGAAAAAATAGAAAGAAAGGATTGCATACGCCTTTGAATATTAGGCATTAGTGGCAGAGTTTAGAGAGATATTTCATCAAAAATATGAATAATGTCCAGTTTAAATGTGGACGTAGATGGCTCTATTTCAGAGCCATCAGTCCTTGACCGCCAAAATTAAACAAAGTAAGGGATAGAGTAACCCTACAAAAAAAGTAGGGAGAGAGCCCGGGGATATCAATCCTGGATCCAATGGTGGGTGGCCATGATGAGTGAGAGTTTGGCAAGATTCAACTTCTTGCTAATGATATGCATGCTTACAAATTTGACCGTGTTTTGAAAATAATCAAAGAGGATAATACTCACCGTGTTTTGAAATTTGTCTGTGTTTCGAAATTAACTTCATACCATGCGAAAATCTGTTCAGTGGACCCACCAGGCAGTCAATGTATCGAGAACGAGTGAGAGTTTGGAAAGATTCAACGTCTTGCTAAGAATATGATGAGTGAGAGTTTGGAAAGATTCAATGTTTCTCCTCAAGGTGCCGATGTTTCCTTGATAAGCTCATTGCCGACATACATACCTGATGACTGGATTTCTGTACGAACAACTTAGTTATTGAAGTACTTGTAGCAGCAAATATTTAATAGTATGTCCCCATGGGTGATTGACGAACGAAAACAACACAACCCGCAGCCACGTTGTCAATGCGGCCACGTTTTGCACCCAAACCGTGGTTTGGAAATAGCCTATTCTATAAGTTAGTAGAACAGCGATAATTGAGAGAGGTTTAAAATATCTAATAACAAATAACTTTTAATAAGAACAAAATAAACTAAGACAGAAAGTAGATTGGAATATGAACTGAATTAAAGAGATTGTAGTTGTAGGATTGAATGGAATGAGAGAGGGCTTCTAGGCTTTGGTCTCACTAGTACTAGATGGGAAAATATATGTGTTATCTATAAGAGATTCCTCAGAAAAATACACGTTCCCCATTTGATTACCGGGCTGTCACTCTATTTGCACTATGCATGATTCTCGCGTGTCACCGCAAGGCAAAAGGAACTTCCAGACCAAAGGATCACATAAACTCATCTTAGATCACAATAAATTCTAACTTAGCGCACTAGATCATACCTCAACCTAGAATTGAATCAATCACTCACACATGGATGGACAACAAAACATATATAAATATATAATGACGTCACAACCGTGTTCAATATTACAATTACTAAACACAAGAGATGGAGATGGAGATGATGATGGAGATCGATGTGTGGTGGTGCTGATTTCTTCCTTCTCCTCCTCTTCTTCTTGCTTGGATGCCTTGATGGTGATGGTGTTGAGGGAGATCTAGATCTCGGAGGTGTGGTTGAGGCAGAGCTCCGCCGCCGTGGAGATCGGATGGGCAGCGGTGGCGGCAGGGCTCTGCCCCTAAAGGGCTATGGTTTGGTGGCTCTCTCATGGGTCCCCCCTCGTTTATATAGGCCTCGGGGGTGCCCTCGGGTTCCCCCAATACCGTCATATTACTTAGCGAAAGTTCTAGAGCTTCTCCGTTGCAAAATCCCGTCGTTTGCGACCTTTTTACCAACTATACGGTGAAACTATACGGCGGGAACTTTTAGTTCTGGCAGTATAGTTGGTCGTTGAACTTGTAGATCCTTTAGTATTTTGGTCGCCATTTCTTCATACCTACTCTATTTTGGGTGTTCTTGGGCTCGTTGAGTTCGTCTCGTCGAGGGCTACAAACCCATGGTCTTGGATATTTATTTTGAGAAGTTAGCAAAATTCACTTTTCCAACCTCTCAAATGGCTAAGTCTGGTATCTGCAGCTCCTCCATACTATGCTCTCTTTGTTCCTTTTTATCCATAATCTTCCCCAACACGTACACACATGTCATAGACAAGGAAAGTGATAAAATTCTAACTAAACTACTAAATTTGCAAAGCTCACTGAAAGTAAATGAGAACTAGAAGTCAGGCATATAAGTCATAGCTATAGCTGGAAGAAACATGATATGAGAGATAAATGGGACATTTTTATATGGCTAAAAGAGGTGGTATTTCATGGACACCAACTTCTCCAATCTAGATCTTGTTCATCCTCTAGTAGGAAGGGCTGATAATAAATTAATGGTAGTGAAATAGATTATCATTGGAAATCAATGCCTTGCATCCTTATTTCTTCTACAAGCTCAAAGAGATAAAATTTGTATTCACACAAGGAAACACAATCTCAGTTATAAAGACCACTAAAGATTCATTAAAACTTATATTATCCATGTCAATGGTGAATCTACTTGTAGATAGACTTGTGATCCTCTTATTGCACCTATTGTATAACTTTTCATATCATTTTTTATGATGCAAAACATAGTCACAAATAGATGTCAAGCATAAATAGGAATAAAGTTTATCGATTCTACCCAATCATGTCATCTAGTTAAGGCTCTCAAGTGCAAACATCATGTATTGTGTTTCAGAAAGTTTATCTCTTAGTAACGAGATTTATGCCAAAAGGAAATGTGAGAACATGTCAAAATAGGCATAGCATTAGAGTGTCTAATTTGGTCATCCGCATAAATGACTCATGGCTATCAAACACTCATTTTATATTCTTTGTCTTTCTAAAACTTCAGTTCATCAATAATGAGATCATGCCAAAATGTAGTGTGTTTAATCAGACTGTGCATGCTAAGAATGGATACTCGTGACCATTACCAAGGCTTACCTTTTTGGTATAATGATTTCTCATAACGGTCAGAGGATTATTCCCTCTTTTCTTTGAACACAGGCCCATGAGACTACCAATGCATACCCAAATATAGCATTTCTTCTACATATGTTGGGAAACTCATAGCCAAACTCCAAGGGTTTCTTCTTTTTGGACTGTTCAAAGGTCAGCGAAGTTATTAGCATCCCAGGTTGTGCGATAGTGGTGTATACACGCATAAAGAAATATCATACTTTAATCAGTAGGTCAAGATATAGCATCCATCTCAATTACCGCTAAATATTAGTTTCTTCAAACAAATCCTTTCAAATAGTACTATCAAGTCGGTCATCACATCTATGGTGTTGAGTATCTTTAAGGCAAAACTCTTAAGGCAATCAAACAACACCTTATTTAGCATAGAACTCAAAACTTTGAAATATCATTTCCAATTGACAACTCCTTCTGTAAGCAAACTATCAAGTCTATTGTTTTGACATTATGGGGTCGAGCATAACCTATTCATTTAACACAAAGCTATTTAGTGACAGCCAACAAATTTCAAAAGATCTTGATCAAGTATTCAATCTTTCCAAGTGTGGAGATTGTGGCAATGTTTTCTAGAGGATCAGAATAGTGTCACAAGCTTGATAAACAATTTGGCAAGATCCATACAAGCTCTAATTCAACTCCTATGGTGCATATCATGAGAAAGTGTAACCCCATATGAATACAGAACTAGACTCACTTAAACAAGCATTCAAAAACATCGGGATACATGATTGCATTAAACCATCATGGAATACGAACATTCCACAAGACTCTACACATGCAGATGTAACCTCCCCAATCTTAGAACTTTGCAAGAACCAAACTTGAGTATATCACCAAAAGACAAAGAAAATACAGTTTCCAAAAGAGAGTGTGATAAGTGGTTACCTCCCGAAGCTTAGTTGAAAACAAGGGTGCCACACTTTAATGTTGCGGTACAGGTACCCTCTCTTTTGATGGACAAAGAACATGTGCTTTAACGTATACTTCTTGATATAGCCTGGGGGATGAACTAGACACTAACTGTCGAAGCGTTGAATTGAAGCAACCAAGTGGCTCATGCGAGTGTTTGCACGGTTGGAACTACCATACACGTCGTCAGACAAGGTTCAAGTCCCTGCGGAAATAACACACAAAGTAAAATGCATCAGTTTGGTATACAAACATAGTTCGTTTACCCCACCAATACAAGGAAAGTAAAAAATAAAACATGAACTTTTATAAAGAAATACAATCTAGGAGGTTTCTGAGGTAGAATTTTATTGCTTACATATGCTCGGCTTCTCTAGATCATGGGAGAAGCTCCTAGGTGGTGTTTCGAGATTTTTAGAAGAAGAAAGAATAAAATTTTGAGCAATGGTTACCTTCTAGTTGGCGTTTAAGGGGTTTTCCCATCTATAAGGGCGCAACTATATGGCCGGACCAAAAAGGTCCCGCCGTATAGTTGATCGTTAAACTTACTGTACCTTGGAAAAGAATTTTTATGAAGGCATCGATATCTATACGGTCGGGACTGTATGGCTGGAATTTTTATTCCCGTCGTTTAGTTGGTCATTAAACCTTCTGTACCTAAGAAAGAAAATTTTTAGATGGCAAAGATATCTATACGGCCTAACAATATGGCTAGAATTTTCTATTCCTGCCGTAGAGTTGGTCGTTAAACATTTAGTAGACATCAAAAAAATTCTATTTCTTCAAGAATTCTTTATTATCCTGAAACTTAGCGAAACACCTTGTTTTGATAGTAAAATAACAACTTTAATTTTCTACTAACAACAACATGTATAAAACTAGATTTAAGTACACCCAAGTTGTGCAACACGTAGTAACAATTAATTCTACCTTTTGAAAACTACAACAAGATAACTCTAGTAGCAAATCATGCAAAGAATAAAAATTCCAATGCAACATGAATGCAATTAGTCTAAAGGCACAAAACTAATAAATATGCCTAATGACTTCTAGGTTGCCACCTGGGAAGTGCTTTCTTATAACCAAGTAGCCAGGATTTTATACTCCACATTTATTCAGCAATGGAGGCGGCTATAAGAGTAGTTTTGCTTACCTCCAACGAGTGTCTGCACGATTTATATCATAGTTTACTCTAAGACGTACCCGCTTGCGGTGCATCGATATCTTGTAAGTGTTCTCGTTGCCACGTGAGGATGGATGCACCAAGCGCGGTAAATATGTATTATTTCCTTCCTGCATAGAGGGTGTTAAAGATTTATTATCAAACTTTGAATCTTTACCTTGATTACTAATTTTAGGGTGCAGCTCATACTGTCCATTTGGATCCAGTAGCTTGGTCTTTGCCACCAGACTTTCCTGCACCTCATTAGTAAAACAAAAGTCATAGCAAACAAATATAGGAGGCACACAGGGTTCCGTCTTGGGATCATCATAATTGATTTCCCCAAAAAGAGTATTTAAATAAACACTACTAGAATCATCAAAAACATCTTCAGGGAAATTATTAGCGATTCTAGAATAATTTAAGTCCTCGTCATCACTAAAGTCAGAAGAATAATAAAGATCAGGAATAGGTGGGGGATAAGGTTTGGGAGTGGCTTTCAATTTATTCCATTCCTTGAATTATTTTTCTTCTTTCTTATTGATGCGTCTTTCATTTCTCCGATACTCGTCATTAAGCTGTTTCACTTCATCTGCAGATGTCAGATGTGTGGGATATTCAACATGAGGCTTCTTATTTATATTTTTCCTGGTTTTAGGCTTCATGGATTTACCCTTCTTTCCTGCTTCAATGATGCAAAAAGTGGAAGATATGGGAGTAACAGTAGAGGGTTGTTCTCCATTATTAGTAGCAGCAATTCTAATATGATTAAAATAGTCAGCTATGAAAGGCATTGCTCTAGAAAGAACACCCCTAACTAAGGTATCATCATAAGGAATTTGTCATCTTCTATTTTCATCTTTAATAAACTCATTGACCAAGTTCTCTAGATCAGTAAGGAGAGGTTTTTCTTCATGCACAATTTCACATTTCCATTGATGAAAATTATTAAGTATATCCCTTAAGAGTTTCCAAGCTTCTTTCAAAGTTTTTCCAGTGAATGCACCATCACACCATCATATCTAGCTTATGCTTAGAAGAGTGATTTAAGCCTCGATAAAAGTGATTCAACAATAACAAATAAGGTAAATTATGATGTGGAAAATCATGCATCAATGTTGAGAACCTACTATAAGCTTGTATTAAATCCTCATTGTTGCTCTGCTAGAAATTCAGGATATGAAGCCTACGCTCATGAGTTTGCTTTTGTGAGAAATACTTACCAAGAAAAGCTTTGGAGATAACTTCCCATGAATTGAAGTGTCCCGCGGGATGCGATTTTAGCAAATCTTTAGCTTTTGCTTTCAGCGAGAACCGGAACAGATATAACTTCAACTTATGATTAGTCCATCCATTTGCCTTCACCGTAGAACACAATGAAGGAAATTTCTCAATATGCTCATATGGATCATTGTCCAGATCTCCTACAAAATCTATTACCATGATCATATTTATCCACATAGGATTAATCTCATATCCATCCACATCAATAGCGGGTTGAACATTAGGAGCATGTAAATGATCAACACTCGGAGCACCATACTCCGCAAGACTTTTACTTTCCATAGTTCCTATGTTTTTCAATTTCCTATAACTAAAATAAATAACAAGACTACTAAAAAAGGCAAAGTATTTTTTTGTTCTTTTCAAATAATCAAATGCATTAAGATAAATAGCAACAATTAGAAATAAACTATGTGCGAGTAGGAAGGTAATAATCGAACGCTTAGCTCCCCGGCAACGGTGCCAATTTGATGAATGGATTCTTGCACCAACAACAGGGTTATTGTAGTACTTGTAGCAGAAAATATTTAAGAGTTTGTCCCAATGGGAGATCGACGAACGGAAACAACATGACCCCGCAGCCACCTTGTCAATGCGGCCACGTTTCACACCCAAACCATGGTTTGGAAATAGCCTATTCTATAAGTTACTAGAACAACGATAATTGATAGAGGCTTAAAATATATAATTACAAAGAACTTTTAACAAGAACAAAACAAACTAAGACAGAAAATAAACAGGAATATGAACTGAATTAAAGAGATTGTAGTTGTAGGATTGAATGGAACGAGAGAGGGCTTCTAGGCTTCGGTCTCACTAGTTCTAGATGGGCAAATATATGTGTGATTTATAAGAGATTACTCAGACAAATAAAAGTTCTACAATTGATTATTAGGTTATCACACTGGGTGCACTATGCATGGTTCTCGCGCGTCACCACAAGGAAAAAGGCACTTCCAGACCAAAGGATCACATAAACTCATCTCAGATAATAGTAAATTCTAACTTAGCGCACTAGATAATACCTCAACCTAGAATTGAATCAATCACTCACACATGGATGAACAACAAAACATATATAAATATATAATGATGTCACAACCGTGTTCAAGCTTACAATTACTAAACACAAGAGAGGGAGGGAGATGGAGATGATGATGGAGCTGGAGATCGATGTGTGGTGGTGATGTCTTCCTTCTCCTACTCTTCTTCTTTCTTGGATGCCTTGATGGTGATGGTGTTGAGGGAAATCTAGATCTCGTGGGTGTGGTTGAGGCAAAGCTCCACCATCGTGGAGATCAGATGGGTGGCGGTGGCGGTAGGGCTCTGGCTTTGAAGGTCTATGGTTTGGTGGCTCTCTGTTGGGTCCTCCCTCCATAAAATAGGCCGTGGGGGTGCCCTAGGGTTCCCCCAATACCGTTATATGACTTAGGAAAGGTTCTAGAGCTTCTCCGAGGCAAAATCCCGTCATTTGCGACCTTTTTACCATCTATACGGCCAAACTATACGGTGAGAACTTTTAGTTCTGGCCGTATAGATGGTCGTTGAACTTGTAGATCCTTTAGTATTTTGGTCACCATTTCATCATACGAACTCCATTTTTTGTGTTCGTGGGCTCGCTGAGTTCTTCTCGTCGAGGGATACAACCCCATTTTCTTAGATATTTATTTTAAGAAGTTGGAAAAATCACTTTTCCAACCTCTCAAATGGCTAAGTCTGGTCCCTGCAGCTCCTCCATACTATGCTCTCTTTGTTCATTTTTATCCATAATATTCACCAGAACCTACAAATGAAAGAAGTTTTTATTAGATCATCTGAGTTTAGGGGTATCTGGTGGAAACCAGAGTATGCATCTACAAATGATAACAACTCACACCCAACGGTCGAATCTATGACCTGATCTATCCTTGGCAGCCGAAATGGATCATTTGGACATGCCTTATTCAGGTTCGTGTTATCGATACACATTCGCCATACCACTGCCACGTTCGGTTCATCCTTTTTCTTTTCCACAAGCATCAGATGAGAGAGCCAATCCGGATAGAGTACTTCCATGATAAACCCGGCTGCAAGGAGCCAAGCTATCTCATCACCAATCACCTTTCTCCTATCTTTGGCAAAGCGGCGGAGAGGTTGCTTCACCGGTTTAGCTCCAGGTCTCACATGCAAAGAGTGCTCGGCCAACTCCCTCGGTACACCTTGCAGATCCTGCGTGGACCAAGCAAACATATCCCGATTCTCACAGAGGAAAGTGAATGAGCTGGCTTTCCTATTTATCACTTAACCCGACACCAATTGTTACAGCGTGCTCTGGGAACTGATCATTAACATGCACTCTCTTTGTATCCTTTGTCGCTTGAAACAAGAAAATTCCATCTGGGTTAGTCAGAGCCAACATATGCTGCTGCGCGGACTGAGCCAATGCCGCCACCTCCTGGATTCACCTTTTCTCTTGAGGAATCACAAGTGACTCGTCCAAGTTAGATCAAGCTCAGGCACACTCAATGGATAGTCTGAAGTCCCTAGCTATGGTGATCACTCCATTTGGCCCAGGCAATTTCATCTTCAAGTAACTGATGTGAGTACTTGCCATAAACTTGTTGAGAGCCGGCCTATCGAGTAACGCATTGTAACACCCCAGAAATATTAATCAAGATTATCAAGTTCTAATCACCCAAGTTTAGGGTTAACAAAAACTTTTATTATTAAATTGAATATGAGTGTATGTGTGATTTGCATTAGTGTATTAAGGAGTGAAATTGCCATGTTGGATTGCTACAAATGATAAGAAATGGTTTAAAGATGAATACTACATCATCTAGGCCAATTACAAACAAAATCCAAAGAAAAGGAAATCAAATATAAAGCATATGATCAAATGGTCATTTTGACCAAAACTAACCACTAGACACTTTGAGTGTTCCTAGTAAAGAATTTCTAATAGAAACATTTCCATTTCTTTTCACCCCTTTCTAGACCAAGTAAAAGTGAACCCAAGCCCATTTTACAAACCCACGGAAACTATTTTCAAATCTATTAAAAGGACAATTCAAAATTGAATCAAGTTTATGTACTAAGATCACCATTTTGCAAAAACCACTCAAACCAATTCCACTTGACTTTTCCAAGCAACCATAGACACTCAAGCATAAGATCAAAACACTCACAAAATTTCATTCAAAAAATTTAAACCTAAGTTCATGCGGCCATTGAGTCGAACACCTGGCAGACACAGATTAATCCCTGCCTAACTCCACTATTTGGAGCAGTGATCACTCGACCATTTCCCCCATTTCACTCCCATATCTCCCCCAGCACCTAGCAACGTAGTGGACAGCCTCCGCCCTTTGCCGTTGTGCCAGTGCCGCGCTGCCCAACGCTCACTGTGCTGGCCGAACATGGACAACTCGCCACAGACTGCGCCGCCCTCGTCCATGATGTCCAGGAGGCAGGCCACCGTCCACCGCTACCCCTTGTCCAACCCTGGATCATAGGAAAACCATGGGACACCGTTCTCTGCGCAATGCCGAGAGCGCACCAGAGCGCCGCAGCTGACCAGAGCGCACACGCCGTGCCTTGCCCTCTCCGCGCGTGCACACGCCGCGCCTCGCCCTCTCCGCGCGTGCACACGCTCGCCATGACCCTAGCTACCTCCTAGATATGCTTGTCTGCTGCCACGCAACCCGTAGCCACTATGCGTTGTCTCGAACATCGCCGCTCCCGCGCAGAACACCGCCCGCACCCGACCATCCTTGACCGCCCCGTGCCATGCCTTTAAGCCTGTGACGACCGCCAGGGAGCACCACGTCGCCCCTACCCTCAGCCATGCCGCTAGCTCGCTGTACCGCCCGTCGCCGGAGGATCTAGCCCATGCTCCAATGCCCCTCTGTCCGATGTATAAATAGGGGCCGCCCCAGCCTCCATTCTCCACACCATCACACTTCCCACTCCTCACACAGCCTCCCACAACCTTCCCTAGAGCAAGGCGAGCACCAGCCTGCCGGAATTCGGCCGGAGTCCACCGCTGCAGAGGAGAAGAGGAGCCGTTGATTGGAGCCGCCCCAGGAGCCACCACAACCACAATTCGAACCGCCCTCATCGACAACGTCATTCGCCCCCATTGCCGACCCTAGCTGGAGCCCTGGTGAGCCTCATACGACCCCCACCGCCGCGTTAGGGTTAGAATCTCGCTGGAGCTGTTCGTTGTAGACGACAAACCTCAGCTGTTAGATCACGTTCTAACCGTAGGACCTAGATTGAAACCTACCGCTTCGGGTTAGATGAGCCACTAACTAGTGGGACCCCCTTGTCAGTAGCCTGCTGCTCCAGCACGGTGCAGCTGGGCCGGCCCATTTACTTTCCCATGCAGGCCTGTAAATTCAAAAAGGAGTTTTCCTATGTTAGTTAAAACTAGATTCAATTACTAGATTTCAAAATCAATTAAAAGAGATTAACTAAACCAAATTGCATGATTCTAATGTTGTTAGAAAGATATGGAAATTATATATCCACGCCCGTTGGATTCAAACCATTTGAAATTATAGATCACCTATAGTAAAAATAACAAGACAGAGACTTTTCCAACTTCAAACATTTTTCAAAATTCAACCATAAACGCTTTTGAGTTGATTCCAACTCTCAAAAATCACATTTGACAAGATCTATCTGAATATGTAAAAATATTTAAGTTTACATGCAGTAACCTTGGACTAGTACTAAAAGAATGCTGTATAGGTATTTCTAGTCACTTTAATTTTATTAAATAGTATTTTTAAACTTTGTAAAATATGACCAACACTTTAAATCACATTCCCAAGTATTATAATATGTCGTGATGACATGTTTCAACGGGATCCAATATTTTAATTGGAGAATATTAAATCTTAAGTATTTTCAATGAGTAGAAATTGATTTTCTAAAAATAAAATAAATAAGACTAGGTCTTTATTTCATGTCATGTTTGTGATGATGCTAGATCATCTAGTGTGAACCTTAGTTTTCTAAATAGAAATAGTTAAGTATTGTTTAGTGATTGTGTACCCCGAATTCATTTATAGACGATAGTATAGACCCGGGATACGAGGAGGAGTACTACCAAGAAGAAGAAGAAAACTTCAATCACTGCACTACTCAAGGCAAGCCTAACACTACAAGTTAACTATGCAAGCCATCCTTGCAAGATAACCTATGCAAGATGCATTAGGGATGCTTGGTTATACAACTTTGATTATACCAATCCCAAGTTTTACTTGCAAGCTTTATTCTTTTACTTTTACCGAAGTTCTTTACATTTAAATAGTGATTTATGAGTATTGGAACAATAGTATAGATACCATAAAGAGCATAGAACTAGGCCTAGATATTTATACTTAGATGTGATAAAAAAGAATAACACTAGAGTTGGATATTTACACTTGATTAGACCCCCTCATTAGTGAATACCCTCAACTTTAGTGGCTAGTGCTAAGCATAAACGTTGATCACTTTAGATGGGAATACTTGGTGAAAATGATTATGAAAACCTTGGACTGATGATTCATTCTATTGAAATGTTTTGACATGTGTTATGAACACAGAAGGATTTGATGATGAAACTTGTTGAGGCATGAGCCTTAGCCCTTTAAAAAGACTGATGGTTGGTTCGGATGCGATACCATTCCAATTTAACCGTACAAACACAATACCTGAATTGGGTAGGGTTTAGCCGGAAGTTTATATGCCTTAGTATGGGTTCCCTTGCGGAAGAGGTTGAGCTGAGGCTACCTTGTGATGAATGTCCACCTATGTAGTGCCCAGGATGGCAGATTGCCATGGCTGGGAGACCAAGCTCATAGGGGAGGTGCCTATTCTAGAGTGTGTAATTATAAGGTTGTGATTGATTATCCACTTACTAAGTATGATGATTCAGGTTATCCCTAACAGATGTATGGAATTTTGTGGTGAAAGTGTAGCACCTCTATAGAGTGTCAAACTATTCGAATAGCCGCGTCCGCGGTCATGGATAGTTGGAAATGCCATACTTTTCCGTCGTCAGATGTTTTCAAAATGACTTGTGAATTGAACTATGACTTTGACTTGACCACAACAGGGTTGTGGACATGAAAACTAGGTTCCCACTTAAGTGATTTAGAACATTAAATTATTTTTCTTTTCTTCTAAATTCAGTTTGCTATAAACTTGGCCTTTTGCAAATAAACCTAGAGCTTAAGATTTCTACTAGAACTACCTTACTTGTTAGTGATACTTTGCGAGTACATAAAGAGTACTCATGGCTTTGTCCCAGGCTATTCCCATGGCCAGACTATGAGGAGGGTTACAAGGATGATGGACAGCAGGAGGTCTACGACAACTAGGATCATCTCTCATTGTCAGCATTGTGTGTGACCCTGAAGATGGAGCCCCTACTACGGTTAAATTTCGCTGCTTGATTTGTATTAAGAATGGATCATGAGATCCTTTATTTGTAAGACCTTTATTATGGTTTGTAATGGATGATGCACTGTGGTACCACTTCTGTTATGTCTCGCAATAATGGTAATCCTGGGATTGTGAAGTATGGCATAACAAGCATCTGGGATTAAAATTCCGGGTATTGACAAGTTGGTATCAGAGCCATCCTGACCATAGGAGACCCTAGTTAGAATGGACATCCGAACAAAAACTTAGTTTGAAAATAAAAGAAGTGAGTATTTATGGAAACCTATTCCCACTCTTATCCTTGAGATTCTATCAAAAAAATTCATGTTCCTCGAAAATTCTTGTAATTCTACATAAAATTTGACACACTTGATCACCCCACTAATTTTCTCACCCTAAATTCTTATAGATGGAGGTCCAGTATTACATGTTCTACAAGATGGGCAACGGAGGCTACCTGATATTTGAGAGGTATCTAGATGCACTATCAGAGTATCTTGAGTGCGTGCACTCGGAGTTCTTCGGGGCACAACTCAACAATCACGTAGGAGGAGATCTACAATGGCTAACAGTTGCAGACCTCACAGGCTAGATGGAACCACCCACTTCGGAGAAGATCCAATTCACCTTGCGGGAGAACAACTGGCTAGATGGATTAGCCAGGGCCATGCATGAAGCTCTTGCCCGTTTGTGTGGACAAAACATCAACCAGATCCAAGGAACCCGCTTTGCTCACTACGCAAGTTGTGATTGTATTGGAATGCCCTTGGAGATTCCAGGACACCCGGAGCTGAAGCACTAGGTGGAAAATATTGACTTCATGTTGTATGATAGACAGAAGGAGTTGGACAATGCCCATGCCTACGCCAACCACAACCATGCCATTGCAGTTAAGAAGGACCGGACTCTCACAATCCTCGCCAAGGAGCGCCAATCACTTCATCGTCGGCGCGACCAGAAGGATCGCACCATCGATCGTCTTCGCAAGAAGGTGGGCACTCTCGAGAAGACGATCCGTGAACAAGATATCTAGCTTGAAGCGAAGGAGGATGAAGGTGAAGATATCCAGGGAGATCTTTACTCTTACCTCATCGATGACAACGACTACCTGTAGGATGATGCCATCGAGTTCCACACTGATGATGATGATTCCGACTTGATTGATGATGATTAGATGCACTTGAGCACTACCGTAGGAGTGAGTTGTACCGGTCCCACTGTATCGTAGTTTCATAGAATGGTTTTTAAAACCATCTGTTTCTATTTGTGTTCTGGTGTGTGTTTGTATGGTGTGCTTTGAATGAATGAATGAGAGGGAGTTGTTAGTTTGCAAAACCTGAGTCAAACTCAAAGTTTAGAGCTTTTGAAACAAAACCAGGAACCTTAGAGATTTCCCTCTTATCTCATTATCTATCTCAATCTTTAGATGACTCGTGGAAATCCTGGAGGAAGCAGTTCATCTTAGGACCCAATGTTGCAGATTCTGCAAATGCTAGTTTCCGACCGTGAAGCTAGTAGAGAAGAACACCAAGATAACTTAGCCACTCTCCAATAGATAGCTTAGATGGCCCACAATAATCAAGGCCATGGAAACCAGGATAACCATGGATCCAAGCTCAAGAACTTTTAGAAAACCAACCCACCTATCTTTAGTAAATCTGAGGATCCCTTAGATGTTGATGACTGGCTGCAAACCATGGAGAACAACTTAGAGGTCGCAGGAGTTGAGTCCAATGTAAGGTACTGTTTGCCACCCACTATCTGGCACGAGATGCGAGATCCTTGTGGAATAGCACCCGTACCATGAACGAAGGTCAGATGATGATTTGGGAAGCATTCAAGATCAATTTCAGCCGGACCCATGTGCCACAAGGTTTGGTCACCAGGATGAGGGATGAGTTCAGGGAACTGAAGCAAGGAAGGATGATAGTAGTTGAGTACCATCACAAATTTCTATCACTAGCTATATATGCCCCTGATGAGATTAACACCGAAGCAAAGAAGAAGGAAAGGTTCCTAAATGGATTACATGATGATATGCAGACTGTGTTAGCCAAGATCCGTTTTGTGGATCTAGAAGAGCTAGTGGACTCTGCCATCCAGATGGAAGGAAAGATCAACCAAGCCAATGACAACCGTAAGTGTGGCAAGAGGCACCAGCTTGGATCCCACCATACCAGAAGTATCGCCCCAACCCGTCTGGAGGATAAGCCCCAAGAAACAACAGACCCCCTATGTCCCGTCCCAACTATCCCAATCGTAGCAGAGGAAACCTGAAGTCTGGAGGAAATCACAACAACAACCCTGGCAACTCCAATAACTTCAACTGTGCACCGCCCAAGTCCAACAACAACAACACCAACAACAACAATACTGCCCCAAGGACTGGAAGCAATGTTGTGCCTGTTGCAGGGAAAGAAAAGTCCTAGACTACTTGCTTTGAATGTCGAGTCAAGGGTCACTACTCCAATGAGTGCCCAAGAAGATTGTAGAAGCCACCAATGTGAATGCACCCGCTCAGCAGCAACGCCGTGATCAGCCTAGAAGGAGATTTGCCCTAGGGAATTGGCTCACCTGCAACGGCCGTATGTTCCACATGAATGCCGAGGAAGCTCAGGAAGCGCCAGATGGCGTGCTGGGTATGTTTTCTATTAACTCAGTACTTGCAAGAGTGTTGTTTGATTCTAGAGCATCGCACTCGTTTGTTACAGAAAAAATTGCATGCACTAGTAAGATTCAACCAACCAAATTGAAGCATGTTATGATAGTTCAAATACATGGCTCAACCACCAAACCTATAAAAATTTGCAAGGTTGTACCTATCAGAATCCATGGCATAGATTTTTATGCTATCCTAATAGCACTTGGAACCAAAGGTTTGGAAGTAGTACTAGGAATGGACTGGATGTCGAAACATCAAGGAGTAATTGACTGATCCAAGAAAGCCATAACCATGACCAGTAGCACTGGAGTATCAGTAGAGGATGTATCTGAGACATTGCCCCGTCAATTCAAATGCAACAAGAGTCTAGTCCAACCAACCCTAGACCAAGTCACAGTAGTCTATGAATACCCTGACGTGTTCCTAGATGAATTGCCTGGTATGCCCCCGGATTGGGATATCGAGTTCATCATTGAACTAATTCCTGGAACTGGACCCATAGCTTAGAGACCTTATAGTATGAACCCATCTGAATTAGTGGAGCTGAAGAAACAACTTGATGCTATGCTGGAGAAAGGTCTGATTCAACCAAGCGCATTGCCATGGAGATTGCTAGTTTTATTTGTGGATAAGAAAGATTGAGGTAACCGTTTATGCACGGATTAATGGAAGCTGAATGATGTCACCATCAAGCACAAATACCCACTGTCGAAGATAGAAGATCTGTTTGATCAGTTGACTGGTGCTAGAGTGTTTCCTAAGGTTGATCTTAGAACTGGTTATCATCAACTCAAGATCCGTGCAATAGATATTCCAAAGACCGCCTTTACCAACAGATATGGATTCTATGAGTACACTGTCATGTCTTTTGGATTAACTAATTCCCTCGCTTATTTCATGAATATCATAAATAAGATTTTAAGAACTTCCTGTATAAGTTTGTCGTTGTTTTTATCAACGATATTCTGATCTATTCCAAGTCAGAAGAATACCATGAGCTACACCTGAGAACCATCCTTGAAACCCTTAGAGCACATCAGTTGTATGCCAAGTTTAGCAAATGTGAGTTCTGGTTAAAGGAAGTAGGATTCCTAGGACATATTGTGTTGGCAGGAGGAGTCACTTTCGATCCTGCCAAGATCAAAGATGTTGAAGAATGGAAAGCCCCAACCACTCAAACCCAAGTACGCACATCTCTCGGATTAACGGGATATTACCGCAAGTTTGTTGAAGGATTTTCGAGCATCGCAAGACCAATGACCCAATTCTTGAAGAAATATAAGAAGTTTGAATGGACTGACAAATGTGAAGCATGTTTTCAAGAGCTCAAGAAGAGATTGATTTCAGCCCCAATCTTGATTATGTCGGATATCAAGAAGCCTTTTGATGTGTATCGTGATGCATCCAGGATTGGTATGGGATGTGTGTTGATGCAAGAAGCAAAGTCATAGCATATCTGTCCCGACAACTGAAGCAACATGAGAAAAACTACCCTATCCATGACCTTGAACTAGCAACCGTAGTTTTAGCTTTGAAGACATGGCGTCATTACCTTATGGGTAACCGCTGCGAGATTTATTCAGATCACAAGGGTCTGAAGTATATTTTCACTCAGAAGGAGTTGCATATGAGGCAAAGGAAATGGATAGAGTTAATCAAGGATTATGACATTGACATTCACTATCACCCCGGCAAAGCCAATGTGGTAGCGGATGCTCTTAGTAGATTACCATATAGATTAAACACCATGATTAAAGAAGCCCAGCCAAGTTTGCATGAAGAGCTGGAGTAGTTTAGAATGAAGCTAGTTAGAAAAGGATTTTTAGCCAGTATTGAACTTCAACCCACTTTGATCAGTTAGATCAAGGAAGCCCAGAAAGGAAATGCATGTATCGATGGAATCAAGCGTCGTATCGGCACAGGGAAGGTACCCGGATTCACCAAGGATGAAGGAGTTTTGTGGTATAAAGGACGTATCTATGTGCCACCAGATTTCGAGTTGAAACAAGTCTTCATGCATGAAGCTCATGATACTCTTTAGTCTATCCATCCCGGAGGAACCAAGATGTATCAAGATTTGAAGTAGCAATTTTGGTGGCACAAGATGAAGAGAGAAAACGGAAGCTACATAGCCAAGTGTGATATCTGTCAGAGAGTCAAAGCGGAACATCAGCGACCCATAGGACTTTTGCAACCATTGCAGATTCCGGAATGGAAATGGGATTCTGTCGGAATGAATTTCATCATTGTTTTGCCTACATCTTGTAGGGGAAATGACTCTATTTGGGTCATAGTTGATAGGCTATAGAAGGTAGCCCATTTTATACTTTTCAAGACCACCGACCAGAGTTCAAAGCTAGGAAAGTTCTACATTGCTAGGATTGCCAGTTTGTATGGAACCCCAAAGACCATAGTATCGGATCGAGGAACCTAGTTTACCTCAAGATTTTGGCAGAAAGTCCAAGAAGGATTAGGAACCAAGCTGAATTTCAGCATAGCTTATCACCCGTAGACCGATGGGCAAACTGAAAGAGTCAACCAAATCTTAGAAGATATGTTGAGAGCTTGTGTCCTAGAATATGGATCAAAATGGGAAGATTGTGTGCCTTTCGCAGAATTCTCATACAACAACAGTTATCAAGCTAGTTTTCAAATGGCCCCCTTTGAAATTCTATATGGAAGGAAGTGTCGTACCCCCTGAATTGGTAGCAAATAGGATAGAGTCAGATCTTCAGACCTAACATTTTAAGAGAAGCTGAAGAGAAAGTTCACAAAGTCCGTGAGCACCTCAAGACTGCCCAATCCAGAAAAAAGAGTTATGCTGACAAGAGACGACGAGACCAGACCTTTAATGTCGGAGATTTTGTGTATCTCAAAGTATCACCCTTGAAAGGAATGCAACGTTTTCAACTGAAAGGGAAGTTAGACCCTAGATATATTGGACCTTTCAATATTTTGAATCACCGAGGAGAAGTATCATATCAACTGGAACTACCAGAGGAGATGTCATCCATACATGATGTGTTCCATATCTCGTTACTTCGCAAATGCCTGGAAGTTCTGGAAAAGACCGAAGTTTTCAAGAACATCGATCACCGAGCCATAGATATGAACAAGGATCTGACTTATCGTGAAGTTCCCATTCGTATTTTGGAAGAAGCCTTCAGAACCACCAGGATCCGGAGTATCATGTTTCTCAAGATCTAGTGGAGCAACCATACCAAAGAAGAAGCTACTTGGGAGCGAGAAGATTAAATTAGGATAGAGTTTCCAAATATCTTTAGTTCCTAGTTTTTCTTAAATCTCGGGACGAGGTTTTTTTTAAGGAGGTAAGGTTTGTAACACACCAAAAATATTAACCAAGATTCTCAAGTTCTAATCACCCAAGTTTAGGGTTAACAAAAACTTTTATTATTAAATTGAATATGAGTGTATGTGATTTGCATTAGTGTATGAAGGAGTGCAATTGCCATGTTGGATTGCTACAGATGATAATAAATGGTTTAAAGATGAATGCTACATCATCTAGGCCAATTAAAAACAAAACCCAAAGAAAAGGAAATCAAATATAAAGCATATGATTAAATGGTCATTTTGACCAAAATTAACCACAAGACCACTTTGAGTGTTCCTAGTAAAGAATTTCGAATAGAAACATTTACATTTCTTTTCACCCCTTGCTAGGCCAAGTAAAAGTGAACCCAATCCCACTTTACAAACCCACATAAACTATTTTCAAATATATTTAAAGGACAATTCAAAATTGAATCAAGTTTATGTACTAAGATCACCATTTTGCAAAAACCACTCAAACCAATTCCACTTGACTTTTCCAGGCAACCATAGACACTCAAGCATAAGATCAAAACACTCACCAAATTTCATTCAAAAAATTTCAAACTTAAGTTCATGCGGCCATTGAATCGAACAGCTAGCAGACACAGATTAAACCCTACCTAACTCCACCGTTTGGAGCAGTGATCACTTGACCATTTTCCCCCATTTCACTCCCCTGTCTCCCCCAGCACCTAGCAACACAGTGGACAGCCTCCCCCCTTTGTCGTTGCGCCAGTGCCGCGCCGCCCGATGCTCACCGAGCCGGTCGACCATGGACAACTCACCACAGACCGCGCCACCCTCGTCCATGATGTCCAGGAGGCAGGCCACCATCCACCGCCACCCCCTGTCCAACCCTGACTCGCAAGAAAACCATGGATGTCAACACCCGGATCTTTAATCCCAGATGCCCATTATGCCATACCTCGCAATCCCAGGATTACCATTTTTGCGAGACATAATGGATTGGATATCACAGTACATCATCCATTACAAGCCATACATAAGGTCTTACACAAATAAGGATCTCATGATCCAGTCTTAATACAACAAGCAAAGGAAATAAAAGATAAGCATAGCGATGGGGTCCATGTTCAGGGGCACAGGCAATGCTAACGAAGGCAGATGGTCCTAGTTATCATAGCCGTCCTGTTGGCCATCATCTTGATAGTCTCCTTCATAGTGTGGCCATGATAATAGCCAGGGATAAAAGCCATGAGTACTCTTTAAGTACTCGCAAACTACCACTAACAAGTATAAACTGACAACGAATTGTGGTCAAGTCAAGATTCATCGTCCTAAGGTCATAACACAACCCTGTTGTGGTCAAGTCAAGATTCATCATTCTTTTCAAAGTATTTAGAAAACATCTGACAACAAAACAGTATGGCCATTCCAACTTTCCATAACCGCAGACGCGGCTATTCGAATAGTTTGACACTCTGTCGAGGTGGTACACTTTCACCACAAGATTCGATACATCTGTCAGGGATAACCCTAAATCATCATACTTAGTATGCAGATAATCAAACATAACCTTCCCTTTACACACCCTAGTATAAGCACCTCTCCTATGAGCATGGCCTCCCAACCATGACCATCAGTCATCTTGGGCACTGCATAGGTGGACATCATGAGAGGTAGCCTCAGCTCAGACCTCTCCCGTGAGGGAACTAATACTAATGCATATAAATTTCCAGCTAAGCCTTACCCAATTCAGGTAGTGTGGTTGTACGGTAAATTTGGAATGGTATCGCATACGAATCCAACCATCAGTTTTATAAAAGGGTTAAGGCTCATGCCTCAACATTTTCATCATCACCAACCATTTGTGTTTTCTCAACACATGTCAAAACGTCTCAATAGAATGACTCATCATTCCAAGGTTTTCATAATTCATTTTCACCAAGTGTTCCCATCTAAAGTGACTCAGGTTTTTGATCTACTCTAAACTACTAAGTTAAGAGTGTTCACTAAGGTGAAAAGATGGGTTCCATCTCATGCCATAGAATGAGATCTAAAGGGTTCTAATTAGGTCAAGTTTTATACTTTTTATGCTACCTTCAAACTAAGTAAAGAACTTGGTGTAAACTAAGGGAGTAAAACTTGTAACTAAGACTTGGGGTACTAATAGTCAAAAGGGAGTGTGATCAAGGCATGCTTAAGGCATCTTTGCTAAACCATCTAGTTTGATCCTAACTTGCTAAGCACTAAACTTGCAAGTCTTAGCTTGCACTGTTAATGTGGCTTTCAAGTACAACTTGCAAGGGTTAATCTTGGATAGTGGTTGCCTTGGTTGGTGCAAGTGCTAGCTTGCCTTGGTTGGTGCAGTGGTTGAAGTTTTCTTCTTCTTCTTCTTAGTAGAACTCCTCCTCCTCGAAAGCTTGGTCGGTACTATCGTCTATAAATACATAGGGAGTGCACAATCACCAAACAATACTTAACTAGGCTAAGTAGCATTCTAAGACACACATTTGATGATCTATTATCATCACAAGCATCACAAGTTTAATTTCAATAGCTTCATCCTTTTTATTTTAGAAAAGTAATTTCTACTCATTGAAAAATTAACTGAAATTTAATATTCACCACCAAAATATGGGATCATGTGGACACATGTCCTCACCACATATTCTAACATGTGGGAATGAGATTTAAAGGTTGGATCAATATTACTTAAGTTTAAGTTCATTATTTAATGATTTAAAGGGACTAGAAATGCCTATATAGCATTATTTTGGTACTAGTCCAAAGTCACTGCATGTAAACCTTAATATTATTACATATTTAGATAGATATGATGAAATGTGATTTTTGAGAGTTGGAATCAACTCAAAAGCTAACTTGGTTGATTTTATAAAAATGTTGCAAGTTGCAAATGCTTATGTCTTCTTAATTTTATTAGCAGAGATCTATAACTTTAATTGAATTAAATCCAACGGGCTTGGATAGATCATCTTAATACCTTTCAGGAAAAATTTGTTTCATGCAATTTGGATTTGTCAAACTCCCAGAATTGAATTTTAAAATAGTGGACAGAAACTAGATTTAACTAAAAAGAAAAATCTAGATTTGAACGGGATGGCAAGCGCAGGAAAAAACTTGGGCCGGCCCAGTGGCGCTCCGCGGCACGGGGCTCAGCTGACAGGCGGGTCCCGTTTGTCAGCGGCACTTAACACGCGAAATGGTACGCACTTTGTGGGCAGTAGGATTAGAAGGGGAATCTACCGTTGAGGGTCGTCGTCGATGACGAACAGGTCACCGGCGAGCTCGAACCCTAGAGGCTCGGTGGGGGTCTATTGGGGACGTACGTGGGCTCCAGCGGGGTCGGCGAGGCAGGCAAACGAAGTGGAAGATGACGGCGAGGCGAGGCGCGGTTGCGGCAGAGCTTGGGGTGGTCGCAATCAGCGGCGCCCTTCTCGTCCTACTACGGCTGCTCCTGCTCCAATTCCAGCGAGGCAGAGCTTGACTTGCTCTGGCTAGAGGTGGGTGAGGTTCAGAGATGTGAGGAGAGTGGAGTGGTTTGGAGAGAAGAGGCTGGGGAGGCCTCCTTTTATAGGACCGACGGTGAGACCGAGCGGGATGGGCAGGCGACGGTGGCGACATGGCTATGGCGGGGTAGAGGCATGGCTGCGGGTGGCGATCGACGTGCGGTTCCCTGGCGGTGCTCTAGGCATTGAATGCAGCCGTAGGGGCGGTGGCATGCGGTCTGGGCGAGGTGGCGCTCTAAGCGGCAGAGGCGGCGGTGTCCACGACGAGCGGTGGCTGTGAGGCGTTGGGCGGCCAGCAGGGGTGTCTGGGTGTTCTCCAGGTCGTGGCGGAGCGGCATGCGCGGGCTGCGACCAAAGGGCAGTTTGTGTGAGCGGGGACAGAGCGCACTCTGGGGGCGGCACCGGCATGGTGCGGTGGCACTAGGCGCGTGGTATCCTCGGTGGTCCACTGCAGGGATGTGCTCGGGCAGGTGAAAAACGGTAGCGGTGAGGTGTGAGCTACCTCCTAGACATGGAGAGAGAGGCGGGAGAGGGCTGCTGCGGTGAGTGCACGGTCGGCCGGCGAGAGGTGGCTCGACATGGTTGTGCATTGCAGCTAGGAGGTAGGGGAGATGCTGGTGTGGGTCTGGCCAGGCTTGAGGGTGGACAAGATGATCAAAGCACTTCAAACTTGCTAGACAAAATCAGCCCAAAACAGTATTAGTTAGGCGACAATGATCTTGCCAGCAAGGTGTTTGACAAAATGGCCGAAAGAGAAAAAGTTTTGAATTTTGGTTTCAAAATTTTTGAGTGATCTCCACTAGTGCTAGGTAGTGTCTGGTTACAAGGGTTTTGAAAGTGGAGCTCAAATAGAGGGGTTTTGAAATAGGGGTGATCTATGCATATGCATTAGATTCAATTTTCAAATGCTATTTAAAATAAGTAAAAGAATGTTTTTAGCAGATCAAAGGGTGGGCCTTGGTACCTCATTATGTGTACTAGAAAGGGGTACAAAGATCAAGAATTGTTTTTGTTAAGAAATGAGTGCTAGGAACACTCAAAGTAGTGTAGTGGATTAAAATGGCCAAAATGACCATTCCTCCTTTTTAATTCTTTTTTATTTGATTTTCTTTAGGAAAAGTTTGGGAATGATGTAGATGATGTTTAAATCACCGAAGAAACATTTTACAAGCATTGGATCACTCAATCATGGCAATTCAAACAACTCCTATTTTAAATGCACACATATATGAATGCTTTCATTTTAAATTTGGAAAAGTTTTTGTTAACCCCATTTTGGTTGATTTGATCTTGATAAGATTAGATTGAAGTTTTGGGATGTTACAAACCTTCCCCCCTTTAACAAAATCTCGTCCGGAGATTTACAAAGAAAACTAGGAACTAAAGAGATCTGGGAACTCTGTCCTAATGTAATCTTCTCGCTCCCAAGTAGCTTCTTCCTCGGTATGGTTGCTCCACTGAATCTTGAGAAACTTGATACTCCTGGTCCTGGTGGTTCTGTAGGCTTCTTCTAAGATACGGTTGGGTACTTCTTGATAGGTGAGGTCATTGTTGATTTCCATAGCTCTATGATCGATGTTCTTGAAAACTCCAGTCTTCTCGGGCACTTCGAGACATTTGCGAAGTAACGAGATATGGAACACATTGTGGATGGCTGACATCTCTTCAGGCAGGTCCAGTTGATACGATACTTCTCCTCGACGGTTCAGAATCTTGAAAGGTCAGATATATCTGGGGCTAACTTTCCCTTTAGACTAAAGCATTGAGTTCCTTTCAATGGTGAAACCTTGAGATATACAAAATCTCCGACATTGAAAGTCAGGTCTCTTCTTCTCTTGTCAGCATAACTCTTCTATCTGGACTGGGCGGCCTTGAGGTGCTCATGGACTTTGTGAACTTTTTCTTCTGCTTCACGGAGAATGTCGGGTCCGAAGATCTGACTCTCTCCTACTTGCGACCAATTCAAAGGGGTACGACATTTTCTTCCGTATAGGAATTCAAATGGTGCCATTTGCAAACTAGCTTGATAACTGTTGTTATAGGAGAATTCTGCGAAGGGCAGGTAGTCTTCCCATTTTGATCCATATTCCAACACACAAGCTCTAAGCATATCCTCTAGGATTTGGTTGACTCTCTCAGTATGTCCATCTGTTTGCGGGTGATATGCTGTGTTGAAGTTCAACTTGGTTCCTAATCCTTCCTGAACTTTCTGCCAAAATCTCGAGGTAAACTGGGTTCCTCGATCTGATACTATGGTCTTGGGGGTTCCATGGAGACTAACAATCCTAGCAATGTATAGCTCTGCTAACTTTACACTCTGGTAAGTGGTATTGACAGGTATAAACTGGGCTACCTTGGACAGTCTATCAACTATGACCCAGATTGAGTCATTTCCCCTACTAGAAGTAGGTAAACCGGTAATAAAGTTTATTCTGACGGAATCCCACTTCCATTCCGAAATCTGTAATGGTTGCAACAGTCTTGTAGGTCTTTGATGCTCTGCTTTGACTCTTTGGCAGATGTCACATTTGGCGATGTAGCTTCTGATCTCTCTCTTCATCTTGTGCCACCAAAATTGCTCTTTCAAATCCTGATACATCTTTGTTCCTCCGGGGTGGATAGAATAAAGAGTATCATGAGCTTCCTTCGTGATAACCTCCTTCAGCTCTGAATCTGGTGGCACACACATACGTCCTTTGTACCACAGTACTCCTTCTTCGTCTTCGGTGAATCCAGGTACCTTTCTTGTACCAATACGACGTTTGATTCCATCGATACTTTCATTTCCCTTCTGGGCTTCCTTGATTTAGCTAATCAAAGTGGGTTGAAAGTTCAATGCTAGCTAAGAATCATTTGCTAACTAATTCAGTTCTGAACTGCTCTAATTCTTCATACAAACTGGGTTGCTTCTCCTTGATCATGGTGTTAAGCCTACACCGCAATCTGCTAAGAGCATCCGCTTCCACATTGGCTTTGCCGGGGTGATAGTGAATGTCAAGGTCATAATCCTTGATTAACTCTATCCATCTTCTTTGCCTCATATTCAGCTCCTTCTGAGTGAAGATATACTTCAAGCTCTTATGATCTGAGTAAATCTCACAGCGATTACCCATCAAATAATGACGCCATGTCTTTAGTGCTAGAACTACAGCTGCTAGCTCAAGATCCTGGGTCGGATAGTTCTGCTCATGTTGCTTCAGTTTTCGAGACAGATAAGCGATGACTTTGCCTTCTTGCATCAATACACATCCTAGAACAATCTTGGATGCGTCGCAATACACATCAAAGGGCTTCTTGATGTCTGGCATGACCAAAATTGGGGCTGATATCAGTCTCCTCTTCAGCTCCTAGAAACTGGCTTCACATTTGTCTATCCATTCAAACTTCTTGTCCTTCTTCAATAATTGGGTCATTGGTCAGGCTATCCTCAAGAATCCTTCTACGAACTTGCGGTAATATCCCGCTAATCCGAGAAATGCACGGACTTGGGTTTGAGTGGTTGGGGCTTCCCATTCTTCGACATCTTTGATCTTGGCGGGATCAACAGAGTCTCCTCCGGCAGACACAATATGTCTTAGGAATCCTACTTATTTCAACCAAAACTCACACTTGCTGAACTTGGCATATAACTGATGCTCTCTCAGGGTTTCTAGGATAACTCTCAGATGTTGCTCATGCTCTTCTTCGGACTTGGAGTAGATAAGGATGTCGTCGATAAACACGACCACAAACTTATCTAGGAATTTCATAAAGATCTTATTCATGAGATTCATGAAATAAGCAGGGGCATTGGTTAATCCAAAAGACGTAACCGTATACTCGTATAAACCATAGCGAGTAGTAAAGGCGGACTTCGGAATATCCGTTGCATGAATCTTAAGTTGGTGTTAACCAGTCCTAAGATCAATCTTTGAGAATACCTGAGCTCCAGTCAACTGATCAAATAGATCCTCTATCTTTGGCAAGGTGTACTTGTTCTTGATGGTGACATCATTCAACTTTCTGTAATCCGTGCACAGACGATTGCCTCCATCTTTCTTGTCAACGAATAACACTTGTGATCTCCATGGCGATGCACTTGGTTGAATCAAGCCTTTGGCTAGCATAGCATCCAATTGCTTCTTCAGTTCCACTAACTCTGAGGGGTTCATACTATAGGGTCTCTGGGTTATAGGTCCGGTTCCGGGGATTAGTTCAATAACGACCTCAATATCCCTATCCGGGGGCATACCTAGCAATTCATTTGGGAATACGTCAGGGTATTCACAGACTACTCTGACTTGGTCTATGCTGGGCAAGGCTACACTCTGGATGCACTTGAATTGTCGGGGTAAGGTTTCAGAGATATGCTCTACTGTTACTCCAGAACTACTGGTCATGGTGATGGCTTTCTTAGCACAGTCTATCAATCGTTTATGCCTTCACATCCAGTCCATACCTAGTACTACTTCCAATCCTTTGGTTCCAAGTACAATTAGGTTGGCATAAAAATCTATCCCATGTATTCTGATAGGTACAGCTTTGCAAAATTTTCAAGCTTTGGTTGTTGAACCGGGGATTTGAACTATCATGACATGCTTCAGGTTGGTTGGACAAATCTTACTAGTGCATGCAAATTCTTCGGTGACAAATGAATGCGATGCTCCTGAATCAAACAATACTCTTGCTAAAACTGAGTTGACAGAAAACATACCCAGCACTACGTCTGGCGCTTCCTTGGTTTCTTCTTCATTCATGTGGAAGAGACGGCCGTTGCGGTTATGAGGGTTCCCTGGGGCAAATCTCCTTCCTGGTTGAACATGACGCTGCTGCTGAGCTGGGACATTCACATTGGCATTGGCTGCAGTCTTCTTGGGACACTCATTGGAGTAGTGACCTTTCACTCCACACTCGAAACAAGTGATCTGGGACTTGTCCTTGACTGTGACAGGTACATCATTGCTGCCAGTTCTGGGTGTAGTGTTGCTGTTGTTGTTATTGTTGTGGTTCTTGGGAGGTGCACGGTTGAAATTGTTGGCATTACCGGAGTTGTGATTTTTTCCTCCGGACTTCACATTGCATGCGCTACGGCTGGGGTAGCTTGGGCGAGAATTTGGGGGTCGGTTATTCCTTGGTGCATATCCTGGTGAAGGGTTGGGACGGTACTTCGGGTGACTGTTGGATCCAGACTGCTGCATCATACGATGCTTGTGGTTATCGTTTGCCTGGTTAATCTTCCCTTCCATCTGAATGGCAGAGTCGACTAGCTCTTCGAGATCATGGAAACGGATGTTGACGAGGACAGTCTGCATCTCATCATGTAGTCCATTCAAGAATCTCTCCTTCTTCTTGGCCTCTGTGTTGATCTCATCAGGTGCATATCTGGCAAGTGACAGGAATCTGTCACGGTACTCCACCACGGTCATTCTTCCTTGCTTCAATTCACGGAACTCATCTCTCATTCTGGTGACTAGACCTTGCGGCATGTGGGTGCGACTGAACTTGACTTTGAATGCTTCCCATGTCATCACTTGACCATGGTTCATATTGCGGATGCTATTCCACCAAGCTCTTGCATCTCCTGCCAGATAGTGGGTGGCGAAGAGAACTTTCTCATATTCATCAACTCGGACAACTTCTAAGTTGTTTTCCATGGTTTGTAACCAGCCATCAGCATCTAATGGGTTCTCAGATTGATTGAAGATTGGGGGATTAGTGTTCTGAAAGTTTTTGAGTTTGGATCCCTGGTGATCCTGATTTCCATGCCCTTGGTTGTTGAGAGCCATCTGGGCGATCTGTTGAAGTGTTCCTAAGTTGGCTTGGCGTTCTGCCCGGCTTGCTTCACGGTCCGCTATGAGATTCTGCAAGATCTGCAGCATTGGGTCTTGCGACGAGCTGCTCCCTCCTTGGTTTCCACGAGTCATCTGAAGATTGAGATATAGGGGTAAGAGGGAAATTTCTAAGGTTCAAGGTTTTGGGGTTTTCAAATCTAAAACTTTGAGTTAGACTCAGGTTTTTCAACTAACTTCATTTTCATTCATGCAAGCAAGCACACGATACAACACACATCACAACAATCAAAGGGAAAATAGATGGTTTGAAGAACCATTCTGCAAGCTAAGATACAGTGAGATCGATACATCTCATGCTACGATAGTGCTCTAGTGCATCTACTCATCATCGATGAAGTCGGATTCCTCATCATCAGTGTAGAAGTTCACGGCATCCTCCGCCAGAAAATCATTATCATTGCTGAAGTAAGAATCCATGTCTCCCTGGATGTCTTCACCCTCATCTTCTTCTTCCTTGGTGGCAAGCTGAGCTTCCTGCTCCTTGGCGGTCTTCTCGAGGTCGGCCACCTTCTTGCGAAGACGGGCGATGGTGCGATCCTTTTTGGCACGCTGGCAGCGAAGAGACTGACGGTCTTGGACAAGCAGTGCGAAAGGCTAGGTCTTCTGGTCGGCAATGGCACGGTTCTGGTTGCCTAATTCTCTGGCGTTGTCTAGTTCCTGCTGTCTGTCGTGAAGCAAGAAGTCAAGGTTCTCCACTTAACGCCTCAACTCGGGGTGTCCTGGCATCTCCATTGGCATTCCCATGAAATCACGTCTTGCATAGTGGGCAAAACGGGTTCCTTGGGTCTTGTTGACGTTGAGAGCACATAGACGTGCGAGAGCTTCATGCATTGCCCTGGCTAATCCATCTAGCCAGTTGTTCTCTCTCACGGAGAACTGAATTCTTCCAGAAGTTGGTGCTTCAATGCTTCCTCTAAGATCTGCGGTGACTATCCACTGTAGGTCTCCTCCTAGGGGTCCTGGAAGTTGAACTCCAAGAAACTCCGGGTGCGGGCGTCCTAGTAACTTTGATAGTGAATCCAGATCCCTCTCGAAGATCAGTTGACCTCCATTTCCCAACTGGTAAAACTTGCTGAACTGAGTCTCCATCTACAAGAATTAAGGATGAGGAATTTAGTGAAGTGATCAAGTGTGTCAAATTTTAAGTAGTAGTGTAAGAATTTTGAGTATCGTGAATTTTTGAGAAAGAATCCACAAGGGTAAGAGAGGAGATAGTTTTTTATAAATACTCACTTTGGTTTTGAAACTAAGTTTTTGTTTGACGCCCATTCTAACAAGGGTCTCCTATGGTCAGGATGGCTCTGATACCAACTTGTCAACACCCGGATTTTTAATCCCAGATGCCCGTTATGCCATACCTCGCAATCCCAGGATTACCATTTTTGCGAGACATAACGGATTGGATATCACAGTACATCATCCATTACAAACCATACATAAGGTCTTACACAAATAAGGATCTCATGATCCAGTCTTAATACAACAAGCAACGGAAATAAAAGATAAGCGTAGCGGTGGGGTCCATCTTCAGGGGCACAGGCAATGCTGACAAAGGAAGATGGTCCTATTTATCATAGCCGTCCTGTTGGCCAACATCTTGATAGTCTCCTTCATAGTCTGGCCATGATAATAGCCAAGGACAAAAGCCATGAGTACTCTTTAAGTACTCGCAAACTGCCACTAACAAGTATAAACTTCTAAGTTAAAGTGCCAACTCTAAGTTTAACTATAAAGTTAAGTTTGAAACCTAAGCTGAGTTCAGAAGCAAAGAAAGATAAAGTAAAGTCCTAGAATCACTTAAGTTGGGAAGCCATTATCATAACACAACCCTGTTATGGTCAAGTCAAGATTCATCATTCTTTTCAAAGTATTTAGAAAACATCTAACAACGAAATAGTATGGCCATTCCAACTGTCCATAACCGTGGACGCGGCTATTCGAATAGTTTCACACTCTGCAGAGGTGGTACAAGCATAACCTTCCCTTTCACCACAAGATTCGATACATCTGTCAGGGATAACCCTGAATCATCATACTTAGTATGCAGATAATCAAACATAACCTTCCCTTTACACACCCTAGTATAAGCACCTCTCCTATGAGCATGGCCTCCCAACCATGACCATCAGTCATCTTGGGCACTGCATAGCTGGACATCATGGGAGGCAGCGTCAGCTCAGACCTCTCCCGTGAGGGAACTAATACTAATGCATATAAATTTCCAGGTAAGCCTTACCCAATTCAGGTAGTGTGGTTGTACGGTAAATTTGGAATGGTATCGCATCCGAATCCAACCATCAGTTTTATAAAAGGGTTAAGGCTCATGCCTCAACATTTTCATCATCACCAACCATTTGTGTTTTCTCAACACATGTCAAAACATCTCAATAGAATGACTCATCATTCCAAGGTTTTCATAATTCATTTTCACCAAGTGTTCCCATCTAAAGTGACTCAGGTTTTTTATCTACTCTAAACTACTAAGTTAAGAGTGTTCACTAAGGTGTAAAAGATGGGTTCCATCTCTTGCCATAGAATAACATCTAAAGGGTTCTAATTAGGTCAAGTTTTATACTTTTTATGCTACCTTCAAACTAAGTAAAGAACTTGGTGTAAACTAAGGGAGTAAAACTTGTAACTAAGACTTGGGGTACTAATAGTCAAAAGGGAGTGTGATCAAGGCATGCTTAAGGCATCTTTGCTAAACCATCTAGTTTGATCCTAACTTGCTAAGCAATAAACTTGCAAGTGTTAGCTTGCACTGTTAATGGTGGCTTGCAAGTACAAGTTGCAAGGGTTAATCTTGGATAGTGCTAGTTTGCCTTGGTTGGTGCAGTGGTTGAAGTTTTCTTCTTCTTCTTCTTCTTCTTCTTCTTGGTAGAACTCCTCCTCCTCGAAAGCTTGGTCGGTACTATCGTCTATAAATACATAGGGAGTGCACAATCACCAAACAATACTTAACTAGGCTAAGTAGCATTCTAAGACACACATTTGATAATCTATTATCATCACAAGCATCACAAGTTTAATTTCAATAGCTTCATCCTTTTTATTTTAGAATAGTAATTTCTACTCATTGAAAAATTAACTGAAATTTAATATTCACCAGCAAAATATGGGATCATGTGGACACATGTCCTCACCACATATTCTAACATGTGGGAATGAGATTTAAAGGTTGGATCAATATTACTTAAGTTTAAGTTCATTATTTAATGATTTAAAGTGACTAGAAATGCCTATATAGCATTATTTTGGTACTAGTCCAAAGTCACTGCATGTAAACCTTAATATTATTACATATTTAGATATATATGATGAAGTGTGATTTTTGAGAGTTGGAATCAACTCAAAAGCTAACTTGGTTGATTTTATAAAATTGTTGCAAGTTGCAAATGCTTTTGTCTTCTTATTTTTATTAGGAGAGATCTATAACTCTAATTGAATTAAATCCAACGGGCTTGGATAGATCATCTTAATAGCTTTCAGGCAAAATTTGTTTCATGCAATTTGGATTTGTCAAACTCCCAGAATTGAATTTTAAACTAGTGGACAGAAACTAGATTTAACTAAAAAGAAAAATCTAGAGTTGAACGGGTGGGCTAGCGCGGGAAAAAACTTGGGCCGGCCCAGTGGCGCTCCGCGGCACGGGGCTTAGATGACAGGGGGGTCCCGCTTGTCATCGGCACTTAACACGCGAAACGGTACGCGCGCTATGGGCAGTAGGATTAGAAGGGCAATCTACGGCCGAGGGTCGTCGTCAACAACGAACAGGTCGCCGGTGAGCTCGAACCCTAGCGGCTCGGTGGGGGTATGCTGGGGATGTACCAGGGCTCCTGCGGGGTCGGCGAGGCGGGCAAACAAAGAGGAAGACGACGGCGAGGCGAGGCGCGATTGCGGCGGAGCTTGGGGTGGTCGCAATCAGCGGCGCCCTTCTCCTCCTGCTGCGGCTGCTCCGGCTCCAATTCCGGCGAGGCAGAGCTCGCCTTGCTCTGGCTAGAGGTGGGTGAGGTTCAGAGAGGTGAGGGGAGTGGAGTGGTGTGGAGAGAAGAGTATGGGGAGGCCTCCTTTTATAGGCCCGACGGTGAGACCGAGTGGGATGGGCAGGCGACGGTGGTGACATTGCTACGGCGGGGTAGAGGCATGGCTGCGGGAGGCGATCGATGTGCGGTTCCCTGGCGGTGCTCTAGGCATTGAATGCGGCCGTAGGGGCGGCGGCATGCGGTCTGGGCGAGGTGGCGCTTTGAGTGGCAGAGGCAGCAGTGTCCACGGCGAGCGGTGGCTGTGAGGCGTTGGGCTGCCAGCAGCGGTGTCTGGGGTGTTTTCCAAGTCGTGGCGGAGCGGCGGGCGAGGGCTGCGGCCAAGGGGCGGTCTGTGCGAGCGGGGACAGAGCGTGCTCTGGTGGCGGCACCGGCATGGTGCGGTGGCACTGGGCGCGTGGTATGCTCAGTGGTCCACTGCAGGGCTGGGCTCGGACAGGGGAAAAAGGGTGGCGGTGAGGTGTGAGCTACCTCCTAGACATGGAGAGAGAGGCGGGAGAGGGCTTCTGCGGTGAGTGCACGTTCGGCCGACGAGAGGTGGCTCGGCATGGCTGTGCAGTGCAGCTAGGAGGTAGGGGAGATGCTGGTGTGGGTCTGGTCAGGCTTGAGGGGGATAAGATGATCAAATCCCTTCAAAATTGCTAGACAAAATCAGCCCAAAACAGTATTAGTTAGGCGACAATGATCTTGCCAGCAAGGTGTTTGACAAAATGGTCGAAAGAGAAAAAGTTTTGAATTTTGGTTTCCAAATTTTTGAGTGATCTCCACTAGTGCTAGGTAGTGTCTGGTTACAAGGGTTTTGAAAGTGGAGGTCAAATAGAGGGGTTTTGAAATAGGGGTGATCTATGCATATGCATTAGATTCAATTTTCAAATGCTATTTAAAATAAGTAAAAAAATGTTTTTAGCAGATCAAAAGGTGGGCCTTGGGACCTCATTATGTGTACTAGCAAGGGGTACAAAGATCAAGAATTGTTTCTGTTAAGAAATGAGTGCTAGGAACACTCAAAGTAGTGTAGTGGATTAAAATGGCCAAAATGACCATTCCTCCTTTTCAATTCTTTTTTATTTGATTTTTTTAGGAAAGTTTGGGAATGATGTAGATCATGTTTAAATCACCTAAGAAACATTTTACAAGCATTAGATCACTCAATCATGGCAATTCAAACAACTCCTATTTTAAAGGCACACATATATGAATGCTTTCATTTTAAATTTGGAAAAGTTTTTGTTAACCCCATTTTTGGTTGATTTGATCTTGATAAGCTGGGATTGAAGTTTTGGGATGTTACAATGGACCACCAAAAAACCGCTACCCATGTTCTCTGCGCCATTCTGAGAGTGTACCAGAGCGTCGGTGTCGACCAGAGCGCACACACCGCGCCTCGCCCTCTCCGCGTGTGCACACGCTCGCCATGACCTTAGCTATCTCCCAGACATGCTTGTTTGCCGCCACGCGACCCATAGCCACTTTGCGCCGTCTCGAACGTTGTCGCTCCCACGCAGAACACCGCCTACACCCGACCATTCTCGACCTCCCCTTTCCACGCCTTTAAGCCCGTTACAACCGCTAGGGTGGACCGCGTCGCCCCCTACCCTCAGCCATGCCGCTAGCTCGACGTAGCATCATCGCCGGAGGAGCCAGCCCATGCCGCAATGCCGCTCTCGCCTGTGTATAAATAGAGGCCGCCCTAGCCTCCATTCTCCACACCATCACACTCCCCACTCCTCATAGAGCCTCCCAGACCCTTCCCTAGAGCAAGGCGAGCACCAGCCCGACGGAATTTGGCTGGAGTCCGCCGTTGAAGAGGAGAAGAGTAGCCGTTGATTGAGCCGCCCCAGGAGCCGCCATGACCACCATTTGAACCGTCATCATCGACAATGTCGTTCGCTCCCATCAGCGACCCTCGCTGGAGCCCTCATGAGCCTCACACGACCCCTAGCGCCGAGTTAGGGTTAGAATCTCGCCAGAGTTGTTCGTCGTAGACGATGAACCTCAGCTGTTAGATCACACTCTAATCGTAGGGCCTAGATTGAAACGTACCGATTCGGGTTAGATGAGCCACTGACTAGTGGGACCCCCCCTGTCAGCAGCCCGCTGCGCCAGCACAGTGCAGCTGGGCCGGCCCATTTACTTTCCCACGTAGGCCTGTAAGTTCAAATAGGAAGTTTTCCATTTTAGTTAAAACTAGATTCTGTCTGTAGATTTAAAAATCAATTCAAAGAGATTCACTGAACCAAATTGCATGAGTCCAATTTTGTTATAAAGATATTCAAATTATCTATCCAAGACCATTAGATTCAAACCATTTGAAATTATAGATCACCTATAGTAAAAATAACAAGACAGAGACTTTTCCAACTTCAAATATTTTTCAAAAATCAACCATAAATTCTTTTGAGTTGATTCCAACTCTCAAAAATCACATTTGACAAGATCTATCTGAATATGTAAAAATATTTAAGTTTGCATGCAGTAACCTTTGACTAGTACTAAAAGAATGCTATATAGGCATTTCTAGTCACTTTAATTTTATTAAATAGTATTTTTAAACTTCGTAAAATATGACCAACACTTTAAATCACATTCCCATATATTAGAATATGTGGTGATGACATGTGTTAACAGTATCCCATATTTTAATTGGAGAATATTAAATCTTAAGTATTTTCAATGAGTAGAAATTACTTTCTAAAAATAAAATAAATAAGACTAGGTATTTATTTCATGTGATGTTTGTGATGATGCTAGATCATCTAGTGTGAACCTTAGTTTTCTAAATAGAAATAGTTAAGTATTGTTTGCTGATTGTGTACCTCGTATTCATTTATAGACGATAGTATCGACCCGGGATACGAGGAGGAGGAGTACTACCAAGAAGAAGACGAAGAAAACTTCAATCACTGCACTACTCAAGGCAAGCCTAACACTACGAGTTAACTATGCAAGCCATCCTTGCAATATAAACTACATGAGATGCATTAGGATTGCTTGGTTATACAACTTTGATTATACCAATCCGAAGTTTTACTTGCAAGTTTATTCTTTTACTTTTACCAAAGTTCTTTACTTTTAAATAGTGATTTGTGAGTATTGGAACAATAGTATAGATACCGTAAAGTGTATAAAACTAGGCCTAGCTAGTTATACTTAGATGTCATCAAAAATCATAACACTAGAGTTGGATATTTACACTTGATTAGCACCCCTCATTAGTGAATACCCTCAACTTTAGTGGATAGTGCTAAGCATAAAAGTTGATCACTTTAGATGGGAATACTTGGTGAAAATGATTATGAAAACCTTGGAATGATGATTCATTCTATTGAAATGTTTTGACATGTGTTATGAACACAAAAGGATTTGATGATGAAACTTGTTGAGGCATGAGCCTTAGCCCTTTACGAAAACTAATGGTTGGGTTTGGATGCGATACCATTCCAATTTTACCGGACAACCCCAATACCTGAATTGGGTAGGCTTAGCCGGATGTTTATATGCCTTAGTATAGGTTCCCTTGCGGAAGAGTTTGAGATGAGGCTACCTCGTGATGAATGTCCACCTATGCACTGCCTAGGATGGCAGATGGCCATGGCTGGGAGGCCAAGCTCATAGGGGAGGTTCCTATACTAGAGTGTGTAGTTGAAAGGTTATGATTGATTATCCGCATACTAAGTTTGATGATTCAGGGTTATCTCTGACGGATGTATCGAATTTTGTGGTGAAAGTGTACCACCTCTGCAGAGTGTCAAACTATTCGAATAGCCGCGTCCGCAGTCATGGACAGTTGGAGTAGCCATACTATTCCAGCGTCAGATGTTTTCAAAATGACTTGTGAATTGAACTATGACTTTGGTTTGACCACAACAGGGTTGTGGACATGAAAACTAGGTTCCCACTTAAGTGCTTTAGAACATTAAATTAGTTTTCTTTACTTCTAAACTCAGTTTGAGATAAACTTGGCTTTTTGCAAATAAACCTAGAGCTTAAGATTCCTGCTAGAACTACCTTACTTGTTCGTGATAGTTTGCGAGTACTTAAAGAGTACTCATGGCTTTGTCCCTGGCTATTCTTGTGTCCAGAATATGAGGAGGGCTACCAGGATGATGGACAGCAGGAGGTCTACGACAACTAGGATCATCTCCCATCGTCAGCATTGCATGTGACCCTGAAGATGGAGCCCCTACTACGTTTAAATTCCGCTGCTTGATTTGTATTAAGACTGTATCATGAGATCCTTTATTTGTAAAACCTTTATTATGGTTTGTAATGGATGATGTACTGTGGTACCACTTTCGTTATGTCTCACAAAAATGGTAATCCTGGGATTGTGAGGTATGGCATAACAGGCATCTGGGATTAAAAATCCGGGTGTTGACTCACATGATACGCACATTCCAAATGCATAACCTCAAACTCCAAGTTCTCAGTTTGGCAGTTATCCCTTGTGTCGAGTAACACATCAAACCAGACCTCGCCAATGGGCTCACATGAGTTATCTAGCACAACGCCATGGAAAGTTGTCCTTGTCGCTTGGACGTTTTCTCCGATATTCCTAACTTGGGCATAGTATCCTTCCACATGATGTTGATGCTAATGCCATTGTCTATCAGCACCTTAGAGCATCTCACATTGATATTCAGCCCAAAGAATGTTGGGTCCAACACCAGTGCATATGATCCAGGACTCGGCATGAGCCTGGGGTGATCCCTGATGCTCCAAGTGATTTCATGTTCTTCCCATGGCATATACCTCCTCATAGCCGGCATAACTGTATTCACCTCCATATGTCGGCACTGCAAGCTGTCAGTTTCCTCTATGGTGAACACACAGTAAGTCTGGTGATGCTCTCTATATTCATTCCTCCCATCATTGCCATGATACCCTTGGTCTTGCTGTTGCTCATTATTCACCTGATGCATTGCATCCCTTCTCTCATGGTTCTCATACCTCGGTGGAGGTGGTGGTAACATCATCTGCGGTCTATTTCCCCCAGCATGCTGCTGCTACCGAGGTGCATCATTCTGAGGTGCTTCGTGCTGAGTTCAATCATGCTGAGGTGCATTGTGCCGAGGTGCCTAGGCATTCCTCGAGCAACTTTTTGCTCTATTTTCCTCATCCATTCATATTGCCGGGTCGTATGATTCACCAGGTTACTCGGATTTGGTGTGTGGAACTTGCACGGCTGATCCACCATAGACTCATATGTGTATCTAGGCATGTCCTTCTTTTCTTGCCACTGTTTCTTCTACTCTGGCATCCAAGTTTTCTTGCCATCACTCCTTTGTTGCCACTGTTGTCCTCCAGTTTTCTAACACTGACTAGTGCTGGCATTTGGCTGATTTTGATCGACGGCCACAACTTGCTGCGAGCTGTACTAGTAATCCGGCCACTCATCCCACCTTTTACCTCGAAAATCATTCCTCCAGGATCACCCGGAACCATCTTTGTTGTAGTACTCCTCATTTGACTCACTTGACATTAGCAGAGGTTGGCTTGGATCACCCAAGGCATATGAATCAGCGATCCGAATCGTTTCTACAAATGTAGTTGGCATATCTCACTACAACCTTTGCCACAACATACTCTCATACCTACATCCTTGGGAGAACCACGCAATAGCTTGTGACTCATTCACCCTTTCACAAGAATTGCGCACATTTCACCACCGAGTCAAGAACTCCTAGTCTGGCTGATTCGGTCTTTTCTTGCAGAGTGCCAAAGTTTGTGGCCTATTCGGCCGCTTGTACATGCTTGAGAAGTTGCTGGTGAAGAACTCCTCAAAGTCCAACCAATAGTTAATACTTTCTGGTGGCAAATTGCTTAACCAGACCCTTGTTGGTCCTTCCAACATCTGAGGCACATACCTCACAGCCTATCTCAAGTTGCCCATGGCAACGTTCACTGTAGTTGCATAGTTAATGAGCCAATCATTCGGCTTGGTGTTGCCTTCATATGTCTTTGTTCCCCTAGCCAACTGAAAGTTCAGCATAAGCGGCTCTCTCATGATCCAAGGTCCAAAGCATGCCGGACCCGGAGTACCTTGTACCTCAATCATCTCCGACCTATAGATTCGGTCCAACTTAAGCCTTGCATCATCTGGCTGCAAGTTACTGTTTCCCAATCTCGATCCGACCACATGATGCTCTAGCCTTGGAAACCCAACATCGACCATCAGCGAATAACCATCATTGTATCTATCATGACCCGATGAGCATATTGCTGCTGCATTGTTGGGCCAGCACTTGTCTACTGCCGAGGTACATATTGCTGCTGCTATTGCCGAGGTGGGAATTGCCATGCTCCTGCCGAGTTACGCTATGCAGAATTGTCGTTGCTAGCGTTTCCTTGACCGGCATTGCCTTGGTCATGGTTACCTCGGCCAACTTCACCCTGGCTGGCACTGTGACCATCCTCATCAACTTGTACTGTTTTTCCTTTGCCTGCCCTTACAGGGTCATACGGGACCATATGTTTGTCTTTTCCTCATCAATGTCCACTTCCTCTCTTCTAGGGCCATCATGAGGTGATGATGCAGCTCCACCGAATGAACTAAGTTTGGTCCTCCTGGTATCCGCGGGTTTGCTTTGAGTATATCCTCATTCTACTTATTCGCGACTCTCACTAAGTGTTTTACTCTCTCCTGCTGCCTCTCACGGGCTTCTGTGATTAGACCCTCTAACTCGAACAATGCCGCCTCTGCAGCCCTGATACATTGCAAATGTATCTATAATTTTTGATGTTCCATGCTTGGTTTTATCCACTTTCTTGTGTTTTGTCCACACTTTGGAGTACTTTAATATGATTTCTTGGACTAACCTATTAACAAGAGCCACAGTGCCAGTTGCCTGTTTTCTGTTGTTTTTGGTTCCAGGAAAGTCAGAAAATGAATATTCTCGGAATTGGACGGGACAAAAGCTAAAGTGCCTATTTTACCGGAAGTCATCTGGAGCCAAAATACGAGACGAAGAGGAGCCAGGGGGCCACCACACCACCTGGCCGCACGGGCTAGGCCTGGCCGCGCCAGGGGGTGGTGTGGCCAGCCCAGGCACCCCCTCGACCTCCCTCTTCGCCTATAAGTTGCCTTCGGACCTAAAAACTCAAGGGGGGGGGTCGATGTATTTCCAGAAGGAGTTCCGCTCTGCCGCCACCATCAGATTCCACGAAATAGTACCAGAAACTCCGTTCTGGCACCCTGCCGGGACGGGGAATAGGAGGAGATCATCGCCATCATCATTTACCATCGCTTCTCCATCGACCGTCCATGTTTCCCCCATCTATGAGTGAGTAATACCCCGTTGTAGGCTATGGGGATGGTAGGGATTGGATGAGATTGTTCATGTAATGGCATCAGATTGTTAGGGCATGGTGCCTAGTATCTTTTATTAGTGCTTTATGACTTTGTTGCAACTTGTTATGCTTAATGCTTGTCACTAGGGCCTGAGTGCCATGATTTCAGATCTGAACATGTTATTGATTCATTATGATAGTATTGTTTATGGTCTTATCTGCAAGTTGTATACACACGTTGTTGTCCCGAACCAATGGCCCCGAAGTGACAGAAATCGGGATAACCAGAGGGAATGGCTTTGATGTGAGGATCACATGTGTTCATGGAGTGTTAATGCTTTGCTCCGGTGCTCTATTAAAAGGAACACCTTAATTGCCAGTAGTTCCCTTGAGGCCCCGCTGCAAACGGGCTGGTAGGACAAAAGATGTTGTGCAAGTTCTCATTGCGAGCATGTATGACTATATATGGAACACATGCCTAGGATTATCTAGTACTTGGATGCTTTATCTTATTTATCTGCAATTGCCCTATGTTCTGATTGCTATGTGAATTGGCTTGTCCATGCAATGCCCGTCCATCCATCCCTATGCCTACCGCACTTGAATCCTATTGTTTACTACTATTGTCATTGTTGTCTTTACTTTACTACTGCTGTTGCTTTGCTATTCCTACTACAAAACTATTGCTACTGATAAACTGCTGTGAGCAAGATTGTTTCCAGGTGCAGCTGAATTGACAACTCAGTTGTTAAGGCTTATAAGTATTCTTTGGCTCCCCTTGTGTCGAATCAATAAATTGTGTTTCACTTCCCTCAAAACAACTGCGATACACCCCCTATACTTGTGGGTCATCAAGACTAGTTTCTGGCACCGTTGCCGGGGAGCATAGCTTTATTTATCAAGTCCACTTGGAATCACTATTGTTCAAGCTAAGTTTATTTTCTCCTTGTTTTCTTGTTTCTTTATCAAAAATAAAAAAAAGTAGTTCCTACTCTAGTTGTTATTTTCGTTAGTCTGTTATTGTGTTCCTTTATCATGCTTGTTGTCAATGGTTGGTTTCTTTGAAACGGAATCTTATTGGCAAGGTAGGTTCATGGAAGATCAAAAATATTATTATAAGGAACACCGCTTGTCACAAAAAGGGAAACACTTATGGTAACAAATTGATAAATTGTATACCATTGCTAGAAACGTGTGCTCTACTTACAATGTTACTTATTGCTGTGATTAATCTCGTTGCAGAAAGAGGTATAAACACCTCCCTTTTCAATGTGAGTATAATGATAATGATACCATATCTTCTTATGCTAAAGGAATTTATGACTTTTATGATGCAGAACAAATTGAAGAATTTATTGCTTGGAAGGGTGCTTTTGAACTTGCTAGTTTGCTTGAAAATATTGATGATTCACCTTACAAATATGAGGTTTATGGTTTACTTAAATTTTGCTTTGATAATTACAAGGACGAAAATGGCTATATTCTTGAATATATTAATAGATGCTTTCCACAAATGGAAGAGACTAATGCCTTGTAGGATCCTATGGAAGAAGAAATTGATGAACCTGAAATATCTTTAGATGAAAAAGAGGAGGAGAGTGATGAACAAAAGGAGGAAGAATGGATTAGCTACACATGCCTACCTTCTAATGAGAGTAACTATTTATCCCTTACATTATTTGATTGTCCCCTTTCTTACTAAAGAAGGATGAATGTTATGTTCCTGAGGATTCTTCTGAAGATGTTTATAATAAAGCTCTAGTGCTTGTAGATCATGAAAAGCATGCTTTATGTGATAGTTATATTGTTTAGTTTATTCATGAGGCTACTGAAAATTATTATGAGAGAGGAAAATATGGTTGTAGAAGTTTTCATGGTATTGAAACACCTCTGTATGTGCTGGAAGTTTTGAAGTCACTCTTGTTTTATCTTCCTATGCCTGTCACTTTGTTCTTTGTGAATTTATTTGCATACAAGATTCCTATGGATAGGAAGTGGGTTAGACTTAAATGTGTTTTGAATTTGATTCTTGATGATCTCTTTTAATTCAACTCATATTTCTTATGTGAGCATCCTCTCAAACTATTATGCCTGAAGATTATAATATGTCTATTATTCTTGGGAGACCTTTTATTAAATACTGCATGAGCTGTTATTAATTGTAATCAAGGGAAGGTGTCATTCAATGTTAATGACAAGGAACATACTGTCTATTTCCCGAAGAAGATTGATAGGGCCTATGGTTTTGAATTCAATTGAACATGTTGAGGGCATTCAAGTTGGAGAAATATATTGTCCCATACCAAGATAAAAATTTGAAACTATTATGATCGGGACCATTGCTATCAAGGTTGAGGTAACATAATCATTAGTGGAATACAAAGTTTTGTTTCATATGAAATTGTTTTGGTAACAAGACCTAATCAACCTTGTTAACAAAAGGATTTCATTGAACAAAACAATGTTTTCACCATGATTATCTCCGCTTACTTCTATTCAATCCATTTTAGTTTTTGCTTATGCCTAACTTAAAGGCGTTAAAGAAAAGTACTTATTGGGAGATAACCCAAAAGTTTTAGATGAGTCTTGGAAGTTATTACTTCAGTAATAACCGCTCCTTATCCTTTTTATTTGCTTTTTGTGCCAAGAGTAACCTCTAATGAGAGAGAAGTAATGATTGGAAAAGTTGCTGTCCCGAAACAGATTTTTGTGCTTCACCGTAAAAATTCGTGTAAACTCTCTGAACGTCTTTTTGAGGGTGAATTTTTGTGCTTCTGCCCCAGGTTGTTGTATAACTTTCGCTAGTTCAACACTTTTTTATTTGAGAAACAGAAGGTCTTCGAAAAAATTCGTCTTTACCTGCTGGTCTGTTTTGACAGATTTCTGCCATTTTCTGCATTTGCTTCTTATTGGTTCCTTTTTGAGTTCTTTTGGGGAATTGAGCTTTTTGAGGGAAGTGCTACAGTAGCTAGTGTTTGAATGGAAGTTTATTTGGTGTTAGAACTGAACCTTAAGATTTATTTATCTTGAGTGCACTAATGTTGCTAATAAAGATTGTGTGAAGTTTTGTATGAAGGAAAAATTTCAGGTGTATGGAAGGAATGAGTAAGGAGATGAAGGATGGACTAAATCTCAAGCTTGGGGATGCCACGCGTGTCACCCCAAGAAATATCCAGGAAGTACAAGCGTCAAAGCTTGGGTATGCCCAAGGCATCCCCCTCTTCATCAATAAAAATCCCAGGTTTCTTCCAAACGCTTCATTTTTATTGTTTCATGCATAGTTGTGTTGTTCTTGGAGCGTCTTCTTTTTGTTTTCTTTTTGGTATTTGTTTGCTTTTTTTGCTTAGTCTGCTGAATAAATTGGTTGGACCCCCTCTTTCATACATTGGTCTTCAAATAGTTTGGTTTGGTTTGGAAAAGAGTAGGAAAGCTCATGCTTAAGTGCTAAAGAGAGCTTGTTTTTGACTGTGGCCTATGCTTTCTCATGCCATGCTTGATATTGTTTTGGCTTTATGCTTAGTATTCTTTGTTGTGTTATGACTTGTTATAAACAATTGAGATTGCTTAATGTGCCTTGGAAGAATCATGCGTTGTTTTAGCATATTAAAGGATAGTATTGTGGTATTCTCCTTTGATGTTTTATTTGGGTTGACTTGGCACATGCTCACACCATGTTATGTCTATCCCAAGTCACCATAAGCCTTTATGATACTTTAGTTTTAAACTTGTAGTATCACTTTATGCTTTGATTAATGATGTTTTGTCGCTCTGCATGATTATGGCCATTATTGCTCTCTCGTTTGTCGCTCCCTTACTATTGCTAGCCTTCACTTTCACTGAGTATGTTTTACTCAAGTTTCCAACTCCCTAAACCAAATATTTCCAAAGTGTCCACCATACCTACCTATTAACATCATTTGCTACTTCCGTGCATATTCAATATGCCTTGTTTTCTTCCGAATAAAATGTTTGCTTGTTATGAGAAAGTTAGTTAGTAAAGCTCTCACGAACTTGATGGCACACTTTATTTTCTTGCATTTAATAAACCTGAACCATTGCATCCTTCTTTGTTGCGTATATGCTTGCGCTTTATAAGTTGAAGTTAGCAGAACCATGTATCATGGGGAACGCTTTCAACATTGCATTGGTACTTAGTACCTCGTTGATATCATGTTCTTTTGCTTATGGATCCCGGCGGTGTGAAATAAAAGTGGAACTTGTAAGATCATGGAGTTTGTATGTATGTTAGAGAAACGCCTGGGCCGCTAGCCTAAGCCATGCCTAATCATGGTGGAAACTTGCAGCATAACCATAATGAGCATTCTATGAAGCATCCTCAATAAAAATCTATGCACATAGTAAATAAAAAGATTGCTGAGATGCTCATTGTGTGCTTGCCTTGTCATTTTGATTATGGGATAACTCCTGTATCATGTCCAAGGGGTACCCTGTTAGCGGTTCTTTATGATACATATGTACTTACAATGACAAGATCTTACTTGTGACTAAAGTTGAGTAGCATGAGGTTCGGTCTTCGTAAGTAAGGGCATGAGATTTTGGTTTATAACTTGTCAAGCATATCCACTTAGTTGTGTCACTTTAACCTTAATCACCTTCAAGATGCTTATGATAGGGGCAATGAGAGCTGAAAGCTATAAGTACCATAATTTTTGGAGGCTCTTTATGAGACTTGAATCCCTACTTCCTTCTATGAAGGCCTTTCGTCCACTATTATATTGAGTCTCCACCTATCTTTATGCACCTACTTTGAGAGCATAGTGGCCATTCTTAGTTCTATGTGCATTGTCCCAAGACTAGTTGATTGACGCATAACTTGATATTGCTTGTTTTAAACTATTTGTATCTAGTCACTCTTATGAACTTTGAAGGTGTCCTATGCATTTATATTTGCTACTCTATGAGGGACAAGCTGAATACTATTATGCTATGTTTTCTTTATGTGAAACAAACAAACGTCTTGCAAAGCATTGTTATTCATGAATCCTTTGTTTGTGCCTTTTCATGTTACATCATAGTTTCTTTGTCTTATTGCTAGAACTTTGTCTTTCATGTTATGATTGAAGTACTATGATCCCAGCTTTGAATGTTTTACAAATACTTTGATCGAGTCTTTGACGGTGCATGTCACCTCAAAAATTATTCTTTCTTTTTATCACTTACCTACTCGAGGACGAGCAGGAGTTAAGCTTGGGGATGTTGATACATTGAAAATGTATATATAATTTTTGATGTTCCATGCTTGGTTTTATCCACTTTCTTGTGTTTTGTCCACACTTTGGAGTACTTTTCATATGATTTCTTGGACTAACCTATTAGCAAGAGCCACAGTGCCAGCTGCCTGTTTTCTGCTGTTTTTGGTTCTAGGAAAGTCAGAAAATGAATATTCTCGGAATTGGACGGGACAAAAGCCAAAGTGCCTATTTTACCGGAAGTCATCTAGAACCAGAATACGAGACAAAGAGGATCCAGGGGGCCACCACACCACCTGGTCGCACGGGCCAGGCCTGGCCGCGCCAAGGGGTGGTGTGGCCAGCCTAGGCACCCCCTCGGCCTCCCTCTTCGCCTATAAGTTGCCTTCGGACCTAAAAACTCAGGGGGTTCGACGTTTTTCCAGAAGGAGTTCCGCTCCGCCGCCACCACCAGATTCCATGAAATAGTACCAGAAACTCGTTTTGGCACCCTGCCGGGACGGGGAATAGGAGGAGATCATCGCCATCATCATTTACCATCGCTTATCCATCGACCATCCATGTTTCCCCCATCTATGAGTGAGTAATCCCCCGTTGTAGGCTATGGGGATGGTAGGGATTGGATGAGATTGTTCATGTAATGGCATCAGATTGTTAGGGCATGGTGCCTAGTATCTTTTATTAGTGCTTTATGACTTTGTTGCAACTTGTTATGCTTAATGCTTGTCACTAGGGCACGAGTGCCATGATTTCAGATCTGAACATGTTATTGATTCATTATGATAGTATTGTTTATGGTCTTATCTGCAAGTTGTATACACACGTTGTTGTCCGGAACCAATGGCCCCAAAGTGACAGAAATCGGGATAACCGGATGTAATGGCTTTGATGTGAGGATCACATGTGTTCACGGAGTGTTAATGCTTTGCTATGGTGCTCTATTAAAAGGAGCACCTTAATTGCCAGTAGTTCCCTTGAGGCCTCGCTGCAAACGGACTGGCAGGACAAAAGATGTTGTGCAAGTTCTCATTGCGAGAACGTATGACTATATATGGAACACATGCCTAGGATTATCTAGTACTTGGATGCTTTATCTTATTTATCTGCAATTGCCCTATGTTCTGGTTGCTATGTGAATTGTCTTATCCATGCAACGCCCGTCCATCCATCCCTATGCCTACCGCACTCGAATCCTACTGTTTACTGCTATTGTCACTGCTGTCTTTACTTTACTACTGCTCTTACTTTGCTATTCCTACTACAAAACTGTTGCTACTAATAAACTGTTGTGAGCAAGATTGTTTCCAGGTGCAGCTGAATTGAAAACTCAGCTGTTAAGGCTTATAAGTATTATTTGGCTCCCCTTGTGTCGAATCAATAAATTGGGATTCACTTCCCTCGAAAATACTGCGATACACCCCCTATACTTGTGGGTCATCAAGCCCTAAGGTTCTTTACCAGGGTAATGTACCTCTCCAGCCCTGCTATCACTAGTGTAGCTGTTTTCCCTAGCTTAGGCACATAATCCTTGTCTATCTGAGTAATCAAGTTTCTATCTCTAATTTTTACTCCATCCAAACGGTTTGCTTTTGTGTACTCATGCAAGGTGATGTTCAGTGACTGTTGTAACTCAGCTACTTTTTTTTGCCTCAGCTAACATTTTTTGCCTAGTCTCCTCTAGCTTAGCTTGTGCCTGAGCCAGATCTACTACAGGTGCTATGGGACTAGCTAAGCTATCTATTGCCTGATGCCCTACATTCTCTAGACCTTGCCTGCTTTGGTGTAGCGTCCGGATCTGGTGCCAGATCCTTGCTTGCTCCTGCATCTGGCGATGTCATGATAACCTCAACACAGCTAGAGGGGCGAGTGATACGCGAGCCACGAGCCATGCTGAGGGGTGGTTCGCCTCCCTCGACGATGTGTTGTGGGTGAACAGAGGACTTGTCGACACCGACATAGATCTTGCGGGCGCCAAGGTCGATGAAGAGGCCGTTGCGCGGTCGAGGGCACATGCCGAAGCTACCAACATTGTCGCTGACCTAGTCCAACGCTCCAAAGCGCTGAACGAGCCTGGAGACGATGCATTCGCCGATGACGATGATGTTTCCCCTCTGGATCTTCACTCCTGCTAGCGCCGCTAGCCCCACGGTGGGCGCCAACTGTCGTGGTGGTGGCACGGCCGATGCCATGTATAGGCTAAAGATGGGGCCAATGAGTACTAGAGGTATCCAGGGAGGGATAGTGTGGTGATTCCACACACATATGCTTGTATTTATCTCTTATCAATGGTGGATTACAAGGGCTCCTTGAGTTGTTCGTGGGAAGGAGGCTACTGCTCTTACTACCCACTACTACCTCACTGGGGTTTTCCCTTAGTAAAAATGGCTGAACATCTCTATGGAGACCATGCTCCTCCTTATATAGGGGGCTAGGTTACAAGTTAGGGCATACGTGGAAGGCATATTCTCTGAATATTCCTCTCCCAAAATAGCAAACGGTGCTCCTCTTTTCGCTGTCTAAGCTAATCTAGACTCAGGGCATAAGCCTCATTGAGCCCCTCTACAGCGTGGCGTCTGCTGACATAGCCAACTTCACCCGACATGGGAAACATCACCTTTGTCGGCCTGTACTCGCTGGTCCATCCCTTTGTCCGATGTGCTCATGCTATAGTGGAGAGAGAAAACCTTTGACCAAGAAGATTCCTTCCTTCCCTTGTAAGCCAAGTGGTAACCCGGCTTGGGCCTCGTTAACTCGGCCATGTGGGTACCTGCAAACAAGTTACAAAAGGCTAGCCGACATATGTTTTATGTCGGCCGGGTTAACGTTAGATGAACATCCTTCGGGTCGGGTCATACTGTAAGTCATCTTGCCTTGAGATGACTCGGCCGGCTAACGTTTTGACCTTGTTGTACCTCGGCTAACATGGCCATTATACCCCGGCGTGACCCTACCCAGGGTTATCCCCCCAACATCGTCTAAAAAATCACCTTCTGGTATGTCGGAATAGTCCGGCTCGTCAATGGACTCCCCACTGTCACCATGGTAGGGACTGATATCCCCGTTCGCCTATGTGTTGGACTCGTTAATGGAGGTGCACTGATCAGAGTAGCCGCGTGGCATTTTTGTGTGTGCGGTGGCTTGGCCGGCCAAAAGGGACAGGGAGAGACAGAGAGAGTTCTTCGCTGTCTGCGTCGTGCCTTGATGGGAGAGGTGGTCGTTGTTGATGGCCGCTTAAAAAGGCTCGCTCGAGACATCTAGGAGTTTCCACGTGCCGTAGGAGCAGGCTGGCAGTTCCGTTCCATTGTTTTTTTATAAAAGTTCCCTTCCATCGTTTTTTTACAAGAGTTCCCTTCCATCATTGAAACAAGATCGAACGGTTGGTACTCCTTTGCCCGGAGAGCATCAATAGCAAGGATATTTCAAGTACCACCACATGTTGGGGAGGTTTTTGCACATAACAACAACCATAGTCCTTTTCAACACAAAATACAGACATTTTCTGTAATCGTTGCACATAATACATAACCAGTCATTGAAGGTTTCTTAGTTTTTTTATGGGAAACGTTTCATAGTTAATTAGATAATATAGTACTAACATATCATTTTTATCTAAATTAATAATAGGTAAAGCTCAAAAATTAATTATAATTTTGAGCCGCATCCATAAAGTATCTGGTATATTTTTGGTTCATGTAAGTTGTATCATTTAGAAATCAACCTATTAGTAGGTACCTAATACCCGACATGCTCTAGAGAAATGATATATATATTGTATAATGATGGAAAGTGTATTTTGAGGTTTATGCATAGCATTCATTATGCTAAAGACTATATCAATAGAATCTTCTAAATGTTAGAGTGGAAGGAAAATCCATCGGTTAGCGATGTTGGGTTTTCCAGTCTTGATCCAATAGTTAAATTTCAAAGTTATTCGTACAGTATATACTGGGGTAAGCTAAGATAGTTAAATGTATAACATATCATTATAATCTTTGTAGTTTCTGAATAGCGTTCATTGTGCTAAGGACTATCGATAGAATCTTCTACGTGCTAGAATGGAAAAAAAAGATCTAAAAGAGATAAAATTATTGGGATTTGCCAGTCTTGATTCATTTTCATTGTTCAAAGTTACTCGTACATTATATAGTGGTAATATTTGCTAGAAGCAATGCGCTACTTCCTACTAGTAAAAGGCACATGCCACACTCGTATATTTGATGTCTACAGACTTCTATTCTTGTAGACAGTTGTTGGGCCTCCAAGTGCAAAGGTTTGTAGAACAGCAGCAAGTTTTCCCTTAAGTGGATCACCCAAGGTTTATCGAACTTAGGGAGGAAGTGGTCAAAGGTATTCCCTCTCAAGCAACCCTGCAATCAAGATACAAGAAGTCTCTTGTGTCCCCAACACACCCAATACACTTGTCAGGTGTATAGATGCACTAGTTCAGCGAAGAGATAGTGAAATACTAGTGGTATGGATAATTATAAGTTGTAATGGTGATAGAAAATAACTTGATGGCGTGGAAAAGACTAAAGTAAAACTGAAATAAAGATGGAGGCAAGCAAACATGTAACAGATCTAGTAGCAAATGGTGTTTCAGTGCTTAGAAACAAGGCCTAGGGATCATACTTTCACTAGTGAACACTCTCATATAAATATCTTCTCTTTATGATACTACTCTCTGGTTGGACACTCTAATTGATGGTAGGGCTATAACATCACACCTCAAAGTAAGCCTTTCCCATCTAGATAACCCCACACAGTCACCTTGAGCACTAGATGGTTCCAACAAACACCACAATTTCATAAAGACATCCAACTCCAAATATAACTCATACCAAGTATTTAGAATCTCTAGCCTAAGTGCCACCATGGTGTGCACGCTGTCACTTTCACACACATGGGGAGGGAAGAGATCTATTAAAGAACTTGAGTAGAAAGGTAGATCTCTAGATTACAAGCTCATGATCACAATATGATCATGCATAGAGAGAGAGATGAACACATAGCTACCGGTAGAACCCTTAGCCTCGAGAGAGAACTACTCCCTCCTCATCATGGGAATCAGCAATGGTGATGGATATGGTGGTGGAGATTGATGGAGATGGCTCCGGGGCACTTCCCCATCCCGGCAGGGTGCCAGAACAAAGACTTTCTGTCCCCCGAATCTCCCCTTCGGTGGCGGCGGCGCTGCGGAACTTTTCGTGGCTGGAGGCTTGACTATTTAGGGTTTTGGTATTAGGAGGCTCTTATAGGCGAAGGAGGCAAGGTCGATGGCCAGACAGGGGGCCCACACAATGCCCTGGCGTGGCCTAGGCTGGCCCACGCCAAGGGGGTGTGGCCAACCTGTGGCCCCTCTCCGACTCTTATTTCTGGCTCCGTGAGTCTTCCGCGAAAATAGTAACTTTGGCTTTTGTCCCGTCCAATTCCGAGAATATTCATTTTCTGACTTCCAGGAACCAAAAATAGCAGAAAACAGGCAACTGGCACTACGGCATCTTGTTAATAGGTTAGTCCAAGAAATCATATGAAAAGTACTACAAAGTGTGGACAAAACATAAGAAAGTAGATAAACCCAAGCATGGAACATCAAAAATTATACATTTGAAATGTATCAACATCCCCAAGCTTAACTCCTGCTCGTCCTGGAGTAGGTAAGTGATAAAAGGAAGAATAATTTTTTAGGTGACATGCACCATCAAAGACTTGATCAAAGTATTTGTAAAACATTCAAAGCTGGGATCATAGTACTTCAATCATAACATGAAAGACAATGTTCTAGCAATAAGACAAAGAAACTATGATGCAACATGAAAATGCACAAACAAAAGGTTCATGAATAACAATGCTTTGCAAGACGTTTGTTTGTTTCACATAAAGAAAACATAGCATAATAGTATTCATCTTGTCCCTCATACATTAGCAAAATATAAATTCATAGGACACCTTCAAAGTTCATAAGAGTGACTAGATACAAATAGTTTAAAACAAGCAATATCAAGTTATGCATCAATTAACTAGTCTTGGGACAATGCAGATAGAACTAAGAATGGCCACTATGCTCTCAAAGAAGGTGCATAAAGATAGAAGGTGGAGACTCAACATAAAAGTAAAAGAAAGGCCTTCATAGAAGGAAGTAGGGATTCAAGTCTCAAAAAGAGCTTCCAAAAATTATGGTACTTATAGCTTTTAGCTCTCATTGCCCCTATCATAAGCATCTTGAAGGTGATTAATGTTAAAGTGAACAAACTATGGTGTACATGCTTGACGAAGTATAAGTTAGAAATCTCATGTCCCTTTAATACGAGCGGCGCTCCTCATGCTACTGAAGTTGAGTCACCGGTAAGTTCTTGTCATCGTAAGTACATGTGTATCATAGAGAAGCGCCAACGGGGTACCCCTTGCCCGATGATACGGAAGAATCCCCATATCAAAATGACAAGGCAAGCAGACAATGAGCATCTCAGCAATCTTCTTATTTACCATGGGAATATGGTGCTTTTTTTCTCTCTTTCCTCTTTTCATAATCTCTTTTTTTTCTCTTTCTCTCTTTTTCTCAATATAGGACTCTTTTTTATAAGAAGAATGATTCACAGACAGCTCATTATGGTTACGCTGCAGGTTTCCACCATGTCAGCATGGATTAGACCAGCGGCCCAGGCGTTTCTCTAACACATATACATAACTCCATGGACTTACAAGCTCCCCTTTCATTTCACACCAACGACATCCATATACAAAAGAGCATGATATCAACTAGGTACAAAGTACCCGTGCAATGTTGAAAGCGTTCCCCATGACAGCATGGTTCTGCTAATCCCCAACAAATAAGTGCAAGCATATACAACATAGACGACACAATGGTTCAAGTTTATTAAGGGCGATAAAAGTAAAGTGTGCCATCAAGTTCGTGAGAGCTTTAATCACTAGTTTTCTCATAACAAGTTTAATTTGGAAGGTAAACAAAAACATGAATATACTTGGAATAGCATATGCTAATAGGTAGGTATGGTGGACTCTTTGGAATAACTTGGTTTAGGGATTGGATCAATGAGTGGAACTCATACTTGGTTACGGATGCTAGCAAAAGACTAGGAGCGACCAACTAAGAGAGCAATAATGGTCATAATCATGCAGAGCGACAAAACATCATTAATCAAAGCATAAAGTGATACTACAAGTTGAAATCTAAAGGATTATCAAGGCTATGGTGACTTGGGATAGTCATAACATGGTGTGAGCATGTGCCAAGTCAACCCAAATAAAGCATCAAAGGAGAATACCACAATACTATGCTTTAATATACTAAAACAATGCATGATTCTTCAAAGGCACATTAAGCAATCTCAATTGTTTATAACATTTCATGCTACAGCAAATAATACTAAGCCTAAAGCAAAAACAATATCAAGCATGGCATGACAAAGCATAGGCCACAGTCAAAAACAAGCTCTCTTTACCACTTAAGCATGAACTTTCCTACTCTTTTCCAAACCAAACCAAACTATTTAAAAACCAATGTATAAAAGAGGGGGTCCAACCAATTTATTCAGCAAACTAAGAAAACAAAAGCAAACTAAAAACCAAAACGAAATATGAAAAAGAAGACGCTCCAAGAACAACACAATTGTGCATGAAACAATAAAAATGAAGCGTTTGGAAGAAACCTGGGATTTTTATTGATGAAGAAGGGGATGCCTTGGGCATCCCCAAGCTTTGACGCTTGTACTTCTTGGATATTTATAAGGGTGACATGTGTGGCATCCCCAAGCTTGAGCTTTAGTCCATACTTCATCTCATTTCTCATTCCTTCCATACACCTGAAAAATTTCCTTCATACAAAACTTCACACAATCTTTATTAGCAACATTAGTGCACTCAAGATAAATAAGTCTTAAGGTTCAGTCTAACACCAATAACTTTCCATTAAAACACCAGATACTGTAGCACTTCCCTCAAAAATCTCAATTCCACAAAACAACTCAAAAAGGAACCAACAAGAAGCAAATGCAAAAAATGGCAGAAATCTGTCAAAACAGACCAGCAGGTAAAGACAAATTTTTTCGAAGACCTTCTGTTGCTCAAATAAAAAAGTGTTGAACTAACGAAAGTTAGATAATAACCTGGTGCAGAAGCACAAAAATTCACACCTAAGTAGAGCTTACAGAGATTTTACACGAATGTTTACGGTGAAGCACAGAAATCTGTTTCGGGACAACAACTTTCCCAATCATTACTTCTCTCTTATTAGAGGTTACTATTGGCACAAAAAGAAAATATAAAAGTATAAGGAGCGGTTATTAATGAGGTAATAACTTCCAAGACTCATCTAAAACTTTTGGGTTATCTCCCAATAAGTACTTTTCTTTAACCCCTTTAAGTTAGGCATGATAGTTTGAGAAGATGCTCACATAGGAAATATGAATTGAAGTAAAAGAGAGCATCAAGAAGCGAATTCAAAGCACATTTAAGTCTAACCCACTTCCTATGCATAGGAATCTTGTAAAGAAACAAGTCATGAAAGCACAAAGCAACAAGCATAGAAAAGCAAAACAAGTGCAACTTCAAGACTTTCAACATAAAGAGGGGAAACTTAATATTATTGAGATGCATAAAACCATGTTTCCCTCTTTCATAATAACTTTCAGTAGCATCATGAATAAAATTAACAATATAACTATCACATAAAACATTCTTATCATGAGCCACATGCATAAAAGAATTAATACTCTCCACATAAACATAGTCATTCTTATTAATTGTAGTGGGAGCAAATTCAACAAAATAGCTATCATTATTATTCTCATCACCATAATCATCAAATATAGGAGGAATATTGTAATCATAATTAATTTTCTCCTTAATAGTAGGTGGACTGAAAATATCATATTCATCATTGTAATCATCATATATTGGAGGTTTGGTATCATCATAAGCAATATAATAGCTATCTTCCAAAGCTGGGGAACTAAAAAGATCATTTTCATAAAAACTAGCTTCCCCAAGCTTAGACTTTTCCATAGCATTGGAAACAATGGTGTCCAAATAATTCATACTAACAACATTGCTATTAGCATGCAAATAAAGTTCCATAGGTTTTTTAATTTTCTCTTCAAACACTTCATGTCCTAACTCAAGATAAATACTATAAAGCTCTCTAATTTTTTTGTTGTTTTCCATTAAGCCTAACTAGTGAAAACAAGAAACAAAAAGACAAAATTGCAGAGTCTAAAGGAAATAACTTCGAGCACTCACACCGGAGGATGTGAGTACCTTTTACCTTACCTCCCCGGCAACGGCACCAGAAAATAGGCGTTTGCCTTACCTCCCCGGCAACGGCACTAGGAAATAACTTCGAGCACTCACACAGGAGGTTCTTGTTCTTTAATCCTCCGGTGTGAATACCTTTTACCTTACCTCCCTGGCAACGGCGCCAGAAAATTTCTTGATGTCTACGCACTTCTATTCTTGTAGACAGTTGTTGGGCCTCCAAGTGTAGAGGTTTGTAGAATAGCAGCAAGTTTTCCCTTAAGTGGATCACCCAAGGTTTATCGAACTCAGGAAGGAAGTTGTCAAAGGTATTCTCTCTCAAGCACCCTTGCAATCAAGATACAAGAAGTCTCTTGTGTCCCCAACACACCCAATACACTTGTCAGGTGTATAGATGCACTAGTTCGGCGAAGAGATAGTGGAATACAAGTGGTACGGATAATTATAAGTGGTAATGGTGATAGAAAATAGCTTGATGGCGTGGAAAAGACTAAAGTAAAACTGAAATAAAGATGGAAGCAAGCAGACATGTAACAGATCTAGTAGCAAACGGTGTTTCAATGCTTAGAAACAAGGCCTAGGGATCATACTTTCACTAGTGAACACTCTCATATAAATATCTTCTCTTTATGATACTACTCTTAACTACTCTTCGGTTGGACACTCTAATCGGTGGTAGGACTATAACAACACACCTCAAAGTAAGCCTTTCCCATCTAAATAACCCCACACTGTCACCTTGAGCACTAGATGGTTCCAACAAACACCACAATTTCATAAAGACATCCAACTCCAAATATAACTCATAACAAGTATTTGTAATCTCTAGCCTAAGTGCCACCATTGTGTGCACACTGTCACTTTCACACACATGGGGAGAGCAGAGATCTATTAAAGCACTTGAGTAGCAAGCTAGATCTATAGATTACAAAATCATGATCACAATATGATCATGCACAGAGAGAGAGATGAACACATAGCTACCGGTAGAACCCTTAGCCTCGAGAGAGAACTACTCCCTCCTCATCATGGGAATTAGCAATGGTGATGGAGATGGTGGTGGAGATCGATGGAGATGGCTCCGGGGCACTTCCCCGTCCTGACAGGGTGCCGGAACAGAGACTTTCTGTCCCCCGAATCTCCCCTTCGGTGGCGGCGGCGCTGCGGAACTTTTCGTGGCTGGAGGCTTGACTATTTAGGGTTTTGGTATCGGGAGGCTCTTATAGGCGAAGGAGGCAAGGTCGATGGCCAGCCAGGGGGCCCACACCATGCCCTGGCGCGGCCTAGGCTGGCCCGCGCCAAGGGGGTGTGGCCACCCTATGGCCCCTCTCTGACTCTCGTTCTAGCTCTGTGAGTCTTCTGAGAAAATAGTAACTTTGGCTTTTGTCCCGTCCAATTCCGAGAATAATCATTGTCTGACTTCCTGGAACCAAAAACAGCAGAAAATAGGCAACTAGCACTATGTCATCTTGTTAATAGGTTAGTCCAAGAAATCATATGAAAAGTACTCCAAAGTGTGGACAAAACATAAGAAAGTAGATAAAACCAAGCATGGAACATCAAAAATTATAGATACATTTGCAATGTATCAATACACTATATGAAATGTGATTTACTTAACATTAAGTTATTATTAACCAATAGTCTTTTTAGAGAAAAAAGGCATACATTAAGTATATTAATGATAACTATCTACACATATTTAGAATACAACATACTGTGCTATGAAAAAAATTTGCGGGGGGGGGGGGGGTGACATGTTGGTTCTAGAACATGGTGGAGTTTTCTCTATGTACTACTCCTTCAACACCAATCCAGCTGCTCTTAACCATTAGATCTAATAGCCCAACGGTCAGGATTGGTGCTATGGATCCAATTCAAAACTGCTCCATTATACTAGTAGAGATAATTCAAAAACATTGGTGATGATGCAATATGTGCATGACCGAACAACTTTCGAATAATCTCAAGGAAAAACAAGGCCGCATGTATCAATGAGCATGAATGGACAATAATAGTTTTGAGGACAGATTACTTGTAGGTCCTAGCAACCCCACATTTCTTCTTGTTTTTTAATGTGCTTACCTTATGGGTGGCCTTGATGTCGTTTCTCAGGCGCACTATATTATTCACGTTAGCGGAATAGTGGGTTCCTAAAATTTTCTTTTAAACAGAAGGTTGAACACTCCCAGCCATAGTGATTCAAAATTTATCGATAAAGGGGATTTATTTATTGGGTGGCCGAGTGGTTGACTCCACATGTCATTGCCATGTAGACATAATTTTTGCTAAGAAGGGCAAACACTAATAAATGCTTATAGGAAGGCTAGGAAATTGGAAAGTGTGTTCCATTGATAAACCTTCGTGATCCTCTTCCTAGAGTCAGATTTTAGCAATTCAATACAAAAAGGTTGTTAGACATGCTCTAAAACCAAATAATTTTTCTTTTTAAATAAGAACAATAGTGATTAGCTCGACTAATTAATTGTGGTCTATGTATGTTGTACTATTGTACTTCATAGAATATGCTATGTGTGCATAACCGAACAACTTTCGAAAAAACCGAAGGAAAATGTGGCTGCATTAATCAATGAGCGCGAAGTAAGGATGGCAATGGGTGGGTATGAGTAGGGTCAAGCAGTATCATACCCACCTCCATTTAGTTAATAGGTATAAAATTTTACCTATACCCGTACTCGCGGGTAAACTTTACCCTTGCCCGTACCCATGAAAATTATTGAAGTTTAGAAGTCACGGTATCATACTCTTCCCTAGGTTGCTCGACCCCATAGGTTGTAACTCTACAGGTATGTTTTACTACTATGTTAGTTTAAATGGGTAGGGTATGGGTATACCTACATGTCCCTGTACCCATGACTTAACGGGTTAGGGTATGGGTATTACCCATGGATATAAAAGTGTGCCTATACCCTACCAACTCGGGTACGGTACCTGCGGGCACTCGTGGGTAAAATTGACATCCTTAGTGCGAAGGGACAATAAGAGTTGTGAGAACAAAGTACTTGTGGGGCATAGAAACTTTCACATTTTTTTGATAAAAACACCGTCGCTGCTTACCTTATGAGTGGTTTGATGTCATTGCTCAGGCGCTAGATTATTCACGTAAGAGGTGGGTTCCCAAATTTTTTTTGAATAGAAGTATGAACATTCCCAACCATAGTGACTGAAAAATTATCGATATAGAGCGCTTTATTTTTTTAAAAGCTCAGGGTGCTTTATTATTACACTCAATTCCCCATACCGCCGGCCTACAATTCTGCTATTATTACTTGGACTATGTATAAATTCAAATTCAGTCTAGTTGGTTGGGGATTCAATCGTAATTGTCGGGCTCACTACTTGTCTTGGTGACAACATATTCATACACATCATAGTTGATGAATGGATATAATACATAAATATATCAATGCCATAGTATTTTAGTGCCTACCAAAGCAATACTTCAGTTTTCTCTCTTCTCAGTTTCTTCAAAAAGGGGTCTGACCTCATTCTTAATTATTTAAAAAAACATAGTTTTGGAGAATACTTCAGTTTAAACCCGTATTATTTGTTGGAACAAAACACTAAAAGGTATTTAATAGTGCAGTTTATTCAGAAATCAAAATGTTTTCTACATTATTTAAAAATGCTTTGATGCCAAACTGGGCCTTAATATCAGAACCAAGCCAATCTGAGCCATGGATGATCAATATTTAAATACCAAATGGCCAAATGGGGCCTTAATTTCTGAACTGATGCAGTATGGGCTATGGATGATCATCGATGTGCCTGTCGGCCTTTGATTCCACGGAGTACGGCTTACCGATTTACTACTACTTGGACTATACATAAATGTGAATTTAGTCGAGTGGGAAACTCTTCCGCTATCCAATGTTTCAAACATCTTGGAATCCCCTTCTACCCCTAGCGAAGTAGATTCGTTGGGGCTTCAATCATAATTTTGTTGGGCTCGCAGCATAGAAAACAAAAAAATTCCTACGATGGGAACTATGCGCCAAGATCTATCTACTAGATACAAACAACGGGTGGATATACATCCATAGAGAACTTACCCTCGAAGACAACAAAGCTTTGTTAACAAGTTGGCACTCGTGGATGATATAGTCGTACACTTGCCGATCTCAAGATCGTGATAAAGGCCAGCAGGTCCGGCTCTAGCACGTCCATCAGATCCAACTCCAGCAAGTCCAGCACCACCAAGTCTAGCACCACAAAGCAGCGGTTCATCCGTGATCGCACACACGTCCGGTACCCCGACAACCTCCGTCCCTCGCTCCAGCAAAGCAGCGGAAGCAGCAACTCCTTTCTAGCTAAAGCCACCAGGAACATGTATCTCGCTAATCCGAGACCATGGGGGAATAATACTAGAGGGGGAGAGAGATCCTTCACGAGGAAGTGTTAGGAAGAAGGAGTGAGAGGGGGCCTTTTATAGGAGGAGGGGAGGGTACCCCTCCCACGGCCAGCGCCCATGGAGGGTGTCCCTTCACCTCCCCCGTTCATGTGGTGGTAACCCCTCGACATTGAAATCCCCCTTCACATTCTCTTTCAAAGTCTCCACTTTAAATGCATTAAATTTCTCCAAATTTAATGCTCTCTCACTTAATAAAAATCTCCCCCTTCACCTTTGTAATCATGGGAGCCATGAGCATTATGGCCGCCACCGGGACATTTTTCGGTGCTGCGCTACTTAGCACATATAGCTAAGGTTCAACAACCTTATCAAAGTTCAATTGTCCTCCCACTTAACTTTTTGCGAAAAATTCCTTCTCAAGAAACTGGACGTTCCAAGTAACAAACTCTTTTGTCCTCGGTTTTATGGAGAAATTCCCAACAAATTCTTTGGGATAACCTACAAGGACGTGCTTATCTGACTTTGGTTGTAAACATTTTACTTATGCATAGCATACCAAAATTTAAGAAAGGACGGGTTTTATCCCAAACCATAACTTATCTGGTGTCATTTCAAAGGATCACGATGGTGCTCTTTTCAGTGTAAAAGTGGTAGTCTCTAAATCTTCAATCCTTAAAACATAATGGCAGTTTTATAAATTACACCTTTGATCTTACCATGTCAAACATGGTTTGATTTCATCTCTCGAATATGCCATACTCCTATGGTTTACCGGGAAACACAAATCATGGAATAATTTCTCAAATCTTTAGTGTTTTGCTAAACATGTAACTCAAATATGTTCCTTTATGATCAAATCATAAACTCTTTTATTTTCTTGTTACAATGATTTTTCACTTCATCTTGAAAGTCTTTGAACAATTTTCAAATGTTTCATACTTCTTCCTTATTAAGTAAATATACAGATATATTCACTTAATTTTCGGAGAAAGCATATGAAGCAAAAAGATCCATCACATATGGCTACATATAATGGACTATATACATCAATATGTATAATATCCAATAAGTTAGTCATCCATTCCTCTTTGGCCTATGGACGGAGTTTCAATTATCTCGAGGAAAGTTTCACAAGCGTCAATTGATCAAAATCAAAAGACACCAAAAAAACTATCAACATGGAGTTTCTTCATGTTTACTTTCCAATATAATTTAAACAGCGATGTCACTTCATAAGTGATCTTCCAATCATTTGTCTTGCGACATTTTAGCAATAATGTTTATGGATGTAATTTCTCCAACTAGACTTGTAAAAGTTCATCCATCCTTTATGGAATACGATAATTATGTGAACAACCATTGTTCTCGTAATACCGGAACAAAATAACAATTATTAAAACAAAACTTGAAGACTAGGTTTAACGTCAGCGAAAAGCACAATAACACTTTATTTTCTTTCGATGATCATCATCAGTTATTCTCTTGCTAGTTACTTAGGACATTGTAGTTCATGAATTGCATTGTCCTGTATGACACTTCATACCAACCAACTCGGTATCCAATACTGGTATCCAATACCTCAGAACCACATTGTTTACCAAGCAAGGAATACAGCCATAACATGTATGTCTTCTATATACCTAAGTAGGACATCTCCAACCTTTTCTTTTCTGCCAAATATTTTATAGATTCTCTTTCAGCAATTCCTTTTCTTTTAAAAGAATCTATCAACATCAATAGTGGTGTTATTCACATGACACATAGTACAGAGTGTATATAGTCAAATACTAATACCATTGGACTTGCACTTTGAAGTGGATCACCATCATCAAATGTTTGGTGTTCTTTCAAAAATCCATTCTTTAGTAATCTATCAGTGTAGTAAACATTTTACTTACATCCTCTATTCATCCTTACCATGACAAATTTCATGATCAAGCTACTATAGCCTGTAAGGAAGAATCGCGAGTATAATGTTAGTTCCCAAAATATTTTTGGGAGATCCGGATGCTTAGCATCTCCATCCTGAAATTATCATACAATATAACATGTATTTTGCTAAATTATACTCTATCATAATGCAACCAAAAACATTATTTCAGATATCACAATATCTTTCACACATGATGGTTTCTGAAACAATTTTCAGCTCCTATATAATCTTTATATTAAAACAACTTTTGAATATCAATAATCATGGAGGCAAACATGATAATTTAGATACTAACATTGGAATTCTTACTCTTGATTTAATAATACTTATTAAACTTCATGGAGTAAATAGAGTTTGTTGAAAGTTTGCAATTGGACTTATAAACTTTAAATTGACATTCAAAACAATACGATACTAGTTCGTAAAGTAAATATCCAGAATTGTATAGTTCTATTATCTCAATTAAAACTAAGCATAAGGTAGTAAACAGATGCCAATGACTACAACAAATTATGCAAATTCACTTTGATTTAGTTTATGACAAATTTGGTTCGACTAATCAAAATTAGAAATGAACTCCCACTAAAAAACGACATCCCTCGTACCCTTTTGGTGATTACATGAACCAGATCCACTACACCAAGTACGATCATCACATGAGTCGGTGTAGCTTCAAAGGCGAGCATCTATATGGGCATCACATCAACTATACGACTCGTGCTTAACCTTTCGGTCCGTGTTTCGAGGCCATGTCTGTACATGCTAGGCTCGCCAAGTAAGAACCTTAGTACTCGCGTGTGTAAAACTGTCTTACACCCGTTGTATGAAACCATGGAGTCGAGTACACCCGATCATCATGTGATGTCTCGAAACACGATCCATACAACGGTGCATACTTAAGGAAGAACACATTTTATCTTGATATTTAAATGAGGGATCATCTTACAATGCTACTAAAAAACGCCAAACTAGCAATATAAGATGCAAACATCTAATGTGTCAAGTGGGATGATATGGTCCATGCATTTGATCTCTATCATATGCATCATGGTATGATCTCTATCATTCCTTTGTGTGTAAGGCCAAGGTCTATGGAACTTACACGTTAGGTGTGTTATAAGAGTATCTATCATACATCTACTTACAACATTACCATATCATGACACTAGCCCAGCAACGATCTAAACTAGACGCCTCTAATTTATCCATTGCAAGTTTTACGTGGCTTAGGGCTTTCGGAGATAGAACCGGTCTTACCTACGAACATGGAACCATAACGAGGATAACCAAGTTATTAGCAACTCGTTGTAAATCAGATATTCACTATAATAGGAGAGACAGACACCTGCTAGCCACTTATGCAAAACTAGTTGCATGTCAGTCGTAGAACCAGTCTCATGTGCGATGACATGTAAGGTTGGTCCAGGCCGCTTCATCCCACTATACCACCAATATCCAAAATACATGAAAGATGCAATAACATGATCATCATTGCCCACATATAAACATATGCGTACTACCCATGCAAAGCACCTACGCATAGATCAGGCTCTGATACCAATGTTGGGTTCACAACATAGAAAACAAAAAAATTCCTACGATGGGAACTATACGCCAAGATCTATCTACTAGATACAAAAAACGGGTGAATATACATGCATAGAGAACTTACCCTCGAAGACAACAAAGCTTTTTTAACGAGTTGGAACTCAAGGATGATGTAGTCGTACACTTGCTGATCTCAAGATCGTGATAAAGTCCAGCAAGTTCGCCTCTAGCACGTCCATCAGATCCAGCTCCAGCATGTCCAGCACCACCAAGTCCAACACCACAAAGAAGCGGTGCATCCGTTATCGCACACACGTCTGGTACCCCGACAACCTCCGTCCCTCGCTCCAGCAAAGCAGTGGAAGCAGCAACTCCTTTCCAGATAAAGCCACCGGGAACATGTATCTCGCTAATCCGAGACCATGGGGGAATAATACTAGAGGGGGAGAGAGATCCTTCACAAGGAGGTGTGAGGAAGAAGGAGTGAGAGGGGGGCCTTTTATAGGAGGAGGGGAGGGTACCCCTCCCATGGACGGCGCCCATGGTGGGTGTCCCTTCACCTCCCCAATTCATGTGGTAGTAACCCCTCCACATTAAAATGCCCCTTCACATTCTCTTTTAAAGTCTCCACTTTAAATGCATTAAATTCCTCCAAATTTAATGCTCTCTCATTTAATAAAACTCCTTTATTAATTTTATTCAGAATTTTGTTAATTACTTTAATTAACAAACATTCACATAAAACCCCCTGCAATATTTCAATATTACATGCAGAACCAATTTCAGCAATTTCACCCGAAACAGTTTTGGTGTCTATTGAAATAATTCCAGCGCTTTCTTAAATCTTTATCTGGAACATATTTGCTCCAAATGGTGTCGGTATCCCGTAAGTGTGTCACCCTACGGTTCACGAATATTGGAGACATGATCGAGACCACTCTCATATCAATAATCAGAAGGGGGACCTAGAGATCCATACTGACTCCTACACATTCAACGATGACTTCTGTGATCGTGAGAACCTTTGACGCTAGTAACTAAATCCCTTTGTCTCGCGATATATTACATGTCCGAGATTCGATCATCGGTATCTCCATACCTAGTTTGATCTCGTTACTGACATGTACTCTTTTCTCGTTCCCGTTATATAACATTCTAGTGATCACATCACTTTCTTGCAAGCTATCTTAATGTGATATCACCGAGAGGGCCCAGATTATATCTATCCGTCATCGGGATGGACAAATCCCACTCGTGATACATGAGCCTCAACATAACACCTTTGTAGCACTGAACCCACCTTTATAGTCACCCCGTTACGGTGTGACGTTTGATGTCATCAAGATACTCTTCCGGTGTTAGCAATTAACATGATCTCATGGTTTAAGGACTAAGATTACTTTGTATAATGTTATAGAAATATAAACATAATGACTCTGATCGTAATGCTATACTTTGGATGAATGTTCATCACATCATTCCACCAATGTTGTGACCTCGTTATTAACAACATCCAATGTGCATGATCAGGAAACCTTGATCATCTTGTTAATCAACAAGCTAGTTTATATGAGAGGCAATACTAGGAACTTTGTATTTTGTTTATTGAACACACATGTATTAATGTTTCGAATTAATACAATTATAGCATGCAAAATAAACATTTATCATAAACATGGAATAAGATAATAACCACTTTATTATTACCTCTCGGGCATATTCCCTTCAAATTTCCCCGTTCAATACCTCTATAGCCCCGCCCACTACCATCGGCCCCCACCCCCACACACAATCCTCTCCCTAGCTGCGCAAGCCCTGCGGAAAATTCTAGATCTACCTTAACCACCTTAGATCTGATTCACCATTGTCGCCGTGCACTGCACCAAATCTGCTTCACCGACACACTCTCCTGGCGCACCAAACACATTCCCACCACTAGGAATCTGCTTCTTCGCTGTTGTCATCCCGCGCTCGGAGGAACCCCTATTCTGCTTCACATTCTCCCACAAGCACCGCAACTACATCACCCTCGACAACCTCGACGTCACCACCCAAGATTTGCAGGATGCCTAAACACCGTCTCGACCGAGGTAACCATATCTCTTTGGAGTTTGGTAAGATAAATATGTTGCAGCTAACTATATTTTGTATTGGTGCTACTTTTGTTGTAACTTACAAGTACTATACTTGTTACTTTATCTTCCTAAATTTTTTTTGTAGTCAGGTTTAACCATAAGGCATTCAACTACGATTTTGTATGTCATGGTGAAATATGAGTCAGCCAACGGTTAACATATTTGTTTCCATTACCTACTTTACTAAGTGCCCATATGTGATGTGGTTATAATATCTCTCTGGAGTGGCGTAGGCTATGGCACTAACTGTTATTCCCCGCTTGATGCTTTTCCTATCTATGAAGTACATGTTTACATTCGTTATACTGCTTCCACTAAGATGTCTGCTTTATTTTGCTTCTCCTTACCCCACTATTCCTCACAGTTTGTTGTTGTTACGCAATGAACAGGTGCAGTTTACACTAGAAATCATAGAATGAATGGCCCCTATAATATCGTAATTATCTATTGCTTTTGTATCACTTCATGCTAACATCTGTGAGACAGGAACCTTTTTGTGTTTACTATTCGCTGCACCATTATGCAGAGGACCAACACTGAAGTATGGAGACCACCAGTCCAATTACTTTATGAGTGGACATCATTGACGAACATACCTGTAACTAGATCAGCAACCCTGAGACTCTACATAGAGCTACTGTAAGCACGCCCCCCTTTCTTAAGGCTTAAGTCCCCTGGTGCCATGCCATTTACTCTAGTTGAGTTGTTATTTTTGTTGGAGGCACTAGGGTGATTATAACAAGGCCAGACATGCAACGGAATCTAATATAATAGAAACGGACTGATCATAAGCAACTGCACACTTCAAATATCACTCTGGTATATACACGTGTATGGAGATTTTAATACAAGTCACATGATAGTACACTTTGTCTTTGGTCAGACGATCAAAATATTTAAACAATCTAACTGTTTGATGAATTGTTTGACAATTTCTCCAAAATGATTTGGCTAGTCTATTAGAGGCACACGTCTGCATGAGGTCCTTTTGTTGAGTGCTTACATTGCTATAACAGACCAAATAATCTTTTGAAAATATTTGAGAATGAACATGGTAGTTGTGTTCCTTTGTATGATGTTGTAACTTATTTTATCTTAGTTTCAACATTCATCAAATAGCGCAGTCATTTCACAGGGAAGAAGTGCAGTTGCACAGGATCTCATCCCTCTATGAAGTCTATGTTCGTGTTTTCCTTGGTATTACTAATTGCTTTCTTCCATTTAGCAAAAGGACTGATTTGAAATTTGTTGGTTTTTTTTCCCTGGTAATAATGTTATATGACATTTCTTTTTGTTCTAGGTTGCAAATATAAATATCAAGGCAGAACAGAAAACAACTACCTCAAGTATAGATCTCTTTGGACAGAGCAGCAGTGACAATGCGTATTGCTCACGTAGGTACATGATCGCGACTGCTCCATACATTCCAGCCGAAAGATTTTTTGGTGTTGCACTCCAAGGTGCACTTGATGTAGTTGGACAGGAAGCCAACATAACAGATGTAGTAGTCTCCATAGCAAGGAAGGAGTTATCTGAGTTGAGAAACCAACAAGCATTGATGGAGAATCTACTTAATAATATCCTCAATAGGTCTTGTGGTAATCCCGCCGTTACATTTGAGGCGGTGCGAGCTCCCTACAAGGAACATTTTTGAAACAGAGATTATATTGTTTATCAACTGTGTTGTACTCCGATGATGCTTTACAAGCTACATAATTTTTCAGAACTGTAATAATTTACTACTTTTTCAGTTATAAGTTTTTTTCCACAGTTCTAGAATTTATTTAGCATTCTAGAGAACTTGTGTTCTTTGTTTATCCACCTTTATGTCCTAGCAATGGATCTAAGTTAGATAGGCTTAAACAGTAGCAGGCCCACAATGTTTGTATCAGTCCTTGATGGGCCACCAATCAAAAGATATGGGCCTACACTGACGACATTATATGTAGAATTTGACCGCAAAAGGATAGAATAGTAAAAGTATAGAACAATAAAAGGCTAGAATAGTAAATGACCAGAATAGTAAATGATCATATCAGTAAATGGCTAGAATAGTGAAAAGCCGGAATAGTAAAATGCCGGTATAGGAAAATTGTAGGACGCTAGAACAGTAACAGGTCGGAAATAGTAACAAGGCCAGAACAGTAGGAGGCCAGCACTTTAGTAGGCCAGAAACTTCATAGCCCGTTTATGGGACTGAATAGTTGAAGGCCGGAATAGTGAATGTCTAGAACAATACAGGGCCATAATGGTAGAAGGCCGTAAGGGCAAACGATGGGTGCGAGAAACGTGACGGGCCAACAGCAGGCCTTAACAGTAGACTTGGCCCAGGCGAAGAATGGGCCACATAGTATTGGACCAAGGTGGGCCTTCTGTAGACTGAAATAATGTCGGGCCTGAAAGTTCACGGGTGTAACACCCTGGGATCGACCCTATGCAAGTTTTAGCAATTCCCGCCAAACCCGCATAGAAACGATTCAAAGGTGCCCACCAGGCACTTTCGTGCGGGTGGAAAATGAAGTAATACCACTTGGGGCCTCTTGTATCACTGGTTTTGTGTCTTGGAAGCTAGAACTTGCTGGATTGATCTAGGAAGACTGGTCTTAGCCAAAGACTAGGAATTACCCCGATGTGTAGAATCAACAGCACTAGCACGGGCTCTAGTGACCATGCAACAGAAGAGCACACACATACAAGCACGCTCGCTGATGCTAGATGAAGAACGAGCAACGAGGGAGGGGCCGAGGTGGCAAGGATGTGGGCTTAGAGTCGGGCTCACGGACAGGGGCGCTGGGTGGGGGCAGGCCGTAATCCTCTGGCGCAGGACGGCGGGCTCGATAGGGACGAAGCCAAGGCGGGCCAGTCCCGCAGACAGGCGGTGATGGTGAGGGGAAGGCAGCGCCTGGGGCGGCAGTGCTACGGCAAACTCGAGATGGTGCCGTACTTGTGCAGAAGGGCGGTGCCATGGCGGCTCTTCTTAGGAGGCAGAGGAGACGTTTGCAGGCAGTGGAGGCGATACAAGCAGGAGGTCGTGCGTCCGCATGTAGGGAGAGGCGAGTATGGCATCAGGGTCCTAGGCGAGGCGGGGCTCTAGCCAGAGGCGGGTCCAAGTAGACGGTGGCAAGGAGCTTTAGCGGGCATCCGAGGAGGAGCTCAGTGTTGCCGAGACAGCGAGGTCCTAGCGGCGGGCTCCGAGGCGGACGAGGGAGCTCCAGCTCGACGTCGAGCGACAGTAGACGCGGGTGATGCAGGCTAGTGGCGACGAGGTCCTGGAGATGCGTAGGGGCGGGGTCGGCCAAGAGGAGGGCGTGCGGTGGTGTAGGGTAAACAAGGTTGGTGGGGTGAGCAGGGCCTGGTCGGGGAGAGAGAGGGAGGATGGTAGATAGGTGGGGTTGGGCTCGCGTGGAGGGGACGCGATCGAGCGAGCGATGGGTGCGGGAGCAGGGTGGGTCGATCTCTGTAGGACAGGCGCGTCACGCGCGTGTGCGTGTACCACGTCGGGGTGTATCTGTGCATGAGTGAGGCGCTGCTGCTGCTCCGGAGTGGCTCGACAAGGTGTGGGTCGGTTTGGGTCTAGGGTTAGGTGGGATTGGTTAGGGTTAGGTTAGAACTAGGGTTTGGTTTAGGTCTAGGTTTAGATCTAGGGTTTAGACGGGCTGCGTAGTAGGTAGTCTGGACCGGTTGGGTCTCTGGCCTGACCAGCGAGACTGCCTCCCTAGACAAAACATTTTGTTATTATTATTGTTTACTTTATTTTAATTTGTTTTAAATAAAATATTTTGTGAAAAAGTTGTATACAAACAAACTATCCGAAAGGGTCTAGGGTTTGATTTGAAATTAAAAGAGGGGGATATCTGGAAAACGAAAATAGGCTTTTCCAAAAAAAATTTGACAAACATATATAGGATGATGATGATTCTCAAATGCAATGTGGCATGGTGACATGAGCATGCTATCATGATGATGCACAAAGTTAAAACAACAAGCGATTTTCTAGTAGTGGTTTTCCCGGGGTTCTACAATTCGACACCACTCACAGTGGATCTCGCCCTCGAGATCCACCTTATGGTACGGGGAAGAAGGCCGACGATCTACATCTTCTCGCTTCATGTTGATCTTCGCGACACCACTAACAATGACTCTTACTCCATCTTGAAATCGGCGACACCACCAACAAGGGCTCATTGCTCACGTGCATCGAGAGAACGCTCTAAAGAACAAAGGACGAAGGTAAAGGCATCAAAAGATAAGGCCGCCTATAACTTCGATATAAGAAGAGAAAAAGGTGCAATCTAATCCACTTCAATGTACAAGAGCGAATAGAATGAGTAGTTGGTATGGGGGCCAATCCATCACGCACCCAAACTATTACTCTGCATGTACAGTAGCAAAATCGTGCAACCCATTCTCAGAATTAGACTGAAGATCTTCACAAGCGATGTTCGAAAACAAAGAAGTGATGCCGACTCTTCATCGGATCTAACGCAGATAATGTCGTCGCATCGGAAAACATCGGAAGATACAAAGAAACTTTTTAGTGAATGTTGGGTTCACTGAAAGGTAAAATAGAGGAAATCCCTTAGATAGCAGCAAGACTCCCTTAGATAGCAGGAAGACCGGACATAGAATCACCGTTAGAAGAAGAAGGAATCGAAACCCTGAATGTACGATGGAAAATCCAACCACGAGAAATCCTGGACTTGAGAATAAGATAAGAGAAGATTCAAAACATGGGAAGATAATAGGATAATATCATAGAGGTAAAGAATAAAATTAGAGCTAATCAGATCTATCCAACCAATTTTTTAAAAAATATTTTTGACACTCTATATCGGGCGTTAGCTAGGTTATCCTATAAGCTGGACCAGTGGGGTATCGTAACTGCTGAGCTCTGATACCACTTTGTAACGAGAATATCATTTTCCGGCCCGAAAGTTGGGGTGGCCAGGCAACACGGTAACCAAGTTGCTTACAATCAGCTTCGTTGCCCCAAGTTGGCGTGCCAAATACTCAGAAGTTCTTTTTCGGCACAAATTCAACTTTATGTTTCAATACAAAAAATTAGGCTAACGGCCGTCAAGTTGGCCCCCCCTGTCAGCTTTCGCCGTTATGTCGCTGCCATCGTCACTGCCATGTAGGCTTGCAGTGTTGGCGCATGCATCCTTTACGCGTCTTCTTCTTCCTCCGGGGCTGCAATCTGTGGTCGCGGACATGGTGCGGAGCTAGGACTTGGACGAACCTGCTCGGCCTGGCTCTCCTCCCCATCCTGAATCGGAGCTCGCCCTCACCATGGCCGCACCCATGGCATGGTGCGGGGATGGGAATTTATTCCCTGGTGAGATCTGTCACCATGCCGACCATGCTCGGTCCTGTTGGCCTCCTCTAGAATCCGAGCTCGCCATCGCCGTGGTCGCACACGCACCAGCCACGGCGCCTTCCTCTCTGAACCCCAAAGCCACATCCACCCAGTTCGGCACAACGCCAACAAGGTGAAAATGCATCAAGTTTTCTTCTTGTGATTGTAGAAAAACATGTATGTATCGTGTCTGTAGCATACTCTAACAATGTACACATATGTTGTTTACGAGATTTTCATTTGAAATTAGTAGCTCCGTGATGACAAAACATAGAGAACCTAGATGGAATAACGATGACGACCATGTTCTGTACTTTGCATTGCATCAATAAGTGCTCGCTGACGAAGCAAGCTACCAAGAGAGTGGAGTTCATCAGCCATTGCCAAAAAATATGTGAACAAATCAATGAGCGATTCAATGCAAATAAGCGTAGAAAAGCTAGATCCATGTCATCAATCATCAATAGGTGGCACATTCTAGTGATGCGTTCAAATGCGTACACGATGTATCATTTTCCTGAAGTGGTTGTTATCCTGAGGAAAAATGCCTGGTATGGACATTACATTTGTATGTTATATGATGCAATTCTGTTGTTATGGGCGTGGAAAGAAAAACTGGGCTTCACTAAATATTACGCAGTTAGGCCTAACTTAGTCTTACACAAATAAGCACAGCTTGGTCTTTACACACATAAGCGTAACTTATGATAAAGATAAAGACAAATGGTTCATCGGATCTGCCAGTATGAGCACTAGGTCCCTGGAGCTGGTGGTATCGTCGGAACGAACCAGAATCCTGCGTTTGGCCGTCTTTCATTCTCCTTCAAATAGTATGACCCCACTGATGAGCCAATTGTAGGCCCCCTCCCCCCGACATGGATTCGGCTCCAGGTCGGATCTGGAGTGTCAACATGATAGGCGCGTGAGTGTGCAGCAAACACACAGTCTGCTATAAACACTGGAATTGCTGGCACCTCAGCAACAAAACCAGCATGTTCTTCCTGGACTCCGGCAGCAGCCTTAGTAGGTATTTCGTCAGCTTCACCAGCAGTAGCATTAGCAAGTATTTCGACAGCTTCACTAGCAGCAGCATCACCAAGTATTTCGTCAGCTTCACCAGGAGCAGCAGAAGCTAGTTCTTCGTCAGCTCCACCACCACCAACACCACCACCACCACCACCACCAGTAGCAGGGGCTAGGGCTGCCTGAGCAATTACAGGTTCAACAACTCCAGGGGCTCCGACAAAGAAAGGGTAGTTGATCATAAGAAACACAGATTGTCCCTTTAGATTGTTGACTCTGCTCCAGACTTGCTCTACTGGGTCTTCAGATGAGCATGTGGACCTCGAGAAAACATGACACCGCAGCGATGGGTATGAAGAAAGTTGTGTCCCCATATGTTCTATTGTATCACCAACATTGTTTAGTGCTCCCGTGATATGAATCCACAAGAGTTCATCATCCTATTCCGTGTTGTCTCCGAGAGGTGCCAGGAACCAGAACCGTGTCCCAAGTTCAGCATCTGCTACTGCATCTTCGATGACCGGAGCTGGAATGATGCACGGGGCTGCGTGGGTACCTGTGTGTTACTAACAGTCAGTAAGGAAAATTTTGAATGAGATTTTACATGCAATATGACACCATGACTCACCCCAAATGGATGGCTCCCAAACACGCACGTCGCCGCTAGGTTTAGTGACCGCATAAATGTGTTGCGGTCTATACGAAGAGTAGCCGTAGGTGAAGACGGTGTCGACATACATTTCTAGCCGTAGGAAGTCGTCGTGCCAGACTGTCCATTCCTTGTCTTCTGGGCATCTAATGAATGTGATTGCCTTGTCGAACACAGCTAAGAGGTCATACTCCCAGTTCTTCGATGCCCCTCCCGCGGTCTATGTGGGAGCTGTACCTTCATGAGCTCAATTTCTGCCATGTTGAACCTGTAAGCGAATTCGTAAATGGGCGGTGGCCACCCGCTGTTGAATGCAGTAATGCCGACACCCTTCAAAGATGGCACTACAAATCTCTTTGATCTGTAGCAATTTTTTAGAGTCCAAGTACTCCCATCCTAGGATAAAAGGACCAGCCACTCGCCGTTGCCACCCACCCAGTTCTGGTCATCTCCCATTTCCATCTCTTCTTCTTCCTTGATATTCACCACTACTGATTCCGACCACCTATCCAGCAGCATCAGTTTTGCATGAATATTCTGCAGAGTTTGTTGTCAGTTGGTACAATCACCTAGCATGGATTCCATTGCAAATACAATTTGACAACTGGACCTTTAGATTAAAGTACACAAAATATCTCCTAAATACGAGTGTCTCCTCAGATATCGCCTAAATTGTGCATGTGTCACTACGAAGATACTCAATATATGGAGTAGGAGCAGAGCCCCCAGAACAAACTCCTCACGATGATCATAATTAAACAGCTCGGGGCATAACATCCTTAAATCGTCTAATATGTTTGTTTTTATTTTAGGAAACAGATTATCACCTAGCAGGCATTCCATTGCAAAATCGAAATTGACAACTCGTCTATCACCTAAAGTAAGACTGTGTCACTACAAAAATAACAGAATATCAGGTACGAGCAGAGCTTCCGCTGTACAGAATAGTCCTAAATGGTTCGATTTGTTCAAACCGTGCGTTCACACAACACGTTCAACGAAAGGAACATAGGATTTCGATGAGAGTTCAGCACATATGAATCAACGATATGACTGAACGAATAAGCTAGATACTGGAACTTACGTGGCCATCACGGTCGTCTGGCCATTTGTTGTTATCGGGGTAAAGAAGGCCTGGCGTGCCGAACGGTTGTTCGTCCATGTTCCACATCGTCAGGCGGTAGCCAGGGATGCAGCGAGCGAGGCGGCCGGCTGAGATGATGTCCAACTCTGAGGCGATCCTGTGCATGTTCGCGGCGCTAAGGTTCGACCATCCCTAATCCTCGCGGTAACGGTCGCCCTGGCCATCCGCGTCGTCGTCGCATGCCTTTCGCTTTAGCCTACTGCTACCCCAAGCTCTACCCATAGCTTCAAATGGAGTCTGGATTCCGGTAGATTAATGGAGGCGTTGTGATAAGGAGGCGGATGGATTCGAGAGGGGGTGGAATCAGGGATGGGGCAGTTGTTCGAGTGGGGAGTGAATCTGCAAGGAACCGCCGCCGCCGCCGGTTCTCGTCTACGTGGAAGAAAAGAAGTGGGCGTAATTATTGAGGACGGGCACTGGAACCGTCTAGAGGAAGTGAAAAAATAAATCATAAAAGGGAAATGTGCAGCCCGCCTGTCAGTGAGTGAAGGTCGGCACGCGCAAACATGCCTACCTTTGAATTCATTCCACCGCATGCAAGTGGCGCAGAACAAATTTTAGGAAGCGCTAGCGTCGACGTGTAAAACCGCCGTTTTTCGCCACTTTCACCCTACTACGAACAGTCGTGCACCATTCCAGATATTGGTAAGGGCGGTTCCAATCTTTCACTTCTCCGTCTCATTTCCTCCTCCATGGCCTTATCGTCTTTCTCCTCCACGGCCTTATCCATTTCCTCCACCACCGCATCACCCTCTTCCTCCGTATCCTTTCCCTCTTGCCTGTAGTCATGGATGCTCCGAACGTCCGAAACGACGGCAGGCAAGAAAATGTGCACTTCGACATCGAAGTACATGGCGGGAAAAAGATCGATGTCGTCTACACCACCAACCCTCGGACGGTGAGGAACACTCTGAATAATTCCAAGGATGATGATGTGGAAGCCGAATGTGGACGGTAGGATTCTGCCCGAGTTATTAAGTAGGGCTAAATCACACTTCACCACTACCCTGACATCCAAAGGCTCCTCTTTCCTCTGCCCTCGCTCCCCTCGCTCATGGCTCGTAGCTCGTGTAGTTCGTCTCGGGCGGAATTAGGGTCGGCTCAACGCCGTCAGGCGAGTGCCCCCATCAGGTACCGGAGGGCGCTCTATGATTACTACCCCGATACGCTGTGTTTGTGTGGTGAGAAGATGCCGAGATGGATTTCGTGGGCCAAAGAAAATACTTCAGGAAAATTCAGCAACTGCAGCATCAGAGCGGTAAGTTCCTACTGTAGGTACAATGGTAACCCTGATCCGGAAAGCGTAATGTAATTCTTTTTTTTGTTTCCTTCGATCTACTACGCAGGAAGGGAGGGGGACTGGCTGTGACAAGTTTGTGTGGATCGAAAAGCCACTGACAGGTTTTCACAGAGAGCCTGTTCAGGATCTGGGTGATGCTGTGTGGGACAAGAAAGAGGAGATTCGTGCGATGGAGCAGGAGATCCGGGAGCTTCGCCAGGTGCATGGGAGGCAGGGGCAGGTGAAAGAACATTTCATGTTTACCTATGTTTTGCGTGTTAGATAACAATACTATGGAGACTATTCATGTGCGCTAAGTGTGTAGGAAGCTTTGAGGGGGGCCGGATAATCCGCCCCACCAAGGGCCGGATAATCCGGCCTACCTCATCGCTCAAAGGGAGCCAAGGCGCGTCGCTTGGTATCTGGTCAGATTTTCTCCCGGAAAATCCGAACTGGGGCTGTTTTTCCTCCCTAGGCCGGATAATCCGGCTGTTGCATGGGCCGGATAATTCGGCCCCTAGTTTTCGAGCAAAAGGATCCAAGGCGCGTCGCTCGGTATCCGGTCGGATTTTCTCCCGGAAAATCCGAACTGGGGCGGTTTTTCCTCCCCACGCGGGATAATCCGGCTCTCGCATAGGACCGGATAATCCGCCCCCAGAAGTTGATCAAGGGCAAGCTCAGCGCGACGCTCTGATAGGGGGCGGATTACCGGCCGGATAGTCCGAGTCTAGGGCGGTGTTTTCCCCAGACCGAATAATCCGGCCCTCACTTGGGCCTGATAATCTGGCCCCCAAAGTGTCCAATGGCTGGTTTCTGAAGGGGGTATAAATACCTCTTCTTCCCCAACATTCAGAACTCTTGATTCATTCGAAATTGTCCAGACATTGTGCAAGAGCTCTCATTCTTGATCTCCCACTTCAACCACCCGAAGGTTTTGATCTTTGGGGGAATTGAAGGAGGAGAAGTTCATAATCATCATCAAGAATCAAGCGCTTCAACTCCTCTCCATTCACTTGGAGAAATCCCTGATCTAGTATTCTTGTCAATATCTAGATCTTGTTTATTGTATTTGATAACTTTGTTCTTGTGGCAGCTTGTTGTCACTCCGGGAGGCTCCAAGTTGTGGAGTTGTTGCCCCCGCTAGTTGTGTAAAGGCGCCGGTGCCCGCCTCGAAGGGTACCTATAGTGGAAAGGTGGATCAGGCCTTTGGTGGCGAGATCCGTCAGAGAACAGGGTGAGGCCTTTTGTGGCGAGGTGGTCTTAGTACCGCCCACCCCTCCAACGCAGACGTACTTCCCTTAACAAGGAAGGAACTGTGGTCAAACAAATCCTGTGTCTCCGCGTGCTTCACTTCGGTTTACCCGTTCCTCTTCCACTCGCTCTTTACTCGCTAGTAGATAGGGTTGCATATAGGGAAATTCCACTTAATAGTTTATCTAGAGAATTTACCCTTTGTGCTAAGCCTAAAATTGAAAAAGAATTGAAATGGATCGGTGTAGCACCTATTCACCCCCCTCTAGGTGCCCATACGATCCATTTCAATTGGTATCAGAGCCCCGGCTCTTAATTCGGGCTTAACCGCCTAAGAGTAGTATGGGTACCAAGGATGATGGAAATGAGGCTGTGGATAAGGTCACAATGGATGATGTCAAGTCGTTGGAAACAACCTTGTTGAAATCCTTTGAGGCCAAGATGGAGGAGATGAATCAAATGATTGCTCGCCTTACATCATCCATAGCCCCATCTCCATCCTCCTCTGAGGCTGCCACACCATCATCTAAGGAAAAGGGTAACACCGGATCCAAGGATGATGATGTGGAAGGTGAAAAACTTAATGGTTCCACCTCCAAGAAGGGAAGTGTTAAGGAGGAATATAGTGAGGTTCGCCACATATATTCTCCTGACCCACCTATCCCTCATCCTCATATAAACAATAGGGGTGATCCACCCAAGCTCACTGCATCCTCCTTCAATCAATGGCAATTCCTAATGAAATCTCATGTTTGCAGCTCTTCTATGGAATTGTGGAGGATTATTGAAGAGGGTCTTCATATTGGAGATCAAACCAACCTAACAAGAAGAGAAGTTGTGGACAGCCAGTTGAATTCCACCACACTCCACATGATACAGCTGGGTGTGGGTCCCAAGGACATGCCACACATTGAACATCTCAACATAGCTAAAGAAGCTTGGGATGCTCTTACGGATCTCTTCGTTGGAAATGAAAGCATGAGAAGAAATAGGTATGATGCCCTTAGCAATGAAGCTGAGGGATTCTACATGTTGGATGGTGAAAACCATGAGGACATGTATAGAAGACTCAAGGGCATCGCAACAACATTTCGAAAGCATGGGGCCACTCACATTGATGATGCGTGGATAAAAAGAAAATATGTGAGTGCCTTAATGCCTTTCGAGCCAACGGACTTGAAGAGCCTGCAAGGTAGACATAACTATCATCAAATGACATCCAACGAAGTCATGCAAGAAATGGCGACATTCAAAGTGGCAACAAAGAATGCTGAAGATGCCCGTGCTCGGGCCATTGGAATGCAAAAGGGTGTCAATGTGGCTCTAAAAGCCAATGTTGTTGAGCAAGAGGAAGATGAAGGAGCTTTTGGGGGGGTATCCATAGACTGCCCCGATGAAGTCAAACATGCTCATGGTGAGTACATGGCATTTTATGCAAGGAAATTTTGGAAGGACCCTGCCAAAGCCAAGTCTGAACTTGAGCGCAAGAACGGGTCAAATGGAAGAAGAGAAAGTGGCCCAAGATTGAGAACTTGCTTCAACTATGGAGATACAATGCACTTTCTTGCCGAGTGTCCATATCAAAATAGAGAAGAAAATGGTGGCAGGCTCATTCTTAAAGAGAAATCTAAAGCACCTAAGAAGAAGCCATTTATTAAGAAGAATGGCCCTTTCAAGAAGCAACCCAAGATTGTCTTGGTAGCTCAAGAGGAATACTCCTCCGCAAGTGAAGATGAAGAGGATGATGATAGTTCCCGCGAGGTGGCTGCTATAGCCACCACATCGACTGCCTCATCTCTCTTTGACTCGCCAAACGAGAACGTCATCAACAACAACGCCACTTGCCTAATGGCAAGAGGGTCCGAGGTATCAATTTCTAGCTCTTCATTTCCTAAGACTAACATAATTTTGGATATGGATGATCATGATAGTCTTAAAATGAAAGAAGAAGTTATTGCTTTGGATACTTTTTTCACTAACCTGCAAGGCGAGCACAAACTTCATTTTGATGCTCTTATGAGTCAACTTGCTCAAGCCGAAGATCTTCCTGAAGAAAAGGGCAGAATTGAAAGAGAAGATGCCTTGGAGATAGCTTCTTTGAAGAATGCCTTGGAAGAGGAAGAGGAAGCTCGAGCATCCTTGGAAGAAAGACTCGAATCCTTTGAGGAGTCACAAGAAGAAGCAGTAGCTCAGCTCATTAAAGAACGTGACCATGCTCTTGCCGAGGTAAAGAAACTAAAGAAAGAAAAGATTGACTTTGGGGCTATTCATGCTAGACTGTTGGAGAAGTTTGATAATCTTGAAAGTGCTCACAAGGCATTGAAGAGTGATCATTCTACTTTAAATGAGTCTCATGACCAGCTCCAAACTCAATTGAAACGGTATGATGTGCCAAGTACCTCCACTTCATCCTCCAGAAAAGGAGACCTTGCAAGAAGTTCTCAACACAAAGATAAAGGGGTTATTGATGAGATACTGAGCAGGCAAAGGACAAACAATAGTAAAGAAGGTCTTGGTTACATACCCAAGACAAAGAGCAATAAAAAAAAGAAGAAGAATAAGAAGAAGAAGAAGAAGAAGAGCAAGACTGCTCAACCAAAGACTAGCAACATTACCAATGCACGACTAACTATGATGGTTTTGCAGGGATCAACAATCCTAACTTTGAACTATATTGCGATTATTATGGTGATGTTTATGCTAGTTATGTAGGGCCTTATGACCGTTACATTCCTTGGTCTATTTGGGTTCCGAAGACCCTTGTCACTAACATGAGAGGACCCAGTGAAAAATGGGTACCTAAAACCAAGAAGTAATTTTCTTGCAGGGCTATGCTTCCGGTGGTTCTAAATGGGTACTCGATAGCGGTTGCACGAGTCATATGACCAGAAGCAAGGAGATCATCATGGAGATGCGGCCAAACCTTGATCACATAACCGTCTCCTATGGTGACAAGTCAAAGTCTGAGGTATTGGGTCTCGGAAAAGTTGTGGTGGCTCACGATATCTCTCTCGTGGACGTCATGCTTGTTGAGACCCTCGGTTATATCTTACTTTCAGTTCGCGCCATTGGTAAGATGGGCTTTGCAGTTTATATTGATGCTGATTTAGTGGTACTCTTGTGGAGCAAGTCTCTAAAAGTCTCTTTCGTGGGATATGTCGAAAATGACCTATACGTGGTGGACTTTTCGGGGAAAACCACTACAGGCCCGATGTGTCTTTTCAGAAAGGCTGACGCGGGCTGGCTATGGCATCGCCGACTAGCCCACGTCAATATGAGAAGTTTGCAAAGTCGCCACAAGGGTGGCCACATTCTTGGACTAAAAGAAAATGTCTCCTTTGCCAAAGATCGCGTTTGCAGGCGTGTGTTGAAGGGAAAATGCATGACTCACCTCATCGAAGGAAAACTATTATCTCTTCAAAAAGGATTTTGGAGCTCCTTCATGGGTCCTCTTCGGACCTCCATTTCATGCAAGCCTCGGTGGGAAGAAGTATTGTCTAGTGATTGTTGATGATTACTCAAGATACACTTGGGTTTATTTCTTCAAGTTGAGGAGCGAAACTCAACAAACTGTCATCGACTTCGCCAATGAGGTTCAATGTCAACACAACGTCCCAATTCTGGATATAAGAAGTGATAACGGCTCTGAGTTCAAGAACTACACCTTAAATGAGTTCCTAAGTGAAGAGGGGATAAGACATCAATATTCCGCTACGTACACCTCTCAACAAAATGGTGTAGCCGAGAGGAAGAATTGAACTCTAATGGATATGGCAAGATCAATGTTAGCCGAATTTAAATCTCCATATAACTTCTGGGCTGATGCAATCTCTACTGCTTGTCATTCATCCAACCGATTATACCTCCGCAATATCTTGGACAAGACTCCGTATGAAATACTTACCGGTAACAAGCCAAACATCTCATACTTTCGGGTATTCGGGTGTAAGTGTTTCTTTCTTATCAAAGGAGTTCGATTATCTAAGTTTGAATCTAAGGCTTTAGAAGGTATTTCTGTTGGTTAGTGTGCCGAATCCCACACTTATAGAGTCTACAATAAGCTCTCCAGTGCTGTTGTAGAATCTTGTAGTGTGGTGTTCGAGGAAAATGACGGTTCCCGTGCGGAGCAAGTCGGTGTTTGTGATGCAGATGTTGAAATACCCCAAGATGCCATAAGAAGAATGGGTGTGGGATTTTTCGGCCACATTGAGGAACCCCTTGTGGCGGATCGGGAAGGACAATGCTCTTCCCATGAAGAGACCTCATCTACACATGCCCAACAAGTTCCCACCACGGGAGCAAATTCTGCACCATCTCCATCAACTGCTGAAGGTCAAGCTGTTCCAGAAAACTCCAGGCCGGATTATCCGGTGGACATCGGATTATCCGGCCACCCCGGTCCAGCTGACCATTATGCTCCTGGTGGTGAAGATATCAACGCAAGCTCCAGGCCGGATTTTCCGGCAAGCCCCGGAATATCCGGCCCCTCGCCAGTTCAAGCTTGTCCCAGGTTTCCTGATGATGCTTCCACAAATACTCCCAGGCCGGGTTATCAGGCCTCTCCATCGGCCGGACTATCCGGCCCTGACTCTCTAGTTCAGCAGCCTCCTGTTACGGCTACTGACTCACCTCAAGGGCACGCGTCATCACCACTTGCTGCTGATATTCTAGTTCCTAATCAAGGTCTTGTAAATGCTTCCAATGAAGACTCAAGTGATGAGTCTACTCCTCCAAGAGACAACAAACTTATTGAACTTCGTCGCAAGGCTCGAGCTGATCGAAACCTTGAGTTGAGGGGTCACACTCTCGACAAGGTTGTTGGTGATCTTCGAAGAAGGGTTTCTACAACAAGAGAATTGTCTAGTTTTGGTGAGCATCAAGCTCATATCTCTATGGTGGAACCTAAGAAGGTCTTTGAAGCTCTTGAAGACCCAGACTGGGTTGTTGCTATGCATGAAGAATTTAATAATTTCGAGCGCAACAAAGTCTGGAAACTCGTGGAGAAACCCAAAGAGAGTTGCAATGTTATCGGCACCAAGTGGATTTTCAAAAACAAGCAAGACGAGAATGGCATTGTTGTGAGGAACAAGGCAAGACTTGTGGCACAAGGTTACTCCCAAGTTGAGGGCATTGACTTTGGCGAGACCTATGCTATAGTGGCTTGCCTTGAGTCCGTCCGTATCCTTCTTGCTTATGTGGCCCATAACAATTTTAAGTTGTAGCAAATGGACGTTAAGAGTGTCTTCCTTAACGGTACTCTACATGAGTTGGTATACGTCAAGCAACCCCCGGGGTTTGAGGATCCTAACTTTCTGAACGATGTCTACAAACTCGATAAGGCACTCTATGGCCTTAAACAAGCCCCACGTGCGTGGTATGAGCACCTTAAAGAGCTTTTGTTAGATCGTGGCTTCGAAGTTGGGAAAATCGATCCCACTCTTTTTACAAAGACGGTTAAGGGGGAGCTCTTCGTATGCCAACTATATGTAGATGATATCATCTTTGGTTCTACTAATAAAGCTTTTAATGATGAATTTTCAAAGCTTATGATTGACAGGTTTGAGATGTCTATGATGGGGGAATTACGGTTCTTTCTTGGATTCGAGATCAAGCAACTTAGAGAAGGAACCTTTATTAATCAAGCAAAGTACATCCAAGACATGCTCAAGAGATTCAAGATGACAGATCTAAATGGTGTTGCCACTCCGATGCAAACAAAATGTCATCTTGAACTTAACCCACATGGTAAACATGTGGACCAAAAGGTATACCGGTCCATGATCGGTTCTCTTCTTTACCTCTGCGCATCTTGACCCGATATAGTGTTGAGTGTGGGGGTGTGTGCAAGGTATCAAGCAGCTCCTAAAGAAAGCCACTTAGTGGCGGTCAAGAGGATCTTTTGATATTTGGTTCATTCCCCTAACTTTGGTCTCTGGTATCCCAAGGGCTCCAATTTCTCTTTATGTGGTTATACTGACTCAGATTGGGCTAGTGATAAGGATGATCAGAAATCCACTTCTGGAGCTTGTCAATTCTTGGGAAGATCTCTTGTTTGTTGGTCCTCTAAAAATCAGAATTGTATATCTTTGTCCACTGCCGAAGCTGAATATGTTGTTGCTGCCAGCGCTTGCACCCAATTATTGTGGATGAGGCAAACTTTAAAGGAATACGGTGTCAATTGTGACAAGGTGCCTCTTTTATGTGATAATGAAAGTGCAATCAAAATTGCGTACAATCCTGTTTAGCACACAAGGACGAAGCATATAGAGATTCAGAATCATTTTATTCGAGACCATGCTGCTCGCGGCGATATTGATCTATCCTTTGCGAGCACGAAGAACCAACTTGCGGATATTTTTACCAAGCCACTTGATGAAGCAAGATTCTGCTATTTGAGGAATGAGCTAAATATCATTGATTCAAGGAGCTTGTCTTGATTACCCATGCACTCACTCGTACATCTCAATCCTTCTTTGGTCTAGGTGTGGGCATGGATATAGGGGGAGTGTGGTCCTAACTCATTGGGCTAACCCTCCCCCATAATGGCAAAAGCAAGATAAATCGTTTCTCTTAATATCATTTTGTGATATGTGAGCTTATTGATGAGTATTGGTCGTGAACCCAAGATATATCTTCACAGTCTCACACCATACACTCCAACAAGGTGGCCTCGGCCACCGCCCTCTCCCTTGAGGAGAATTGGCTCTTTTTGGATGTTTTTTGCTCTCTCATGTTCTTATGGGAATCACACACACTCTTGGCTTTTATTTGATTTGGATTTTGCAAGTTTGAGTGTCTAGTACCATCTCAGCTTGGCTCTCTTAATCATAAGCCTTCCCCTACCCCTAAGCCATCTATTCTAGCACACAAGTCCCTAGTACACCTTGTGGGGGTGTTGTTTGGGGATGCGCGGGCCTAGTCCTGTGTGTAACAGAATCCCAGATTTGAGGCCAGATAATCTGGCCCAAGTATAGGCCGGATAATCCGACCCTGGCGGATTTCGTCTTAAAGGGCAGGGCTCAGGGGGAAGGGCTCATAACGAGCAGCACTTCTTCCCCAACCCTCTCCTCCTCCTCAGCCGCCGCCTGCCGCCCCCCACCCTCCCCGGAGCCTCTCCGGCCACCGGGTTTTCCGGGCCTCCCCGGATCTTCTTCTCCGCGCCTCCGGGTACCTTCTCCTCCACATTCTACCTCCAATGAGTGAGGGTAACTCCCTCTCTCCCCATCTTTGGCTAGATGTGTAACTTGTTGGGTGGAACGTTGTCTAGAAGGATGTGTTTTCGCATAGAAATCGTTGTCTTATAGTTTCTAGGCCCGATCTACTTTTTTTGCATTCAATCAAGGTGAAATCAAAAATTTCTGTTAGGGCCGGATTATCCGCCCCTAGCCAGGCTGGATAATCCGGCCTGACAGATTCGACTCTGGTTCAGTTTCACTATGGAGTATGCATTGAGTAGTTTTGTCCTATGAACTTTTTGACTACTTTTTCCATGCTCTCTCCTGGACTTCTGTGTATGCTTATCCCCTTGCTATCGCCCTTATTCTCCTCATAGGTGGTTCCGGTGTTCCCAAGACCTACAAGTGCCGTCCTCGTGCCAAATACTTTCGGGACGACGAACAGGGTAACTTAGTGGACGAAGTTGAATTGAGGAGAAGGAGGAACGAAGAGAAGCGCATGGCTGAACAAGCAAAGAGGACTAGGAAGGGGGTGTCCAAGAGGAAGGGCAAGGAGCCCAAGATCAACTACAGGACTTTGGATGCGGTCTCCTACCCCGCCATCCGTCACTGTGACTTGTTTGCTGAGCTGCTTCGTGATGATGAGCTGGGGGATACTCGGTTTTGGTGTGAAGAACAGAAGGGGATCTATGAAGATATTTATGCCAGGCTGAACATTAGGCCTCTGCACCCACTGGTACTTGCTGATGCTTTGGAGAAGGCTCATCTTGTGGATGCGATGTATGTGGCTGAGAGGATGGGGCTGCACCATCTTATGTCTCTCTAGTGCTCCTTTGACTCTGAGGTGGTGAAGCAGTTCTTCTCCACTTTGGTTATTTGTGGGGATGAGCGTCGCACTATGAAGTGGATGACTCATGACAGGCCTATGACTGCTGATTTTCACGTGTTTGCTGAGGTTCTTGGGTACCCTTTCTGCAGCAGGGATAGAGCCAGTGGCCACCGCATCATTACCCAGCTGAAGCCCAATAAAGATGCAGCTCTCTCTCCTTGCAGTGTGGATAATGGCATTGTGGGCACTCTGGCTGGTCTTGCTCCCATCTATGCTGCCCTAGTTAGTCTCTTCTGTGACTCCATTACTCCTAGTGGGGGCAACAATGACAGCATCCGCGGTCACCTTGTTCAGCTACTTCAATTTTCTCATGAGGTTGCCTCTTGCGAGGAGGAGTCAGTGCAGTACAGGCTGGATGTCATGGAATTCATTTACCATGAGCTGTGTGATGCTATGTTCAACCGTCTGTCCATTCCCTATGCACCCTACATTATGATGCTCATTCGTCACCTGCTTCCTGCTGAGGAGTTCCACATCGACTTAGTGCACAAGGCCAAGAAGATCTACACCAAGGTTCGGAAGACCTCTCACCCCTCCTCTGCTCCTGAGGGCCTCATGAGGGATGCTCGCAGGCCCCCTGTGCCTCCCGTTGCCCGTGAGATCAAGCAGCTGAACTGGTTCCAGGGTCACATTCTCTGCATCGGCGTGGACACGCGCACAGGTCAGTACGAGGCATACAAGCAGCGCCATGAGTTGGCTCACCCCCAGAAGCTCATTCTCCACCACGTGTCCGGCGCTTCGGGTGCTCCTCCGGCTCCTACACCTCCCACTCCGAATGCTCGGTGGAACTCTTCCTCCGGGTTGAACTATGGTGAGCTAGAGCGTCACTTGTAACCCTCTGCACCTGCTGCTGATGTTGAAGATGAGGAAGGTGACACTGAGGAGCTTGAAGATGAGGATCAGGATGAGAATGAAGACGAGGAAGAGGACGAGGACGAGGACTACGAGTGATCCCGTGGGGCGCTAGCATCGCTCTTCTCCCTTTTTGGTGTCTCGATGCCAAAGGGGGAGAAGTAGTTCTATTAGGTTGTTCGTGGATTTGCATGGGTCGGGCATAAGCACTTGCACTTTTCTATTCGTCATTTTCTTGCTTATGCCCATTTAGCGTTGAACTTTAAATTTGTGATTTGTGGTTGTTTGAGACTTTATGTGGTTGTTTAGATTATGCATATGGATTTCATATCATGGATTATGCTTATGGATCTATCTATTCATATCCTATTGCTGGAGGTTTATTACGGAAGGCGCTCATATTGGTTATCCGGTAATAATTATGACTTATGTCAAGGATGCCTTCTCTCTACCTCGGTGGTATGTTTTTGCTGCTCATATGTCTATGGAATAGATTCACCTATTTGTGTGCATTTGTATTCCAATGCAAAACTCTATTATGCACACATTGAGGGGGAGTCTCTTTCATAAGTGATTACTGTTTGTCTTGTGACTTTCTCCTGCAAATCCTGGTATTGTCATCTAACACCAAAAAGGGGGAGATTCAAAGAACATTTCATGTTTTCCTTAGTTTTGCGTGTTAGATAACAATACTATGGAGAATATTCATGTGCGCTAAGTGTGCAGGAAGCTTTGAGGGGGGCCGTATAATCCGCCCCACCAAGGGCCGGATAATCTGGCCTACCTCATCGCTCAAAGGGAGCCAAGGCACGTCGCTGGGTATCTGGTCGGATTTTCTCCCGAAAAATCTGAACTGGGGCGGTTTTTCCTCCCCAGGCCGGATAATCCGGCGGTCGCATGGGCCGGATAATCCGGCCCCCAGTTTTCGAGCAAAAGGAGCCAAGGCGCGTCGCTCGGTATCCGGTCGGATTTTCTCCCGGAATATCCGAACTCGGGTGGTTTTTCGTCCCCAGGCCGGATAATCCGGCCCTCACATAGGACCAGATAATCCGGCCCTCGCATAGGACCAGATAATCCGGCCCCCAGAAGTTGATCAAGGGCAAGCTCGGCGCAACACTCTGATAGGGGGCGGATTATCGGCCAGATATTCCGAGTCTGGGGCGGTGTTTTCCCCAGACCGGATAATCCGGCGCTCACTTGGGCTGGATAATCCGGCCCCCAAAGTGTCCAACGGCTGGTTTCTGAAGGGGTATAAATACCCCTTCTTCCCCAATGTTCAGAACTCTTGAATCATTTGAAATTGTCCAGACATTGTGCAAGAGCTCTCATTCTCGATCTCCCACTTCAACCACCCGAAGGACTTGATCTTTGGGGGAATTGAAGGAGGAGAAGTTCATCATCATCATCATCATCATCAAGAATCAAGCGCTTCAACTCCTCTCCATTCACTTGGAGAAATCCATGATCTAGTATTCTTATCAATATCTAGATCTTGTTTATTGTATTTGATAAGTTTGTTCTTGTGGCAGCTTGTTGTCATTCTGGGAGCCTCCAAGTTGTTGTGGAGTTGTTGCCCCGCTAGTTGTGTAAAGGCGCCGGTGCCCGCCTCGAAGGGTACGTATAGTGGAAAGGTGGATCAGGCCTTTGGTGGCGAGATCCATCGGAGAACAGGGTGATGCCTTTTGTGGCGTGGTGGTCTTAGTACCGCCCACCCCTCCAACGCAGACGTACTTCCCTTAACAAGGAAGGAACTACGGTCAAACAAATCCTGTGTCTCCGTGTGCTTCACTTCGGTTTACCCGTTCCTCTTCCACTCGCTCTTTACTCGCTAGTAGATAGGGTTGCATATAGGGAAATTCCACTTAATAGTTTATCTAGAGAATTTACCCTCTGTGCTAAGCCTAAAATTGAAGAAGAATTAAAAATCGGTGTAGCACCTATTCACCCCCCTCTAGGTGCCCATACGATCCATTTCAGCAGGGAGGTGGTGAGACAGACGGGCTCAAGATTAGGCCAGATAGTGGACACAGTTTTCTCATTATTTGGGCATTATCTGTTGCATTTGCAGTTTATGTTGCCATGTCGTTGTCCAACAGCTGAAATAAGTTGCTGCTTCGTGGAGTGTAGCGGCCAGCTTAAGAAATTGTTTTCTAGCCCAGAAACTTATCATAAGTGTAATGCCAACAATAGGGATTTATTAAGCGCCTATAAATATATCATGTATGTGCCACTAACACCCATCGATTTTGGAGGGGATTTAACCGCTCAGCTATCACTATTGTTCAGATAGTAGTGGCACAGTCACAGTTTTGGATTCAACTAGTGGCCTCGGCCGTATCAAATCCTAAAGTCGCGATACATTTTATTCCGAGTATGGGAGGCAGATTGTTTCGCCTGACAAGTTCCACCCACACAGCTCTAGAGTTTAACCAAACTACATTTTAGGCTGCTACACTGCTAGCCCTCTTTCTCTGCTTGGGTGCCAACTTTCTTCCTCTTTCCTTCACGTCCACTGGCTTCTTCATCTTCTACCTTCTTCCTCTTCCTGGGTGCCATTTTTCTTACCTTCACATACCCTGCATCTCCGGGCCGAGGGAAGTCAGGCCAATCAGCACCAGAATCTTGTCCGGCATCATCACTCCACTCGTTTTGGTTTTCTTCCCACAGCAAAATCACTGAGTCGGCTGTCTTGTTTCTTACCTTGTGCTTCCTATAAAAAAACAGTACATGGATTACTACCTTATATCTACAGACTATAAACAATTTTTTTGTGTGAATGTACCATCTCATACCTAGGTTTGGGAGCATTAAGGGGACATCCAGCTGCTCTATGGCCTATAAGACGGCAGGTCTTGCATCTGTTTTTGCCCTTCTTTGTAGCACAGAAAGCCGAACCCTTCTTCTCGAGAAAATTCTTAAACCTATTCACCTGGGGTCTTCCTCTGCCCCTTTTTGTAACTGGCTGGCAAAGCTCGAAAGACAGTTGGACTTGAGGTCACTGAGATGGGTATGTACATGGCTTGACGGATCCATCGTATGTAGCTCTGAACTTTTCCATAGAGTAGTAGTCTGACAAATACTGATCCAAATGTGGTAGAGTTATTTTCTTCACCAAAAAGGCCAAGGCGTGGTCACAAGGTTTCCCGGTATGTTGCCACTCTAAGCAGGTGCATTCTCGCAGATGGATGTTCACAACATCCCTTTTGCCACTCTTGGACATATCGACCACCTTACAGCTTCTGCTGGTAGACGGGAGAACCTTAAGATGAACAAGTCCTCGGCTTCTCTTGTGTAGTTGCTGTACAACTGGCGGTAGCATATGTCCTCTAAGTCTCCTACCAATCTCTCTCCTTATATCTAACAGCTTCATGATCATACCACGTATGCTATCCATAAATATATGAACAGGACACACTTTTATGTCCTTCACCCAGTTATTCAGGCATTCTGCAAGGTTGTTGTTTATGTAATCAACGTTGATGTCAGGGTTGAATTGACTCCTCTTCCATCGCTGCGAATGATGGATGGCTAAGTACTCTGGAAGTTCAGGGGCTTTGGCAAAAATCTTGCTCATGAAATAATCGCTGCTACTAGGCTTGTAAACTCTAGCAGCAGGAAACATGTAATGAAATACGTTGCCTGTGTAGTGTGAGTACAAGTTGAGCATCATATGGGCATGTCGTTCTCTACCTTCAGCTCGCGGGAACACCTCCTTCACTGCATTCGTCAGCCCTTTGCATGCATCCATGGATATAGCCAATGGATCCATGTGGCCTATTGATATCCTGAGCTGCCTCATAAACTAGACCCAGTTTTCCTCCGTTTCTATTTCAAACAGCCCGAATGCCACTGGGAACATCCAGTTGTGACCATCAAGTGATGTGGCAGATGGCAGGTAGCCTTTCCATTTGCCAGTTAGGACGGTGTTGTCTACACTCAAATACGGCCTACACCCGTCCTTGAATCCATCGACGCAAGGTTTAAGCGCCATGAAAAATCTTTTGAAATATATTTTACCACCTTCTGATTCGGTGTCAATCTCCACAACACTCCTCGGACACCTAGCTTGTACCTCCGCCTTGAAGTTGTACAACATCCTGAAGCTATTGGTCAAATCCCCATGCAAGACCCCCAGAGCTTTCTCTTTACCTTTCCAAACCGTGTAATACGAAAGGACAATGTTGTATTTAGAACCGAGGCTAGTCTGAATATTCTTCGCGGTCTCCTTAGGGTTATCCTTTAGTATGTACATAGATTGCATAGCCACCCACTCCGTATCAGCCATTGAGGATTTCAGTTTGCTGCTTGTCGGACACATGTGTGGAGGGCCCATTTTGTTCACCTGCAACACAGATTAATTTAAAAGATAAGCGGAGTCGACTAGTTGCCAGAAAGATATCGCACATCAATTTTAGTTATAGAGTGAAAAGAGATAGAGAGAGAGAGAGTTCTAATGGTTTGCGGCATTCATTGCCCCAATACCCTAATTGCATTCGACGCAGGTAAGGATCTTGTTGTGATCCTCCATGGACAATGTACCTCGGCCCGTCCATTCATCCACGTTAACTTGCAAACAGCCTTATACCTCTCGGCAGAGTTCTTCAGTCGATAAACGTCGAACTCCCCCTTGATACAAAAATGCCGGAACGACATCCTGAACTCATGCATGCTCCTGAACTCGCTGCCAACCGAAATTATAGGATACTCGTGGTCATGTTTCATTTCTTCTACTTCAACACCCAAATCATCGACTGGAATACCAGCCTCATCATTAAGTTCCTCATCTATTTCATCATCACCAGATTCTTGATCCTCTACAGTGCCTGCTTCTTCATCTGATTCAGAATCTTCACCATCGTCTCTAATGCCTAGTACTGCACACATCATATTGACTCCCATGGGTGGGGCTGCACCATCGTCTCCACCCGGATGGACAGGAACATTTCCCCAGTCCACCTCACCCGCAACTCTATTTTCTCCAAGACACTTGGTTGGTTCTGCTGCAACCACATGGGGTGGTCTTACGTTTGCACGCATCCCAAGTACTTCAGTGGACAAATAGCAGTCATAATCCATTTCATCTTGAGTGTACAGAACCCTCTTACTCTTCCTGTGTACATCCTCCTTCCTGATGTAATCTTTCCTAATGGTATCAGTAGGGCTTGACATCCGCATTCCATTCCCCATCGAACTAGGCCTCTTGCTGCCGCTCTTGGGTGTGATCTCCTTACTGCCTCCCCTCACGGGTGTTGGCTCCAAGGTGCTGGCATTATTGCTTGACCTCTGCGGTACGTTCTTCTTCGAATTAGCCCTTTTGCTGCTACTATTGGGTATGTTCTCCTTCGTGCTGGCATTATTGCCTGACCCCAGCGGCGTGTTCTGCTCCAGATTAGCCCTTTTGCTGCTACTATTGGGAGTCTTCTCCTTTGTGCTGGCATTATTGCCTAACCTCAGCGGTGTGTTCCGCTCCAAATTAGCCCTTTTGCTGCTACTATTGGGCGTGTTCCCCTTCGTGCTGGCATAATTCCCTGACAGCAGCGTGTTCCGCTCCAAATTAGTGTTTTTTCTGCTCCCACTTGGTGTGGTAGCCTCCGTGCTAGCCATCTTAGCCTCTTTGCTACCACTCCTGGGAGTGTTCACCACCGTGCTAGCCCTCTTAGCGTTTTTTCTGCTACCGTTCGGTGTGGCATTTTGACTGGATCTCAGGGGTGTACTCTGCGGCGTGGTGCCTTTTGTCGTGCGACTCTTGGGCATCCTCTTCTCTGGTTTGGTCTCCTTGGTGACGTTCTTCTTTGGGGTGCCCTTTCTAGGGATGCTCTTCCTACTCCTCTTTATGACGCTCCTCTCTAAGACTCTCCTCTGTTCGAAGCCACCCTCAGTCACACCAGCCCTAGTGATGCCATGGATCAGGTCATGCATGCCTTCTAAAAGTCCATCGTCTCTATTGTCGAGTTCCAATTCCTCTCCAACCGTGAGCACTACCAAGTGGAAGTAAACTTCACCTCTATAATGTTTCCTTGTAAACGGTATGACTAAATCCCTGGTATCTTTCACTTCGATAGCCTTTTTGCTGTTGTAACCATAATATAACAAACGTGCTTCCTGGGAGGACCCCCACAGCACCTTCACACGTAACAATGCCATCAGGTCAGATAACTCTACCACTTCAGGGTCGTATCTGCCAAGGATTACACCAAACTCATCATAGAATTTTTATGTGCCATCATCTAATTTTGCAGTATAATCCATGACACCGATACGAACGATTACTTTGCCATCATCAGGTTCTTCTGAATAGAAACCTCCGAAAGGTTCGAGAGATGGAGCGGCACCATCAGACCCAGCCCCAATGCCACCACCGCCATCACCGGCGTCATCGTTAGCTGGATCAACCTCGGTGGAAGTACCAGGACCAAGAGCAAGGCGAGCACCCTTAGCAGCGGGAGCTACATAACATGGTGGACAGGCAGGGCCCCTTCTAACGACATCCACAATAGGATCAGATGCTGCCATGCCACCTCGACGATCAGGAGCAGTTCCCACAACAGAAGTGTTTCGAGTGCTAGCAGAGTCCAGACCATGAGCTGGCTTCAAACAAGCAGCTCGCTGAACCCGAGCACGGGTTCGAGGAGGAGAGAAGGCATCGGTCTTTACAACAATAGTGAGGCAGCCTCCGGAAGCCTTAATTTGCTCAACAGCGGCAAGGATTGGGTCAACAGCGTCCAGATCAACAACAACACGAGGACGACCAGTACCAGCAGATTCCAGAGCACGGGTTCGCACAACTTGAGGACGGTTTCGAGGAGGAGCAACACACAAGGCAACGGTCTTGGCAACAACAGCGGGGCAGCTTCCGGACGCCTTAGTTTGCTCAACAGTGGCATGGATTGGGTGAGAAGCAGCCGTAGCAACACGGGCACGTGGAAGGGGACGACCAGTACCAGCAGATTCTAGAGCAGAGTTTTCCACAATGGCAATACGGGGACTCCAATGAGGAGGTTGCCTGACAGAAGCATGTCGCGGACGAGGAACCACATTTTGCTCAACAACAGCAGGGGTTCGAGTTAGACCTCCCTATCCAATAATAGTTGTGCGACTCCCAGTAGCAGGAGCTTCCTCATCCACTATGTTACACACCAGCATAACCACGCGAAGCCTAACATGTTGTTTCATCAACTCAATTAGCTAACTGTCACACGCTATAGGAACCTTGAAGCCTCGGTCATCAACGAGGCTGAACCATGCAGTCTGCTCTGGCCTCATTTCAGCAAGTTCACGCACAGCAGCAACCAAACCAGGGACATTGCATAACTGCACAGGCGCTACTTCCATCTTCAGACTCTGAGCCTCTTTCCACGTGCTCTTCCCATGTGCTAATTTAATGAGGTAGCCGCAGATGCTCAACAGAACCGTGTATTTGGGTTCAGCGGAGATGCTAGTTGACAAAAAATAGGAGACAAAAGATAAGAATTGTTTGTTAGCGTCGTGCTAGCAAACAATTCTATGTTCGATATATCTCTGTAATGCCAATAGCCAGCTAGCAGTTATAGGTAGTGCGAATAGCAAAGAGAAGAGTAGCTCGCCCGAAATTAGCCAGAAGTACTTCTTCCTCGGCAAATGGATATGCCATCCTCCCCGCTGCTCAGCTCGTCGGCGGTAGAGGCGGGCTAGATCGTCGCAACGGCTGGCACGACATTCGGCATTAGAGCTTAGTAGCAGGGAGTAGGCGTAGCAACTTGGCGCCGGAAGTCAAATGCCCGAAGAGATCATTCTGGTTGGAGAGGGGATTTCGACGCCACCAGTGCTAGGGTTCATGCGAAAGGAGGGAGGGAGGGATTTGTGAATTTGGTGTACGCACGATGCTCCTTTAGTATCTTGTTTCTCCTACGTGGTTGCCGCGTTGGCGCTCGCGTCACAGAAATATTACTGACATGATGGTCCCGACTGTCTACTTCACGGGGCAGTTTCACGATATGTTTGGATTTGGTAGGGGTGAGACGAGTTTGCGTCGAAATGGCCCCTCTCGGTAGTTGGCGGCCCAACTTTTTGAAACGCGGTAATTTCAGGCAACTTAGGTACCGCCATGCGCTGGCCTGCCAACTTTGGTACCGCAGACGAACAAGCCCCTTTGTAACACCCTCGGATCGGCCCTATGCAAGTTTTAGCAATTCCCGCCAAACCCGCATAGACACGATTCAAAGGTGCCCACTAGGCACTTTCATGCGGGTGCAAAACGAAGTAATACCATTACACATTAGTCCATGATGGAACCCACATAACAGATATATACAATATGACTCCATGAGTCAAGAATACAGATATACAGTACAAATATCCAAATCCCCTTGAAAACGATACAAAATCCGAGTACGGACAAGATGCAAATGGGGCTAAGAGCCCGGAAGAATAACCAATGGCGTCCATAACCCTGCCCAGGCCAAGCCGAAAGGGTAACCCTGCTAACGACGTCAGACTTATACCTGCTAAAACAAATGGGGTGCCGACAAAGGGGAAAGGAAAAAGAGAGCGGTCAGTACTGAGGCCAGTATACGACGAGTTTAGAACTCGACGCCTCTCGCCTACATACGTATGGTGGACCGAACCAGCAGCGAAGCATGCACTAAACAACCTATAAAGACACGATACAACTCTCGGCTATCAGAGAGAGGTAAGAAAGACATATACGGGACCAACCTGATACTAACACCAATCATACCCGTCCTGGCATTTGCCCTTTGAGACCAAACGAGGAAGTTAAACCGAGGAACTCACGCAGTTGGCAGTTTTATTCATTCCATTATAGTTGCAGCACTTACTAGTCAGATATAGATAGCACGAGTCATCTTGATATCATAAGCAGTGGGCAGTTTTAGTTAACCATTCCGTTGTAGATGCAATACTTACCAATCAAATACAATTATCCAGAGATATCCCAAATCCAACAGTTGTTGGTACTTTTATTTACTCATTCTGTTGTAGTGAAACTGATTACTAGACATGTCAAGGTCAAATCTATAGCACTACTTTAGTTATAGTTGTCTATGATCGAGATACTCTGCTCCAAGTCATCCATAACTGCAGACACGACTTTCAAAAAGATTTACCCTGTAGGGGTGCACAAATAGAAACAAACACACATGATCAACCTCGGGAAGAACCAAATAAAATGCAACGAGGCCTCACGATAATGCATTCTCATGATTCATAAATTATTTCAGGGGGCCACCCCACTAAGCTACCCGCAACATAGTTGGCCGTCTCCGAGATGGACCCAGGGTTTGCGTCAATGGCTGTAAACGATTGGGAACCTGAAAGTGTGACTGGGCTTGTCGATACCGGGAAAACACTCCACATTCCAAAACAGTACAGGTGATGCACGCACAATCGTAAATAAAGCATTAAAGCATGGCATAAGTACATGATAGTAATAAAGCCCCAAACTACTCTGTGGCCCCAAGTAATAAAGTGCGAATCAAGCTCAAGGAAAGGTGGATCCATAGGGTCTCCCGTATGTGGATAGTGCGAATAGTCAAGGAATAGGTATCAAGTACTCGGGGCCTATGGGACACAAGTGAGCATGGAAAAACCAAATAACATCTATTGCCCATCGATGCCTCTGCATTTGTTATATCTATTCCTAGCATTTTAATTAACAAGTTGTATTGAAAGTCATGATCATCTCCACCATTAAACATGTTCCAACCTTCCAACAGTGGTGGAATGACAATGATGCGAAGCAGCACCTAAGCAAGCAACTACGACTCGCAAGGCATACTATCTATCAAACAATAGGCAATAGGATGTGTCCGTCGCAATATAGAGGCTGCAAGGAATATAAATGGTCCATGAAAACTAAAGCATCGAAATACGGATAGCAACCAATCAACAGGAGGAAATAAAGACTATAAAAGAAAAATAGGTAGAAAGGGGGAGATTGCTCGCCTGGGAAACACTGCTGGAGATACATAATCCGAAGAACTTGACGATACTCGCATCAAATCAGTGGCCTAATCCACGAAGAAGCAAAGCACTAGAAACACCGGATGAACTATTTAATGCTACGGCAGAAGATCGGGCATGATGCATCTATGATGCATGACATGCAAAATGTGCGATGTAATTAGGAAGTATTAAGTGGAATCGGGGTCCGAACAATTAATTAAAAGGTTCATGTTATTTAGATACCCCTCAATTTAAATGTTGTATTACCAAGGAAAATCTTGGCATCGGTTCGCTACACCAATTTAAATAGGGCCAATATAAGACTAGAAAAGAGAGGTGAATCGGCATAATGCCCCAAACCCACCTGATGACATGTATGCAAGCATGAACAATTTAATATGTAACAATTTATATAGATGGCAATTGTAAAAATAGGCTAGAAAAAGGGTCACAGATCGAGGTCCGATGATCTTTGGGCTCGGAGGGGGTTCGAAGTGGTCGGTCTTCAGATCCTCGGGATTGGTGCACTCGGGGCCTCGGTTTGGGGTTGAAGAACTTGGCCTCCGTGAAGAGGCCTTGGGGTTCCGTCTTCGGGTCTTCGGGGTTCGAGGTCTCGGCATCCGTGAAGAAGAGCATGGCGTTCCATGGGTACGATCTTCGAGAAATCTTATCAGTGACACTGATGTTCTTCTCCAACTTATCGTCCTTCCACTTGGAGGTTCCAATAGACAACATCATATCACCCCACCGCCTTTTGTATCACTGGTTTTGTGTGTTGGAAGCAAGAACTTGCTTTGTATAACTGGTTTTGGGTCTTGGAAGCGAGAGCATGCTAGATTGATCTAGGAAGATTGGTCTTAGCCGAAGACTAGGAATAACCCTGATGTGTAGAATCAACAGCACTAGCACGGGCTCTAGTGACCACACAACACAAGAGCAAACAGACACAAGCACGCTCGCTGATGCTAGATGAAGAACGAGAAACAACCAGAGCGATGAAGGAGGGGCCGAGGTAGCGAGGATGCAGGCACAGACTCGGGCTCGCGGACAGGGCGTTGGGTGGGGGCAGGCCATAGGGCTCTTTCTTGGGACAGCGGGCTCGACAGGGACGAAGCCAAGGCGGATCGGCGCTGTAGACGGACGGTGACAGTGAGGGTAAGGCATCGCCTGGGCGGCGGTGCGGCGACAAACTCGAGTGGGTGCCGGACTAGTGCAAAATGGCGGTGCCATGGCGGATCTACTCGGGAGGCACAGGAGACGGTCGCGAGTGGCGGAGACGCGACGAGCCGGAAGTCGCGCGTCCACGTGTAGGGAGAGGCGAGGATGGTGTCTGGATCCGAGGCGAGGCACGGTTCTGGCCGGAGGCGAGCGTGCGCAGGCAGTGGGAAGGAGCTTGAGTGGGCGGCCGAGAAGGAGCTCGGCGGTGGTGCAGACGGCGAGGTCCTAGTGGCGGGCTCCGAGGTGGATGAGGGATCTCCAGCTCGAGGTCGAGCGGCGGTAGACACAGGTGATGCGGGACAGTGGCGACGAGGTCCTGGCGAGGCGCAGGGGTGGGGTCAGCCGAGAGGAGGGCGTGCGGTGGTGTGGGGTAAACGGGGGTTGGTGGTGAGAGCAGGCCAGGTCGGGGAGAGAGAGGGAGGATGGCAGATAGGTAGGGCTGGGCTCCCATGGAGGGGACGCGATCGAGCGAGCGATGGGTATGGGATCAGGGTGGGTTGATCGCTGCGAGACGGGCGCGTCACGTGCGTGAGCGTGTACGGCTTCGGGGTGTATGCGATTTTCTAGTAGTGGTTTTCTTGCAGTGCTACAACGGGGTACAGATGGCTGCACTAATGGGCCATTTCAAACAGTGTTGGACGAAATAGCAATGAGCCTTCTTCTTATTAGGCTCTCCACATGGGTGGGCCCACTTAATATTTAGCAGGCCTTGGCTAGGCCTGACTTCTGCCACGGTTTCTGTGACCCTTAACAGCGGTAACTGGGTGTTCACGGTGTTCACCACGTGGCATTTTGCATGACATCAACAGTTAATGATGCTGGCGAACAGATCTACGATGGAACAAGTTTTGGTGGCTAAAGGGTGCGATCGGCCACGGTAAAAAAAACGTGTGGAGATTCTTTTGTGACGCGGTTTTACCACGAAGGGCATCCGTCATAGAAGACTTTTTAGCCACGAAAAATTGGCCTTCAACAACGAAAACGGTCCGTTGTAAAAGCCAACTTATCTTATAGTGACATGCAATGACTATAGGTGATCCATGTGTTAAACCATGTTCACAGAGACCAAAAGCACATAGGAAAAGCAGCTTCCACATTGCATGTTGCACCACTGAGGCAGCAGTTGCACAAAAGAATCCACTAGATTGTGTGTGGTCATGTGGATACTAACCTGGTCTAGGAAAAGAACACATGCAATGTGGTCATGTGGATCAATGAGACTAGTGGATCAATGTGGTATAGGAAAAGAACACATCCAATGACAGTACTGATCATTGTGGTTTAGTAAGAGAACACATGCAATGACTATAGGTGATGCATGTGTCAAACCATGGTCATAGAGACCAAAAGCACATAGGAAGAGCAGCTTCCACATTACATGTTGCACAAGTGAGGCGGAATGCACTATAGTGTGTGTGGTCATGTGGATCAATGTGGTCTTGGAAAAGAACACATGCAATGACACTAGTGATCAATGTGGTTTAGGAAAAGAACACATGAAATGACTATAGGTGATCCATGTGTCAAACCATGGTCAAAGACACCAAAAGCAACTAGGAAGAGAAGCTTCCACATTGCATGTTACACCAGTGTAGCAGAAGTTGGATCATAGAATGCACTGAAGTGTGTCTGGTCATGTGTATCAATGTGGTCTAGGAAAAGAACACATGCAATGTTGTCATGTGGATCAATGAGACTAGCGAATCAATGTGGTATAGGAAAAGAACACATGCAATGAAACTAGTGATCACTATGGTTTAGGAAAACAACACATGCAATGACTATAGGTGATCCATGTGTCAAACCATGGTCACAAAGACAAAAAGCACATAGGAAGAGCAGCTTCCACATTGCATGTTGCACAAGTGAGGCAGAAGTTGCATCACAAGTGTGTGTGGTCATGTGGATCAATGTGGTCTTGGAAAAGAACAAATGCAATGACACTAGTGATCAATGTTGTTTAAGAAAAGAACACATGCAATGACTATAGGTGATCCATGTGTCAAACCATGGTCTCAAAGACCAAAAGCACATAGGAAGAGCAGCTTCCACATTGCATGTTGTACTAGTGAGGCTGAAGTTGCATCACAGAATCCACTTGAGTGTGTGTGGTCATCTAGATCAATGTGTTATAGGAAAAGAACAATTGCAAAGACACTAGTGATCAGTGTTGTTTAGGAAAATAACACATGCAATGACTATAGGTGATCCATGTGTCAAACCATCGTCATAGAGACCAAAAGCACATAGGAAGTGGAGCTTCCACATTGCATGTTGCACAACTGAGGCAGAAGTTGCATCACAAAACCCAGGAGAGTGTGTGTGGTCAAGTGGATCAATGTTTTCTTCGAAAAGAACAGATGCAATGACACTAGTGATCAATGTGGTTCAGGAAAAGCACACATGCAATGACTATAGGTGATCCATGTGTCAAACCATGGTCACAAAGACCAAAAGCACATAGGAAGAGCAGCTTCCACATTGCACGTCGCACCAGTGTAGCAGAAATTGTATCACAAAATGCAATGGAGTGTGTGTGGTCATGTTGATCAATGTGGTTTACGAAACAAACACATGCAATGACACTAGTGATCAATGTGGTTTAGGAAAATAACGCATGCAATGACTATAGGTGATCAATGTGTCATACCATGGTCATAGAGACGAAAAGAACATAGGAAGAGCAGCTTCCACATTCCATGTTGCACAAGTGAGGTAGAAGAATGCATAACACAAGGCACTAATGTGTGTGTGGTCATGTGGATCAATGTGGTCTAGGAAAAGAACACATGCAATGACACTAGTGATCAATGAAGTTCAGGAAAAGAACACATGGATGACTATAGGTGATCCATGTGTCCCACCATGGTGATAGAGACCACATTGATGACACTAATGATCAATGTGGTTTAGGAAAAGAACACATGCAATGACTATAGGTGATCCATGTGTCAAATCATGGTCATAGAGACCAAAAGCACATAGGAAGAGTAGCTTCAACATTGCATGTCGCACCAGTGTAACAGAAGTTGCATCACAGAAGGAATTGGAGTGTGTGTGGTCATGTGGATCAATGTGGTCTAGGAAACGAACACATGCAATGACACTAGTGATCAATGTGGTTTTGGAAAATAACACATGCAATGACTATAGGTGATCAATGTGTCAAATAATGGTCATAGAGACCAAAACAATATAGGAAGAGCAGCTTCCACATTAGATTTTTGTAACATACCACCTCTACGTTTAATAAATAAATATGTTTGTGAGCATTGCATACATGCATTACATTTGCACTTGGTTCTAATCGAAAGACAATAAAACCCTAATTTTTCCCCTCTTTCTTTGAAAATGAATTCAAAAGAGTGGCTTTTGTATTTAAAAAAACACAAAATGTTTGGAGCCCAATAAGTATCAAGGGCCCCTGTGTGTTTTTGTTATATTTTACACACCTCTGGTATTTTGGAAATGTTTAAAAACAGAAAAGAAATTAAAATTCAAAGAGGAAAATGGAAATAGAAAAAGAAAAGGATTTCTAGAAGAAAAACTGGTTTCTGACTCTAACTGGGTCGCAGCCCATCTTTCCCTCCTCTCTACCTACCGCCCAGCGTAGTCGCAGCGCCTCTGCTCCGCTGGCTTTGCCGCAGCCCGTCGGCACCCCACTCCGGCCCACATGTGTCCCAATACCAGCCCAATACCGTAGGTTATCTATAAAGTCACCTTCGCTGCTGCTGGACGAACCCTAGCCGTGTTCCCCTCTCTACACCCCTATGTGCCGAAACCCTAACCCTAGGGCTCGCCGGTGCCGCTCGCCGTTGTCGCCCTGGACCGCCCCAAGCCACACCCTCTGACATGGGAGCTCCGGCTCGACACCCTCATCATCCTCGTGCAGCCGCGAAACCAGGGGAGCCTCCTGCTCGTCGGAATCGAGTTTGACACCTCGCCGGCTGCTGTAGTCATCGCCGCTGTTTTCCGCCGACACCGACCTCCTCCGGCCAAATCGACCTCACCGCCATGCTCCTGGTGAGAAGATGGTCCTCGTGGACCTTCTCCCTTGCCCCCTCATGCTCAGGTTTTCCCCCTCCACGGGAACCTGCAAGCACCGCCTCTCGCCGTCGGTGTGTAGCAAGCTCTAGTGATCTCTAGGAAGCGGCACTGCCACTTTCTGGTACCCCACGACGAGCCCGATCTAGCGCCCCCACTCGCATGTCCAGGTGCGCATGGGATCGACGGATCCGTGCTCGACCTGGTAGCAATGGCATCGATGACGTCATCATGATGTCAGGGTGACGTCATTTCTCTTTTTTTAGTAATTTTTTTTGTAATTGTCTTATTAATTGAAAATGTTGACAGATGGGTACACCATGTCAGGTTTTTATTCTTTTTGGAAATGTTTTCTGCAATTAATGAAAGTCTGACATGTGGGGCCAAATGGAAAATAATTTCAATAATTCCAAAAATGTTTATTTATTTTAAAATGATTTAAAAATGGATTAAAATTGGGAAAAATCATAACTAATTAATTTTAAATCGAAAAATTGTGTATAATATATCAAAATGTTCAGATAAATGAGCTCTACCATTTAAAAATGTAAGCATTCATATTCATACAACTTTGAACTACATTTTACATACAGGAACACCGACACCCCCTATGTACCATGGGTTCGACGGTTTGTCCACCTAGGGAATTCCGAACCCATTTAAATCGATGTGGCACTTAGGGCTATTCTAATACATGCAATCCATCATATCATCCATATTGTATCAGCATTGCACATGTCGTGTGTTGATTGCTGTTTCTTCTTTCCGGTGTTGGTTCTTCGCGAATAGGAACCGAGCCCGAACCTGAAGTCAACGCCACCGAAGAGCAGTACCGTTTCAACGATGGACAAGGGAAGCATAGCCCCATCATTTTGAACCTATGTTTCCAAAGTATTTCATTCTCGCTACATGCATACGATTACAATGTGGTCTTTTGTTTAAGATAGAGTATCCTAGCTGCTGCATGTTTTCCTTTGTACACCAAGATACCGATCCACCGCTCCTAGCATAACTAGGGTTGAGCTTATGAGCGTTGCTAGTGCCATATTTCAGTCAAGCTTAGACATTCTTAGTATTACAAGACCGATCCATCCAGATGATGCATCAAAGATGCGATGAACCTAGTTTGATAGGATGTTGAGATATGACCGGAGATGGTTAATAAACATGTTAAGGCAGGTATGGGAGGCCACGTTGGGTGTGGTTTTTGTAGTCCCATGCTAGCCGCCCTTAGGACCTGAGTTCTCGCCTCTTGAACCAAGACGAGCGTACAACCACACGGGGGCCTGGAAACCCCCTCGACTAACTAACTTGCCTAGTAGATTCCATGATTCAAATAGTTTGGGCGTTCCATTTGACATATGCATTCTGGTTGTTCTCAAAGGAGGTAGAGGAGGTGCATTCATACAGGTAGGTAAGCGTGGCCAGGAATAAGAGAGGAATGGCCTCCGTAATCTTGGTCCCCACACACATCTCTAGGGACCGGCTTCGGGACTTGACCCGTTACGGCGGCATCTCCTTAGGGGGTGACTCATGGTGTCTCTGAAAGCAAGGTAAAGGTCATGGTCAACCACCCTCTACCGGTCTTTCAAGGAAGAGGTCTAATAATTTGGCATTAAGAGTCGGTTGGTACGTGTGGTTAAAGTTGTGTACCCCTGCAGGGTATTAATCTTTTCGAAAAGTCGTGTCCACGGTTATGGATGACTTGGGAACGGATTCTGTGATCATAGAGAACTATAACCTAATGATAAATCTTGGCAACTAATGAGTGTTCTGGAATTACTTCCTCCGGGTCCTTTGAGGGGGTAATCCAAGTTGAAAGGTTCTCAGATGATGATGAAGGCGATCTGAAAGAGTTAGAATGTAGTCTTCTTACCTCTTTTGAAATGATCTGATTAGACGAGCCTCTTATTTCACTTGTTTTCAAAACAAAGCTGGCTGTTGCAAAGTAACCATAGAAAGCCTTTCTAAACCAAGCATGTATTGTAGGTTATTAAGCCTTGCAGCATACATCATGTACTCAGCCTTGCCTCGTTGATGTTTTTCTACAGATGAAGCTATTCCAACAGAAGGTGGTTTCTACGTTGATGTCGACGAGTAGTTGGGGTTCCCGGGAAGTAGACTAGGATCTATGTAAGGGTGCTTATCTTTATGGCCTCTTAGGACAATTCCTAAGTTTGTTGTTTAGAACAACATAATTGCTTCCGTTGCTTGGTGTTTGATGGGTCTTTGACCCCTGGTTTGTAATACTTGTATGCAGCTCTGCTAAGAGCATACCTTAATAATATATGGTTTGTATGCTCTGTAATGTTACCGAATTATTCCCTGCATGCTTCTAGCTCGAGGGTAGGCATATGTCACATGAAGATCTGGTATTTGTCTAACCCCGATCCCCGGTCGTGACAGATTTTGGTATCAGAGTAGGACTGCCTTTAGGAAACCTTTTTTACTGGTCGATGTCGAGTCTAGCACTTCTGAAAACTATTTGAAAGTTAAAATTATTTGCAAAACTCTAAATAGGACTCTTTTTACTCCTTATCCAGGGTTGTTCTATTGCTAAGTTATCTTACCTTGCTTGGTTTGAAAGGTTTTCACTTCTCGTGTATCATTTCAAATTACTAGAATCTACGGGGTTGGGTTGTTCTTCTAGTGCTCCGTATCCCGTTGCAAAGCTCAGAGTTTCCAAGATATATCTGGGCATCTGAAGCATTGTTTTCAACCTTGCTAACGGTGTTTGGAATTCAACTCCTTTCTTCTCCTATTATTTGTTGGTATCATACCATATTGCATTCCATTGTTATGGTTTGTATTTAAGTTGGTAGCGTATACATTTCTTATGCTTGTTCTACTGCCATACTTGGTGTTATGTTGTGACCTCAACTGATATGGTTGATTCTGCCGTGACCGTTCGATAAGGTTCATGTCATCTTTTGATGTATTTCTCTTAGTGATCCAATCTCACGGGTTCTGTTTTCTCCTCAGGATGTCTTCCGGTACTCGTTGTTCTTTTGGCCGTCAAGGCCACAACAATGCTAATGAGGAACTTCCGCCACCTCCCACAATGGCCGAGGTTATCAACAATATTGAGACCAACCGTCTGAGGAATGAACGCCTTCTCGAGCATGTGTCTCAGAACACTGAACGTCGCCCGACGACTGTGTCACACTTGGGGATTTCATCTGCTCTTCGACCACCCCAAGAAACCACTTGATGCTGATGATTGGCTTCGCACAATTCAACGCAAGTTCAGTGCTCTTCTTATCCGTCAGAATGACCGTGTCAACTTCGCCACCTATCAGCTGGAAGGTGAGGATGGTGTTTGGTGGGATGGGTATCTAGATATGCAAGATCAAGGACATGTTGTTACCTGGGAGGAGTTTGTTGCAGCATTCCGCGCCTCCTATATTCCTAAGCCCATCATGGATCTCAAAAGGAGGGAGTTTTTGGATCTGACTCATGGGGCATATGGATACTAACATATGGGCGTGAGTTCACTCGCCTGGCTCGTTATGCACCCAGGGATGTAACCAATGATGAGGATAAGCAAGAGTTATTCCGTAAGGGACTTAGTCCAACAGTTCGTTATGAGTTGCTGCCTTTCAAGTTTAGAACCTTCCAGGAACTACACAACCTGGCTCTTACCGTAGAGCATGGAAGGAAGGAAATGGAGGTTTCCCGGAAGCATGAAGAAGGGAAATCTTGTGTGTCTTCCTCTAGCAACAAGAAGCGTCGAGTCTTCGTTCCATATAGTGACGTGCATCATGCTCCTTATGTACCCAAGTCATCTGGCAATGCTCCTCATCCGCCACAGTCAAATACTAGTGGATCAAGTTATCGTCCTCCTGCTGGTTCCTTCTCTGGAACTACCAGTTACTCATGTGGTCAGCCTGGTCACTACTCAAGGGAGTGTCCATAAAGAGTTGATGGTCGCAATGATCAACTGGCAAAGAAGTATGATAAAGTCTAGGGTGCTGGACGTGGTCGCCTGACTCATGTGACTGTTAAAGAAGCTTAGGAAGATCCACGCGTCATTCTGGGTATGCTTCATGTTAATTAAATTCTAGCAACAGTTTTGTTTGACTGTGGAGCATCGCATACATTCATATCACAAGAGTTTGCGCAAACACATGATATCACCTTTGAAGCTATGTCTTCAACTCTAGAGATTAGAACTCCTGGGTCTCGTTGGTAGACCATCTGGGTTACTCATGGGTTGAGATAGATATTGGATACCAGATGTTTCCCACATCCCTCATTGCACTTAAATCAACTAACATTGATGTCATTCTGGGCATGGACTGGTTATCCAAGTATCAAGCCTTCATTGAATGTGCACTTAGGACTGTTACCATGACCTCCCCTGCTGGCATAACAATCAAGTACTAGTTTGATGGGTCGAAGTCGCCATCGGTAGTTTCTGTTCCATTTTCACAGTTGTATGCCATTGAGGGTATGGAAGAGTTACCCCCTCTAGAAGTTCAAGATGTCCAGGTAGTTTGTGATTTCCTGGATGTCTTTCTTGAAGAATTGCCTAGCATGCCACCTGATCGAATTGTGGAGTTTGTCATTGAGCTAGTTCCTGGAACTGCTCCTATCTCTAAAAGACCTTACCGTATGCCCCCTCATGAGTTGGTGGAGCTAAAGAAGAAAATTGAAGAGCTAGAAGGCCTAGGTTATATTCAACCTAGTACCACCTCTTGGGGTTGTACTACCATCTTTGTCAAGAAGCAGGATACGAATATCCCAAAATTGGTTATTGATTACCGTCCACTCAATGCAGTGACAATCAAGAATAAGTGTCCTCTTCCTCAGATCAATGACCTCTTTGATCAACTAAGTGGTGCTACCATCTTCTCCAAGATGGATTTAAGTTCGGGGTATCATCAAATCAAGACCAGGAAAGAGGATATCCGAAAAACAGCACAACTCGTTATGGTCTTTATGAGTATAAACTGATGTCCTTCGGGTTAACCAATGCCCCTGCCAATTTTATGTGGATCATAAACTCTGTCTTTATGGAGTATCTAGACAAGTTCGTAGTGGTCTAAACAGATGATATTCTAATCTATTCCAAGACTGAAGAAGAGCATGTCGAACATCTACGTTTGGTACTAACTAAACGTCGTGAACATCGTATTTATGCCAATTTCACCAAGTGCGAGTTTTGGTTGCAAGAGCTCGTCTTTCTTGGTCATGTGGTCTCAACCAATGGTGTTGCTGTCATTCCGGATAAGGTTCAAACCATTCTTGAATGGAAGTCACATACCTCAGTCAAGGAAGTCTGATGTTTTCTTGGAATGGCTGGATATTACCATCGATTCATTTATAACTTCTCTAAGATTGCCAAGCCTATGACTGATCTTCTTAAGAAAGACAAGAAGATTGAATGGTCTGAAAGGTCAGAAGAAAGCTTTCAAATATTGAAAACTAAGCTAACCATTGCTCCTGTGCTCGTCCTCCCGGACACAATCAAGGACTTCGTCGTCTATTGTGATGCGTCTCTACAAGGGCTCGATTGTGTGTTGATGCAAGATGGTCATGTTGTAGCTTATTCCTCCTAGTAGCTAAATCCACATGAGAATAAGTATCCAACCCATGATCTCGAGTTGGCTGCTATTGTTCATGCTCTTAAGCAATGGCGACATTACCTCATCGGTAACCGTTGTGAACTCTACTCGAACCATCAAAGTCTGAAGTATCTTTTCACCCAGCCAGATCTCAATCTTAGGCCAAGATGATGGTTGGAACTCATCAAAGATTATGATTTGGGTCTCAACTACCAACCCGACAAAGCTAATGTTTTTGCTGATGCACTAAGACGGAAGTCTTATCACAATAACCTGATGATTTCACAAGGTCAACTTGTTCTCTATGAGGAAATCAAGCGTCTTAACCTTGAAGTGGTTCCTTGTGGGTTCGTCTATAACCTTGAAGTAAGGTCTTCTCTTGAGGATCAAATCAAGGAAGCTCAGAAGCAAGATGATAAGATTACCAAGATCAAGGAGGTTGCAAGTGGAGACGCTAAATGTTTCTCCATCAATGATCAAGGTACCCTCTACTTCAGTACCCGGCTAGTGGTGCCAAACAGTCAGAAGATCAAAGACCTAATCCTTCGTGAAGCTCATGAATCACCTTTGTCCATTCATCCTAGTGGTACCAAGATGTATTGTGACCTTCGTCAAAGATCTGGTGGAGCGGAATGAAACCAGAAATTGCTCACTTTGTTGCAGAATGCGACGTCTGTCGTCGTGTGAAAGCTGAACACCAAAGACCTGCTGGACTTCTGCAGCCATTGCGTATCTCTAAATGGAAATGGGATGAAATTGGTATGGATTTCATCACTGGACTTCCAAAGAACTAAAAGGGACATGATGCAATATGGGTAGTTGTTGATCGACTATCCAAGGTTGCTCGTTTTCTTGCTGTCCGAGAAAGTATCACTGCAAGTCAATTGGTAGAGTTATATATGTCTCAAATAGTGGTTCTCCATGGTGTTCCGAAGAACATCGTATCTGACCGCGGAAGCTTGTTTACCTCCAAGTTTTGGGCTAGTTTCCAACAAGTCATGGGAACTCGTGTCTCCTTCAGCACAGCTTATCATCCTAAGACCGGTGGTCAAACTGAAAGGGTGAATCAAATCCTTGAAGACATGCCTAGAGCGTGTGTTGTATCCTTCGCCAAGAAATGAGAGAGATGTCTTCCATTTGCTGAGTTCTCCTACAACAATAGTTTTCAATCTAGTTTGGGTATGGCGCCTTTTCTGTTTCTATACGGAAGAACATGTCGAACACCGCTGAATTGGACAAAAACAGGTGAAAGACAGTTCTTTGGTCCGGATATGATCCAAGAAGCTGAAGATCAAGTTCGCATAATCTGAGAACGTCTGAAGGCAGATCAATCTCGTCAGAAAACCAACTTTGATCATCATCACCTTCAAGTTCATTATGAAGTTGGTGATCAAGTTTACCTCCGGGTCACTCCTCTGAAGGGTGTCCACCGCTTCGGTATCAAAGGCAAATTGACTCCTCGCTACGTTTTTCCCTTTCGCATTATCTCCAAGCGAGGTGAACTTGCCTACCAGTTGGAGCTACCATCAAGCTTTCCAGATGTTCATGACGTCTTCCATGTGTCGCAACTCAAGCGTTGCTTCAAAGATCCTATTCGTGGTGTGGATCATCAAACTCTGGATCTTCAAGAGGATCTAACCTACCGGGAATACCCAGTTTGTATTCTTGGTGAAACCAAGCGCAACACTCGTCGTCAAACCATCAAGTCCCTGAAAGTTCAGTTGTCTCATCACTCTGAGTCAGAAGCAACCTGGAAACATGAAGATCGTCTTTGATCTGAGTACCCTGCCTTCTTTTCTAAAACCTAGGAATCTCGGGACAACATTCTTATAAGTGGGGTAGAGCTGTAACATACCACCTCTATGTGTAATAAAGAAACAACATGTTTATGAGCATTGCATACATGTATTACATTTGCACTTGGTTCTAATCAAGGGACAAAATAAAATCCTAATTTTTTCCCTCTTTCTTTGAAAATGAATTCAAAAGAGTGGCTTTCGTATTTTACAAAACACAAAATGTTTGGAGCCCAATCAGTATCAAGGGCCCCTGAGTGTTTTTGTTATATTTTGCACACCTCTGGTATTCTCGAAATTAAAAAAACAGAAAAGAAATTGAAAATACAAACAGGAAAATGGAAATAGAAAAAGAAAAGGATTTCTAGAAGAAAAACTGGTTTCTAACTCTAACTAGGTCGTAGCCCATCTTTCCCTCCTCTCTACCTACCGCCCAGCATAGCCGCAGCGCCTCTGGTCCGCTTGCTTTGCCGCAGCCCGTCCACAACCCACTCCAGCCCACGCGCGGCACAATACCAGCCTGATACAGCTTTGGCCATCTCCCTGTTCGTCGTCTTCCTCCTCGACGGAGGAAGCAGGTCGCTGTCGTGTCATCCGCCGTCCACCACCGGCATGCGTTAAGATTCCCGCCGCCGCCCCGGTTGTCTATAAAGTCACCTTCGCCGCCATTGGACGAACCATAGCCGTGTTCCCCTCTCTACCACCCTCTGTGCCGAAACCCTAACCCTAGGGGTCGCCAGTGTTGCTCGCCGTTGTTGCCCTGGACCGCCCCAAGCCACACTGTCTAACCTGGGAGCTCCGCCTTGACGCCCTCATCATCCTCATGTAGCCGCGCAAGACATGGAGCCTCGTGCTCGTCGGAATCAAGTTCGACACCTCGCCGGTCGCCGTAGTCACCGCCGCCGTTTTCCACCGACACCGACCTCCTCCGGCCAAATTGACCTCACCGCCGTGCTCCTGGTGAGCAGCTGATCCTTGTGGACCTTCTCCCTTTCCCCTCTCGCTCGGTTCTCCCCCTCCACGGGCACCCACAAGCGCCTCCGCTTGTCGTCGTTGTGTAGCAATCTCCGGTGATCTCCAGGAAGCGGCGCCGCCACATTCTGGTTTCCCGCGACGAGCCCATTCCAGCGCCCCCACTTGTGTGTCCAGGCGCGCACGGGATCGACAGATCCGTGCTCGACCTGGGAGCAATGGCGTCGATGACGTCATCATGACGTTAGACTGACATCATTTCTCTTTTCCTTTTTGTCAAATTTTTCTATAATTGTTTTATTAATTGAAAATGCTGACAGGTGGGTCCAGCATGTTAGGTTTTTATTCTTTTTTAGAAATGTTTTCTGAAATTGATAAAAGTCTGACACGTGGGGCCAGATGGAAAATAATTTTAATAATTCCAAAAGTATTTATTTATTTTGAAATGATTTAAAAATGTATTAAAATTGGGAAAAAATCATAACTAATTCATTTTAAATCAGAAAATTGTGCCATTAAAAATGTAAGCATTCATATTCATACAACTTTGAACTACATTTTAAATAGAGGAACACCGACACCCCCTAAGTACTATGGGTTCGACGGTTTGTCCACGTAGGGCATTCCGAACCCATTTAAATCGATGTGGCACTTAGGGATATTCTAATACATGCAATCCATCATATCATCCATATTGTATGAGCATTGCACATGTCATGTGTTGATTGTTGTTTCTTCTTTCTGGTGTTGGTTCTTCGCAAATAGGAATTGAGCCCGAACCTGAAGTCAATGCCACCGAAGAGCCGTACCGTTTCAGTGACGGACAAGGCTAGCGTAGCCCCATCATTCCGAACCTCTGTTTCCAAAGTATTTCATTCTCGCTACATGCATATGGTTCCAATGTGGTCTTTTATTTAAGATAGAGTATCATATCTGCTGCATGTTTTCCTTTGTACACCAAGATACCGATCCACCGCTACTAGCATAACTAGGGTTGAGCTTATGAGCGTTGCTAGTGCCATATTTCAGTCAAGCTTAGCCATTCTTAGTATTACAAGCCCGATCTATCCAGATGATGCATCGGAGATGCGATGAACCTAGTTTGATAGGATGTTGAGATATGATCGGAGATGGTTAATGAACATGCTAAGGAAGGTATGAGAGGCCACGTTGGGTGTGGTTTTTTAGTCCCATGCTATCCACCCTTAGGACCTGAGTTCTCGCCTCTTGAACCAAGACTAGCGTACAACCACACGGAGGCCTGGAAACCCCCTCGACTAACTAACTTGCCTAGTAGATTCCATGAGTCACATAGTTTGGGCGTTCCATTTGACATATGCATTCTGGTTGTTCTCGAAGGAGGTGGAGGAGGTGCATTCATATAGGTAGGTAAGCGTGGCCAGGAACAAGAGAGGCACGGCCTCCGTAATCTTGGTCCCCACACACATCTCTAGGGACCGGCTTCGGGATTTGACTTGTTTAGGTGACATCTCCTTAGGGCGTGACTCATGGTCTCGGCGAAAGCAAGGTAAAGGTCGTGGTCAACCATCCTCTCTCGGTCTTTCAAGGAAGAGGGCTAACAATTTGGCTTTAAGAGTCGGTTGGTACGTGTGGGTAAAGTTGTGCACCCCTGCAGGGTAATAATCTTTTCGAAAAGTAGTTTCCACGGTTATGGACGACTTGGGAAAATATTCTGTGATCATAGAGACTACAACCTAATGATAAAACTTGTCAACTAATGAGTGTTCTGGAATTACTTCCTCCGGGTCCTTTGAGGGGTAATACAAGTTCAAAGGTTCTCAGATCATGATGAAGGTGATCTGAAAGAGTTAGAATGTAGTCTTCTTACCTCTTTTCAAATGATCTGATTAGACGGGCCTGTTCTCACACTTCTTTTCAAAACAAAGCTAGCTTTTGCAAAGTAACCACAGAAAGCCAATCTAAACCAAGCATGTATCGTAGGTTATTAAGTCTTGCATAGTACATCCTGTATTCAGCCTTGCCTTGTTGATGTTTTTCTACAGATGAAGCTATTCCAACAGAAGGTGGTTTCTACGTTGATGTCAACGAGTAGTTGGGGTTCCCGGGCAGCAGCCTAGGATCTATGGAAGGGTCGTTTGCTTACCTTTATGGCCTCTTAGGCCCTTTGCTAAGTTTGTTGTTTAGAACAACATAATCGCTTTCGTTGCTTGGTGTTTGATGGGTCTTTGACCCCTGGTTTGTAATACTTGTATACAGCTCTGCTAAGAGCATACCTTAATAATTTATGGATTGTATATTCTGAATGTTACCAAATTATTCCCTGCGCGCTTCGAGCTCGAGGGTAGGCTAATGTCAGATCAAGATCTGGTATTTGTCTAACCTTGATCCTAGGTTGTGACAATGCTGCACCAGTGAGGTAGAAGAATGCATCACATAAGGTACTGGAGTGTGTGTGGTCATGTGGATCAATGTGGTCTAGGAAAAGAACACATGCAATGACACTAGTGATCAATGCGGTTTAGGAAAAGAACACATGGATGACTATAGGTAATCCATGTGTCCAACCATGGTGATAGAGACCAAAAGCACATAGGGAGAGCAGCTTCCACATTGGATGTTGCACCAGTTTTAGTAGAAGTTGCATCACATAATGCACTAGAGTGTATGTGGTCATTTGGATCAATGTGGTCTAGGACAAGAACACATGCAAAGACACTAGTGATAAATGTGGTTTAGGAAAAGAACACATGCAATGACTATAGGTGATCCATGTGTCAAACCATGGTCAAAGAGACCAAAAGCACATAGGAAGAGGAGCTTCCACACTGCATGTTACACAAGTGAGGCAGAAGTTGCATCACAGGATCCACTAGAGTGTGTGTGGTCATGTGGATCAATGTGGTCTTGGAAAACAATACATCCAATGACACTAGTGATCAATGTGGTTTAGGAAAAGAACACATGAAATGACTATAGGTGATCCATGTGTCAAACCATGGTCACAAAGACCAAAAGCACATAGGAAGAGCAGCTTCCACATTGCATGTTGCACAAGTGAGGCTGAAGTTGCATCACAAAATCCACTAGAGTGTGTGTGGTCATGTAGATCAATGTGGTATAGGAAAAGAACACATGTAATGACACTAGTGATCATTGTGGTTTAGGAAAAGAACACATGCAGTGACTATAGGTGATCCATGTGTCAAACCATGGTCACAGAGACCAAAAGCACATAGGAAGAGCAGCTTCCACATTGCAAGTTGCACAAGTGAGGCAGATGTTGCATCATACAATCAAGTGGTGTGTGTGTGGTCATGTAGATCAATGTGGTGTTGGAAAAGAACAGATGCAATGACACTAATGATCAATGTGGTTTAGGAAAAGAACACATGCAATGACTATAGGTGATCCATGTGTCAAACCATGGTAACAGAGACCAAAAGCACATAGGAAGAGCAGCTTCCACATTGCATGTCGCACCAGTGTTACTGAAGTTGCATCACAGAAGGCATTAGAGTGTGTGCGGTCATGTGGATCAATGTGGTCTAGGAAATGAACACATGCAATGACACTAGTGATCAATGTGGTTTAGAAAAATAATACATGCAATGACTATAGGTGATCATTGTGTCAAATCATGGTCATAGAGACCAAAAGAATATAGGAAGAGCAGCTTCCACATTGCATGTTGCACCAATGAGGTAGAAGAATGCATCACAGAAGGCACTGGAGTGTGCCTCGTCATGTGGATCAATGTGGTCTAGGAAAAGAACACATGCAATAACACTAGTGATCAATGCGGTTTAGGAAAAGAACACATGGATGACTATAGATGATCCATGTGTCCAACCATGGTGATAGAGACCAAAAGCACATAGGAAGTGCAGCTTCCACATTGCATGTTGCACCAGTTTTAGTAGAAGTTGTATCACAGAATGCACTGGACTGTATGTGGTCATTTGGATCAATGTGGTCTAGGAAAAGAACACATGCAAAGACACTAGTGATCAATGTGGTTTAGGAAAAGAACACATGTAATGTGTATAGGTGATCCATGTGTCAAACTATGGTCACAGAGACCAAAAACACGTAGGAAGAGAAGCTTCCACATTGCATGTTGCACGAGTGTAGTAGAAGTTACATCAGAGAATGCACTAGAGTGTGTGTGGTCATGTGGATCAATTTGGTCTATGAAAAGAACACATGCAATGACACTGGTGATAAATGCGGTTTAGGACAAGAACACATGCAATGACTATAGGTGAACCATGTGTCAAACCATGGCCACAGAAACCAAAAGCACATAGGAAGAGATGAAGGAAATATGCCCTAGAGGCAATCATAGAGATGATTGTATTTCATGTGTATCCATGAGTTTTTATAATGTTCCTTGATTATATATCAGACAACTTGTATTGATTGGCAATTATGTGAATTGTTTGTGAAACTGTTTACTAGTATGGTTATCTAATAATTGTCCCTATTCGGAGTTCATCTGAGGACACACGTGAATATTAGACTAGCACATCGATTGGTTGATGACTATGTTTCGCAAGTAATAGACATGGAGATGTCGAACCAATGATGTGGACACATGTTCTGAACATGGGGTTGGACTGACCCAACTTGAGACTAGCAATAATGCTTCCAGCTCTCTCTACACACCGTGTACGTTTTTTCCTTAGACCTGAGATTGTCGCATGTACTTGAGATGTGGATCGACCTACTTTGGGGCTATCAAACACTACTCCATAACTTGGTAGTTATAAAGGTAGCTTTCGGGTTTGTCTTGATACATGCTGCAAGGCATCGGTCAATCAAGATGGGATTTGCCCCTCTCTACTTGAGAGAGATATCTCTCGGCCCCTCGAGTGATCGGATCTAGAAATGCATGGCCGTGCTACATATGGTTAAGAGTTAACCTAGTAAAGGGATATCGAATCACAGTATCGAGAAAGAGAGGTAAGCTTGGAGCTAGACCAAATATCGTGAGGCAAAGGTAAACACATGTACTCAACCTTGTGATGGTTCGTCCGAATGATCTTTATATGCGTTTAGGAGTTGGCATGTCTTGCTAGAGGCCGCTACCAACTATTGACAGATAAGTGTACTCGTGTCATGTCTATACGTGTATGAACCTATAGGGTCACACACTTTAGGGGTTGGAAGCCTAATGAGGATTGGATCCGAATTAGACCAGGCTTAGGATGCTAATGTAGAAGCCCACCAGGGATGCCTATATAAGAGAGTGAGGCGAGCTGAATAGGGTTGAGCATTCCACCCAGCCGCCACTCCTCTTCCGCTTTTGTTGCACGTGCAGACCTAGCAGTCTGGCGTGTGACGGCTTCCACTCCGGACTTGTGGATACCTCGGAGGTGCTGCATGTGTAGCACTTGGACAAGCCGCGCAAAGGGGAGTTGCTCGTGGGACGAGGGCAAGGAGGAGATGTAGAACATCTACACTGCCCCGACATGCTTCATAGAGTTCTGCAACTGCGCGTCTAGTGGTAATCCCGTGATCTATGACAATAGTATTCCTGGTAGACGCGGTAGAAAAGTTTGATTTTACGCTAGTGTAGCCTACCCGTTTCCCTACAGTAGTATCAGAGCCGATGCTGTTCAGTCATAGGTTCGGGAAGTTTTCATATGGTGCTATGTAGATTGATATGGATGATGTGATCGTCTGTATGGTGGTGGTTCTGGATTGATCTATGATCTTATTTTCCGTGATTGTGATTCTAAGGTCATCGAACGACTTACCCCTATCGGTCGGTTTCCGCCATCGGCGTAGACAGTGACAAATAAATCATGTTGAATCACGCGAAGATCAATATGATTGATCGAATCGGGAATTAGATATGAATCGACGTACCGTGATCAAAGGAGTTTGGTCGAATCAGAACTATGGTTGGTTTATGGTAAATTTGATTTACCGATCAAAATCCTTAAAGAAAATTGTATAGATTTGATCTCTTATATTTCACAAAAATAGCTTGGTCCAATCGGGAATTAGATATGAATCGATGTACCGTGATCAAAGATATCGCGAGGGGCGCTGCCCCTTCGAACCCCGCAGGGGGAGACCCCCTAGACCCCCTTAGTCGTCGCCCCTTTTGTAGCACGTTAAGGTTCATAGGTGCTACGATTTCACATGATCCGGTAGAATGCGATTCTATGGACAACTTGATTTTGCAGGATGTATGTGATCAGTGTGGCCCAAAAATGTATGTCATGCATGTATGTATTTTTTCATGACCTGCGTGTCGTGAGTAGGGCAACACGGCTGGAGCCATATGTGTTGTCAATTATTGTAATGGCTTGCGTGCCAACTTGTGATGATCCCAATACAATGTAATTTTGATTACTAGCTGTTAGGAGTAATAGCTTGTGTTAGTTCTTGGAGAACTCCTCACTTGGAGGATGGCTCGCATAGAGCATGAAGATGGAGATCATCATGGTGGACAGGTTCTATGGCGATGGAGATCACCATGAGAAAAATGGGCCATACTGTATCACATCTATGTGAATGCTATTCTTATACGTTTTAATTCTATGCATGCTTAGATGATAGAAGTGGAACGATCCCTCACAAAGTTTAAGTTAAACCATGCCCTCCCAACCAAACCTTGCACCATCCTATGCCCTGTACAATCGTTGGTGGGTCTATGAAATTAGGGTGCCGCGGTTTTCCTTGGCTGGATGGGTTTGTATCGGATACCTACACGCATAAGGGCTGGTGAGCTTAACAAGGTCATATTAACAGTTAAGGACCTTGGGGCATAAAGGTTGGGCGCCTAGTTTTGACAGAGAGATATCACCCAACAACAAGAGTCATATGTGATATGATTAACAAAGGTTGCTTACCGATTTACCTTGTCTTCTAGTAGTGATGCTAAATCTCACTAGTCGACTTGTTAATTGTGGATCTTGAATCACTTAGTATCAATAGAGGGATGTTGATTTAAGTGGGAGTATATGCTATTAAATTGTTTAATATGTTTTACTCTATCATGGTTACATGGCTTAGTATTTTGCATATTTTTGTTGTAGATCAATGGCACCGAACAATTCATCACCTTTTGCTTTGCGTTCGATTCTTGAAAATGATAAACTAAATGGAACAAACAATTTAGACTGGGTCCATAACCTGAGAATTGTTCTCAGGGCTAATAAAAAGGAAACTATTCTGGATACCCCAATCCTGGATGAACCTGCTGATAATGCAACTTCTGCCCTTAAGAATGCCTACAAGAAAGCATGTGATGAATCTCTTGAGGTTAGTTGTCTTATGCTTACATGCATGGAACCTAATCTTCAAAAGCAGTTTGAGGATCAGGAAGAGTACGATATGATCGTTGCGCTTAAGGACATGTTCCAGACTCAGGCTAGGACTGAGAGGTACAATGTCGCTAAGTCCTTTGTGGAATGCAAGCTGGCAGAGGGAGTAGATGTAGGCCCCCATGTGATCAAAATGGTTGGTTACATTCAGACTTTGGAAAAGCTTGGTTTTCCAATAGGCCAAGTGTTGGCCAATGATTTCATTTTGGCATCTCTTCCATTTAGCTATGGGCATTTCATTTCGAACTACCATATGCATGGGGTGGAGAGGGGCCTTAATGAATTATGTGGGATGCTGAAAATAGCAGAATGTGACATTAAGTAGTGTGCAGGGCATAGGCATGTGATGGCTGTGCATAACAAGCCTAGCTTCAAGAAAAAGGGCACTTCTTGGCAGAATAAGAAGGGCAAGGCTAAGGATACGATCCCTAAGCCAAACCCTGCACCCAAGCAAAAGGCTGGACCTGCAGGAGACACTGAGTGTTTCTTGTGTCATGAATATGGCCACTGGAAGAGAAACTGCAGCAAGTACTAGGCTTCTTTGAAGAAGGGTGGAAGTAAGAGTTCTTCCCACTCAGGTACACTAGTTGTAAATGTTGTGGACATTTTTCTCACAGATTCTTATGTTAACTCTTGGGTATTTGATACCGGATCGGTTGCTCATATTTGCAATTTGATGCAGGGGCTAATAAGAACTAGAGAAGTGTAGAAAGGCGAAGTGGATTTTCGCGTCGGAAATAAAGCAAGGGTTGCTGCATTGTTCGTCGGCGTCATGCAACTTCACCTTCCGTCAGTATTTATCATGGAATTGGATAATTGTTATTACATTCTTAGTATGGGTCGAAACATTTTATCACCTTCATGCTTGATAAGGGATGGTTATTCATTCGCGAGTACAAACAATGGTTGTGTAATCTCTAAGAATGCTATGTTTGTGGATGATGCTCCCATTGTGAATGGGTTATTTATTTTAAATCTTGATAATGCATGTGTTTACAATGTTAGTGCTAAAAGTCTTCGGCCAAATGATTTGAGTCCTACCTATTTATGGCATTGTCGTTTGGGGCATATAAGTGAAAAGCGCATGAAGAAGCTCCATGGTGATGGTCTTCTAACTTCGTTTGATTTTGCATTATACAAGACATGTCAAGCTTGTTTACTTGGAAAGATGACCAAGACGCCTTTTACGGGGTTTGCCGAGAGAGCGAAAGACTTGTTGGAACTCATACATACTGATGTATGTGGACCAATGAGCACAACATCCAGAGGAGGATATCACTACTTCATTACTTTCACTGATGATTTCAGGAGATATGGCTATGTCTACTTGATGAAGCATAAGTCTGAAACTTTTGAAAAGTTCAAAGTGTTTCAGAATGAGGTAGAGAATTAACGTGGCAAGAAAATAAAGGCCTTGCAATCTGAGCGTGGAGGTGAATATTTGAGTCACGAGTTTAGCAATCATCTTAAGAGTTGCGGAATTGTTCCACAGCTAACGTCGCCCGGAACACCTCAAAGAAATGGGGTCTCTGAACGACGTAATCGAACTTTGTTGGACATGGTTCGATCGATGATGAGCCAGTCGGATTAAACAATATCATTTTGGGGTTATGCGCTAGAAACAGCAGCTTTCACACTAAACAGGGTACCGCCTAAATCCGTAGTTAAGACACCATATGAGATGTGGACTGGAAAGAATCCCAGTTTGTCTTTTCTAAAGATTTGGGGTTGTGATGCATTTGTCAAGCGACTTCAGTCGGACAAGCTAACACCCAAATCGGATAAGTGCATTTTTGTGGGATACCCAAGGGAAACCTTAGGGTATTACTTCTACAACCGAGGAGAGGGCAAAGTGTTTGTCGCTCATAGCGGTGTTTTCCTAGAGAAAGAGTTTCTCACAACGGGAACAAGTGGAAGGTCGGTGCGACTTGAAGAAGTTCAAGATGAGCCAGTCGGGGATGCTTGTACGAGTGATGCTATTGTAGCAGAACAAGTTGAGGAACCCGTGGCAATAGAAGCACCACAACCACGAAGGTCGGTGAGGCTCCGCAAAGCACGAGAGTTATTATTGTTAGACAATGATGAGCATGCGACCTATGCAAAAGCATGGTGGACCTAGACTCTGAGAAATGGCTGATTGCCATGAGATCCGAGATAGAGTCCATGGGAGACAATCAAGTTGGGAACTTGGTTGACCTGCCTGATGGTTTTAAAGCCATCGAGTGCAAGTGGATCGATAAGAAGAAGATTGATATGGATGGAAATGTTCCCATCCATAAAGCTCGATTTGTTGCAAAAGGTTTTCGACAAGTTCAAGGAGTTGACTATGACGAGACTTTCTCGCCCGTAGCGATGCTTAAATCTATATGGATCATTCTAGCCATTGCTGCATATTTCGATTATGAGATATGGCAGATAGACGTCAAGACGGCTTTATTAAATGGAATGCTTACTGAGGACGTGTATATGATGCAGCCAGAAGGTTTTGTCGATCCAAAAAATGCTGGAAAGGTATGCAAACTTCAAAAGTCTATTTATGGGCTGAAGCAAGCATATCGGAGTTGGAACATTCGATTTGATGAAGTTGTTGTGGCATCCCGCCAAAATCACTACCAGAAAATCGCGTTGTTTTTGTGCATTGCATCATCATGACCGCATGCTCATCTCATCATGCCACATTGCATTTGAGCATCGTCATCATCGTGCATGGTCTTGTCTAAAACTATTTTCGAAAAGATTGTTTTTGTTTTCGAAACACCCTGTCTTTATTTTAAATCAAAACCCGGGTCTCCGGATTATTTTGTTTCATCTACCAACGGTTTGCAAAAGCCTTGTTTTTAATAAATAAAATATTTAAATTATTTTTGGGAGGCAGCCAGCTAGGCCCGAAAGCCCAGCTGGCCACCTCCAGGTAAAAATTCTACCTACCCTAGATCCCCCAAACCCTTTTTCTACCTAAACCTAGCCTACCCGCCCTTCCTCCACCAACCGGCGTCATCACCTCCTCCACTCGCAGCGCGACATGTCGCTGCGCTGGCCCGCCTGGTCCCACCACCTGCTCCTCCCGCTCGCCACCTGGCCTCCACCCAGCCACCAACCCCTGGCCGACCACCTACACCTGCCCACACCCCCAGTCCCACCTGGCGCGCCCCACTCCCGTTTCCCGCTCCTGCTCCCTCCTTTTCCGTGCCCGCACGCGCCTCCACCCGCCACCCTTCCTTTTTCCCGCTCGCCCACCTACCTTGGACCCCACCCCGCCAGCCTACCACCGCCCGCGCTAACGCACTCGACCGCGTGGCCCCACGCGCCCCCACCACGCGCATCTCGCGCTCCCCTCTCTCTCCGCTCCGCTCTCCTCCTCCTCACCGACCCCCACCGCCAGCGAGCTCCTCCGCCGCCGCCAGGAGCTCAAGGTCCCGCGCCGGCCGTCGCCCTCTCGCCTCTTTCCCGCGCCGCTCCACGTCTCCCCTCCGGCCGCCGCTCTGTGAACCCCACCGCCCGTCCTCGGCCTTCTCCCTGCCTCCCCTGTGACGTAGCAGGCCCAGCTTCACCCCGGTCGCCCTCCCGCGCAACTTTGCCTCCGTCCGCCGTTCGCCAGCGACGGAGAGCCACGACGTCGTCCGTACCGACCGTGTGTGGTTTCTCAGCTGGTTGTGGTAAGTGTGCACTTCATTTTGTTCCCTGTGGTACGTGTATGAGTGAGCTTGTGTGTTTGTGCGTCGACCAAAGCCTGCTCCAGAATCTTTGTCTAGCTGCCTAGATGGAGCCACTATAGGATCGACACCGACAAGAACTTCTACCGGAACCAAACTACGACGTTCCTGACCTGGGACATCGAGATCGCCATCACGTACGACAAGCATGCCGACACGGGGCCAAAGACCGTGGATCCGACAAGATCTACCTCACGGAGCACCGAGAACTACTTCCCAGAGTTCGAAGACCGATCCCGCCGAAGACCGAACCCTCGGCACGCCAAGATCTCCTTCACAGGCCCGATGACCGAGACCCCGAAGCCCGATCCCGGTGATCCGAAGACCGCCAAGATCGCAACCGGAACGCCAAGTACTTCCTCCCGAACGCCAAGATCGACCTGATACGCGGACCCGACAAGATCGTCCCCAACCTGCCAAGTTCGCCTACCCAGACACCGTGCGACAAGATCTACTTCCCGGATCCGAAGACCCCGGTACCCGATCCACTCAAGTTTGCATCGACGACAAGATCGACATCGACCAGGGCGAATCCGACGTGCCCCCGACGCCAAACCAAGTCCTTCTTCCCGGATGCGACAAGATCTACTCCGTTGTCCGAGAACGTTCCCGCCGAGACCGATCTCCGTCGAACCGTGTCGAACCCCGAACCCCCGGAACCCAAGATCTTCCGAATCCAGATGTGTGAACCTTTTCCCGAGCCCCTAATTTTATAAATGCTATATATAAAACCTGTTGCATAATAATTGTTCATCTCGCATGCATATCATAATCATGCCGGATCTTCTGCCATAATATTAAATGGTCTATCTGGTGTTTCTTCTAGTGTTTGCTTCTTTGCGGACTAGGACGATGAGTTGATGCGAGTATCGACAAGTTCTCCTGTTATGATCCATCGGCAGTGTTCCCTAGGCGAGCATCTCACCCCCTTCTACCTATTTTGCATTTCTAGTCTTTATTTCCTCCTGTTGATCTATTGCTATCCGTGTCACGATGCTTTAGTTTCCGTGCACCAGTTATCTCCCGTGCAGCCTCTATATTGCCATGGACACCGCCCATTACCTGTGTTTGGTAGATAGCTGGCCTTGCGAGTCGTAGTCGCTTGCTCAGGTGTGACCTCGTGTTGTCAAGTACCACAGTTGTGTGAATGCTGGCAGATGTTAATGGTGGAGATGCGTACCGGTGGAGATGATCATGACTTTAAATACAACGATTAAAATGCTAGAGATAACTAATGCAGAGGCATCGGTGGGTAATAGATGTTATTTGGTTCTTCCATGCTCACTTGTGTCCCGTAGGACCCCGAGTACTTGATACCTGTTCCTTGACCATTCGCACTATCCACATCCGGGAGGCCTTATGGACCCCTCCTGAGCCAGAGCTTGATTCATTTCTATTTCTTGGGGCCACAAAGTAGTTTGGGGATTTATTACTATCCTGTACCTATGCCATGCTTTACCGCTTTATTTAAGATTGTGCGTGGAGCACCTGTACTATTTTGGAACGTGGAATGTTTTCGCGGTATCGACAAGCCCAGTCACACTTTCGGGTTCCCAGTCGTTTACAGCCATTGACACAAACCCTGGGTCCGTTCCGGAGCTGGCCAACTTTGTTGCGGGTAGCTTAGTGGGGTGGCCCCCTGAAATATTTTATGAATCCTGTGATCGCTTTGTCGTGAATGCCTCGTTGGGTTTTGAGTTGGTTTTTCCAAGGTTGATCGAGTGTGTGTTGCTATTTGTGCACCCCTGCAGGGTAAAACTTTCTGAAAGCCGTGTCCGCGGTTATGGACGACTTGGAGCACATTATCTCGATCATAGACAAGCATAACTAAAGTAGTGCTATAAATTTGACTTAATATGTGACTAGTAATCAGCTCAATTATAACGGAATGGATATTAAAAATGCTAACAACTCGTGGATCTTGGTGTATCGTGTTCTGATATACCTGCCTAGTAAGTATTGCAACTCCAATGGAATGTGATAAAAGTGCCAACAACTGCTGGGTTTTGGGATTCCTCAGGACAATTACATCTGACTAGTAAATGTGCCAACTACAATGGAATGGTGATTAAAACTGCCCACCACTTATGTTATCAGGATGACTTATGCTCTATATCTGATTAGTAATTGCCGCAATTATAATGGAATGAGTAAAATTGCCAACTGTGTGAGTTCCTTGGTCTGACTTCCTCGTTTGGTCTCGAGGGGGGGAAATACCAGGATGGGTTTGTTTGGTGTTAGCTTCAGGTTGGATCCGAATAGGTCTTTCCCTCTCTAATAGCCACCAGTGATACCGAGTCTCTATAGGTTGTTTAGTGCCGCTGCGCTGCCGCTTCAGCCCAGCATGTAGGCAAGAGCCGCCGAATTCTAGCCTCGCCGTGTACTGGCCTCAGTACAGACGCTCCTCGTTTTCCTTTGCCCTTTGTCGGCAGCCCTTTTATTTTAGCAGGTTTGAGATCGAGGTCGTTAGCAGGGTTACCCTTCCGGCTTGGCCTGGGCAGGGTTATGGACGCCATTGGTTATTCTTCACGGCTCTTAGCCCCATTTGCATCTTATCCGTAGACGGACGCCCTATCAATTTCAAGGTGATTTGGATCTTTGTATTGTATATCTATATTCTTGACTTGTGGAGTCATGTTGTATATATATCTGTTCTCTGGGTCCCACAGAGGACTGTTGTGTAATGGTATTACTTTGTTTTCCACCCGCACGAAAGTGCCTGGTGGGCGTCCTTGAATCGTTTCTGAAGGAAATATGCCCTGAGAGGCAATAATAAAGTTGTTATTATATATTTATTGTATATGATAGATGTTTATTTTGCATGCTATAATTGTATTGATAGGAAACATCAATACATGTGTGTTTAATAAACAAAAACGGCTCCTAGTTATGCCTCTCTTATAGACTAGCTTGTAGATTAACAAGATGATCAAAGTTTCCTGATCATGGACATTGGATGTTGTTAATAACAAGGTCACAGCATTTGTGAAATGATGTGATGAACATTCATCCGAAGTATAGCATTACGATCAAGTCATTATGTTTATATTGCTATAACATCATACAAAGTAGTCTTAGTCCTTAGACCATGAGATCATGTTAATTGCTAACACCGGAAGAGTATCTTGATAACATCAAACGTCACACCGTAACAGGGTGACTATAAAGATGGTTCAGTATAACGAAGGTGTTATGTTGAGGCTCATGGATCAAGAGAGGGATTTGTCAATCCTGATGACGGATAGATATACTCTGGGCCCTCTCGGTGATATCACATTAAGATAGCTTGCAAGCAAGTGATGTGATCACTAGAATGTTATATCACGGGAACGAGAAAAGAGTGCATGTCGGTAACGAGATCAAACTAGGTATTTGGATACCAATGATCGAATCTCGGACATGTATTATATCATGAGACAAAGGGATTAAATTGCTGACGTTAAAGGTTCTCACGATCACAGAAGTCATCGTTGAATGTGCAAGAGTCAGTATGGATCTCTAGGTCCCGCTTCTGATTATTGATCTGAGAGGAGTCTCAATCATGTCTGCATTATTCGCGAACCGTAGGGTGACACACTTAAGGGTTGCCGGACACCATTTAGGAGCACATATGTTCCAGACAAAAGGTTTGCAAAGCGCAGGAAATGTTTCGATAGAAACCGGAATTATTTCGGGTGAAATTGCAGAAAGTGGTCCTGCATGTGATATTGAAATGTTGCAAGGGGTTTTATGTGAATGTTTGTTAATTAAAGTAATTAACAAAATTCTGAATAAAATAAATAAAAGATTTTTATTAAATGAGAGAGCATTAAATTTGGAGAAATTTAATGCATTTAAAGTGGAGACTTTAAAAGAGAATGTTAAGGGGCATTTTAATGTGGATGGGTTACCACCACATGAATGGGGGAGGTGAGGGGTCACCCCCCATGCGCCGACCATGGAGAGAGGGGGCACCCCCCTCCTCCTATAAAAGGCCACCCATTCCCTCCTTCATCCTCACACCTCCTCGTGTAAGATCTCTCTCCCCCTCTAGATATTCCCACATGGTCTCGGATTAGCGAGATACATGTTCCTGGTGGCCTTGCATCTGGAAGGAGTTGCTACTTCCGCTGATTCGCTGGAGCGAGGAGGTGGAGGTTGTCCGGTGGCTTGAACGTGTGTGCGAGGACGGATACGCTACTGATTTGCGGCGCTCAGACTTCCACACGATCTTGAGATCGGCAAGTGTACGACTACATCAACCACGAGTACCTACGCGTTAACAAAACTCATTGTCTTCGAGGGTAAGTTGTCCATGGATGTATGTCCACCCGTTGCTCTGTATCTAGTAGATAGATCTTGGCGTATAGTTCTCATCATAGGAAAAATTTTGTTTTCTATGTTGCGGACCCAACAGTGGTATCAGAGCCTGATCTATGCGTAGGTGCTTTGCACGGGTAGTACACATATGTTTATATGTGGGCGATGATGATCATGTTATTGCATCTTCTATGTACTTTGGATATTGGTGGCATAGTGGGATGAAGCGGCCCGAACCAACCTTACATGTCATTGTACATGAGACCGGTTCCACGACTAACATGCAACTTGTTTTGCATAAGTGGCTGGCGAGTGTCTGTCTCTCCTACTATAGTCAATATCTGATTTACAACGAGTTGCTAATAACTTGGTTATCCTCATTTTGGTTCATGTTCGTAGGTAAGACCGGTTCTATCTCTGAAAGCCCTAAGCCACGTAAAACTTGCAATTGATAAATTAGAGGCGTCTAGTTTAGATCGTTGTTGGGCTAGTGTCTTGATATGGTATTGTTGTAAGTAGATGTATGGTAGATACTCTTACAACTCACTTAACGTGTAAGTTCCATACACCTTGGCCTTACACACAAAGGAATGATAGAGATCATACCACGATGCAAATGATAGAGATCAAATACATGGACCATATCACCTCACTTCACACATTAGATGTTAGCATCTTATATTGCTAGTTTGGCGCTTTTGGTAGCATTATAAGATGATCCCTCATTTAGATATCAAGATAAAATGTGTTCTTCCTTAAGTATGCACCGTTTTGTGGATCGTGTTTTGAGGCATCACGTGATGATCGGGTGTTCTCGACTCTACGCTTTCATACAACGGGTGTAAGACAGTTTTACACACGCGAATACTAAGGTTCTTACTTGACGAGCCTAGCATGTACAAACATGGCCTCAGAACACGGACTGAAAGGTTAAGCATGAGTCATATAGTTGATATGATGCCTATATAGATACTCGCCTTTGAAGCTACACCGACTCACGTGATGATCGGACTTGGTGTAGTGGATTTGGTTCATGTAATCACCAAAAGGACACGAGGGATGTCGTTTTTGAGTGGGAGTTCATTAGTAATATGGATTAGTTGAACTCAATCTATCATAAACTTAGTCTAAATATATTTTACAAATTCTGTTGTAGATGGCACCACCTGCTTTTAATTTCAATGTGTTCATGGAGAAAGAGAAGCTTGCTGTGAATGGTAGCAACTTCACCAACTGGGCTATGAATTTGAGGATTATCCTCACTGCTGCACAAAACCAATATGTGCTAGAGGCGCCGCTAGGCCCCCTACCAGCTCCTGATGCCCCTGACGAGGAAAAGAACGTCTATATAACTCGTCAGGAGGGCCACAACTTAGTTCATTGCGGCATACTGTATGGGCTAGAACCAGAACTTCGAAAACGTTTCGAAAATGGCAATGCCTTTGATACCATGGGAGAATTGAAAATGATTTTCGATACCCATGCTGCCGTAGAGAGTTATAATGCTTCTAAAAAGTTCTTTAGCTGCATGATGGAAGAGAACAGCTCCGTCAGTGAGCACGTACTCAAAATGTCTGGGTATGCCGATAAGCTTGTGTCCTTGGGAATAACGATTCCCATTGACTTAGGCATACATCGTGTTCTCCAATCTCTGCCACCTAGCTACAAGAGCTTCGTGATGAACTAAAATACACAGGGCATGAAGAAGTCTCTTCCCGAGCTTCTGTCAATGCTTAAGACTGCAGAAGTGGAGATTAGGAAAGAACATCAAGTGTTGATGATCAATAAGACCACCGGTTTCAAGAAGGACAAGAAAGGCAAGCAGAAGGGAAAGAAAGGCGGCAAATCTGTTGCCGCGCCTGAAAAGAAACCCCGAGCTGGCCCTAAGTCTTACATCGAGTGCTACTATTGCAAGGGGACTGGCCATTGGAAGCGCAACTGCCCCAAGTATTTGGCGGACAAAAAGGCCGGCAAGGCAAACAAAGGTATATGTGAGATACATGTTATTGATGTGTACTTGACTAGTACTCGCAGTAGCACCTGGGTATTTGATACGGGATCGGTTGCTAATATAAGTAACTTGGTTCAGGGGCTACGGAACAAGCGACAACTAGCAAGGGATGAGGTCACGATGCGGGTCAGCAATGGATCAAGAGTTGATGTGATCGCCGTCGGAACGCTGCCTCTCCATATGCCGTCGGGATTAGTTATAAACCTGAATAATTCTTATTTGGTGCCTGCACTGAGCATGAACATTGTATCCGGATCATGTTTGATGCAAAGTGGTTATTCGTTTAAATCTGAAAACAATGGTTGTTCGATTTATATGAATAATATCTTTTATGGTCATGCACCTGTGTTGAATGGTTTATTTCTATTGGATCTCGATAGTAGTATTACGCATATTCATAATGTTGATGCTAAAAGGATTAAACTTGATAATGATATATCTGCATATATGTGGCACTGCCGTCTAGGTCATATTGGCGTTAAACGCATGAAGAAAGTCCATTCTGATGGACTTTTGGAATCACTTGATTTTGAATCATTTGATACATGTGAGCCATGCCTTATGGGCAAGATGACTAGAACGCCATTTTCCGGTTCAATGGAACGGGCGACAGATTTATTGGAAATCATACATACTAATGTGTGTGGACCAATGAGTGTGTCGGCGCGAGGTGGATATCGTTATTTTTTTACTTTCACGGATGATTTGAGTAGATACGGGTATATCTATTTGATGAAACACAAGTCTGAAACTTTTGAAAAGTTCAAAGAATTTCAGAATGAAGTGGAAAATCATCGTAATAGAAAGATCAAATTTCTACGGTCTCACCGTGGAGGAGAGTATCTTAGTTACGAGTTTAGCACACACATGAAAGAGTGTGGAATAGTTTCACAACTCACGCCTGCCGGAACACCACAATGTAATGGTGTGTCAGAACGTCGTAATCGTACTTTATTGGATATGGTTCGATCTATGATGTCTCTGACTGACTTGCCACTATCATTTTGGGGTTATGCACTGGAAACCGCTACATTCACTTTAAATAGGGCACCATCTAAATCCGTTGAAAAGGCACCGTATGAATTATGGTTTGGAAACAAACCTAAGCTGTCATTTCTTAAAGTTTGGGGATGTGATGTTTATGTGAAGAAACTTCAACCGGATAAACTCGAACCCAAAGCGGAAAAATGCGTCTTCATAGGATACTCTAAGGAAACGATTGGGTATACCTTCTATCACAGATCCGAGGGCAAGGTCTTTGTTGCCAAGAATGGATCCTTTCTTGAGAAGGAGTTTCTCACGAAAGGTGTGAGTAGTCGGAAGGTAGAACTCGAAGAGGTTATTGAACCTTCTCTTCATGAAATGGCGAGTAGCGTAGCACTGGAAGTTGTTTCGGATTTGACTTCACCTAATGAAGAGAGAGCTAATGATATTGATCATGAAACTCCGAAAGAGGACACTACCGAACCTCGCAGGTCAAGCAGGACACGTGCAGCTCCTGAACTGTATGGCAATCCTGTTATGAATTTCATGATTGATGAAATAGATGACCCTACGACGTACGAAGAAGCGATGATGAGCCCTGATTCCACCAAATGGCTAGAAGCCATGAAATCCGAGATGGAATCCATGTACGAAAACCAGGTTTGGACCTTGATGGACTTACCTCACGATCGAAAGGCCGTTGAGAATAAATGGATTTTCAAAAGAAGAACTGATGCTGATGGTAATGTAACCATCTATAAGGCTCGACTTGTCGCAAAGGGGTTTCGACAAATTCAAGGAGTTGACTACGATGAGACATTCTCTCTCGTAGCGATGCTTAAGTCGGTTAGGATTATGTTAGCAATTGCTGCATATTTCGATTATGAAATATGGCAGATGGATGTCAAAACTGTGTTCCTCGATGGTAATATTGAAGAAGAGTTGTATATGATACAACCAAAGGGTTTTGTCGATCCTAAGGATGCTAATAAGGTGTGCAAACTTCAGCGATCCATCTATGGACTGAAGCAAGCATCACGGAGTTGGAATCTCTGCTTTGATGAGGTGATCAAAGAGTTTGGATTTGTCCAAACTTATGGAGAGGATTGTATTTACAAGAAAGTGAGTGGGAGCAATGTGGCATTTCTGAAATTATATGTGGATGACATATTATTGATTGGAAATGATATAGATCTTTTAAACAGTGTTAAAAGTTATCTAAACAGCAAATTTTCGATGAAGGACCTTGGTGAAGCTTCATATATATTAGGCATTAAAATCTATAGAGATAGATCAAGACGCCTAATTGGGCTATCGCAGAGTACATACCTTGATAAGATATTAAAGAAGTTTAATATGGAAGAAAGTAAGAAGGGGTTCTTACCTATGTTGCAAGGCAAGACATTGAGTAAGACTCAAAGTCCGGCTACAGCGGAAGAAAGAGAGATGATGGATAAGATCCCCTATGCCTCGGCCATAGGCTCTATTATGTATGCCATGCTATGTACAAGACCTGATGCGGAACGTGCTATTAGTTTGACTAGTAGGTACCAATCTGATCCAGGTTCGGAACACTGGATAGCGGTAAAGAACATCCTCAAGTACTTGAGAAGAACTAAGGATATGTTTCTTATATACGCAGGTGAAGAAGAGCTAGTCGCTAAGTGTTATGTCGATGCTAGCATTGACACCGATCCGGATGACCTTAGTCTCAATCCGGATACATATTTCTCTTGAACGGAGCAGCAGTTATTTGGAGGAGTTCCAAACAACCTGTGGTGTTTGGATCAACACCGGAGGCAGAATATGTTGCTGCTTCAGAAGCGGCGCAGGAGGCAGTTTGGATGAAAGAGTTCATTATAGAACTGGGTGTGGTTCCCAGTGCGTTGGACCCGATGGTGATTTATTGTGACAACAATGGAGCCATAACCAATGCAAAGGAACCAAGGTCTCACAAGAATTCCAAACATATTAAGCGCCGGTTTCACTCCATCCACGAGCATGTCAAGGATGGAGATATAAAGATTTGTAAAGTGCACACGGACCTAAATGTAGCAGATCCGTTGACTAAAGTACTCCCTAGGGAAAAACATGATCAACACCAGAACTCCATGGGTGTTAGATTTATCACTGTGTAAACTAGATTATTGTCTCTAGTGCAAGTGGGAGACTGAAGGAAATATGTCCTGAGAGGCAATAATAAAGTTGTTATTATATATTTCTTGTATATGATAGATGTTTATTTTGCATGCTATAATTGTATTGATAGGAAACATCAATACATGTGTGTTTAATAAACAAAAAGGGTTCCTAGTTATGCCTCTCTTATAGACTAGCTTGTTGATTAACAAGATGATCAAAGTTTCCTGATCGTGGACATTGGATGTTGTTAATAACAAGGTCACAGCATTCGTGAAATGATGTGATGAACATTCATCCAAAGTATAGCATTACGATCAAGTCATTATGTTTATATTGCTATAACATCATACAAAGTAGTCTTAGTCCTTAGACCATGAGATCATGTTAATTGCTAACACCGGAAGAGTATCTTGATAACATCAAACGTCACACCGTAACAGGGTGACTATAAAGATGGGTTCAGTACAACGAAGGTGTTATGTTGAGGCTCATGGATCAAGAGTGGGGTTTGTCAATCCAGATGACGGATAGATATACTCTGGGCCCTCTCGGTGATATCACATTAAGATAGCTTGCAAGCAAGTGATGTGATCACTAGAATGTTATATCACGGGAACGAGAAAAGAGTGCATGTCGGTAACGAGATCAAACTAGGTATTTGGATACCGATGATCGAATATCGTACATGTATTATATCATGAGACAAAGGGATTAAATTGCTGACGTTAAAGGTTCTCACGATCACAGAAGTCATCGTTGAATGTGCAGGAGTCAGTATGGATCTCTAGGTCCCGCTTCTGATTATTGATCTGAGAGGAGTCTCAATCATGTCTGCATTATTTGCGAATCATAGGGTGACACACTTAAGGGTTGCCGGACACCATTTAGGAGCACATATGTTCCAGACAAAAGGTTTGCAAAGCGCAGGAAATGTTTCGATAGAACCAGGAATTGTTTCGATAGAAACCAGAATTGTTTCGGGTGAAATTGCAGAAAGTGGTTCTGCATGTGATATTGAAATGTTGCAAGGAGTTTTATGTGAATGTTTGTTAATTAAAGTAATTAACAAAATTCTGAATAAAATAAATAAAAGAGTTTTATTAAATGAGAGAGCATTAAATTTGGAGAAATTTAATGCATTTAAAGTGGAGACTTTAAAAGAGAATGTTAAGGGGCATTTTAATGTGGAGGGGTTACCACCACATGAATGGGGGAGGTGAGGGGTCACCCCCCCATGCACCGACCATGGAGAGAGGGGGCACCCCCCTCCTCCTATAAAAGGCCACCCATTCCCTCGTTCATCATCACACCTCCTCGTGAAGGATCTCTCTCCCCCTCTAGATATTCCCCCATGGTCTCGGATTAGCGAGATACATGTTCCCGGTGGCCTTGCGTCTGGAAGGAGTTGCTGCTTCCGCTGATTCGCTGGAGCGAGGAGGTGGAGGTTGTCTGGTGGCTTGAACGTGTGTGCGAGGACAGATGCGCTGCTGATTTGCAGCGCTCGGACTTCCACATGATCTTGAGATCGGCAAGCGTACGACTACATCAACCACGAGTTCCTACTCGTTAACAAAACTTGTTGTCTTTGAGGGTAAGTTCTCCATGGATGTATGTCCACCCGTTGATCTGTATCTAGTAGATAGATCTTGGCATATAGTTCTCATCGTAGGAAATTTTTTGTTTTCTATGCTGCGGACCCAACAGTTTCTATGCGGGTTTGGCGGAAAGGGCTAAAACTTGCATAGGGCCGATTTGAGGGTGTTACATAGTGGTATTAGAGCTCAGCAGTTGCGATACCCCACAAGTCCAGCCTGTAGGATAACCTAGCTAACGGACGATCTAGAGCGTCAAAACTATTTTGCAAAATCGGTTGGATAGATCTGATTAGGTCTGTTTTTACTCCTTACCCCTCTGCTGTTCTCCCCTTACCTCTGCGTATTTTGAATCTGTTCTCTTATCTTTTCTTCGAGTCCAGGAATTCTCGTGGTTGGGTTTTCCATCGTACCTTCAGGGTTCGCTTCCTCCTTTGGTAACGGTGCTTCTACCTCCGGTCTTCATGCTACCTGAGAGATCCTTTACCTGTGGTACCATTCTTTGTTCCTTTTTTGTGTCTTCCAGTGTTTTCCGACGCGACGACATCATCTAAGCAAGATCCGATGTAGAGTGTGCCTCACTCCTTGTTTCCGAATCTCGTTTGTCGAGATCTTCAGTATGTTTTCGAGAGTTGATTGCATAATTCAACTATTTGTGTACAGAGTAATGTTTTGAGTGCGGGATGGAGTCATGACCATAACACTCAAGGAATCCTGGTGGGTCAAGACAAGGAGTCATGGGGAGGAGGACTCCTTCCCCCTCCCCAATCCGCCGGCCAAGGAGGTGGGGAGTCCTCCCCCTCCCAAGGCGCCCTCCCTCCTTTAAATAGAAGGGGGGAGGCGCCACCCCTTGCCTCTCGTCCACTACTCCAATCCTAGCCGCCTCTCTCCTCCTCCTTTCTTCTGCACATGCATAGGCGAAGCCCTGCAGAATTCTCTACTCCACCACCACCACCACGCCGTCGTGCTGCTGGGATTCCGTGGAGAAGATCTACTACCTCCGCTGCTCGCTGGAACGAGGAGAGGAAGGTCTGCTTTGACTCCGCACGTGTGACCGACTGCGGAAGCGCTGCCGGAACGCGGCGCCGGAAGGATCGTCCACTCGATTGAGATCGGCAAGTGATCGACTACATCAACCACGAGATCCAATATCGTAACGCTTTCGGGTCTACAAGGGTTAGTACCGATCTATCTCGTTGCTCATGTCTAATAGATTAGATCTTGGCTTTTATCTAGATTAGATCTGGGTTTTGTTCGTTCTTGCGGTAGAATTTTTTTTGATTTCCATGCTACGAACCCATCAGTGGTATCAGAGCCGTATCTATGCGTAGATCTGTTGCACGAGTAGAACACAATGTTTTTGTGGGCGTTGATGCTTTTGTTGTCGGTGTCTTAGCGTGTACTTTGCATCTTGCGGCATGATGGGATGAAGCGGCTCCACGCTTGACGTGCAACTTGCTTTGCACAAGTGGCTTTGCGGGTGTCTGTCTCTCCCACCATAGTTAAGATTCAATTTACAATGAGCATCTGACAACACTTGTATCAACGTTGTGGTTCTTGTTCGTAGGTAAGATCGGTCTTATGCGAAAGCCCCAAACCACATAAAACATGCAAAGAAAATTACAGGCGTCTAACTTGTTTTTGCAGGGGTTTTGTGATGTGATATGGCCATCATATGATTATGATTATATTTGATGTATGCAATGATCCTTGTTGTAATATGGAAACCGACAGGAGCCTATTGCTTGTCTTTTAATTCTATTAAGACCTGTGTGTCTATTCATCTTGTAATAGCTTTATTCCAAGTAGTTGTAATAGTTACTAGTGATGATGGACAACCATGAAGCGGCGCCACTAACCTTGACGCAATGCTGGTGATGATGGAGATTATGTTCGTGCTTTGGAGATGGAGATCAAAGGCGCAAGAAGAAAGGGCCATATCATATCACACTTATTATGAATTTCCTGTGATGTTAATCCTTTATGCATCTTGTATTGCTTAGATCGCGACGGTAGCATTATAAGATGATCCCTCTCACTAAATATCAAGTAATAAAGTGTTCATCCTTAGTTGGCACCATTACTAAGACTCGTCGTTTCGAAGCATCTCGTGATGATCGAGTGTCATAGACTCTACGTGTGCATACAACGGGTGCAAGCCAGATTTGCACATGCGGAAACTAAGGTTAACCTTGACGAGCCTAGCATGTACAGACATGGTCTTGGAACACGGAATACCGAAAGGTAAAGCATGAGTCATATGGATGATATGATGAACATGTTGATTGTTCGCCTTTAAAGCTACATCATCTCACGTGATGATCGGACTTGGTGTAGTGGATTTGGTTCGTGTAATCACTAAAACAACTCGAGGGATGTTGTTTTTGAGTGGGAGTTTATTTGTAATTTGGATTAGTCGAACTCAATTTATCATAAACACAATCAAAGTGAATTTGCATAGTTTGTTATAGTCATTGGCATCCGTTTACCACCTTACGCTTAGTTATAGTTGAGATAGTGGAACTATAGAAATTCTGGATATTTACTTTACGAACTGGTATCGTATTGTTTTTTGAGTGTCAATCTAAAGTTTATAAGTCCTATTGCAAACTTTCAGCAAACTCTATTTGCTCCATGAAGTTTAATAAGTAGTATTAAATCAAGAGTAACAATTCTAGTGTTAGTATCTAATGTATCATGTTTGCCTCCATGATTCTTGATAGTCAAAAGATTGTTTTTTAATATCAAGTTTATCTAAGAGCTGAGAGCAATGTTTCAGAAACCATCATATGTAAAAGGTATTACGATATCTAAAACAATGTGTTGGTTACAACATGATAGAGTATACGTCCTCATATTTGATGAGAATTTGTGAAGGTTGGAGACGCTAGTTGTCCTAATCCTCCAAAGGTTTTGAAAAAGAAACATTAAACTCGCAATTCACCTTTATAAGCTATAGCAGCTTGATCATGAAAGTTGTCATGATAAGGTTGAATATAAGATGTAAGTAAAATGTTTACTACACTAAAAGATTACTAAAGAATGGAATTTTCAAAGAATGCCAGACATTTGATGAAGGTGATCCACTTTAAAGTGCAAGTCCAAAGGTATTGGTATTTGACTATACACACTTTGTACTATGTGTCATGTGAATGACACCACTATTGATGTTGGTAGATTCTTTTAAAAGAAAAGGAATTGCTGAAAGAGAATCTATAAAATATTTGGCAGAAAATAAAAGGTTGGAGATGTCCAACTTAGGCATATAGAAGATATACATGTTATGGTTGTATTCCTTGCTTGTTAAACAATGTGGTTCTCCGGTATTGGATACCGAATTGGTTGGTATGAAGTGTCATACAGGACAACACAATTCATGAACTGCAATGGCCTAAGTAACCAGCAAGAAAAAATGTGATGATGTTCATCGAAAACAAACAAAGGGTTGTTGTGTTGCCCGTTAACATCAAAGCTTGCCTTCAAGATTTGTTTCAATAATTTTTATTTTGATCAGGTATTATGACGACAAAAGGTTGTTCAAATAATTTTTGTATTCCATAAAAGATGGATGATTTACAAATCTCGTTGGAGAAATCACATCCATAAAACTAATGCTAAAATGTCGAAAGACAATTGATTGAAATATCACTTAAGAAGTGACATCGCTGTTTAAATTATATTGGAAAGAAAACATGAAGAAACTCCATGTTGATGGAATTTTGGAGTTTTTTGATTTTGATCAAATGACGCTTATGAAACTTTTCTAGAGATAATTAAAACTTCGTTCATAGGCCAAAAGGGAACGAATGACTAGCTGATTGGAACTTGTACATACAGATGTATGAAGCCCATTATGTGTAGTCGAGAGCGATGGATTTCAACTTCATATGCTTTCTCCGAGAATTTGAGTGAATATATGTATACTTACTCAATAAGGAAGAAGTATGAAACATTTGAAAAATGTTCAAAGACTTTCAAGATGAAGTGGAAAATCATTGTAACAAGAAAATAAAAAGTTTATGATTGGATCATAAAGAAAGATGTTTGAGTTACAAGTTTAGCAAAACACCTAAGATTTGAGGAATTGTTCCATGGATTTGCATTTCCCAAAAAAACCATAGGAGTATGGAGTGTTCGAGATATGTAATGAAACCTTGTTTTACATGGTAAGATCAAAGGTGTCATTTATAAAACTGCCATTATATTTTAAAGATTAAAGCTTTAGTGACTACCGCTTTTACACTGAAAAGAGCACCATCGTGATCCGTTGAAATGACACCATATGAGTTATGGTTTGGGATAAAACCCGAATTGTCTTTTCTTACATTTTGGTATGCTATGCATGAGTAAAATGTTTACAACCAAAGTCGGATAAGCACGTCTTTGTAGGTTATTCCAAAGAATTTGTTGGGAATTTCTCCATAACGCCGAGGACAAAAGAGTTTGTCGCTTGGAACGTCAAGTTTCTTGAGAAGGAATTTTTCGTGAAAAGTTAAGTGGGAGGACAATAGAACTTTGATAAGGTTGTTGAACCTTAGCTATATGTGCTAAGTAGCGCAGCGCCGGAAAGTGTCCCGGTGGCGGCCACAATGCTCATGGCTCTCGTGATTACAAAAGGTGTGATCTCGGAGATTAGAGTTCCTATAGAACCGTGTGGGTCGGTAAGAATCAAATAGTAAGATTTGATACGCAAGTCATTATTGTTTTGACAATGATGAACCGGCTACATGCAAAGAAGCGATGATGGGCCTTGACTCCATAAAATGACTAGAAGTCATGGAATCCGTGATAGTATCCATACACGAGAAATCAAGTTTCTGAACTTAGAAGACCCTCCGGAAAGGCGTGAAGCCTATCGGTCGTGTTTGGATCTATAAAGAAATAGACATGGATGTTTCAAATCTATGAAATAGTCGACATGTCGGAAAGACTTTATGACAATGTTCAAGGAATTGACTATGATAAGATTTGATCTTTCATAGCGATATATAGTCTTGACGGATTGATGTAGCAACCACTACATATAACTTGGTATATGGTAGTTGAATAAACAAAACAAGGGTCTTCTAATAGAACGGTAACCTAGGACATGTACATGACATGGTCCGAAGGGTTTTGTTAATTCAAAGGGTGCTAAAAGGGCATGTAAAACTTCAATAGTTGAAGTAAGCATAACGGAGTTGGAATCTTCACCATGATGAAACTGTTAAAAGAGTTTAAATTCATCGGAGATGATGAAGATGCTTGCATTTGCAAGAAATTAAGTGGGAGCACTGAGACATATTTCTAATACATTATGTAGAGGACATATTGTTGATTGGAAATGATGTATCTTGTATTTACACAAGTTAAGAATTTCATTAAAATAAGATTTCGATGAAAGACTTAGGCATAACTCAAGAATTAGGCATCAATGTCTATATGAATAGATTGAGGCGCTAATATGGTTTTGCCAAATGTACATAGATAAGATGTTGAATGAGTTCAATATGGAAACAACAAGAAAGGTTCTTAATGCACGGAAAGGACTGAATCAAGATTCAAGTGTGTTGACACGAGATTCAAGTGTTTTGACACTTGGTGAAATCACAAGAATATTTTGATCAATCATTCTTTGAGATGTACACATCCAGATATGTCCTATGCTCTAAATGTTATGAGCATATACCAGAATGACTCATAAGATGATCATTGGACAATAGTAGGGATATTCCTATGATCTTTGGAAGAACTAAGAATATGTTATTTATATAGTGGTGACAAGGTAGTTCATTGTAAAGTGTTACATTGATACTAGTTTTGTCACAAGATACAAATTAAATTTATCTCAATTTAGACTATGGGTGGCACAATATAATGGAAAGGATGTTCCATGATGGATTTGGATGAGTTCCAAAGTTGATATATTGTGACGGATACTACAACAAAAGGTAAGTATAAACTTCTATAGTAGCAGCAAAGGAGGGCATTTGTGTTAAGTAGTTTGTTATCAAACTAGGTGTGGTTCAAAGTGGGCTAAAACTATGAAGATATATTGTGTGACAATAATATCAACATATTTTGAGCCGAAGGAACTAAAGGTCTCACCAAAGGACCAAATTTATACAATGCCATCTCATTGGAGAATGAGTAATGCGTAGAGACGCAAGGACATGCAAATACACACGGACCTGGAAGTGCTAGATCCAAAGATTATGTTTACCACTAGCAATAGTGTCTATACAACACCAGAAAGCCATAGGTGTTGAATGCACAAGCTTTTTTTAAACTAGATTATTGACTCTAGTGCAAGTGGGAGACTGTTGGAGATATGCCCAAGAGGCAATAATAAAGTGGTTATTATTATATCTTTATGTTTATGATAAATGTTTACATCCCATGCTATAATTGTATTAACCGGAAACATTAATACTTGTGTGTTTTGTAAACATAAAAGAGTCCCTAGTAAGCCTCTTATTAAACTAGCTTGGTGATTAATGGATGATCATGGTTTCCTTATGATGGACATTGGATGTCGTTAATAACAAGATCATAATATTAGGAGAATGATGTGATGGACACACACCCGTAGTAAGCAAAACATAAGATCAAGTCATTAAGTTCGTTTGCTATAAGCTTTAAAATACATAGTAACCTAATCCTTCAACCATGAGGTTATGTCAACCACCATCACCGGATGGGTACTTTGATGACATCAAACACCGCTTCATAACTAGGTGGTCATAAAGGTGTCATTGGGTATTCTGAAAGTATGAGTTGAAGCGCATGGACCAAGATTGGGATTTGTCCATCCATATGACAGATAGATATGCTCTGGGCCCTCTCGGTGGAATGTCATCTAATTAGCTTGCAAGCATGTGACTGGGTCACAAGGGATGACATAACATGGAACGAGTAAAGAGTACTTATCAGTAACGAGGTAGAACTAGGTACGGAGATACCGACGATCAAACCTCGGATAAGTACAGTATCGCGTGACAAAGGGAATTGGTTTCGTATGTAAATGGTTCTATCGATCACGAAGTCATCGTTGAGTATGTGGGAGCCATTATGGATCTCCAGGTCCCGCTGATGGTTATTGATAGGAGATGTGTCTCTGTCATGTCTACATATTCACGAACCGTAGGGTGACACACTTAAGGTTCGAAGTTGTTTTAAGTAGATATGGAATGTGCGTTGGAGACCGAATGCTGTTCGGAGTCTCAGAATAGATCTGGGACATCACGAGGAGGTCCGAAATTGTCCGGAGAATAAGATTCATATATTGGGGATCATTTTCTGAGTTAGGAAATGTTCTGGAGTATTTATATGAGGATTCTAGAAGGTCTCGGAATGTTCCAGAAGGTTCTGGAAGGTTTCTTGGAGTTTGCTTGAAAACCAAGGAAGGGATCAAGGAATCCTGGTGGGTCAAGACAAGGAGTCGTGGGGAGGAGGACTCCTTCCCCCTCCCCAATCCGCCGGCAAAGGAGGTGGGGAGTCCTACTAGGAATCCCCCTCCCAAGGGGCCCTCCCTCCTTTAAATATAAGGGGGGAGGCCCCACCCCTTGCCTCTCCTCCACTACTCCAATCCTAGCCGCCTCTCTCCTCCTCCTTTCTTCTGCATAGGCATAGGTGAATCCCTACAGAATTCTCTACTCCACCACCACCACCACGCCGTCGTGTTGCTGGGATTCCATCGAGAAGCTCTACTACCTCCGCTGCTCGCTGGAACGAGGAGAGGAAGGTCTGCTTCGACTCCGCACGTGTGACCGACTGCGGAAGTGCTGCCGGAACGCGGCGCCGGAAGGATCGTCCACTCGATCTTGAGATCGGCAAGTGATCGACTACATCAACCACGAAATCCAATCTCGTCACGCTTTTGGGTCTACAAGGGTTAGTACCGATCTATCTCGTTGCTCATGTCTAATAGATTAGATCTTGGCTTTTATCTAGATTAGATCTAGGTTTTGTTCGTTCTTGCGGTAGAATTTTTTTTGTTTTCCATGCTACGAACCCATCAAACACTACTCTTATCATTCGCTTTGTACATTGAATTGGAGGATCAATGCAATTTTACTCCGTCCATGAAAGTTAGAGGTGGCTTTATTTGTTGATACCACTACCTTCGCCTTTGTTCCCGGAGTGTTCTCTCAACGATCACAGACAACGACCCCTTGTTGGTGGTGTCGCCAATTTCAAGATGGATCAATAATCTTTGTTAGTGGTGTCGCGAGGATCTACACGAAGCGAGAAGATTCAGATCGCCGACCTTCTTCCCGGTACCACGAGGCGGGTCTCGAGGGCGAGATCCTTTGTTAGTGGTGTCGAATTGTGGCATCCTGCCAAAATCACTACCAGAAAATCGCGTTGTTTTTGTGCATTGCATCATCATGACCGCATGCTCATGTCATCATGCCACATTGCATTTGAGCATCGTCATCATCGTGCATGGTCTTGTCTAAAACTATTTTCGAAAAGACTGTTTTTGTTTTCGAAATGCCCTGTCTTTATTTTAAATCAAAATCCGGGTCTCCGGATTATTTTGTTTCGTCCACCAACGGTTTGCAAAAGCCTCGTTTTTATTAAATAAAATATTTAAATTATTTTTGGGAGGCAGCTAGCCAGGCCCGAAAGCCCAGCCGGCCACCTCCAGGTAAAAATTCTACCTACCCTAGATCCCCCAAACCCTTTTCCTACCTAAACCTAGCCTACCCGCCCTTCCTCCACCAACCGACCACATCACCTCCTCCACTCGCAGCGCGACACATCGCCGCGCTGGCCCGCCTGGTCCCACCACCTGCTCCTCCCACTCGCCACCTGGCCTCCACCCAGCCGACAACCCCTGGCTGACCACCTCCACCTGCCCGCACCCCCAGTCCCACCTGGCGCGCCCCACTCCCGTTTCCCGCTCCTGCTCCCTCCTTTTTCACGCCCGCACGCGCCTCCACCCGCCGCCCTTCCTTTTTCCCGCTCGCCCCCTACCCTGGACCCCACCCTGCCAGCCTACCACCGCCCGTGCTAACGCACGTGACCGCGTGGCCCCACGCGCCCAACACCATGTGCGTCTCGCGCTCCGCTCTCTCTCCGCGTCGCTCTCCTCCTCCTCACCGACCCCCGCCGCCAGCGAGCTCCTCCGCCGCCGCCAGGAGCTCATGGTCCCGCGCCGGCCGTCGCCCTCTCGCCTCTTCCCCGCGCCGCTCCGTGCTTCCCCTCCGGTCGCTGCTCTGTGAACCCCACCGCCCGGCCTCGCCTTTCTCCCTACCTCCCCTGTGACGTAGTAGGCCCAGCTTCACCCCGGTCGCCCTCCCGCACAACTTCGCCTCCGTCCGCTGTTCGGCAGTGACGGTGAGCCACGACGTCGACTGTACCGACCGTGTGTGGTTTCTCAGCTGGTTGTGCTAAGTGTGCACTTCGTTTTGTTCCCTGTGGTACGTGTATGAGTGAGCTTGTGTGTTTGTGAGTCGACCAAAGCCTGCTCTAGAATCTTTGTCTAGCTGCCTAGATGGAGCCACTATAGGATCGACACCGACAAGAACTTCTACCAGAACCAAACTACGAGGTTCCTGACCTGGGACATCGAGATCGCGATCACGTACGACAAGCACGCCGACATGGGGCAAAAGACCATGGATCCGACAAGATCTACCTCATGGAGCACCGAGAACTACTTCCCAGAGTTCGAAGACCGATCCCGCCGAAGACCAAACCCTCGGCACGCCAAGATCTCCTTCACAGGCCCGATACCGAGACCTCGAAGCCCGATCCCGGTGATCCGAAGACCACCAAGATCGCTACCGGAATGCCAAGTACTTCCTCCCGAACGCCAAGATCGACCTGATACGCGGACCCGACAAGATCATCCACAACCCGCCAAGTTCGCCTACACGGACACCGTGCGACAAGATCTACTTCCCGGATCCGAAGACCCTGGTACCCGATCCACTCAAGTTCGCCATCGATGACAAGATCGACATCGACCAGGGCGAATCCGATGTGCCCCCGACGCCAAACCAAGTCCTTCTTCCCGGATGCGACAAGATCTACTCCGTTGTCCGAGAACGTTCCCGTCGAGACCGATCCCCGTCGAACCCTGTCGAACCTCGAACCCCCGGAACCCAAGATCTTCCGAATCCAGATGTGTGAACCTTTTCCCGAGCCCCTAATTTTAGAAATGCTATATATAAAACCTGTTGCATAATAATTGTTCATCTCGCATGCATATCATAATCATGCCGGATCTTCTGCCGTAATACTAAATAGTGTATCTGGTGTTTCTTCTAGTGTTTGCTTCTTCGGGGACTAGGACGATGAGTTCATGCGAGTATCGACAAGTTCTCCGGTTATGATCCGTCGGCAGTGTTCCCCAGGCGAGCATCTCTCTCCCTTCTACCTATTTTGCATTTCTAGTCTTTATTTCCTCCTGTTGATCTATTGCTATCCGTGTCGCGATGCTTTAGTTTCCGTGCACCAGTTATCTCCCGTGTAGCCTCTATATTTCCATGGACACCGCCTATTACCTGTGTTTGGTAGATAGCTGGCCTTGCGAGTCGTAGTCGCTTGCTCAGGTGTGACCTCATGTTGTCAAGTACCACAATTGTTGGAATGCTGGCAGATGTTAATGGTGGAGATGCGTACTGGTGGAGATGATCATGACTTTAAATACAACTATTAATATGCTAGAGATAACTAATGTAGAGGCATCGGTGGGCAATAGATGTTATTTGGTTCGTCCACAATCACTTGTGTCCCGTAGGACCCCGAGTACTTGATACCTATTCCTTGACTATTCGCACTATCCACATCCGGGAGGCCTTATGGACCCCCCTGAGCCAGATCTTGGGGCCACAAAGTAGTTTGGGGCTTTATTACTATCCTATACCTATGCTATGCTTTACCGCTTTATTTAAGATTGTGCGTGGAGCACCTGTACTGTTTTGGAACGTGGAATGTTTTCGCGGTATCGACAAGCCTAGTCACACTTTCGGGTTCCTAGTCGTTTACAGCCATTGACACAAACCCTGGGTCCGTTCCGGAGCCGGCCAACTTCGTTGCGGGTAGCTTAGTGGGGTGGCCCCCTGAAATATTTTATGAATCCTGTGATCGCTTTGTCGTGAATGCCTCGTTGGGTTTTGAGTTGGTTTTTCTGAGGTTGATCGAGTGTGTGTTGCTATTTGTGCACCCCTGCAGGGTAAAACTTTCTGAAAGCCGTGTCTGCGGTTATGGACAATTTGGATTACAGTATCTTGATCATAGACAAGGATAACTAAAGTAGTGCTATAAATTTGACTTAATATGTGACTAGTAATCAGCTCAATTATAACGAAATGGATATTAAAAATGCCAACAACTTGTGGATCTTGGTCGTATCCTGTTCTGATATACCTGCGTAGTAAGTATTGCAACTCCAATGGAATGTGATAAAAGTGCCAACAACTGCTGGGTTTTGGGATTCCTCAAGACAATTACATCTGACTAGTAAATGTGCCAACTACAACAGAATGGGTATTAAAACTGCCCACCACTTTTATCAGGATGACTTATGCTCTATATCTGATTAGTAATTGCCGCAACTATAATGGAATGAGTAAAATTGCCAACTGTGTGAGTTCCTTGGTCCGACTTCCTCGTTTGGTCTCGAGGGGGGGAAATACCAGGATGGGTTCTTTGGTGTTAGCTTTAGGTTGGATCCGAATAGGTCTTTCTTACCCCTCTCTAATAGCCTCCAGTGATACCGAGTCTCTATAGGTTGTTTAGTGCCGCTGCGCTGCCGCTTCAGCCCACCATACCTATGTAGGCGAGAGCCGCCGAATTCTAGGCTCGCCGTGTACTGGCCTTTGTACTAACGCTCCTCTTTTTCCTTTGCCCTTTGTCAGCACCCCTTTTGTTTTAGCAGGTTTGAGATTGACGTCGCTAGTAGGGTTACCCTTCCAGCTTGGCCTGGGCAGGGTTATGGACGCCATTGGTTATTCTTCAGGGCTCTTAGCCCCATTTGCATCTTGTCCGTAGACAGACGCCCTATCAATTTCAAGGTGATTTGGATCTTTGTATTGTATATCTGTATTCTTGACTTGTGGAGTCGTGTTGTATATATATATATCTGTTCTGTGGGTCCCATCGAGGACTGTTGTGTAATGGTATTACTATGTTTTCCACCCGCACGAAAGTGCCTGGTGGGCGTCCTTGAATCGTTTCTATGCGGGTTTGGCGGAAAGGGATAAAACTTGCATAGGGCCGATTTGAGGGTGTTACAGTTGTAAAGGAGTTTGGCTTCATCAAAAACGAACAGTGTGTATAAGAAAGAAAATGGGAAATCACTTGTATTTTTAATCTTATATGTAGATGACATATTACTGATTGGAAATGACATTCCTATGCTCGAGTCTGTTAAGACCTCATTGAAAAATAGTTTTTCTATGAAGGACTTGGGAGAAGCGGCATATATTCTGGGCATCAAGATCTATAGAGATAGATCAGGGAGGCTAATTGGATTAAGCCAGAGTACGTACATTGACAAAGTGTTGAAACGGTTCAGCATGGAAGAGGCTAAGAAGGGGTTCTTGCCCATATCTCACGGCATTAAACTTAGCAAGACTCAGTGTCCTTCGACCACTAATGAGAGAGATCGCATGAGTAGGGTTCCATATGCTTCGGCTATTGGATCCATCATGTATGCGATGACATGTACTCACCCAGATGTTTCCTATGCTCTCAGTGTTACGAGATGATACCAGGCTGATCCGGGTGAGAGTCAGTGGACAACGGTAAAGAATATCCTTAAGTACCTGAGAAGGACTAAGGATATGTTCCTAGTTTATGGAGGTGAGGTTGAACTCAGTGTAAAGGGTTACATAGATGCGAGTTACCTTAATGACTCAGATGACTCGAAATCGCAATCAGGTTATGTGTTTGTCATGAATAGTGGTGCTGTGAGCTGGAAAAGTTCTCAGCAAGATACTGTGGCCTCCTCTTCAACAGAAGCTGAATATATTGCTGCCTCGGAGGCTGCAAAGGAAGCTGTTTGGATTAGGAATTTCCTGATCGCTCTTGGTGTGGTTCAGGGCTCGTCCAACCCCATGGACGTTTATTGTTACAATAATGGTGCTATTGCACAAGCCAAGGAACCTAGACAGCACCAGAAAAACAAACATATTCGCATGTGTTACCATCTGATTCGTGAGTTCATTGATGATGGTAGTGTCTTGTTATGAAAAATACATACGCACTCAAATGTTGCTGATCCCTTGACTAAGCCACTCCCGCAGCTTACGCATGAAGCGCACACAAGAGCAATAGGTATTAGATACTATCTAGATGGACTCTAGTGCAAGTGAGAGACTGAAGGAAATATGCCCTAGAGGCAATCATAGAGATGGTTGTATTTCGAGTGTATCCATGAGTTTTTATAATGTTCCTTGAATATCCATATACCAGGCAACTTGTATTGATTGGCAATTATGTGAATTGTTTGTGAAACTCTTTACTTGTATGGTTATCTAATAATTGTCCCTAGTCGGAGTTCATGTGAGGACACACGTGAATATTAGACTAGCACATCGATTGGTTGATGACTATGTTTCGCAAGTCATAGACATGGAGATGTCAAACCAATGATGTGGACACATGTTATGAACATGGGGTTGGACTGACCCAACTTGAGACTAGCAATAATACTTGCAGCTCTCTCTACACATCGTGCACGTTTTGTCCTTAGACCTGAGATTGTCGCTTGTACTTGAGATGTGGATCGACCTACTTTGGGGCTATCAAACACTACTCCTTAATTGGGTAGTTATAAAGGTAGCTTTCGGGTTTGTCCTGATACATGCTGCAAGGCATCGGTCAATCAAGATGGGATTTGCCCCTCTCTACTTGAGAGAGATATCTTTGGGCCCCTCGAGTGATCGCATATGGTTAAGAGTTAACCTAGTAAAGGGATTTTGAATCACAGTATCGAGAAAGAGAGGTCAGCTTGGAGCTAGACCAAATATCGTGAGGCAAAGGGAAAGACATGTACTCAACCTTGTGATGGTTCGTCCGAATGATCTTTATATGCGTTTAGGAGTTGGCACGTCTTGCTAGAGGCCGCTACCCACTATTGACAGAGTAAGTGTACTCGTGTCATGTCTATACGTGTATGAACCTATAGGGTCACATACTTTAGGCGCTAGAAGCCTAATGAGGATTGGATCCGAATTAGACCAGGCTTAGGCTGCTAATGGGCTGCTAATGTAGAAGCCCACCAGGGTTGCCTATATAAGAGAGAGTGAGGCGAGCTGAATAGGGTTGAGCATTCCACCCAGCCGCCACTCCTATTCCGCTCGTGTTACACATGGAGACCTAGGAGTCTGGCGTGTGACGGCTTCCACTCCGGACGTGTGAATACCTCGGAGGTGCTGCATCTGTAGCACTTGGACAAGCCGCGCAAAGGGGAGCTGCTCGTGGGACGAGGGCAAGGAGGAGACATAGAACATCTACAATGCCCCGACGTGCTTCATCGAGTTCCGCAACTACCCGTCTAGTGGTAATCCCGTGATCTATGACAATAGTATTCCTGGTTGACGCGCTAGAAAATTTTGATTTTACGCTAGTGTAGCCTACCCGTTTCCCTACAAGTGAAGCTTCCACATTGCAGGTTGCACTAGTGTAGTAGAAGTTGCATCATAGAATGTATTGGAGTGTGTGTGGTCATGTGGATCAATGTGGTCAAGTTGATGAATGACACTAGTGGATCAATGTGGTATAGGAAAAGAACAGATGCAATGACACTAGTGATCATTGTGGTTTAGGAAAAGTACACATGCAATGACTATAGGTGATCCATGTGTCAAACCATGGTCACAGAGACCAAAAGCACATAGGAAGAGCAACTTCCACATTGCATGTTTCACAAGTGAGGCAGAAGTTGCATCACAGAATCCGCTGGAGTGTGTGTGGTCATGTGGATCAATGTGGTCTTGGGAAGAACACATGTAATGACACTAGTGATAAATGTGGTTTAGGAAAAGAACACATCCAATGACTATAGGTGATCCATGTAACAAACCATGGTTAAAGAGACTAAAAGCATATAGGAAGAGCATCTTCTACATTGCATGTTGCAACAGTGTAGCATAAGTTGCTTAACAGAATGCACTAGAGTGTGTGTGGTCATCTAGATCAATGTGTTCTAGGAAACTAACACATGCAATGACACTAGTGATCAATCTGGTTTAGGAAAAGAACACACGCAATGACTATAGGTGAACCATGTGTCAAACCATGGTCACAGAGACCAAAAGCACATCGGAAGAGTAGTTTCCACATTGCATGTTGCACCAATGAGAAAGAAGTTGCATCATAGAATCCACTGGAGTGTTTGTGGTCATGTGGATCAATGTGGTATAGGAAAATAACACATGCAATGACCCAAGCGATCAATGTGGTTTATGAAAAGAACACATGCAATGAATATAGGTGATCCATGTGTCAAACCATGGTCATAGAGACTAAAAGCACATAGAAGCTGCATCACAGAATGCACTGGACACATGCAATGTGGTCTTGGAAAAGAACACATGTAATGACAGTAGTGATCAATGTGGTTTAGGAAAAGAACACATGCAATGACTATAGGTGATCCATGTGTAAAACCATGGTCACAGAGACAAAAAGCACATAGGAAGAGCAGCTTCCACATTCCATGAGGCACCAGTGAGGCTGAAATTGCATCACAGAATCCACTAGAGTGTGTGTGGTCATGTAGATCAATGTGGTATAGGAAAAGAACACATGTAATGACATTAGTGATCATTGTGGTTTAGGAAAAGAACACATGCAATGACTATAGGTGATCCATGTGTAAAACCATGGTCACAGAGACCAAAAGCACATAGGAAGAGCAGCTTCCACATTGCATGTTGCACAAGTGAGGCAGAAGTTGCATCACAGAATCCACTGGAGTGTGTGTGGTCATGTGGATCAATGTGTCTTGGAAAAGAACAGATGCAATGAAACTAATGATCAATGTGGTTTAGGAAAAGAACACATCCAATGAATATAGGTGATCCATGTGTCAAACCATGGTCACTGAGACCAAAAGCACATAGGAAGAACAGCTTCCACATTGCACGTCGCACTAGTGTAACAGTAGTTGCATCATAAAATGCATTGGAGTGTGCGTGGTCTATGGATCAATGTGGTCTAGGAAACGAACACATGCAATGACACTAGTGATCAATGTGGTTTACGAAAATAACACATGCAATGACTATAGGTGATGAACGTGTCAAACATGGTCACTGAGACCAAAAGAATATAGGAAGAGAAGCTTCCACATTGGAAGTTGAACGAGTGAGGTAGAAGAATGCATCACAGAAGGCACTAGAGTGTGTGTGGTCATGTGGATCAATGTGGTCTAGGAAAAGAACACATGCAATGACACTAGTGATCAATGCGGTTTAGGAAAAGAACACATGGATGACTATAGGTGATCCATGTGTCCAACCATGGTGATATAGACCAAAAGACATAGCAAGAGAAGCTTCCACATTGCATGTTGCACCAGTTTTAGTACAAGTTGCATCCCAGAATGCACTGGAGTGTATGTGGTCATTTGGATCCATGTGGTCTAGGAAACGAACACATGCAAAGACAATAGTGATCACCGTGGTTTAGGAAAAGAACACATGGAATGACTATAGGTGATTCATATGTCAAACCATGGTCACCGAGACCAAAAGCACATCTGAAGAGAAGCTTCCACATTGCATCATGCACCAGTGTAGTAGAAGTTGCATCAGAGAATGCACTAGAGTGTGTGTGGTCATGTGGATCAATGTGGTCTATGAAAAGAACACATGCAATGGCACTGCTGATAAATGTTGTTTAGGACAAGAACACATGCAATGACTATAGGTGATCCATGTGTCAAACCATGGCCACATAAACCAAAAGCACATAGGAAGAGAAGCTTCGGCAGTGCATGTTGCACCAGTGTAGCAGAAGTTGCATCATAGAATGCAGTGGAGTGTTTGTGGTCATGTGGATCAAAGTGGTATAGGAAAAGAACACATGCAATGTGGTCATGTGGATCAATGACAATAGTGGATCAATGTGGTATAGGAAAATAACAGATGCAATGACACTAGTGATCATTGTGGTTTAGGAAAAGAACACATGCAATGACTATAGGTGATCCATGTGCCAAACCATGGTCACAGAGACCAAAGCACATGAGAAGAGCAACTTCCACATTGCATGTTGCACAAGTGAGGCAGAAATTGCATCACAGAATCCGTTGGAGTGTGTGTGGTCATGTGGATCAATGTGGTCTTGGGAAATAACACATGTAATGACACTAGTGATTAATGTGGTTTAGGAAAATAACACATCCAGTGACTATAGGTGATCCATGTAACAAACCATGGTCACAAAGACCAAAAGCACATAGGAAGAGCATCTTCTACATTTCATGTTGCAACAGTGTAGCATAAGTTGCATCACGGAATGCACTAGAGTGTGTGTGGTCATGTGGATCAATGTGGTATAGGAAAAGAACACATGCAATGAAACTAGTGATCAATTTGGTTTAGGAAAAGAAATCATGCAATGACTATAGGTGATCCATGTGTCAAACCATGGTCACAGAGACCAAAAGCACATAGGAAGAGAATCTTCCACACTGCATGTTGCACCAGTGAGGAAGAATTTCATCACAGAATCCACTGGAGTGTGTGTGGTCGTGTGGATCAATGTGGCATAGGAAAAGAACACATGCAATGACCCAAGTGATCAATGTGGTTTATGAAAAGAACACACGCAATGAATATAGGTGATCTATGTGTCAAACCATGGTCATAGAGACTAAAAGCACATAGGAAGAACATCTTCAACATTGCATGTTGCACTAGAGTAGTAGAAGTTGCATCACAGAATGCATTGGGCTGTGTGTGGTCATGGGGATCAATGTGGTCTATGAAAAGAACACATGCAATGACAGTGGTGATCAATGTGGTTTATTGAAAGAACACATGCAATGACTATGGGTTATCCATGTGTCAAACCATGGTCACAGAGACCAAAAGAAACTAGGAAGAGTAGCTTCCACATTTCATGTTGCACCAGTGTAGGAGATGTTGCATCATAGAATGCACTGGAGTGTGTGCGGTCATGTGGATCAATGTGGTCTAGGAAAAGAACACATGCAATGTGGTCATGTGGATCAATGAGACTAGTGGATAAACGTGGTATAGGAAAGGAACACATGAAATGACACTAGTGATCATTGTGGTTTAGGAAAAGAACACATGCAATGACTATAGGTGATCCATGTGTCAAACCATGGTCACAGAGACCAAAAGCACATAGGGAGAGCAGCTTCCACATTGCATGTTGCACAAGTGAGGCATAAGTTGCATCATAGAATCCACTGGAGTATGTGTGGTCATGTGGATCAATCTGGTCTTGGAAAAGAACACATGCAATGACACTAGTGATCAATGTGGTTTAGGAAAAGAACACATGAAATGACTATAGCTGATACATGTGTCAAACCATGGTCACAGAGATAAAAAGCACATAGGAAGAGCACCTTCCACATTGCATGTTGCACCAGTGAGGCTGAAGTTGCATCACAGAATCCACTGGAGTTTGTGTGGTCATGTAGATCAATGTGGTATAGGAAAAGAACACATGTATTGACACTAGTGATCATTGTGGTTTAGGAAAATAACACATACAATGACTATAGGTGATCCATGTGTCAAACGATGGTCACAGATACCAATAGCACATAGGAAGAGCAGCTTCCATATTGCACGTTGCACAAGTGAGGCAGAAGTTGCATCACAGAATCCACTGGAGTGTGTGTGGTCGTGTGGATCAATTTGGTATTGGAAAAGAATAGATGCAATGACACTAATGATTAATGTGGTTTAGGAAAAGAACACATGCAATGACTATAGGTGATCCATGTGGCAAACCATGGTCACAGAGACTAAAAGCACATAGGAAGAGTAGCTTCCACATTGCATGTCACACCAGTGTGATAGAAGTTGCATCACATGAGGCACTAGAGTGTGTGTGGTCATGTGGATCAATGTAGTCTAGGAAATGAACACATGCAATGATACTAGTGATCAATGTGGTTTAGGAAATTAACACATGTAGTGACTATAGATGATCCATGTGTCAAACCATGGTCACAGAGACCAAAAGCAACTAGGAAGAGTAGCTTCCACATTTCATGTTGCACCAGTGTAGGAGAAGTTGCATCATAGAATGCACTACAGTGTGTGCGGTCATGTCGATCAATGTGGTCTAGGAAAAGAACACATGCCATGTGGTCATGTGGATCAATTAGACTAGTGGATCAACGTGGTATAGGAAAAGAACACATGCAATGACACTAGTGATCATTGTGGTTTAGGAAAAGAACACATGCAATGACTATAGGTGATCCATGTGTCAAACCATGGTCACAGAGACCAAAAGCACATAGGGAGAGCAGCTTCCACATTGCATGTTGCACAAATGAGGCATAAGTTGCATCATAGAATCCACTGGAGTATGTGTGGTCATGTGGATCAATCTGGTCTTTGGAAAAGAAAACATGCAATGACACTAGTGATCAATGTGGTTTATGAAAAGAACACATGCAATGACTATAGGTGATCCATGTGTCAAACCATGGTCACAGAGATAAAAAGCACATAGGAAGAGCACCTTCCACATTGCATGTTGCACCAGTGAGGCTGAAGTTGCATCACAGAATCCACTGGAGTTTGTGTGGTCATGTATATCAATATGGTATAGGAAAAGAACACATGTATTGACACTAGTGATCATTGTGGTTTAGGAAAAGAACACATGACATGACTATAGGTGATACATGTGTCAAACCATGGTCACAGAGATAAAAAGCACATGGGACGAGCACCTTCCACATTGCATGTTGCACTAGTGAGGCTGAAGTTGCATCACATAATCCACTGGAGTTTGTGTGGTCATGTAGATCAATGTGGTATAGGAAAAGAACACATGTATTGACACTAGTGATCATTGTGGTTTAGGAAAAGAACACATGCAATGACTATAGGTGATCCATGTGTCAAACCATGGTCACAGATACCAATAGCACATAGGAAGAGCAGCTTCCATATTGCACGTTGCACAAGTGAGGCAGAAGTTGCATCACAGAATCCATTAGAGTGTGTGTGGTCGTGTGGATCAATTTGGTATTGGAAAAGAATAGATGCAATGACACTAATGATTAATGTGGTTTAGGAAAAGAACACATGCAATGACTATAGGTGATCCATGTGGCAAACCATGGTCACAGAGACTAAAAGCACATAGGAAGAGTAGCTTCCACATTGCATGTCACACTAGTGTGACAGAAGTTGCATCACAGAAGGCACTGGAGTGTGTGTGGTCATGTGGATCAATGTGGTCTAGGAAATGAACACATGCAATGACACTAGTGATCAATGTGGTTTAGGAAATTAACACATGCAGTGACTATAGATGATCCATGTGTCAAACCATGGTCACAGAGACCAAAAGCAACTAGGAAGAGTAGCTTCCACATTTCATGTTGCACCAGTGTAGGAGAAGTTGCATCATAGAATGCACTACAGTGTGTGCTGTCATGTCGATCAATGTGGTCTAGGAAAAGAACACATGCAATGTTGTCATGTGGATCAATTAGACTAGTGGATCAACGTGGTATAGGAAAAGAACACATGCAATGACACTAGTGATCATTGTGGTTTAGGAAAAGAACACATGCAATGACTATAGGTGATCCATGTGTCAAACCATGGTCACAGAGACCAAAAGCACATAGGAGAGGAGCTTCCACATTGCATGTTGCACAAATGAGGCATAAGTTGCATCATAGAATCCACTGGAGTATGTGTGGTCATGTGGATCAATCTGGTCTTTGGAAAAGAAAACATCCAATGACACTAGTGATCAATGTGGTTTATGAAAAGAACACATGCAATGACTATAGGTGATCCATGTGTCAAACCATGGTCACAGAGATAAAAAGCACATAGGAAGAGGACCTTCCACATTGCATGTTGCACCAGTGAGGCTGAAGTTGCATCACAGAATCCACTGGAGTTTGTGTGGTCATGTATATCAATATGGTATAGGAAAATAACACATGTATTGACACTAGTGATCATTGTGGTTTAGGAAAAGAACACATGCAATGACTATAGGTGATCCATGTGTCAAATCATGGTCACAGATACTAAAAGCACATAGGAAGAGCAGCTTCCATATTGGATGTTGCACAACTGAGGCACAAGTTGCATCACAGAATCCTTTGGAGTGTGTGTGGTCGTGTGGATCAATTTGGTCTTGTAAAAGAATAGATGCAATGACACTAATGATTAATGTGGTTTAGGTAAAGAACACATGCAATGACTATAGGTGATCCATGCGTCAAACTATGGTTACAGAGACCAAAAGCACATAGGAAGAGTAGCTTCCACATTGCATGTCGCACCAGTGTGACAGAAGTTGCATCACAGAAGGCACTGGAGTGTGTGTGGTCATGTGGATCAATGTGGTCTAGGAAATGAACACATGCAATGCCACCAGTGATCAATGTGGTTTAGGAAAATAACACATGCAATGACTATAGGTGATCCATGTGTCAAACCATGGTCAGAGAGGATAAAAGCACATAGGAAGAGAAGCTTCCACATTGCATGTTGCACCAGTGTAGCAGAATTTGCATCACAGAACGCACTAGACTGTGTGTGGTCATGTGGATCAATGTGGTATATGAAAAGAACACATGCAATGACACTGGTGATAAAGGTGGTTTAGGTAAAGAACACATGCAATGACTATAGGTGATCCATGTGTCAAACCATGGCCACAATGACCAAAAGCACATAGGAAGAGAAGCTTCCGCATTGCATGTTGCACCAATGTAGCAGAAGTTGCATCATAGAATGCATTGAAGTGTGTGTGTTCATGTGGATCAATGTGGTCTAGGAAAAGAACACATGCAATATGGTCATGTGGATCAATGACACTAGTGGATCAATGTGGTATAAGAAAAGAACAGATACCATGACACTAGTGATCATTGTGGTTTAGGAAAAGAACACATGCAATGACTATAGGAGATCCATATGCCAAACCATGGTCACAGAGACGAAAAGCACATAGGAACAGCAGCTTCGACATTGCATGTTGCACAAGTAAGGCAAAAGTTGCATGACAGAATCCACTGGAGTCTGTGTGGTCATGTGGATCAATGTGGTCTTGGGAAAGAACACACGTATTGACACTAGTGATCAATGTGATTTAGGATAAGAACACATACAATGACTACAGGTGAGTAATGTGTCAAACCATGGTCACAGAGACCAAAAGCACATAGGAAGAGTAGCTTCTAAATTGGATGTTGCAAAGTGTAGCATAAGTTGCATCACAGAAGGCACTAGAGTGTGTGTGGTCATGTGGATCAATGTGGTGTAGTAAAAGAACACATGCAATGACTATAGGTGATCCATGTGTCAAACAATGGTCACAAAGACCAAAAGCACATAGGAAGAGCAGCTTCCATATTGGATGCTGCATTGATGAGGAAGAAGTTGCATCACAGAATCCACTGGAGTGTGTGGGGTCATGTGGATCAATGTGGCATAGGAAAAGAACACATGAAATGACCCTAGTGATCAATGTGGTTTATGAGAAGAACACATGCAATGAATATAGGTGATCCATGTGTCAAACCATGGTCATAGAGACTAAAATCACATAGGAAGAGCTTGTTCCGCATCACATGTTGCACTAGTGTAGTAGAAGTTGCATCACAGAATGCACTGGATTGTGTGTGGTCATGTGGATCAATGTGGTCTAAGAAAAGAACACATGCAATGAAACTAGTGATCAAATTGGTTTATTGAAAGAGCTCATGCAATGACTAGATTATCCATGTGTCAAACCATGGTCACAAAGACCAAAAGCAACTAGGAAGAGAAGCTTCCACATTTCATGTTGCACCAGTGTAGCAGAAGTTGCATCATAGAATGCACTGGAGTGTGTGGTCATGTCGATCAATGTGGTCTAGGAAAAGAACACATGCAATGTGGTCATGTGGATCAATGAGACTAGTGGATCAATGTGGTATAGGAAAAGAACACATGCAATTACACTAGTTATTGTTGTGGTTTAGGAAAAGAACACATGCAACGAATATAGGTGATACATGTGTCAAACCATGGTCATATAGACCAAAAGCACATAAGAAGAGCAGCTTCCACATTGCATGTTGCACCAGTGAGGAAGAAGTTGCATCACATAATCCACTGGAGTGTGTGTGGTCATGTGGATCAATGTGGCATAGGAAAAGAACACATGCAATGACCCAAGTGATCAATGTGGTTTATGAGAAGAACACACACAATGAATATAGGTGATCTATGTGTCAAACCATGGTCATAGAGACTAAAAGCACATAGGAAGAAGATCTTCCACATTGCATGTTGCACTAGGGTAGAAGAAGTTGCATCACAGAATGCACTGGGCTGTGTGTGGTCATGTGGATCAATGTGGTCTAAGAAAAGAACACATGCAATGATACTATTGATCAATGTGGTTATTGAAAGAACACATGCGATGACTATAGGTGATCCATGTGTAAAACCATGCTCACAGAGACCAAAAGCACATAGGAAGAGCATCTTCCACATTGCGTGTTGCACAAGTGATGCAGAAGTTGCATCGTAGAATCCACGAGAGTGTGTGTGGTCATGTGGATCAATGTGGTCTTGGAAAAAAACAGATGCAATGACATTAATGATCAATTTGGTTTAGGAAAAGAACACATGCAGTGACTATAGGTGATCCATGTGTAAAACCATGGTCACAGTGAACAAAAGAACATAGGAAGAGTAGCTTCAACATTACATCTCGCACCAGTGTAGCAAAAGTAGCATCACAGAAGGCACTGGAGGGTGTGTGGTCATGTGGATCAATGTAGTCTAGGAAACAAACACATGCAATGACCTTAGTGATCAATGTGGTTTAGGAAAATAACACATGCAATGACAATAGGTGATCAATGTGTCAAATCATGGTCATAGAGACCAAACGAATATAGGAATAATAGCTTCCACATTGCATGTTGCACCAGTGAGGTAGAAGAATGCATCACAGAAGGCACTGGAGTGTGTATGGTCATGTGGATCAATGTGGTCTACGAAAAGAACACATGCAATGACACTGGTGATAAATGTGGTTTAGGATAAGAACACATGCAATGACTATAGGTGATCCATTTGTCAAACCATGCCCACAGAGACCAAAAGTACATAGGAAGAGCAGCTTCCACATTGCATGTTGCACCAGTGTAGCAGAAGTTACATCATAGAATGCATTGGAGTGTGTGTGGTCATGTGGATCAATGTGGTCTAGGAAAAGAACACATGCAATGTGGTCATGTGGATCAATGACACTAGTGGATCAATGTGGTATAGGAAAAGAACATATGCAATGACACTAGTGATCATAGTGGTTTAGGAAAAGAACACATGCAATGACTATAGGTGATCCATGTTTGAAACTATGGTCACCGAGACCAAAAGCACATAGGAAGAGCAGCTTCCAAATTCCATGTTGCACAAGTGAGGAAGAAGTTGTATTACAGAAGCCACTGGAGTATGTGTGTGGTCATGTGGATGAATGTAATCTTGGGAAAGAACACATGTAATGACATTAGTGATCAATGTGGTTTAGGAAAAGAACACATGCAATGACTATAGGTGATCCATGTGTCAAACCATGGTCGCAGAGACCAAAAGCACATAGAAAGAGAAGCTAATACATTGCATGTTGCAACAGTGTAGCATAAGTTGCATCATAGAATGTACTAGTGTGTGTGGTCATGTGGATCGATGTGGTCTAGGAAAGTAACACATGCAATGACACTAGTGATCATAGTGGTTTAGGAAAAGAACACATGCAATGACTATAGGTGATCCATGTGTCAAACCATTGTCACATAGACCAAAAGCACATAGGAAGAGTAGCTTCCACGTTGCATGTTGCCCCAGCGAGGAAGAAGTTGCATCACAGAATCCACTAGAGTGTGTGTGGTTATGTGGATCAATGTGGTATAGGAAAAGAACACATGCAATGACCATAGTGATCAATGTGGTTTATGAAAGAACACATGTAATGAATATAGGTGATCCATGTGACAAAGCGTGGTCATAGAGACTAAAAGCACATAGGAAGAGCATCTTCCATATTCCATGTTGCACTAGTGTAGTAGAAGTTGCATCACAGAATGCACTGGACTGTGTGTGGTCATGTGGATCAATGCGGTCTAAGAAAAGAACACATGCAATGACACTAGTGATCAATGTGGTTTATTGAAAGAACACATGCATTGACTATAGGTATCCATGTGTCAAACTGATGGCTGTGAAATAACACCTCTTTTAGCCATATAAAATGTGCCATTTATCTATCATATCATGTGTCGTGGTGGTGTCATGGCAGATGCCATGGATAGGCTAAAGGTGGGGACTAATACACGCTAGGGGAATCCAGGGAGGGATAGTGAAGTGATTCTCCACTCAGTTGTTTGTATTGCTTTGATTCCAAGATTACAAGTGCTTCTTGAGCTGTATTGGCGAGAGGAGGAAGAAGGAGCTCTCTTACTCTCACCCACAGATCACACCTGAAACCTTAGCCAGAGTGGAATAGCAGAAAAAACCAACCCTCTCTACTGAAACCCTAGCCCCTCTTTTATAGAGGGAGCTCGGTCTCTGCCTAGGGCATACGTGGAAGCATATTCCTAAGAATATGCTTCCCCCCAAAATAGTAAGACGACCGGGGTGCTTTTCCCCCGTGTCACACATGCTTTAGCTACGTGAGCCTCTGCGGTGCCCGCGTCAGCCAACATGGGCGTCATCACCCCTGTCGGCCACGCCTCGGTGGTCCTGTCCTTGCTCGCTTCGCTCAGGTAGTGCGTACCGGGGCTTCTTTTGACCAGCTAGATTCCTTCCTTCTCCTAGAAGCCAGACGTGATCCAGATCATAGTTGATCTGGCCACACCTGTTCCTGCATATAAGTAAAACATGCACTTCCGACTTACTCCTTAAGTCGGTTGATACTTAGTTAGGCGAACGCCCCCTGGTTCGGGTTACCCCGTGATTCGGCCTGCCTTGAGGTGACCCGGCCAGCATCTGCTTTGGCCTTGCCGAACCTCGGCTAACTCGGCCTTTATACCCCGGCGTGACCCTACCCGGGGGTATCCCCCCAACATTAGTCCCCGAAGCTGGTGTGGTTTTAGCTGCCGTGGCCGCTAAGGCCACATCAGGGTTCCATTCCGAGCTCCGGCTGTTATTGCCGAGTTACCTCTTTACCTCGGATTATATGGATTTACGTTCCCTTCACACATTCCAAGTTTTCACTTGCTGGCCGGGTTACCACAGTTCCATCCGGGTCTTGCTTCCTTCTCTCGTACGCCAACCCATGTGAAAGGTAATCATTGTGTCGTCTTATTTTAAGGGCCTGCACAGTAACCGCCGGAGTAATTGTCAGTTATCACTGTGCGCGGGTCACGTCATGCCTGCCTTCTCGTTTATCGTATCACAGTGTCACGTCACAGGATCATCTCCGCTCTGTGGCCCTCCTTGTGGCTCCCCACTGATTGGTCTGAGCCGGCGATACACGGCCACAACGTGTGGCCGATCCGTAGGACACGATCCCACTCACCACTCGAGGGCGTGGTTAAATAGCGGAGGGGCGCATCCTTTAGGATTTTTCCCATTCCGCGCCCTCTGCCCGTTGCTCTTCTCCTTCCTCTTCCTTGCGACAACGCCGCCACCAGTGCTCCAAATAGCAGCGTTGCCCCCGCGCTTTTCCTTCACACTTTTGCGCCGCCACCACCGCCACGCAGCTCTTTCGCCACGGGTCCTCACCAATACCGGCCTCTGCCCCCGCCGCCGCCAGCGCCAGTGAGGGCAGTGAAGATGAGATGATGGAAGAAGAGCTCGTCGTTGCTGAGCAGGAGATAGAGGAGGACGCCGTGGCGGCGGACCGTGGTGCGTGGGCTAGGTCCTGGGTCTGCGAAGACGACCTGGACTGGCTCTACCGCACCAGGCGCATCCCCGCCGGCGTTGCGGCTCGCCTCGCCTCCTCCGAACCGGCCCCCTCACCCAATCCGGGGGAATACGTCGTGTTCTTGTCCCACTTCCCATGGGGCTTCGGGTTGTCGGTGAGCGATTTTTTCCGGGACTGGCTCAGTACGTACCAGCTCCAGCCGCACCATATTCCAGCCAACGCCATCACTTCCATTTCTGCCTTTGCTTCTACGATCGAAAGCTACAACGGACTTTGGCCCACGAAGGAGCTTTGGATCCGGTTTTTCGGCCTTCATCGCAATGTCATCCCCAACATCCACACCGATCCGGAGGACAAGCAGCTCACTCAATTCGGAGCTGCTTCCATCTCACCCCGGAGGTTTTCTGTTTTCCCCCGGGTCACCGGGTTAGAGTCCTGCAAAGGGTGGGCCCGGACCTTCTTTTACGTCCGGAACACAGGCACCGAAGATTTAATCCGGCTGCTCCCATATACCCCGGGTCCACCTAACCCGGATCTATGGGACGCCGTCCCCAAGAAGCCCACGACCTTGGGCAACCAGGTCAACAAAAGGTTCGTGGAGCTGAAGAAGCTCGTGCTATGCAACGAGGATGCCATGATCACTTTCGTGCCTAACCGAATCTCCCCCCTCCAGAAGCGCACCCACAAGGTGTGCCACATGAGCTTCGGCCGCGACCCCAACCGGACCTCCTCCTTTGAGCTGAGCAACACAGAGATTTATCGCTGGGTTACGGCTCTCTTCACCACCCACAAGGACTTCTCCTCTGATTGGACTTGGGGAATTGAGCATTTTTTCCGCGATAGGCTTCCTCCTGCGGTAAGCTTCATGTTGCAAACATTCCCCGGACTAACTATATGTCATTTATTCTTGCATTTTTTACTCTTTTGTTCATTCCTTTCCTCAGCAATTTCTTCAGCAGACCCTCGAGGCAGCACCGATCTGAACCTTAAGTGTGCGCCGGACCAGGAGACTCCGTATGAGGAAGAGCCGGACCAGGAGATGTTCCTCCCGATGACCGACGCCACGAAACGACCCACGGGTAAACCCTCTTCCATTAGAGATTGGCCCGATGATGAAGATGACTCGGATGTCGAGGTGATTGGACCTGTTGAGGCTGTCCCCCTTTCTTTTGCTTTTCCGCCATCAGCTCACCCCGGTGGCCACATCCACGAGGATTCTCCCCTCGCTACGGGCGAACCTGTTCCGGTGACATCGAAGAAGAAGCACGGGGCAGCTTCAAGTTCTTCCTCCGGACCTTCTCAGCCTGCTAAAAGGCGAAAGAAGTCCGGGGACAAGATTGCCTCCAAGCCAGCAGGCAAGGCCCCCACACGAAGGGCTCGGAAACCCAAGGAGGCCCAAACCTCGGATGCGTAAGTCACTCTTCCCTCTGTATCTTGGTTTTTCTTTCATCGATGTAATTTCTCTTCTGACATTGTTTGATTTTGCAGGGCTCCGGTGGAGGTCCCTCAAAGTGGATCTAGCATCTCTTCACCTCTCCGACCTAGCCCTTCTCCCCGCCGCGACGACGAGTCACGTCCGCTGAGCCCTATTCCAGAGGGTTCTACGGCCACTCTGGGTTCAGCTCCACCTCGGCAAGAGGAGGGTAACCTTGGAGCGGGGGAGACCGGCCCGACCGAGGCGACGGCATCCACCACTTCGGCATCGCCGCAACTAGCAGCCACTGAAGCTACCTCGGCTCCAACACTAGTACCAACAACCAGACCAGCACCAATACCAACTCCGGCATCAGCACCAACCCCGGCTGCAAAAACATCAGCAGCGGCACCAAGTCCAGCAACAAGAGCACCAGCGCCTAGCTCCTCTGCCTTGTCCGAATCTTCTCAACCTCGGTGAGGAGCTACCCCGGCTGCTCCTAAGGGGAAATCCGCTGCGATGGCTTCCTCTTCCCAGCAAACCAAGGACAAGAAGGCTCCGGATGCTACCAAGCCGACATTCGTTGAGGTTGGTCAGTGTACCCTCGTATCAATGCTTCCCAAGAAAGCTCCAGCAGCGAAGGACGCCCCTGCCGAGCCAACTGATGCACAGCAGATGGTTCTGCACACCAGCCCAGCCCTTGCCTTGATTGAAAGGAAGGAAGCGCACGCGAAGGGCTTGGTGGCGTCCCATATGCCCAGCGGTGAACGATACCCTCCGAGCCTGATTGAGTTTGTCATGAACTGGAATAAGGCAGAGGTCGTTCAAGACGCTGATCTCCCGGAGAAGTTCGGCCCCGCCGAGTTTTCCGCTTAGATGAACACAGCCGCAAAGGCAATTAACCTCGCTGGGCGAATGATGGAGGTACGTCGCTTCCCCTTTACATGTTGTAGATAATAACCATTAGTCCCCGAGCCTCCGGGGGAGTAACTTGTTACTCGGCCGGATGCTCTTTAGAAAACTAACGTAGCTCCATGAGAACTTCGAATATGCACACACCTAGAGCCGGGTTAAGTTCCACCTCGCCCGGATTTTAGTACACTTCGAATATGCACACACATAGAGACGGGTTAAGTTCCACTTGGCCCGGATTTTAGTACACTTCGAATATGCACACACCAACAGCCGGGTTAAGTTCCACTTGGCCCGGATTTTAGTACACTTCGAATATGCACACACATAGAGCCGGGTTAAGTTCCACTTGCCCTGGATTTTAGTACACTTCGAATATGCACACACCTAGAGCCGGGTTAAGTTCCACTTGGCCCGGATTTTGGTACACTTCGAATATGCACACACCTAGAGCCGGGTTAAGTTCCACTTGGCCAGGATTCTAGTACACTTCGAATATGCACACACCTAGAGCCGGGTTAAGTTCCACTTGGCCCGGATTTTAGTACACTTCGAATATGCATCGAGCTAACTTGTGTTTCCGTATCCCTTTCAGGTGACCACCAATCGCCGGAGTGCTGAGTTCCAACGCTTGCTGGATACCCACAAGATGCTACGTGCAAAGCAGGCTGCCCTTATTGCGGAATACGAGAAAAGGGGTAAATTTCTTCCTTATCACCTCTTCATTTTGCCTCATCTTCCTTTGCCGAACTAATCTGATCCTTCGGTTTCCGCAGCTGGGATGGAGGTTGAGAACATTATTATGCGGAAAAATCTGGAGCAGATCAAGGGTAAGTCATTTCTATCCGACCTTGTCGTGCTTTCCACTTCCTTTTCTCCTTGGCTCGGCCAACATTCATACCTCGGCTCTGCCGGGCCAACAAACTATTTAAACATTGCTTGAAGATAGTGTGCCCGTGCCTGATACGATGCTGCATTTTCTCGAACAAGCAGGGCAGCACCAAGCCGAGCTTAAGAAGAAAGATGACGAGCTCACCCTCCTCCGGACCAAGGACGATGAGATTACCAGGCTCAAGGCTGAGATGGAGAAGATGAAGGCCCAGCACCAATCCGAACTTCAAAAGGCTGGCCAAAATTTCACAGAAGAGCACGAGCGCCTCAACCTCTAGATTGCCAAGGACCAGGATCTTCTCAAGGAGTCCGGCGTCCAGCTTGGGTCGGAGAACGCTGAGCTTGAGCAGCTTCGGAAGAGACGTGATGACTGAACCAAGGAGTTGACCCGGATCCTTAGTCATATATCACGTAAGTTCCTTTCCCTTTTCCGACCTACTTTTCCGGGTTACTTCATATGTCTTTTCTTGACCCTCCTCCTTTGCCTTGTTTCCAGGCAAATTTCCAGAGGGCACTCCTATTGCGAGCGCAGTAGTTGCCAACTTCCGCCGACAAAGGAGTACTCCGGCCACTTCTGATGCTGAAGGGATTCCTTATGACCTGGAGGACCTGTTGGTCAGCATGTCATCTCGCGTGGAGCTCATCAAAAATTACGGCAAGGACATCCTCGGCGCTGCAGCTCACATCTTCAACACGTTCTGGCCCGGCGAAGAAGCCCCGGAGACCACCGCACTTCTCATTGAGAAGTTAATGGAAACCGAGACTCATCTTGACCTCTAGAGAGAGTCCGCTGGACATGCCGCAGCTGATACCATTCTCCACCACATACTCATGTGGTATGAGAAGATCGATCTCAACCTCTTGACACGTCTGCGCACAGGATCCAGATGGACCAATGACCCAGAGTGGGTAGGTCGGCGCCAGGCTTGCGCCCATAGCCTCATTGAATATGCTCCCATTCATGAATGGGTTGAGGGGCCGAGCTTCCTGGAAGCTGTTGCGGACGAAGAGGTTGAGAATGATGAGGATAGCTCGGACGGTGAAGAAGAAGATGACGCTTCGGATATTGAAGGCGGCGAAGATGATGCTGAACTTCCTCCTACTGCTCCTTGAGTGAAAAAAACTCGAAAATTTATCAGGTCCCCGGTATGCCGGCTGGAGTTGTATTCCAAACACATGTGATATTTTGCTACTAAATTCTTATGCCGGATTAACTTGGGCGTAGTCCCCGAGTTTATTTTTCTTGTTCGTTCAATCTCTTGGCTCGGTTCGTGTCTACCTTGATTCGGTTTTATGACTTACGAATCCGAGCTTCAAAAATTGTCTTAACAATACTAGGAAACTTTTAGACTTAGCTCAAGAATAAAACTGCATAATAACTTCAAAATAAATATAGGGTTAGTCCGAAAAACAAACGTCAGCTCGAATAAATTCTTTTCCTTAGTCGTTTTTCATGTGCTACGCAACTCCAAACTTGTTCTCTTGCTTGCCATGAAGCTAATTCTTGTTCGACAGCAGCAAGTCGAAGCGTTGGGTTCTTGGTGCTCGCACAATACTAATCCGAGTTAAGTTGAATAACTTATTCCAGCTGACGCATAAAAACAACAAACATTATTAAGGCAGTCCTCGAGTTACTGCTCGAGGTGCCAACATTTCATTGATAAGCTCATTGCCGACATACATACCGACATATGAGATGACTCGGATACATACACTTCTTAGTTAAGTGTAGAAAGGACGAAGTAGAGCTATATTCCATGGTCGCTTAGATTCCTCTCCGGACCTGTCCGCCTTGTTCTTTTCGTGTGGCTTTGCATCTATAAGATAATAAGAATCATTGTGCAATGCCCTGCTTACGATGAATGGCCCTTCCCATGGGGGGGGGATAATTTATGCATGCCAGTAGTACATTGTACCAACCGGAGCACCAGATCGCCTTCCCGTAAGACTCGAGGGCATACTTTCCGGCTATGATAGCGTCGGAGATTTTGCTGATATATGGCGGATCTGGACTGTGCCAGTTCTCTCACTTCTTCCAGCAGATCAACATTATTTTGCCGGGCTTCTTGCACTTCGGCTTCGGTGTATTGGGTGACCCTAGGCGAATCATGCTCTATGTCAGCTGGTAATACAGATTCTGCCCCATATACCAGAAAAAACGGCGTATAGCCTGTTGATCGATTCGGAGTTGTTCTTAAACTCCACAGTACCGCTGGTAGTTCTTCTATCCAGCACCCCGCTGATCTTTGCAGCCGCTCAATGAGCCAGGGGTTTATCCCGGACAATACTAATCCGTTGGATCTTTCCACTTGTCCGTTTGATGCGGGGTGGGCTACCGAGGCTACGTCCAGCCGAATCTTCTTATCCCGACAGAAACGCGCAAATGCTCCTTCTGCAAAATTTGTGCCATTACCAATTATGATACTGTGAGGATAACCGTACCTCAAGATGATATCTTTGAGAAACATTACGGCAGTAGCTCCATCGCATTTTCTTATAGGCATTACCTCAATCCACTTCGTAAACTTGTCCACCATTACTAAAATGTGAGTCATATTTCTCCTTGCTGGTTTGAACGGGCCAACCTTATCCAAGCACCATACGGCAAATGGCCATGTAATTGGTATGGTATTGAGTTCCGACATTGGCATATGTGTCTTGGTAGCGTACCTCTGACAACCATTACATTTTCTCACCAGATATTCCGCTTGCTCTAAGGCATTTGGCCAGTAGAATCCGTGCCAAAAAGCTTTTGCTACCAAGGCTCGGGATGAGGCATGATGCCCGCATTCCCCCTGATGTATATCTCAGAGGATGTCAAGCCCTTCTTCCGGGTCAACGCATCGCTGGAGGACATTGTTCACACTCCTTTTGTACAGTTCGGAATTGATGACCGTGTAAGCCTTTGCCCTCCTCTGTGTTTGCCTGGACAACACTTCCTCAGTGGGTAACGTTCCATTTTTCAGGAACTGAAATATAGGTAGTGCCCAAGCTGGTATTGCTCGCACAGGGAACACATCCTCATCAATCTCCATCTGAGCCACCGGCATAACTTCAACCGGACCATGCTAAGCAGTCCCCGTGTTTACCGAAGCAGTCCCCGGGTTTGCCGAGGCAGTCCCCGGGTTTCGTGCACCACTTCCCATGTCAATGTCCATGGGCACAGCTCCGGATTCCATGTCCTCCGGGACATAGATCGAGTCGGTTCCTGGAGGGCTTGATGGATGGTTTCCTGAGGTGCTCTAATGCTACACCCGGTGGAATTGCTTGTCGGGTTGACCCGAGCTTCGACAGCATGTCGGCAGCCTCATTTTCCACCCGGGTACATCGTGAAAGTCGCATCCCTCAAAGTAACCAGATATCTTCTGCACATGAAATCTGTACAGTGCCATGTTTGGATCAAGGGCGTCCCACAGTCCCGACACTTGCTGCACCACCAAATCCGAGTCGCCAAAGCATATAATCTGACGTATCCCAATCTCTTTTGCCACCTTGAGCCCATGCACAAGTGCTTCATACTCAGCGACATTGTTTGATGCGGCGAAATGGATCTGCGGCCCATATTTCAACTGGTCCTTCTTTGGCGACGTGAGTACGACTCCGGCAGCTAGCCCGGTTTTGGTTTTTGATCCGTCAAAGTGCATTCGCCAATAATTCGGATCTGGGAGTGGCGGTTCGTATTGCACCTCGGCCCGATCCACGAAAAAGTCCGCCACAGCTTGAGATTTGATGGCCTCTCTTCTGTCATACTACGGCGCAAAAGGACCTAGCTCAATTTGCCATTTTGCAATTCTGCCGCTCGAATCCTTGTTACTCATTATCTCTGATATGGGGGCCTCACAAATGACCCGGATAGGATGCTCCTCAAAGTAGTGCTTCAGTTTCTTGGCGGCCATGTACACGCCATATGCCACCTTTTGATAGTGTGGATAGTTCTGCTTTGAGGCTGACAACACCTCGCTCAAGTAATACACCGGCCTTTGCACCGACTTACCTTCCTCGTCGTGCTCCACCACTATCACTGCACTTACAACTCGGTTGGTTGCGGCTATATAGACCAACATTGGCTCCTTTGATAATGGTGAGGCTAGCACTGGTGCCGTGGCTAACATCTTCTTTAGCTGGGTAAAGGCTTCATCGGCCTGCAGCGTCCAAACGAACTTATCCGACTTTTTCATGAGTTGGTAAAGAGGCAATGCCTTCTCTCCCAACCGACATACAAACCGACTTAACGAGGCTAGGCAACCTGTGAACTTCTGGACATCGTTAAGACACTTCAGCAGTTCCATTCGTTCGATGGCCCGGATTTTGGTTGGATTAACCTCGATACCTCGGCTGGAAACAAGAAAACCAAGCAATTTTCTAGCCGGGACACCGAAGGTACATTTTTCCGGGTTAAGTTTCATCCGGAACCTCCTTAGGTTCGCAATCGTTTGCCTGATATCGTCAAGGAGCGTTTTGCTTTCCTTGGTCTTGATAACCACATCATCCACGTATGTACATTTTGACCTATTTGGTCGTGCAAACATTTTTGCATACATCTTTGGTACGTTGCCCCTGCATTACGTAAACCAAACGGCATGGTGCGATAGCATTAGGCCCCATACGGGGTAATAAATGCAGTCTTTATTTGATCATCCGGATTCAGAGGTATCTGGTGGAAACCAGAATATGCATCAATGAATGACAACAATTCACATCCAGCAGTTGAGTCTATGACCTGATCTATTCTTGGCAGCGGAAATAGATCTTTTGGACACGCCTTGTTCAGGTTCGTGTAATCAATACACATGCGCCAAACCACTACCACGTTCGGATCATCCTTCTTCTTTTCCACCAGCACCAGATTAGACAGCCAATCCGGGTAAAGAACTTCCATGATAAATCCTGCAGCTAGCAACCGAGCTATCTCATCCCCAATGACTTTCCTCCTATCTTCGACGAAGCGGCGGAGAGGTTGCTTCACCGTCTTAGCTTCGGGTCTCACATTTAAAGAGTGCTCGGCCAACTCCCTCGGAACACCTTGCAAGTCCTGTGTGGACCTAGCAAAAATGTCCCGATTCTCACGGAGGAAGCTGACGAGCTCGCTTTCCTATTTATCACTTAACCCGGCACCAATTGTTACGGTGCGCTCAGGGAACATGTCATCCACAGGAACCTTCTTGGTATCTTTCGTGGCCTGGAAGGAGACACTTCCATGCGGGTTACTCAGCGCCGGCATATACCGCTGCGCGGACTGAGCCAATGCCGCCACCTCTTGAATTTTCCTCTTTGCCTGCGCAATCAGAAGTGACTCGTCTAAGTTTGACCTGGCTGACGAACACTCCATGGAACGTCGGAAATCCCCTGCAATGGTAATCACGCCGTTTGGTCCGGGCAACTTCATCTTCAAGTAGCTAACGTGACAGCTTGCCATGAACTTGTTCAGGGCTAGCCTTCCGAGTAGTGTGTGGTAGGCGCTTTCCAAGATCACCACTTCGAACTCCAAATTTTCGGTTCGGCAGTTATCCCTTGTGCCGAAAAAGACGTCAACCCGGAACTTGCCTATGGGCTCACAAGAAATGCCGAGCACAATACGATGGAAAGTTGTCCTCGTGGCCTGCAGCATGTTCTCCGAGATACCCAACTTGCGCATTATGTCTGCATACATGATGTTAATGCTGCTGCCATTGTTGATCAACACCTTTGAGAACCTTACGTTAATGCTAGGTCCAATGAGTGTCGGATCCAGCACCAACGCATATGAACCAGGGCTTGGCATGAGCTTGGGATGATCCCTGATTCTCCAGGTGATTTCCTGATCGGACCAAGGCATGTACCTCGTCACTGCATGCATTACTGCATTCACCTCCATATGTCTACGCTGCAAGCTCTTTCTATGTGTTTCCTCAGTGGTGAACACACAATAACTCTGGTGGTGCTCCCTGTACTCGTTTCTCCCCTCATTTCCGGGGTATCTCTGATCTGTCTGATGCTGATTTTCTACTTGATGCACTGCATCCCTTCTCTCATTGCTATCATACCTCGGCGGAGGGGAAGGCAACATTAGCTGTTGCGTGTTTGCTCTGGAGAGCAATTGCTACCGAGGTAACTCCTGCCGAGGCTGATCATTCCGGGGTGCCCGAGCATTCCCCAAACCACATTGTTCAATCTTGCGCATCCACTCACATTGCCTCGTCGTATGACCCGCTGAGTTATTCGGATTTGGCGTGTGAAACTTACACGGCTGGTCCAACATCGACTCATAAGTATACCTCGGACGGTCTTTTCTTTCTTGCCACTGCTTCTTTTGCTCTGGTGTCCAAGTCTTCTTGTCATTGTTTCTCGGAGTCCACTGCCCTCCAGTTTTTTGGCGTTGACTGCTCCCTGCTCCGGGCTGATCTTGACTCACAGCTGCAACTTGGTGCGAACCGTATCTATGATCCGGTCTATAATCTCTCCTTTTTCCTCTATACTCATTCCTCCGGGATGATCCGGCCCCGTCTCTCAGATAGTACTCATCGTTTGACTCGTTTGGTACGAGCCTAGGTTGAGTCGGATCACCCAAAGCATACGAATTTGCAATCCGGATCATCTCTGCCAACGCAGTTGGCATTTTCCTTTGCAACTTCTGCCACAGCTCGCTTGCGTATCTGCATCCTTGTGCAAACCATGCTATGGCCTGTGATTCTAGCACACCCTCACACGAGTTTCTCACAGTGCACCACTGGGTTAAAAATTCCCGATCCGTCTCATTTGGCCTTTGCTTGCACATAGCTAGGGTCTGCGGCCTATTTGGCCTCTGATACGTACTCGAAAAATTGCTGATGAACATTTCCTTGAAATATATCCAGCAGTTGATGCTTCCTGGTGGCAAATTGTTCATCCATACCCTTGCCGGTCCTTCCAACATCTAGGGTACATATCGTACAACCCATCTCAGGTTGCCAGTGGCAATTTTCACAGCTGTGGCATAATTTATCAGCCAATCCTCCGGCTTTGTAGTGCCGGCATACGTCTTCGTGCCCCTGGGTAGCTGGAAGTTTGGTACTGGTGGCTCCTTTTTGCTCCGGGGTCCAAAACATGCTAGACCCAGTGGACCTTGGCATTCAATTTGTTCGGACCTATATAGTCGATCCAGTTTCAACCTGGCATCATCCGGCATAAAATCCCTACTTCCCAGCCTTGACCCTATCACATGATAGTTCGGCCTTGGGTATCCCGCGTTTGCCATTTCCGAGTCTCCATCGTTATACCTGTCTTGCTCTCGCGGAGCGCCTTTATGTTGCATACCTCGGCCGACACTTTGCTCTTGCCTTGGTATATTCTGCTGCTGCGGTTGTCCTCCTCCAGCCGAGTTTCATTGTCCGGCATTGCCATTGACAATGTTCCCTTGACCGGCATTGCCTTGGTCGCGGTTACCTCGACCACCTTCACCTCGGCTCACACTCCGTCGATCATCATTTTTCTGAGCTTCTTTTCCTTTCCCTGCCCGCGTTGGGTCATACGGGACGATCTGTTTGTTCCGTCTGGCCGAGGTTACTACCTCCTCTCTCCTTGGACCACCATGAGGAGACGATGCGTCTCCAGCGGATTTCTCCGGGTTACCCACCGCTGAATGGACGTTCTTGGAGGCTCCAGCTCTCTCCGGGTTAGCTCTGAGTAGTTCTTCGTTTTGCTTGTTCGCGATCCGAACCAGCTTATTAACCCTATCCTGTTGTCTTTGTCGGGCTTCACCCGTCACACCCTCTAACTCGGACGCAGCTGCATCCGCTGCTCTGAGGTTCTTTGCCGGGGTACTATACCTCGGCAGCCCCACGGACAAACAGTTTTCTGATTCCTCGATTCCAATATCACCCTCTTTTATTCATCTCGCTCATGAGATTTCTTCCCTTCACTTTTACAGCAGCAACCTTGTTCGCCATTGCGTACTCACGCAACATCATATTCAACGACTGCTGTCGCGGCTATCTTTTTTGCGCCCTCTAGTATTTTCTTCCTAGTTTCTTCCAGCTTGGCCTGCGCTCGAGTCGGATCTACTGCTGCTACTACAGGGTTTTCCAAGCTATCCATTGCTTCCATCAACACGTTTTCTGGCCTCTCAAGTGGAGGACCTCTACCTTTTCTCGGCGCCTTAGGCGTTACCTCCGGATCTTGCGCCGGATCCTTCCTCGCGCCTGCACCTGGTGCAGTCATCATCACCTCTGCGCGGTCCGGGGAGCGAGTGATACGCGCCCCGCGAGCCACGGTGAGGGGCGGCTATCCAGCCTCGACGACATGGTGCAGATGAACACACATCACGTCGCGACGTACCTTGTGCGTGCCGAGCTTGACGAGTAGGCCATTGCGCGGAAGAGGACGCGTGCCGAAGCAGCCAGCATTGTCGCTGACGAAATCCAGTGCTGAACGAGCCCGGAGACGATGCGTTCGCCTGTGCTGATGATGTTTGCCGTCCGGATATTGACCCCTGCTAACGCCGCTAGCCCCACGGTGGGCGCCAACTATCGTCGTGGTGTCACGGCAGATGCCACGGATAGGCTAAAGGTGGGGACTAATACACGCTAGGGGAATCCAGGGAGGGATAGTGAAGTGATTCTCCACACAGTTGTTTGTATTGCTTTGATTCCAAGATTACAAGTGCTCCTTGAGCTGTATTGGCGAGAGGAGGAAGAATAAGCTCTCTTACACTCACCCACAGATCACACCTGAAACCTTAGCCAGAGTGGAATAGCAGAAAAAACCAACCCTCTCTACTGAAACCCTAGCCCCTCTTTTATAGAGGGAGCTCGGTCTCTGCCTAGGGCATACGTGGAAGCATATTCCTAAGAATATGCTTCCCCCCAAAATAGTAAGCCGACCGGGGTGCTTTTCCCCCGCGCCACACATGCTTTCCCCCCCAAAATAGTGAGCCTCTGTGGCGCCCGCTTCAGCCGACATGGGCGTCATCACCCTTGTCGGCCACGCCCCGGTGGTCCTGTCCTTGCTCGCTTCGCTCAGGTAGTGCGTACCGGGGCTTCTTTTGACCAGCTAGATTCCTTCCTTCTCCTAGAAGCCAGAGGTGACCCGGATCATAGTTGATCTGGCCACACCTGTTCCTGCATATAAGTAAAACATGCACTTCCGACTTACTGCTTAAGTCGGTTGAGACTTAGTAAGGCGAACGCCCCTGGTACGGGTTACCCCGTGATTCGGCCTGCCTTGAGGTGACCCGGCCAGCATCTGCTTTGTCCTTGCCGAACCTCGGCTAACTCGGCCTTTATACCCCGGAGTGACCCTACCCGGGGGTATCCCCCCAACATCATGTTTCTTCCAGCTATAGCTATGCCTTATATGCATGACTTCTAGTTATCATTTAGTTTCATATGAGATTTTCACATTTAGTAGTTTAGGTAGAAATTTATTACTTTCCTTGTCTATTCCATGTGTGTAGGTGTTGGTGAAGATTATGGATAAAAAGGAACAAAGAGAGCATAGTATGGAGGAGCTGCACGGACCAGACTTAGCCATTTGAGCGGTTGGAAAAGTGAAATTTTCCAACTACTCAAAACAAATATCGAAGACCACAGGGTTGTAGCCCTTGACGATATGAACTCAACGAGCCCAAGAACACCCAAAACGGAATTTGTATAACGAAATGGTGACCAAAATGCTAAAGAGTACTGATGGTTTCACGACCAAGTATACGGCGGGAGCAAAAATTCTGGCCGTATAGCTCCCATCGTATAGTTGCTAAGAAGATCGCAAACAATAGGATTTCGCCCTCCAAAAGTTCCAGAACTTTCCCTAAGTCATATGATGGTATTGGGGGAACCCTAGGGCACCCCCAAGGCCTATATAAAGGAGGGACGACCAAAGAGATAGCCACAACACCATAGCCCTTCACGGGCAGAGCCCTGCCGCCGCCACCCATCTGATCTCCATGACGGCGGAGCTCTGCCTCAACCACGCCTCCGAGATCTCGATCTCCCTCAAAACCATCACCATCTAGGCATCCAAGAAAGAAGAAGAGGAGGAGAAAGAACACATCACCACCACCACACATCGATCTCCATCTCCATCATCATCTCCATATCCCTCTCTCTTGTGTTTAGTAATTGTAAGATTGGACACGGTTGTGACATCATTATATATTTTTTTTTTTGCTATTCATCCATGTGTGAGTGATTGATTCAATTTTAGGTTGAGGTATGATCTAGTGCGCTAAGTTAGAATTTATTGAGATATAAGATGAGATTATGTCATCCTTTTGTCCGGAAGTGCCTTTTGCCTTGCGGTGATGCGCGAGAATCATGCATAGTGCACATAGAGTGATAGCCCGGTAAAAAAATGGGGAACATTTATTTGTCTGAGGAATATCTTATAGATCACACATATATTTGCCCATATAGTACTAGTGAGACCGAAGCCTAGAAGCCCTTGCTCATTCCATTCAATCCTACAACTACAATCTCTTTAATTCAGTTCTTATTCCTATTTACTTACATCTTAGTTTATTTTGTTCTTGTTAAAAGTTCTTTGTTATTAGATATTTTAAACCTCTCTTAATTATTGAGCTTCTAGTAACATATAGAAAGGGCTATTTTCAAACCATCGTTTGGGTGCGAAACGTGGCCGCATTGACAACGTGGTTGTGGGGTCGTGTTGTTTCTGTTCATCGATCTCCCATCGAGACAAACTCTACAATAGCCATGTTGTTGGTGCAGGAATCCAATCATCAAATTGTCGTCGTTGTCGAGGAGCTAAGAGTCCGGTTATTACCGTCCTACTCGCACATAGTTTTTTCTGTTTGTTGCTGTTTATCTTACTTCTTTTGATTATTTGAAAAGAAAAAAAACAGTTTACCTTTTGTTTGTAGTCTTGTTATTTATTTTAGTTATAGGAAATTCAAAAACATAGGAACTATGGAAATTAAAAGTCTTGCGGAGTATGGTGCTCCGAGTGTTGATCATTTACATGATCCTAATGTTCAACACGCTGTTTATTTGGATGGATATTATATAAATCCTATGAGGATAAATATGATCATGGAAATAGCTTTTGTAGGAGATCTAGACAATGATCCATATGAGCATATTGACAAATTTACTTCATTGTGTTCTACGCTAAAGGAAAATGGATGGAGAAATGATAAGCTGAAGTTATATCTGTTCCGGTTCTCCCTGAAATGAAAAGCTAAAGATTAGCTAAAATTGCATCCCATGGGACACTTCAATTCATGGAAAGATATCTCCAAAGCTTTTCTCGGTAAGTATTTTTCACAAAAGCAAACTGATGAGTGTAGGCTTCATATCCTGAATTTCAAGCAGAGCAAGAATGAGGATTTAATACAAGCTTATAGTAGGTTCTCAAAATTGATGCATGATTGTCCACATCATAATTTACCTGATTGGTTATTGTTGAATCACTTTTATGGAGGCTTAAATCACTCTTTTAAGGATAAGCTAGATATGATGTGTGATGGTGCAGTCCTTGGAAAAACTTTGAAAGAAGCTTGGCTACTCTTAAGAGATATACATAATATTTTTCATCAATGCCAATGTGAAATTGTGCATGAAGAAAAACCTCTCCCCACTGATCTCGAGAACTTGGTCAATGAGTTTCTTAAAGATGAAAATAGAAGAGGAAAAATTCCTTATGATGATATCTTAATTAGAGATGTTCTTTCTAAAGCAATGTCTTTCATAGCTGAATATTTTAATCATATTAGAATTGCTGCTACTAACGATGGAGAACAGCTCTCTACTATTACTCCCATATCTTCCACTTGTTACATCATTGAAGCAGGAAAGAAGGGTAAATCCATGAATTCTAAAACTAGGAAAAATAAAAATAAGAATCCTCGTGTTGAATATCCCACACATCTGTCATCCGCAGATGAAGTGAAATGGCTTTATGAAGAGTATTGGAGACGCATCAAGAAGAAAGAAGAAAAAGAAATCAAGGAATAGAATAAATTGAAGGCCGCTACCAAACCTGATCCCCCACATATTCCTGATATTTATCATTATTCTTCTGACTTTAGTGATGAGGAGGACTTAAATTATTCTAGAATCGCTAATAATTGCCCTGAAGAAGTTTTTGATGATTCTAGTCGTATTTTTTAAATACACTTTTCGGGGAAATCAATTATGATGAGCCAAAGACAAAACCCTGTGTGCCTCCCATATCTATTTGCTATAACTTTTGTTTTACTAATGAGGTGCAGGAAAGTCCAGTGGCAAAGACCAAGATACTGTATCCAAAAGGACATTATGAGTTGCACCCTCAAAATAGTAATCAAGGTAAAGATTCAAAGTTTTATAATAAATCGTTAACACCCTCTATGCAGGAACGAAAGAATACATATTAATCACGCTTGATGCATCCATCCTCACGTGGCAACGAGAACACTTACAAGATACGGATGCACCACAAGCGGGTACGTCTTGGAGCAAACTTTGATATAAATCTTGCAAACACTCGTTGGAGGTAAGCAAAACTACTCCTATAGTTGCCTCCATTGCTGAATAAATGTGAAGTATAAAATCGTGGGTACTTGGTTATAGAGTAGCGCTTCCAAGGAGGCAACCCGGAAGTCATTAGGCGTCTTTCTTAGTTTTGTGTCTTGAGTCTAGTTGCATTCATGTTGCATTGGCACTTTTATTATTTGCATGTCTTGCTATTAGAGTTATCTTGTTGTAGTTTTCAAAAGGTAGAATTTATTGTTACTATGTGTTGCATAACTCGGTTGTACTTAAATCCCATTTGATACATGCTGTTGTTGGTCAAAAATTAAAGTTGTTACTTTACTGTAAAAACATGGTGTTTCGCTAAGTTTCAGGATAAGAAAGAATTCTTGAAGAAATAGAAATTTTTTGATGTCTACTGAAGGTTTAACAACCAACTATACGGCGGGAATAAAAAATTCCAACCGTATAGTTTGGCCGTATAGATATCTTTTCCATCAATTTTTTTTCTTTCTTAGGTACTAAAGGTTTAATGACCAACTATATGGTGGGAATACAAATTCCGGCCGTATAGTTCTGGCTTTATAGATATCGATGCCTTCATCAAAATCTTTTCCAAGGTACAGTAAGTTTAACGACCAACTATACGGCGGGACCCTTTTGGTCCGGCCGTATAGTTGCGACTGTATAGTTGAGAAAACCCCTCAAACACCAACTAGAAGGTAACTATTGCTCAAAATTTTATTCTTTCTTCTTCTTCTTCTTCTTCTTCTTCTTCTTCTTCTTTCTTCTTCTAAAAACCTCTAAACGCAACCTAGGAGCTTCTCCCATGATCTAGAGAAGCCGAGCATTTGTAAGCAATAAATTTCTACCTCAGAAACCTCCTAGACTGCAATTCTCTATAGAAGTTCTTTTTTACTTTCCTCTTATCGGTGGGGTAAACAAACTATGTTCGTATAACAAACCGATGCATTTTATTTTGTGTTATTTTCGTAGGGACTTGAACCTTGTGTGACGACATGTATGGTAGTCCCAACCGTGCAAACACTCGCATGAGCCACTTGGTTGCTTCAATTAAATGCTTCAACAATCACTGTCAGCTAAAATCTTCCAACTCGAACCTCTTTTAATAAGCACATAGGGGCTGCACACTCGTGGCTCATATCCTATTTCACTTGCACGTCATCACAATCTAGGAGAGGCATCTTCTAGAACTAGTTTGTTGACTTAAGCGTGGTTCTTAGGTTGATGCACCGACTCAAAGGGACTTGTATTTTTATCACTTTGAGAAAATCCCCGTGCCTTCAAAAACACAAAGTGTTTTAGTTTCTTCTTAGTTTCCAAAGCAGGTTCGCAAGGAAGGCAGCCACCAGGCTATATCAAGAAGTATACATTAAAGCAAAGGTTCTTTGTCCATCAAAAGAGAGGTTACTTCTACCTCAATGGTAAAGTGTGTCACCCTTGTTTTCAACTAAGCTTGGGGAGGTAACCACTTATCACACTCTCTTTTGGAAACTGTATTTTCTCTTTTCTTTTGGTGATATACTCAAGTTTGGTTCTTGCAAAGTTCTAAGCTTGGGGAGGTTACTTCTGCATGTGTAGAGTCTTGTGCAATGTTTGTATTCGATGAAGGTTTAATGTAATCATGTATCCCGCTGTTTTAATGCTTGTTTAAATCAGTCTAGTTCTGTATTCATATGGGGATACACTTGCTTATGATAGGCACCATAGGAGTTGACTTAGAGCTTGTATGCATCTTGCCAAAAAATATCAAGCTTGTGGCACTATTTGTGATCCTGTACAAGACATTGCCACAATATCTACACTTGGAAAGAATGAATACTTGATCAAGATCTTTTGAAATTTGTTGGTTGTCACTAAATAGCTTTGTCTTAAATGAATAGGTTATGCTCGACCCCATAATGTCAGAACAATAGACTTGATAGTTTGCTTACGGAAGGAGTTGTCAATTGGAAATGATATTTCAAAGTTTTGAGTTCTATGCTAAATAAGGTGTTGTTTAATTGTCTTAAGAGTTTAGCCTTACAGATACTCAACACCATAGATGTGATGATCGACTTGATAGTACTCTTTGAAAGGATTTGTTTGAATAACTAATATTTAGCGGTAATTGAGATGCATGCCAAATCTTGACCTGTTGATTAAAGTATGATATTGCTTTATGCATGTCTACACCACTGTCGCACGACATGGGATGTTAACAACTCCGCTGGCCTTTTAACAGTTCAAAAAGAGGAAAATCTTGGAGTTTGGCTATGAGTTTCCCAACATATGTAGAAAAAATGCTATATTTGGGTATGCATTGATATTCTCATGGGCCTACATTCAAAGTAAAAGAGGAAATACTCCTCTAACCGTTATGAGAAATCATTATACTGAAAAGGGAAACCTTGGTAATGGTCACGAGTATCCATTCTTATCCTACACAGTCTGATTAAATACACTAAGTTTTGGCATGATCTCATTACTAATGAACTGAAGTTTTAGAAAGAATAGAAAATGAGTTCATTGATGTGGATGACCAAAAGATAAACTATAATGTTATGCTTCTTTTGACATGTTCTCACATTTCCTTTTGGCATAAATCTTGTTACTAAGAGATAAACTTGCTGAAACTCAATAACTGATGTTTGCACTTGAGAGCCTTAACTAGATGACATGATTGGGTAGAATCGATAAACTTTATTCCTATTTATGCTTGACATCTATTTGTGACTAAGTTTTGCCTCATAAAAATAATGATATGAAAAGTTATACAAGAGGTGCAATAAGAGGATCACAATTTTGCCTGCAAGTAGATTCACTTTTGACATGGAGCATATAAGTTTTGGTGAATCTTTAGTGGTCTTTATAACTAATATTGTGTTTCCTTGTATGAATACATGTTTTCTCTCTTCGAGATTGTAGAAGAAATAAGGATGCAAGGCATTGATTTCCAATGGTAAGCTATTTCACAACCATTAATTATTATCAACCCCTCCTGCTCGAGGACGAGCAATGTCTAGCTTGGGGAAGTTGATGGTTGTGAAATACCACCTCTTTTAGCCATATAAAATGTGCCCTTTATCTCTCATATCTTCTTTCTTCCAGCTATAGCTATGCCTTATATGCATGACTTCTAGTTCTCATTTACTTTCATATGAGCTTTGCACATTTAGTAGTTTAGGTAGAATTTGATCACTTTCCTTGTATATGACATGTGTGTAGGTGTTGGTGAAGATTATGGATAAAAAGGAACAAAGAGAGCATAGTATGGAGGAGCTGTAGGGACTAGACTTAGCCATTTGAGAGGCTGGAGAAGTGAATTGTTTCAACTTCTCAAAATAAAGATCCAACACCACATGGTTGTAGCCCTCGATGATACGAACGCAACGAGCCCAAGAAGACCTAAAACGGAGTTCATGTGAAGAAATGTGGACCAAAATACTAAAGATTACTGATGGTTTAACGACCAACTATATGGCGGGAGAACAAATTCTAGCCATATAGCTCCCATCGTATAGTTGCCAAAAATATCGCAAACGACGGGATTCCGCCCTCCAGAAGCTCTAGAACCTTCCCTTCAGTCATATGATGGTATTTGGCGAACCCTAGGGCACCCCCAAGTCCTATATAAAGGAGGGAGGACCAAAGAGAGAGCCAAAACCCTCTACCCCTTCAGGGGCGGAGCCCTGCCACCGCCGCCACCCATCTGATCTCCATGACAGCGGAGCTCTGCCTCAACCACACCTCCGAGATCTAGATCTCTGTAGCATCCCATCTGTCTAACATATATAATGCTACATGGTCTAGTAATATAATTGCTACTTCCTACATATAATTGTTGCATCATAATTATATCATGCTCATGTCATCATGCCACCTTGCATTTGAGCATCATATAAAACCCTTTTCATTTGGTTCTTCTCTCATATGCATTAGTAATTGTATTTGGCTCTTGATATATTGTATTTGGTTCTTGATAAATGCTTGATGCCCAAGTTGAGTTGGGGGCATATCTTTTATTCAATTCCATCACCTTTCTTTATCACCACATTATAATTCCACCATCCTAATTATCCATGAGTTTTTGCATTTACCTTTGGCATTTAATCTAGCTCATGTGGGTTGGGATGGATCCACTTCTATTTTCCACATGCCCTCACAATAGCATCATGTTGTTTCCACATTATGGACATGTGGAGCCACCTTTGCATGCATTATGAGTGGTACCCCTTTTTCTAGCTTCCATATGGATTATTATGAATGTATGCTGATGTTGGGATATTTTGAGACTATTAAACATCTAGTGGAATATACACACTAGCAAGTCCCAATTATATTCAAATATGATCATCTCCATCTACTCCACCTGGAACCTTCTTTTAAATTCTTTTAGCTTGGCCTTACTCCATATTTTAGAATGCATATGTATAAATGCCATGATTATTTACTTTGTTTTCACAAGATTAAAACATGGCATTTAATGTTTTTGCATGGGCCATGCAGATCTCATCATCATCCCCTTCTTCTGGTTTTTCTTGTATTTTAGGAAGTGGAGCATGGTTCTTTGTGAATCCCTTCATGTTGAATCTATTCTTTTGCTCTTACCCCAACACCCTCCTCATCTTGATCTTTGTTCTTTGTCATGTGCATCAAGACCTCAACTCCACCGCAACTTCTTTCCACCTTTTACTTGATCTTGTTTTTGGATCATGTTAAAACCCTCACACCACCTTTTATCTCATCTCACTATCCTTAACCATCATCACACCCCTCCACCTTTGCTTGATCTAGTTGACATGTGGAGAAAAAACCTAAAAACCATAACCAAACCCTAAACCCTAGCCTCTCCCTCTAATCTCTCTCTCTCTAAAACCCTAGCCTAATCCACCCCATGATCTACCTCTCTCTAACCTAACACCAACCCTAACCCGAGCCCCTCCTAAACTCTAGCCGAGGCTAACCCTAACCAATCCCCCCTCTAACCTAACCCTAGCACGAGCCTCCCATGCTCTACATGTCGAGCCTCTCCCTCCTCTCTCTTTTCTCTCTGCCAGCAAAGCCTCCACCCGAGCCAGCCCTCCCTTCTACTCCCTCGGGACCAGATGCAGCCTCTACTCCCCCTCCCTAGCCGGCCGAGCACGTGCTCGAGGTGGAGAAAAGGTGGCCACCACACCACCTTTCCACCCCGAGCCTCCCACAACATCTCCCTCTTCCTCTTCAACTTTATCCCCTCCCTCTCTGTATTGGCGTCGTCCCTAGATCTACCAGGGCCGTGCCCTTCCTCCCCAGCTACCCCCTGCTACCCTTTTCTTCTCCCAGCCCGGCGCCCACCGTCGGCCTCCTCTATCTCCTCTACAAAATAGCCGGCGGCGTGGTGATCTTGGTTGTCGAGGAAGATCGAGGCGGACCACTGCCTCACCCCGTACACAGCAACGAGGAGCAGACGGCCCAGCCCGGCCGCACACCGACGCGCCCATGAGAAACCCTAGCTCCGGCCGGCGTCTGCGTCCTCGCTGCTACGTCGCTCCCCGGCCCAATCCACCACCGCCAACCACCTCGTGGTGAGCCACCCGCCCTCTCTGACATCCTCTCTCTCGCCGTCGCTGCCTAGCCACGCCGGACGTTGTGCCGAGCACTCTTGGTGCGCCAGCAAGCGCAAGCTTCTGCATGTCCCCGCGCTGCATCACGCTTTACCTAGCCGCCTAACCCCCTCCTAACAACATCCTCCCACCTACCGCACTGGTTCCGCCTCACCGCGCCCACGCACACGAGGTCGCCAGATCGAACCCCCGCGCCGCGCTCTGTCCCTGCCGAGCACGGACCGCTCGTCAGTTAGTTCAGAGAAGATCCATAGTACCAGTTGGGTACATTACAAATACCCCCCCCTTTATTTCTCCCTCAACCCGCGCTCCATCGGCCCCACCAGTCAGCCCTTCTAACTATTTGCAGAAAAACACCCCATGTTCCAAAAAGCTCAACCCGCCGTCCCCGTCCAAGCCATGTGGCTGTGCCCCGTTCGCCGCTCGCGTGTGGGTCTGCGCGTGCGCCGGTCCCGCTTGTCAGCGGCTGTGGCTGGCTGAGCCGCGGTATAAAATGCTTTGCCGTGCCGCATCCGCCCAGTCAGCACTAGCCCCACCCGTCAGTGACTGGGGCTAGCTGCGGCTGAGTAGAAAAGGGCTGCCTGCTTTTCTGTTTTAATAAAATGATTTCAGTAAATGTTTTAATATGTTTTCAAATCTGTTTTTAATAACTTTTAAATTATAGATCCAAATAATACAAATGATATATGTATTGGAATCAGAAAAATGTCAGGAATTCAAATATGCCATTCAAAATAATGTTTGACCACTTTAAATTTTCGAGATGATTAAAATTACAATAAGATGCCTTTTCTTAATTAATTAATAACTTTAAATCTATAACTCCAAATTCAACAAATAACATGTTTAAATCGATCAGCGCGACGAGCCCGTTCTAACTATGCATTCCTTGTTCTGAATTGAAGCGTGCATCATGTCAGTATTAAAATTCAGAACTGTTTATGGCAATAAAACTTGACCAAATAAATACTAAAATGAATTATTCTTGTCCCCACACCTCACCCATGCCATGCTACTTTATTGCCATGTAAATTGTGCATCATTCATCATGGAATGCTTGGTTGCTTGTCGCATTTTAATTCATATGCTTGGACACTTTATTTATGTTAGCCCTTGTTTGTTTGGTTCTTCTTCGAATAGACGCCCAGCAGTAGAATTATCAGAAATAATAGGAGTTCTACCCAGATCCATCTCTCGCTTCAACTGAGCTACCAGGCAAGCACTACCACATGCTTGAATACATATAGTACCTATTGCCTCTATCTTATTCTTGCATCATTGAGTCGTGATTCCATTAAATTAAATCCCAAGTACTGCATAGCCTTACTTTTAAACCCCACCGAAGCTTGTTTCTCCATCCCATGAGCCATTACTATAGGATTTGTTTGAGCCACGCGAGTCGTAGAACATCATGTGTAGGGTATGTGAGTGTCTGATGGATAACGAGGTACCTAAACAACTTAACCTGGGTAGTAATGGGATAACTAATGAAAGAGGCACCGGTGGATAATATCTGCTATTTGGATTTCATGCTCACTTATGTCCCGCAGGACCTCGAGTACTTGATTCCTGTTCCTTGACTATTCGCACTATCCACATCCGGGAGGCCTTATGGACCCCCCCTGAGCCAGAGCTTGATTCATTTCTATTTCTTGGGGCCACAAAGTAGTTTGGGGCTTTGTTACTATTTTGTACTTATGCCATCCTTACTGTTTTATTTGAGATTGTGCGTGGAGCACCTGTACTGTTTTGGATCGCGCCACGTTTTCGCGGTATCGACAAGCCGAGTCATATTTTCGGGTTCCCAGTCATTTAAAGCCGTCGTCGCAAACCCTGGGTCCGTTCCGGAGCCAGCCAACTTCGTTGCGGGTAGCTTAGTGGGGTGACCCCCTGAAATATTTCTGAATCCTGTGATCGCTTTGTCGTGAAGGCCTCGTTGGGTTTTGAGTTGGTTTTTCCGAGGTTGATCGAGTGTGTGTTGCTATTTGTGCACCCCTGCAGGGTAAATATTTCTGAAAGCCGTGACTGCGGTTATGGACGACTTGGAGCATAGTTTCTCGATCATAGACAAGTATAACTAAAGTACCGCTTTTAATCTAACTAAATACCTGACTAGTAAATAGTGCAATACTCATGGAATGGTTAATAAAACTGCCAACGGATGGGTTGTTCGTCCGCTTTCTCGTTGGTAAGCGAGAAGGAGGATGGATCTGTTAATTATATTGTTATAACTATTGTTACTAATTAACGGACATCCGTCTATCTTTGGTTAGGCGGATGGTTAGCGAGTATCTCTAGGCTTGTTAGTTATTATTTTTTTGCTGCAATTGCGTCACCCCAGGTATATGTCCCCTTTAGAGGCATAAAGACTTGCTGAGTACCCCTAGGGTCTCACACGATAAATTGTTTGATTCAGATGAACAGGTGTATTCGCAAGATGGATACTGGGTGGAGGAGACGGATGATGTTGGCAACGATCACTCGGTGTAGAGATTCCGGGAACGGGGATCCATGAGATCTGTGGGCAGGATGTGTTTATTTATGTGGCATCTTATGCCAATTTGCTTCTTATCCGTACTCGGATCTTGTTTTCCGCTTCCGCCTGATACTCTGATGTTTGATGTATGAGGAGCTATCCTAAACTATTATCTCTATCTAGGATATTTGGATCTTGCCGTATGGAGTTGCAATATTTCTATTTATTTTAGATGGAATGGCTCTGTGAACAGTTGTATGGTGGCTTGCATACATACTCATTTGTGTATGTAGATGATCCCTTCGTCTGCCGATTACGCCGCTCGTTCATGTACCGATGTTCTGAAAGTGGTTAGGACGGCCGAAAGGTCTACCTGTGAGTGGCCCCTGGGCCCCACCGTACTATATTAACCACTCTCGCTGATCCAGGCATGCAACTAAGAGCGTAATTCACCGAGGTAGTTACAATCTCCCTCAACACCATCACCATAAAGGCATCCAAGCAAGAAGAGGAGGAGAAGGAAGACATCACCACCATCACGCATCGATCTCCATCTCCATCATCATCTCCATCTCCCTCTCTCTCTTGTGTTTAGTAATTGTAAGATTGTATATTTATATATGTTTTGCTGTCCATCCATGAGTGAGTGATTGATTCAATTCTAGGTTGAGGTATGATCTAGTGCGCTAAGTTAGAATTTATTGTGAACTAAGGTGACTTTATGTGCTCCTTTGGTCCGAAAGTGCCTTTGCCTTGTGGTGACGCCCGAGAATCATGCATAGTGCACACAGAGTGACAACCCGATAAACAAATGGGGAACGTTTATTTGTCTTAGGAATATCTTATAGATCACACATATATTTTCCCATCTAGTACTTGTGAGACTTAAGCCTAGAAGCCCTCTCTCATTCCATTCAATACTACAACTAGAATCTCTTTTATTTAGTTCATATTCATGTTTACTCTATGTCTTAGTTTATTTTGTTCTTGTTAAAAGTTCTTTGTTATTAGATATTTTAAACCTCTCTCAATTATCGATATTCTAGTAACTTATAGAAAAGCCTATTTCCACACTACGGTTTGGGTGCAAAACGTGGCCGCATCGACAACGTGGGTGTGGGGTCATGTTGTTTCTGTTTGTCGATCTCCCATTGGAACAAACTCTTAAATATTTCCTCCTACAAGTACTGCAATAACCCTGTTGTTGGTGCAGGAATCCAGTCATCACAAACCATGCTCACAGAGACCAAAAGCACATAGGAAGACCAACTTTCACATTGCATGTTGCACTAGTGAGGCAGAAGTTGCATCACCAAATGCGCTGGAGTGTGTGTGGTCATCTGGATCAATTTGGTGTAGGAAAAGAACACATGCAATGACACTAGTGATCAACGTGGTTTAGGAAAAGAACACATGCAATGTCTATAGGTGATCCATGTGTCAAACCATGGTCATAGAGACCAAAAGCACATAGGAAGGGCAGCTTCCACATTGCATGTTACACCAGTGAGGTCGAAGAATGCATCACAGAAGGCGTTGGAGTATGTGTGGTCATGTGGATCAATGTGGTTTAGGAAAAGAACACATGCAATGACACTAGTGATCAATGCTTTTTAGAAAAAGAACACATGCAATGACAATAGGTGATCCATGTATCAAACCATGGTCATAGAGACCAAATACACATAGGAAGAGTAGTTTCCATATTGGATGTTGCACCAATGTAGCAAAAGTTGCATCACAGAACGCACCAGAGTATGTGTGCTCATGTGGAACAATGTGGTCTAGGAAAAGAACACATGCAATGACACAAGTGATCAATGTGGTTTAGGAAAAGAACACGTGCATTGACTATATATACGTGATCCATGTGTCAAACCATGGTCATAGAGACCAAAATCACATAGGAGGAGCAGCTTCCACATTGCATGTTGCACTAGTGTAGCACAAGTTGCATCATAGAATGCATTGGGTGTGTGTGGTCATGTGGATCAATGTGGTCTAGGAAAATAACACATGCCATATGGTCATGTGGATCAATGACACTAGTGGATCAATGTGGTATAGGAAAAGAACACATGCAATGAAACTAGTGATCAATGTGGTTTAGGAAAAGAACACATGCAATGACTATAGGTGACCCATGTGTCAAAACAATGGTCACAAAGACAAAAAGCACATAGGAAGAGCAGCTTCCACATTACATGGTGCAGAAGTGATGCAAAAGTTGCATCACAAAATCAAGTGGTGTGTGTGTGGTCATGTGGATCAATGTGGTCTAGGAAAAGAAACATGTAATGACACTAGTGATCAATGTGGTTTATGAAAAGAACAGATGCAATGACTATAGGTGATCCATATGTCAAACCATGGTTACAGAGACCAAAAGATCATAGGAAGAGCAATTTCCACATTGCATGTTGCACCAGTGTAGCAGAGGTTGGATCATAGAATTTACTAGAGAGTGTGTGGTCATGTGAATCATTGTGTTCTAGGAAAAGAACACATGCAATGACACTATTTATCAATGTAGTTTATGAAAATAACACATGCAATGACTATAGGTGATCCATGTGTCAAACCATGGTCATAGAGACCAAAAGCTAATAGGAATTGCAGGTTCCACATTGCGTGTTGCACCGGCGTAGCATAAGTTGCATCATAGAAAGAACGGGAGTGTGTGATCATGTGGATCAATGTGGTCTAGGAAAAGAACACATGAAAAGACACTAGTGATCAATGTGGTTTAGGAAAAGAACACATGCAATGACTATAGGTGATCCATGTGTCAAAAAAATGGTCACATAGACCAAAAGCACATAGGAAGACTAAAATCAGAAGCAAATGTATCTATAATTTTTGATGTACCATGCTTGGTTTTATCTACTTTCTTATGTTTTGTTCCAGCTTTGGAGTACTTTTCATATGATTTCTTGGACTAACATATTAACAAGAGCCATAGTGTCAGCTGCCTGTTTTCTGCTGTTTTTGGTTCTACGAAAATCAGAAAATGAATATTCTCGGAATTGGACGGGACAAAAGCCAAAGTCCGTTTTTCACCGAGGGACACACGGAGCCAGAATACGAGACGGAGAGGCGCCAGGGGCGGCCACACCACCTGCCTGCACGGGCCAGGCCTGGCCGTGCCAGGGGATGGTGTGGCCAGTCCAGGCACCCACTCGGCCTCTCCTTCCGACTATATATTGCCTGTGATAAAGAAACCCTAAGTACCCAATCAAAATTCCACGAAAGAGTCTGTAGCCGCCGTCATCTCCATCCCTAGATCGGGAGGGATCTGAATCTCTTCCTAGCACCCTGCCGAAGAGGGGATTTCACCCCGGAGGCCTTCTTCATCATCATGCAAGCCTACGGTGTGATGCGTGAGTATTTCATCTCCGGACTACGGGTCCATGTAGTAGCTAGATGGCTGGTTCTCCTCCTTTGTGCTATCATGTTTAGATCTTGTGAGCTCCACTTATAATCAAGATCATCTATTTGTAATTCTGCACGTTGTGTTTGCGGGGATCCGATGGATATTGAGATGCTATTTCAGATTGATTATTGATTCTATCATGTCTTTGTTATTTGTGATCTTGCATGCTTTCCGTTGTTAGTAGCTATCTTGGCCAAGTAGATGCCAGCAACTCCCAGACTTAGTATTTATGCTTGATAGTGGGTTCATGCCTCTGGTAATCTGGGGAAGTGACAGAAATCTCTAAGGTACTAGATGTTTTGTTGCTACTAGGGAGAAAATAACAATCCTTTGTTCATAGAACAATCGTATTGTTTACTTTACACGCAATTCGTAATGCAATTATCTGTTGCTTGCAACTTAATACTGGAGAGGTTCGGATGATACCCTGAAGGTGGATTATTAGTCATAGATGCAGTTGGATGACGGTCTATGTATAATGTTGTAATGCCCAATTGAATCTCAAAGGAGTCAAGATGATTAGTATATGCTTGTATGCTTTTGCGATGTTTGTCAATTGCCCCGCTATAATTTTTTCACCCAGCATGTTATCTATCTTAAGGAGAGCCACCTCTAGTGAACTATGGACCCCGGTCCTTTCTTTTACTTTCAATCTACAATTAATTGTTTACTGCTTTGTGTTTACTTTCTACAAACTACTACTTTCTTCCATTCGATACGTTTAATCCATTGTTTTCAGCAAAACCGGTGAGATTGACAACCTCATCACTAGTTGGGGACAGAGTTCTGTGGTTGTGTTGTGCAGGTCTCCACGTTGCTGCTGGCACCGGTAGTGCACCCTGTCAAGGCTCAGCTAGCTACACCTTTGGGGTGTTTCCTTGCTCCTACTGGATTGATAACCTTGGTTTCATAACTGAGGGAAACTTGCTACTGTGCTCATCATACCTTCCTCTTGGGGTTCCCCAACGAGCTCGATATATTTTGGGCCATCAGTCAGGCAGAAGAATGCGTCACAAAAGGCAATGGCGTGTGTGTTCGTGTGGATCAATGTGGTCTAGGAAAAGAACACATGCAATGATACTAGTGATCAATGCGGTTTCGGAAAAGAACACATGCAATGACTATAGGTGATCCATGTGTCAAACCATGGTCACAGAGACGAAAAGAACATAGGAAGAGCAGCTTCCACATTGCATGTTGCACCAGTGTAGCATAAGTTGCATCATCGAATGCACTATAGTGTGTGTGGTCATGTGGATCAATGTGGTCTAGGAAAAGTAAAAAACGAAAAGACACTAGTGATCAATGTGATTTAGGAAAAGAACACATGCAATGACTATAGGTGATCCATGTGTCAAACCATGGTCAGAGAGACAAAAAGCACATAGGAAGAGTAGCTTCCACATTGCATGTTGCACCAGTGAGGCAGAAGTTGCATCATAGAATCCACTCGAGTGTGTGTGGTCAATGGGGATCAATGTGTTCTAGCAAAAGAGCACATGTAATAACACTAGTGATCAATGTTGTTTATAAAAAGAACACATGCAATGTCTATAGGTGCTCCATGTGTCAAACCATGGTCACAGGGACCAAAAGCACATAGGAAGAGCAGCTTGTACATTTCATGTTGCACTAGTGAGGCAGAAGAATGCATCACAGAAGGCACTGGAGTGTGTGTGGTCATGTGGATCAATGTGGTCTAGGAAAAGAACACATATAATGACACTACTGATCAATGTGGTTTAGGAAAAGAACACATGCAATGACTACAGGTGATCCATGTTTCAAACCATGGTCATAGAGACCAAAAGCACATAGGAAGAGCAAGCTTCCAGATTGCATGTTGCACCAGTGAAGAAGAAGTTGCATCACAGAATGCACTGGAGTGTGTCTGGTCATGTGGATCAATGTGGTTTAGGAAAAGGACATGTGGGCCCCCCGGATTATTCCTCCGAGAATCCTTGTTATGCATACACCACGATCCCATGATCAGTTAGTCGTGGCACATAACTGACAAGTATCAAAGTGAACATCCAATACTTAAACGGATACATGGCATACCTTATTTTCCATTATGGCTACATCAATAATCATCAGCAAAACTTCATGAAGCGTCGAGCCCGAGCCATGCCTTAACCTACAGCCAACTGACTGGGAGAACGTCCTAGCTCACATAGTCATCAACTTCATCCTCTTATTGATATCTGACCAAGTTAATAGCCAAGGACAATGCCAGTGAGTACTTTGAATGTACTCGCAAACCACCTTAAGATAACAATAATAACAAGAGGATATGCATTATGGCTGTGGTAGTAGGAGGGCTCCAAGAGAGGTTGTTTTCTCAATTAGTTTCTCTTGTAGATATATCATCTACATATCTTTGTTGAAAACCTTTGTAAACATTTTGGAAACCTTTTTGTAAAGTTTTGGAAAAACATCAGGACTGGGTCACCCATTTGTTCCTCCTTCCAGTCATCCCATGACCAAACTCCTTTCCTTCCTTTCCGACGATCGCATGGTCAAAACATGTATCCTTTCCGACCATCCCATGGTCACAAAACATTTCCAAAGCCATTGCTTTTTTGGAATCCTTTTTGAAATCAAAACTAGCACCACTCTACAGTAGTTTGTCCAACTCGTCCATCACCGCAGACACGGCTATTCGAATAGATTTACACTCTACAGAGGTTGTACACTTTACCCACACCATCCGAGTAACCTACCCTGATCTACACCGATCGTGGGTCGAGTAACCGATCAAGACTCTCCGGATGCCCACTCCAATTTAAGTGCATACCATATGAGAGTTGTTCCCCTCACACCGGGACGCCCTATATAGTTCCCAAGCCAACCGGAGCGCTTTTTCCACTGCACAAAGTGTGCGCTTTCAATGAGGGGCTCATAGTAACGCGTGGAGGCCCGTAGACCCTTCGTTCCTTCTCTAGGTCGATGTCCCACATGGACCTTTACAAAGAAGGCCCACCCTCCAGGGATTTTTATCCCCTGTAGTCGTTGCGAGGCAACTTATAATAGAATAAACAAACATCAAATCCAGCCCTGTCCCATTCCCGAGTAATGTGGATGCACGGGTTAGTTGTTATAGCTAAAGCTGCAAAGAACCGGGTGCGTTTTCGTAAACATTTTACCTCATCTTTCCTTCAACATCTTTTGTAAAATGAAAAACTTTTTCTTTCTCGAACTTCTCTTGGTAGGTCAAACCTCAAAAAAGGTTTTATCATAAAACACTTTGTAAAACTTTTCCGGGGCCTGCCCATCCTATAGCTTTACTTCGGCTAAAACAGGGTCTTCAAAGGGTTATGGTGTTATGCACCATATATTCTACTAGGGGATAGTAGGTGTCATCAAGGGGGCTGTACTTAGTAGTACAAAGGTGTAATAGTTCGGAGGAGCCAAACCACTACCATATATACATCAACATATAGTAAAACAGTGCATTTTTCATAAAAAGTAGATAAAACATGCATAAGTAAAACAATAGGAAAAGGCTTCTGAGCAAGAAGGTGGCTTTCCTGAGATCATTAATATCGCAATATGTCCCTGGACTTCTTCTTTAGGTAACCAAGAATACCAATACCAATAATAATAAGATCTCTTCTTCTCGGCGTCAATACAAGCGCAACTATTGTCGTCATCGAGTATACACGCAAACAAGCAAGACCACAGTCAAAACAAGGCATACAAGTGGACATACATACAGCAAGAAAGTGGACAATAAAAGTTTACAATTCAGTAGGTTTTGAGAATAGTGGATTTAGAAGATTGAAAATGTCTTTGAAGCATTTGAAGGAAATCCTATGGGATTTATAGTCTAGAAAATTATTTATGAGAGGGCCTTTAGACCAAGGACATATTCTAGATGATACCATTGTATAAAAACGATATCAACAGATATGTGTTGATAAAATGAAACCAACAAAAGTGGTTTCACTATTTTATCAAAATCCATTTATTTACTAAGCATTTCCTAGCGAATAAAACTCTAGTTTTAGGGAATAATTCATCAGAAAAGTTCTGTGAGCCAAAAATTGTTTTCTTGGATGGTTAAGTAGTATATGATGGACTGGTTTAGTGAGGGTTGAATTCACTTAGAAATATTTACCAGAATGCCCTCGGGAAATTTCCTAAGTCAGTTCTATAGTTATCTTGTCTTTTTTACCAGATTAATTCTACAGAAGCTATTGATGTGATTCTAAGGGCACAAGGTAGGAGTTTCTAAAACCTTTCTGTAGAAATTGGAATCACCCATTTTGGAGGTGTGAAACTCCTGTAGTGATTTTTCTATTGATACAACCCTAGATAGAGATTTTTAAATCACCATAGAACAACAGAGGCTCCAAAAATAGTGATATCCTAGGGTTTGATACTACCTGATGTCCTACATCACTGAGAGTTTGAATTAGGTTAAAAACAATTTTGGGTTGGCCTAGAGAAATTCCTAAAGAAAAAATATAATTGAATTTGTCATTTTTATTTCTTCATATATATAGCTCCACTTGGATGGAGACAAAGGCTACTAGATAGGTAAGTTAGATACCTTCCAGAGGACATTTTATTCTTATTATTTAGGTATGTAAAACTCCCTAAGGGATTTAATTATTGGAAAGAATACTATTTAGAAGATTAAATTTTAGAAAATAATGAAAACATTTTTGGACCTAGGGTTGGTGCTACATGTTATACAGAACATATAAGAACATGTATTAATTTAGATCTAGGAAGTTTAAATAGTTTTCCATTTTTAAAACGAACTAAACCAGATGGTTGGATATAGATCTATACATGAAATTAATAAAGGGCCAGGGAAAAAGGGCAGCTGGGCCAGATCTAAGGGGAAGTGGGCCCCGGGATGGGTGGAAGCAGGGGGATCCGCGACTAGATCCGGCTCGCGCGACGATGACCAAGGCTAGCTCGCCGGAGCGCGTCGGTGCAGCTTCGAGGAGGCGGTCCTGGGTCAAAAAGAGGGCATGGTTAAATGCAGGGGGAGTAGGGGATCACGTCGGAGTGACTTGCAGCGGGGAAAGAGAAGGGAGGAGGGAGCTTAGCTTGGGGAGAGGGAGGAGGCCGAGAGCTTGCTTTGCCATTTGTCTCGGGCAAGAAAGGGCAGGGGAAGAGGAGAGTGTGCTCTGGGAATTAAGGCGGAGTGGAAGGAAGCAAATGAGAGGCAGAGGCGTGCTGGGGTGGCCTCTTGTCTTTAAACCGAAGGGAGAGTGTCTATGGTGGACCAAGTCCAAGAGAGGACATAGGAGGGGGGTCCTGGGTGCTGGTTGGGCAGGGGGAGGTGGAGAGGTTAGTGGGGAGGACAGGAGACATAGGGTGGTCGTGGCTCTGCGTTTAATAGGCAATAGAGCTCTCTTTCTTCAGCTCGGGTCAAAAGAAAATAGGGGAGGGAGAGGGGGCTAGGGAGAGCTAGGGTAGCTTTCAGTGGTGCAGAGGGGAGGGAGTGGGGCCATGCACGGCCATAGAGGTGGAGGAGGCCTGTTGCAGCTGGGGTGTGCAGTAAGGATCAAGATTTGGTGGGATATGCTTGGTCTCTCTCTCTTTTTCTTCAGTCCAAGCACTAGTGTCAAGGAGAGGAGGGTACTATAGTGTATGTCGGCCAGGGGTGAGTGTGGTGGCTGTGGAGAATTATAGTTCAAGATTTGAATGGGAATTGGAGGTGGTTTAGATAAGTATTTTTCTCATAGTCATAAAATGTCCAAATTGATGATCATGAAGAACTTCTTAGATTTGGATCTTGTCTAGATGATTCAATGCTTCTGGTAGCTAGGTATGGTCAAGATGTCTCTCTAGGAATTATTTGAGATTTTTCTGAGGATTTAATTTGCTTTTAATCTCATTTAATCAAATAGTGCAGAAATGGTTTATAGAAGCTCATCTAATATTTTCACATTGGTCAGGGTTGTGTTTTTTTACTTGGTATGGTCCTAGATATGGATCCAAGCTTGGAGGAATTTTCCCATGATTTATTGGGGATTAAAAGTACTTAAAATAATAATTATTCCATTTCTTCCATTTAAGAAAAAGGGCAAAAATAAATAATAAAGCTCTTCAAAAATATTTAATTTTGAAGTTGTAAGATGGGGTAGGATCAAAATCAAACTTTCCTTTATGGAGGGAGTTTTGCGGTTTTTTCCCATTAAAAGAATTTAATAGGTTTTGAGTCATAACAATTATGGATAATACTTGATAAATATTTATAAGAAAGGTATATGATGTACACAAGGTGTATCTATTCATTACAACCATTGAAGTTTATAAACCAACTTGATTTTGGGAAGAAGCAAGGAAGAAAGGATCTAGGGTGATGTTATTTTCATACCTTCAAAACATGGTTGTATCTTGGAGCTCAAGGCTCCCCTTGGTTCAAGGGCTAGATGGATAGATAGAACAATTTATGTAGATCACCATGGTACAGAAGTTTGGGCTTGATCATGCTTGATATTACCAAGGATTGATTCCAAACTTTGAGTAAAATAAGTCTGGCAAGGCAGATTATCAAATAGCCTTCTAAACCATGTGGGTTTTAGAAGCACAAGGATCCAATTGGAACAAGTGTAGTAGGTATTTCTAGACATTTATGATTAGAACACAATCATGCAAAGAGTTGGTCCAAACAAGGTAGGATGAAGGTGTAAGCTTCTGACCAAGTAGGCTAGTTGATAAGATTTGCAGAAAATGTTACTTTCTTTCCTGCAAAACCATCAAGAACAAGTGGTTTAAAAGATTATCTAGACCAGGGATAGAGTGGGCCTTAGTATTCCTTAGGATGGTTTACAAGATGGTTAAAGTGCATTTCCAAACATGCACAAGAGTTGATAAAGGGAGGCATTCAAAGAAGTGATGTTGAAACAGTTTCTAGACTAAGTCAAATTTGGCAGATTTAGGGTGTTTGACTAGAATAGGAGAGGGAATGTTTTTTATGGGTTGCAAGGTATCAAAGCATCATGAAGTGGATGATGTTGAGGTATATATTGAGTAGAATAGATCCGTGCTTGATATTGGTCTTCATTGACTTGGAAACTTCTAGAATGGATCACTCTAGAATTGGTCTGGTTAAGGGTTTTAGATGATCACCTAGTGGCTATAGATCAGATACAGCTTGGTTAACTTGCTTAGGATTGATACAATTGGATTATCTCAGTGTTATATGATGAGCTCATACTACTTCTAAGCAATCAAGTCAAGCAACAGAAGGATGGGAAATATTTGAAAGGTTGGAGTTTGAATTTGGTAAGAGTCCTTGGTATTTCTACCAGGAGTAGAAGTCAAAAGCTTTATAAAAGGTTTTGGAAATCCTAGAGGTAAGAGTATTTAAAGGTTCTGTCTTGAAAACATAAGGAGATTATATCTCTACAGAGTTTTGTCAATAGAATCTACTAAAATAGTTTTGGTTACCTAAGCATCTTGGCTCATGTTTTGAAATGCCAGAACATTTGAGAGTATGTAAAATGAGCCAGGATAGTTTTGTTATATCGATTTTGACAACTAATGTTGAGGTAAGTAGAATATCATAAGCAATACAATCAGAAGCATAAGCACGGACAACAACAAGCAAACAGTGCATCATAAAGCAGGAAAAAAGGTTTTTATTCCCCCTGATTTTTGCATTCTGAACAACTAATCAGGGTTGCTGAAATTGGGATGTTACAGGACACATGAAAATACACTAGTGATCAATGTGGTTTAGGAAAAGAACACATACAATGACTATAGGTGATTCATGTGTGAAACCATGGTCACAGAGACCAAAAGCACATAGGAAGATCAACTTCTACATTCCATGTTGCACCGACATAGCAGAAGTTGTGTCACAGAATGCAATCGAGTGTGTGTGGTCATGTGGATCAATGTGGTCTAGGAAAATAACACATGCAATGATACTAGTGATCAATGTGGTTTAGGAAAAGAACACATGAAATGACTATAGGTGATCCATGTGCTGAACCATGGTCACAAAGACCAAAAGCACATAGGAAGAGCAGCTTATACATAGCATGTTACACTAGTGAGGCAGAAGAATGCATCACAGAAGGCACTGAAGTGTGTGTGGTCATGTGGATCAATGTGGTCTAGGAAAAGAACACATGCAATTACACTAGTGATCAATGCGGTTTAGGAAAAGAACACATGCAATGACTCTAAGTGATCCATGTGTCAAACTATGGTCACAGAGACCAAAAGTACAAAGGAACAACAACTTCCAGATTGCATGTTGAACCAGTGAAGCAGAAGTTGCATCACAGAATTCACAGGAGTGTGTGTGGTCATGTCGATCAACGTGGTCTAGGAAAAGGACACATGAAAACACCCTAGTGATCAATGTGGTTTATGAAAAGAACACATGCAATGACTATAGGTGATTCATGTGTCAAACCATGGTCACAGAGACCAAAAGCACATCGGAAGAGCATCTTCCACATTGCATATTGCATCAATGTAGCAGAACTTGCATCACAGAATGCACTAGAGTGTGTGTGGTCAAGTGGATCAATGTGGTCTAGGAAAATAACACAGGCAATAACACATGTGATCAATGTGGTTTAGGAAAAGAACACATGCAATTACTATAGGTGATCCATGTGTCAATCCATGGTCACAGAGACCAAAAGCACATAGGAAGAGTAGCTTCCACATTGCATGTTGCACCAGTGAGGTAGAAGTTGTATCACAGAATCCACTGGAGTGTGTGTGGTCATGTGGATCAATGTAGTCTAGGAAAAGAACACATGCAATGACGCAAGTGATCAATTTGGTTTAGGAAAAGAACACATGCAAGGACTATAGGTGATCCATGTGTCAAACCATGGTCACTGAGACCAAAAGCACATCGGAAGAGCAGCTTCCACATTGCATGTCGCAGCAGTGAGGCAGAAGTTGCATCACAGAATCCACTGGAGTGTGTGTGGTCATGTGGATCAATGTGGTATAGTAAAATAACACACGCAATGAACCTAGTGATCAATCTGGTTTAGGAAAAGAACACATGTAATGACTATAGGTGATCCATGTGTCAAACCATGGTCACAGAGACAAAAAGCACATAGGAAGAGCAACTTCCACATTGCATGTTGCACCAGTGAGGCAAAAGTTGCATCACAGAATCCACTAGAGTGTGTGTGGTCATGTGGATCAATGTGGTATAGGAAAAGAACACATGCAATGAACCTAGTGATCAATGTGGTTTACTAAAAGAACACATGCAATGACTATATGTGATCCATGTGTCGAACCATGGTCACGGAGACCAAAAGCACATAGGAAGAGAAGCTTATACATTGCATTTGCACTAGTGTAGCAGAATTTGTGTCACAAAATGCACTAGAGAGTGTTTGGTCCTGTGGATCAATGTGGTCTATGGAATAACATATGAAATGTTGTCATGTGGATCAATGTGGTTTAGGAAAAGAACACATGCAACGACGCTAGTGATCAATGTGGTTTATGAAAAGAAGACATGCAACGAAACTAGTGATCAATGTTGTTTAGGAAAAGAACACATGCAATGACTATAGGTGATCCATGTGTCAAAACAATGGTCACATATACCAAAAGCACATAGGAAGAGCATCTTCCACATTGCACGTTGCACTAGTGAGGCACAAGTTGCATCACAGAATCTGCTAGAGTGTATGTGGTCATGTGGATCAATGTGGTCTAGGAAAAGAACACATGAAATGACACTAATGATCAATTTGGTTTAGGAAAATAACACATGCAATGACTATTAGTGATCCATGTGCCAATCCATGGTCACAGAGACCAAAAGCACATAGGAAGAGCAGCTTTCACATTGCATGTTGCACCAGTGTAACAGAAGTCGCATCACATAATGCACTGGAGTTTGTGTGTGGTCATGTGCATCAATATAGTATGGGAAAATAATACATGCAATGAACCTAGTTATTAATGTGGTTTATGAAAAGAAAACATGCAATTAGTATAGGTGATCCATTTGTCAAACCATGGTCATAGAGACTAAAAGCACATAGGAAAAGAATCTTATACATTGCATGTTGCACCAGTGAGGTATAGGAATGCATCACAGAAGGCACTAGAGTGTGTGTAGTCATGAGGATCAATGTGGACTAGGAAAATAACACATGAAGTGACAATTGTGATCAATGCGGTTTAGGAAAAGAACACATGCAATGACTATAAGTGATCCATGTGTCAAACCATGGTCACAAAGACCAAAAGCACATCGGAAGAGCATCTTCGACATTGCATCTTGCACCAATGTAACAGAAGTCGCATCACGGAGTGCACTGGAGTGTGAGTGGTCATGTGGATCAATATGGTCTTGGAAAAGAACACATGCAAGGACGCTATTGATCAATGTGGTTTAGTAAAAGAACACATGCAATGACTATAGGTGATCCATGTCTCAAACCATGGTCATAGAGACCAAAATCACATAGGAAGAGAAGATTCCACGTTGCATGGTGCACCAGCATAGAAGAAGTGGCATCATAGAATGCACTGGTGTGTGGGGTCATCTGGATCAATGTGGTCTAGGAAAAGAACACATACAATGTGGTCATGGGGATCAATGAAACTAGTCGATCAATGTGGTATAAGAAAAGAACACATGCAATGACACTAGTGATAAATGTGGTTTAGGAAAAGAACGCATGCAATGACTATAGGTAATCCATGTGTAGAGAGAATGGTCACAAAGACCAAAAGCACATAGGAAGAGCAGCTTCCACATTGCGAGTTGCACCAGTGAGGTAGAAGTTGCATCACAGAATCCACTATTGTGTGTGTGGTCGTGTGGATCAATGTGGTGTCAGAAAAGAACACATGCAATGACACTAGTGATCAATGTGGATTAGGAAAATAACACTTGCAATGACTATAGGTGATACATGTGTGAAACCATGGTCACAAAGACCAAAAGCACATAGGAAGAATAGCTGCCACATTGCATTTTGCACTAGTGTAGCATAAATTGCATCACAGAATGCACTGAGTGTGTGTGGTCATGTGGATCAATTTGGTATAGGAAAATAACGTATACAATAACACGAGTGATCAATGTGGTTTGGAGAAAATACAAATGCAATGAATATAGGTGATCCATTTTTCAAACCATGGCCACAAAGACCAAAAGCACATAGGAAGATCATCTTCCACATTGCATATTGCACAAGTGAGGTAGAAGTTGCATCATAGAAACCACTTGAGTGTGTGTGGTCATGTGGATCAATGTGGTCTCGGAAAACAACACATGTAATGACCCTAGTGATCAATGTGGTTTATGAACATGCGATGATTATAGGTGATCCATGTGCCAAACCATGGTCACAAAGACTAAAAGGACATAGGAATATAAGCTTCCACATTGCATGTTGCACTAGTGTAGTAGAACTTGCATCACAGAATGCATTGGAGTGTGTGTGGTCATGAGGATCAATGTGGTCTAGGAAAAGAATGCATGCAATAAAACTAGTGATCAATGTGGTTTAGGAAAAGAACAAATGTAATGTCTATAGGTGATCCATGTGTCAAACCATGGTCACAAAGACCAAAAGCACATAGCAAGAGAAGCTTCCACATTGCATGTTGCACCAATGTTGCAGAAGTTGCATCACATAATACACTGGAGTTTGGGTGGTCATATGGATCAATGTGTCATAGGAAAAGTACACATGCAATGACACGCGTGATCAATGTGGTTTGGGAAAAGAACACATGCAATGACTATAGGTGATCCATGTGTCAAACCATGATAACAAAGAATAAAAGCGCATAGGAACAGAAGCTTCCACATTGCATGTCGCACCAGTGTAGCAGAAGTTGCATCACGGAATGCACTGGAGTGTGTGTAGTCAAGTGGATCAATGTGTCATAGGAAAAGTACAGATGCAATGACACGAGTGATCAATGTGGTTTGGGAAAATAACACATACAATTACTATAGGTGATCCATGTGTCAAACCATGGTCACAGAGACCAAAAGCACATAGGAGGAGTAGCTTCCACATTTCATGTTGCAATAATGTAGCAGAAGTTGCATCACAGAATGAACTGGAGTGTGTGTGGACATGTGGATCAATGTGGTCTAGGAAACTAACACATGCAATGACACAATTGATCAATGTGGTTTAGTAAAAGAACACATGCAAGGACTATAAGTGATCCATGTGTTAAACCATGGTCACAGAGACCAAAAGCACATAAGAAGAGCAGCTTCCACATTGCATATTGCACCAGTGAGGCAGAAGTTGCATCACAGAATCCACTAGAGTGTGTGTGGTCATGTGGATCAATGTGGTATAGGAAAAGAACACATGCAATGAACCTAGTGATCAATGTGGTTTACAAAAAGAACACATGCAATGACTATAGGTGATCCATGTGTCAAACCAGGTCACGGAGACCGAAAGCACATAGGAAGAGCAGCTTATACATTGCATTTGCACTAGTGTAGCAGAAGTTGCGTAACAGAATGCACTTGAGAGTGTTTGGTCATGTGGATCAATGTGGTCTATGAAATAACATATGAAATGTTGTCATGTGGAACAATGACACTAGTGGATCAATGTGGTTTAGGGAAAGAAGACATGGAACCACACTAGTCATCAATGTGGTTTAGGAAAAGATGGCATGCAACGACACTAGTGATCAATGTGGTTTAGGAATGGAACACATGCAATGACTATAGGTGATCCATGTGTCAAAAAAATGGTCACATAGACCAAAAGCACATAGGAAGAGCATCTTCCACATTGCATGTTGCACTAGTATAGCAGAAGTTGCATCACAGAATCCGCTAGAGTGTATGTGGTCATGTGGATCAATGTGGTGTAGGAAAAGAACACATGCAATGACACTAGTGATCAATGTGATTTAGGAAAATAACACATGCAATGACTATAGGTGATCCATGTGTCAAACCATGGTCACAAAGACAAAAAGAACATAATAAGAGCATCTTCCACATTGCATGTTGCACTAGTGTAGAAGAAGTTGCATCACAGAATGCACTGGAGTGTGTGTGGTCATGTGGATCAATGTGGTATAGGAAATCAAAACATGCAAAGACACTAGTGATCAATGTGGTTTAGGAAAAGAACACATGCAATGACTATAGGTGATCGATGCGTCAAACCATCGTCATAGAGACCAAAAGCACATAGGAAGAGCAGCTTCCACACTGCATGTTGCACCAGTGTAGCAGAAGTTGCATCACAGAATACACCAGAGTCACTACAAGAAAAGTTGGCTTTTACAATGGATGAGTTTCATAGTTGAAGGCCCATTTTTCGTGGCTAAAAAGTCTTCTGCGATGGATGCCCCTCGTGGTAAAAGCCCTATCACAAAAGAATCTACCACGGTTTTTTTCTGACCATGGTGGATCGCACCCTTCAGCCACGAAAACTTGATTCGTCGTAGATCTGTTCGCCAACTGCCTTGACTGCTAACGTCATGCAAAATACCACGTGGCAAACATCGTTAGCGCCCAATTATCGTCGTTAACAGCCACAAAAACTGTGGTAGAAGCCAGGCCCAGCCAAGGCCTGCTCATAATTAAGTGGGCTGGCCCATTAGGAGAACCCAATAAGATGTGGCCCATTAGGAGAACCCAATAAGATGTGGCCCATTAAGTGGGCTGGACCAATAGGAGAACCCATTAAGTGGGCTGGCCCATTATGACCTATTACTGTTTCGTCCGGTATTGTTTGAAATGGGCCCAAATATGTGGCCAGCAGCGGCCCGTCAATGTCAGGTTTGTTACTGTTTCGGCCTACAGAAGCCCACACTATTCGAATATTGTGCGGCCCGTTAACATGGCGCGTCAAGTAGGCCCAATATTGTTAAAGCCCACGGTCATCCCGTCACTATTCTCATAGCTCGTCCTAGGCAGCCTACGAATGGCCCACTTTTGAGAAGGTCCGATACTATTCTGGCCTTTTACTATTCTAGATCATTATTGTTTTGGCCGTCTACTATTCATGTCTATTACTGTTGTGGTCCTTTATTATTCTGGCTCATTACTGTGCTGGTTGCCCTTGTTCTGGCCTGCTATTGTTTAGGCATGTTACTATTCTGGCATGTTGCTTTTCTTGTTTGTTACTATTCTGGCCTGTTACTGTGTTGGATTGCCACTGTTCTGGTTTGCTGGTGTTTTGGCCTTCTACTGTTTTGGCCTGCTACTATTTTGGACTTCTACTATTTTGGTCTGCTACTATTTTGGTATGTTACTGTTTTGGCATGTTACTGTTTCGGCCTTTCTGCATGTTACTGTTTTGGGTAGTTACCGTTACTGTTTCGGTAATTCTGAAGCCCATGCAATATCATAAAGGGAGTATAATTAGCGAGCATCGTTTATTGTTCATGGAAGGCGCAATACAAGAAAGGCAAATAACCAAACCCTATACAGTTACCTGATCAACCTTGCTGGCACAATTATGGTACTGCCATTTGTGGACGGCGTCAACTAAATGCCTACATGCCCTATGCGAGTTATCTAGATATTATATCAGCTAGAAACTTCTTAAAAATATTACAAATTATGAACAAAAGGGAAAGAAAATTCAGCATTTCAATTGCGAATCAAGTTGATAGCAGAGTCCTCAATTTCCTTTCTCAATCCATCAACTGCATCTCCCTTTGAGTGTGATAGCTACATTGGAAAACTATCTTGAGATACGATCTTGCAGTCCCCTCTTTGGTGGCGATATCAATAATTGCAGTCTGAAACTAACTAATAACAAGTTAATACAACAAAGAAGACAAACTTCTCATAACTAAGAATGAACTAGATAGGAATTATAACTGCATAATACGAACTTGTAGAGCAGGAATGCAAACCATGAATGAACTATATAGTAGAGGATAGTTATATCGTTGCCTAGGACGAACCAGAACCAGATATGAGATATAATGGTGTGGCTTGTGAACCTGTAGAACAGGACAAACAAGCATTAGACAAGTATGACAATGAAACAAAGTGTTTCTCAGAATTTCAGTATAAACTAGCTAGGTCATTTCAGCAAATATATATGGAAGCAGTGGTATCTCCTGGAATGCAAGAGATATTGGGTGACTCGGAATTTCCAGTGAGCTACACAATGGCATGCAGTTACTGTCATAGCTAAGAATGAACCACATAGAAATTATAACCGCATCATACCAGAACTTGTCAAGCAGGAATGGAAAACACGAATGAACTATACAGTAAAGAATAATTATGCATTGATTAGGACGAACCGCCAGTAGATACAAAAAATATATAATGGCATCGCTGGTGGACCTGTAGGCTGTGAAAACCAACATGTTCAGTGTTGCCTTTTTGAGCTCTACGCAAAGAAAATGAAAATAGTCAGTGTTGCAGCTTTTGAAGAACCAGATGACAATGACAAAATTATAGTCGAACTAGTACGAAGAGTTTGAACGGGTACCACAGGATAGCAGAACGATGCCAGGGAGGAAATAATAGCAGGAACTTAGCTCAGGAATAACCAGATAGAGTCAGTAACTGTGTAGTAGGGAATCCACACTAATATTTTCCACTAACATTACAATTTGCATGAACTACACAATAGCAGACATTTACTGGTGTACGAAGCAGTTAAGATAAGAACATGTGCATGACAAAATAACAGACATGTGAATGAGTTGATATTTGTAGAGCAGCGAATGCAAATTTACATGTCTAATGACTTTGTATGTACTAGCACGAAGAATAGGCGTGCCCAGTGATATTTATGTACTATCACGATTAAAAAAATGCAGTTCACTTCGACACGATTGAACTTGCTATACCGCTGACAAGACAAAAACGGGTTGGAGATCTGGTTACCTTGGTTGGAGAGGCGTCTAAGCATCATCAGTAGCGTGCGAGTGATGTCCAGGTCACCGAGGGTGCTGCGGTTGTAGTGGCTGTTGGCATCCGGGAAGCAGATCTTGGACGGTCGATGCAGGTGCAGTCAACGACGACGACCGTGTAGTTGGTCTGGAGTAGTGGACATGGAACTTGTGGAATTAGATCTCGTCTAGTGGAAAACAGTGAAGCTGCTCCTGCATGGTTGGGTAGCTTTCGGCGGCGGGGAAGCAGAGCGTGGGCGGTCAACAACACCATAAGCGTGGTCAGCGAGACCACGGCTCTGGTCGAGTGGCAGAGAGACCCGGTGAACTAGATCCGATGGGGTGGACATCGATGAAGCTGCTCCGGTAGACGTGGAATTGCCGCCGGGCGGTGCGGGCAGTGGTCGTGGAGGTGAGGGCGTGGGAGAGAAGCCTGGGATTTGGGGGACAGAAAAATAATTACGATCGTGCCCCAAAGCTACCGACTTTAGCGTGCCCATATGGCGTCGAAACAATAGGTAGAAAAGAAATTTTAATGTCAAAAGTTTTTGAAACAGAAGGGCGCGAAATGCTTCAAAATCGGTCTCTGGTTTTGCCACTCGATTGAGATTTTTAATTTGGCTAATAATAGAAAAATGGTAATCCCCCGGTGGGAGATTTTGTCTCAAAGTTTTTGAAACGGTGGGGAAGGAAATGCTTCAAGGTCGGTCTGTGATTTTTGCCGCTCAACCGAGATTATGAATTTGGCTATCAGACAAATAATAATAATAGAAAAATGATTCTCCAGGGTGGGAGATTTTGCCTCAAAGTTTTTGAAATGGCGGGGTGGGAAATGCTTCAAGGTCGGTGTGTGAATTTGCCGCCCGATTGAGATTTTGAATTAGGCTACCGGACAAATAATAATACTATAATTGAAAAATGGTACTCCACGATGAGATATTTTTCCTCAAAGTTCTTGAAACTGTGGGGCGGGAAATTCTCAAGGCCAGTGTATGATTTTGCCGCTTGATAGGGATTTTGAAATTGGCTACAGACAAATAATAATAATAGAAAAATGGTACTCCCCAGTCAGAGATTTTGTTCAAAGTTTTTGAAACGGTGGGACGGGAAATGCTTGAAGGTTCGTGTGTGATTTTTCCGCTCGATTGAGATTTTGAATTTGGCAAGAGTCCAAGCAATACTGGAAAAATGGTACTCCATCGATGGGAGATTCTGCCTGAAAATATTTGAAACGGAGGGGCGCGAAATGCATATGAGTCGGTTGGGATTTTGCCACTCGATTTTATGATTTTTAATTTGGCTAGCAGAAAAGTAATTATAGAAAAAGATAGTTGTAGACTAGTACACTATCTAGTCAGGAATTGAAGGCCGAGAGTCGCATCAACTGGCCATCCATTACATAATTGCGCAGAACATTGGTAAATTTTTTCGCTCAACTGAGATTTGACTTTGGCTAGAGTACAAGTAATAATTTGAAAAAATGCTACTCCCTATATTTAGGAATAAAAAATATTCCCATAGAAAAATTAATGTGGACTCCATCTGCGAAATTGTTTGGGCTATAGGTTTTTACCCTGAATTAAAATTTTGAATTTGGCTATAGTCCTAGTAACAAAAATTACGAGCGAACCCCACCACCCAAACCAGCAATTTCACAATCACCATTGATCATCAGTACGATAGGTCAAGCGGAATTTCGCAGTATACGAAAGATTAAACATGGGGTGTAAATATTTCATGTAGGCGGGAGATTTTTCCTCTCGATTCAGAATTTGAATTTGGTGACAGTCCAAGTAATAACTGCTAGTAGACCATACTTCCCTATCTTCATGAATCCAAGGCCTGGTCACATGAACTAATCATCCAGGACCTTGCTCAAAGTAGCCTTTTTCTGCACGTAGGGGTAGAAAATTAGATACCATAATCTCGGATTCAAAAAATATTACGGGGACAACGGGAGGATTTGTGGGTACAATACGGTTTTGAATGTGACTACTCCAAGTAATAGAATAGAAAAATTGTATAAGGTCTTTTATACGGGTCGTACTCCATTTGTTCATTAGTCCATTCAGACGTGACAAAGAAAATGTTGAGCTCGGATTCAAAAATGTAGTTCCATTTATCACATGACCTGTATGAATATGATGTGCAACAAAGGGCTAAGACATTGTTTTGAGAATCTGAACCTTATGATCAATGATCCAGGACAGGAGCACTTGTAACATAATATACTGTATCACACTAGTACATATTGGTGCATCCACACATAACTAGTTTGTGGCATATATTGCACAAAACACAGAAACAATTTCTTTTTTGCATCTAGCACTGTTTCTTTTGTGTAACATAAATATTCATAGTTCATATATATAGTAATACTATAGCATCATCCTAATATCAATAAATTACTCATACATAGTAATAGCATCATCCTAATTTGCTAAAATCTCACGTCAGCTAATACTTAACAAGATGAATAAGAGAGAAGTTCAATGTTTATACACCATTATTCATACATGCAAGCTCAATTATTCATAGATTTCCCATACTGGAGTAAATTACTAGCAAAGTCCACCTATTCATAATCGATACTAATGACCTTACATATCCACTAGTTATTTCATTGAAATTGGCATGTATTTCTTGCCAAAATTGTTGGAAAAGCTGGTCGACTCCAACAATTGTTTGACGATATCAAGAAAAGTACAAATCATTGTCCTCATCCTCGGATGATGGAGCTTCTCTTTTCTTCACCTTGCTACATAGAATCATCTAGATTAGAAAATTGACGAGCTTTAAAGAAAAACGCTATGAAGAACCCTGGAGCCTATCTCTTCCTCACCTTGTCCCGGCGGTGCCGGTATGGAAAGGTGCCGGTGCGGGTCCAAGGGATGGTGCCGGTGCAGCTGCTGGTGACGGATCCAGAGCTAGTGGTGGCGCAGGTGCTCGGGGCGCCGCTCCTGCGAGCTCGATCGGGGAGTTGCAATGGTGTGTAGTCATGTTGGAGGATGCTTGGCCTTCGGGATCCGATCGTATCACGGCAAATCCTGGCCACGGTGCGTCGAATTCGGTGAAGCTCGGCGGCACATTTGTGGCCGGGGAAAATGGCTCGTGGCGGCTGATTCCTGCGACGTAGGCTTCCACAAGAAGCATAAAGGGTAGCTTGCCATCAGTGGAGCACAGATCTGACAAAGGGCAGTGGGCTAACAGTGAATGTGCAGGTGGGAGAAAAAAATGAAGGAGTCAAGGTCGCGGTGGCAAGTCCTACATGTATTCTCCTCTAAACGGAGATAATGGTTAGGGTTAAGTTCGGTGCGGCTTTAGCTGTTAGAGGAGTAAATTTACTCCTCAATTGCCATTTTGGGTATGGGTTAGAGATGCTCTAACCCATCAGGTTAAGATGTTTATTTGGGCCAGGTGCAAAAAATTAAGCCACAAACCGTGCTAGCCACAAAAAAGGTTTTGTTTCTGTGTTTTGTGCAACAAATGCCACAAAGAATGGTGTTAGATGCAATTTTCTCCATCCAAACCTTGCAGCATATAAAGCACCAATATTAAGCAGGCTAGCAATCTAGAGATCACGCATTCAGGAATCATACTACTTCCATATTGGTGCATTCTGTTCCCCAATAGTACCTCCATTGATGCTATAAGGATCTTTAGCAAGCTAAAACAGCTTTGCTAAAAAGGGATATATTTTGAAACAGAGGAAGTACATTATAAGGTACCATACAAATTAAATACATTTTGCAACAAGGAAACAACCCAAGTTCATAACAAGTGCAGACTAGTGCACTAACAATACTTTCAACTTTAGGTTCCATTTCACGACAAAGGGACTGACCTCAGCTATTAGTGCTCAACCACAAATACTGAGCATCTTCATGACTTTCTCCTTATTTTTTATGGAGTGCTCCAGCCGAATTAAAATTTCTTCTAACTTTGCGATCAAATGTTCATTGTATACACTTAGGGCAGATGATAACGATTGTTCAACTTGGAGTTGTTCCTCTAGAACTTGAATATGCAAATAAATGGCCTTGGAGTTGGACTTGAACTTGAACTTGGACTTTGACGAGCTCGCTGGGAACCCATCATTACACAACAACATATTCTTGGCTATAGCACCACATTGTAGTACCTTGGAAAATAAATCCACACATTCTTTTGGAGTTTTTACTAAATAGTCTTTCCAAGGATTTGCCAGCTCCTCTTTAAATTCAGCCTGGAAAGTTTTTAGTTGATAGACATGTGTAAGAGAAGTGAAGTTACTACAGAGAAACATGCGGATAGGTTTAACTTGTGCATGAATTGCTATAATTGGCAGTGCTGATTTCACATCTTATACACTTCAGTAAAAATATCATTTTGTCGTGTATCTATTTTTGATGTCATTTACTAACAAGACTAAAAATGTGGCTTCCTGTGTAAACACTGTGAGGTGCATGATATGCCAACTGTTTGTACAATTCATAACTGAAACTGACTTTAGTTGCAAATTATGAAGGAAAATGAAAACAAAACTAAAAAGTAGCCCAAGCAAGGTTGCATATCAAACTTATACGTACAAATCACTGCAAGCACAACATCACAAAATGTAGAGATGACTTAGAACAACTTTCTTTACAATGACACCATATCTATTCGTATGGCATCGCTCCAATTTCTCCAGTATAGTCAACTGTTTTTTTTGGATCCCATTAGACTTCGTCTGCATTTGGACGAGCGAAAATAAATTGCATCACATGGTGGAAACGGAGGTTGAAAGATAAGATGCATACAGATTCCACAACATCAATTGCATACTTATTTAAAACGTACAGTACAGAACAACAGGTCCTTACCAATTGGTAGAGGTGCCAATTATCCTGCGGGATCCTGTACGACTTACAAAATGATACTGGTAAAACACATGCATAAATACGAATTGACAATGCGATCTAGTCTCAGTCTTCTCAAAGCATACCTCATTCTTTTGATCAAGCCAGTGGTGGAGAAGATCACCCCACTGATCGTCAGTCATGTGATCCACAGGAGATGTTCTTGTAACATCCTTAAAACACTTGCTAGAGAAGTGTTGCTTCTTTAGCCTGTGGCGCTGCTCGCACAAACAAGCAGAGTATGCTTTTGAGAACAACCTTTACTTCCTTGCTATTCTCATCGAACATGAAAAATCTCTGTAGACAACAATGCGGAGCATATATAACAAACGACAAGCTAAGAATACACGGGACAAATCAATGGAGTATGTCCAAGACACAGAGGACTTACATGTAACTTCTTCAGTAAACCTTCAAAATACTTGGGGGTATTTCGGTGGTGTTTCCATGAGGGTAAGATGGGAATATCATTTTTCATGAAAATGCATGTGAGCGATGCAATATAAAAAGATTCATGTGGATCCAGTGGCCTTCTGGATCCTGCTATTGATGTGATCAGAAGTCTTGATTTAGTTATTTCAAGCATCTGCTCAAGATTTTTTCCCATCGTCAGCCCCTTGTTAATCTTCGTCGTAGTGCAACTAAATAAAATTACATCAAAATATCAATGTATACATATTACATATAAAAGGGCATGCTACTACTAGTCTCTGAACATATAACAAATTTGGTGTCAAGCTCATTTGCAAGGGTGTATATGTCTCTGTCAGTACTGAAGGTCATTGGGATATCGTAACCAGTTCATTGATGACAACCTGCTATTGAAACTGGTTCTGCTGCCAATTCTTCCTAGGTAACTGGATGGGCTACTAGCGGCTCTGGGATGTGTATTTTTCTATTTGCAGCTGCTACTGCAACTGGACCAACTCGTGCGGGATGAGGATGAAAATTTTTATGCTGATGTTTTGCATTATTATCTTTTTTCGCCTGGTTTTCATTTTCAACTAGATTAAGTAGAGTATGAGACCTTGTTCTGACTCCGTTTCCTACATTGGAAGCAAATAGCTTTTTAGATTTATCATGGAATCATGTGAAAAAAGAGGAAATTATTAGGAGTTCCCGAGGTTGATGGCTCGAAAAGCAGTGATTCCCATCACAACTCTAGTACAGTACTTCCGCTATGAGTACTCTAACCATATGTCACCCTGAGTGAGACGAAAACACATGAAGTTTCAATACAATCGACTAACCTGCAGGCTTGACTATAATACTGATAACATAACTAGCAGGGCCCACCTAGTTATACTCTAAACAAGGAACCATGACATACTAATTCGTCTTAGGACGATAGCTAGAGTTGACGTATACCAGCTGTGCTATCTATAAACCTGTATGCCCCAACAAGAATCATTTTAGGAGATATTCCATAGATGTTAGAGGAGCTTCATAATGAAGGTAATGAAGGCTCTAGCAAACTTTAGTAATGATTGAGTATATGAGCAAGATGTATTACACTACAATAAACGATGAAGTACTTTTGATAGTAGTAAGGTGCATAACGAAAGGAAGCATAAAGTCTACAACAACCTTCGTATGGGGAGGAGACGAGTTTACGCTTCATGTTGGTGCGGTTGAATGGGGGGGGGGGGCATCGTTGCCCATCTCTATGGTGAAGTAGATGGGACTTTGCGGTGAACATACCGTGTTTGCCGGCGATGTTGTGCATGCAACGGCGTGGTGGTCGTCGGCATGGAGAAGCCGCTCCATCTTGCTAAATAAGGGAGTGGTGCATTCGATCGCAACGGTACCTGGTGAGGAGGCAGTGGTGGTGGGGAGGGACGGTGGTGCGAGGCCATATTCGTGGGAGATGCTCCGGCTCTAAGGTCGAGTGAGAGATGTGGGATCGACGTGTTTTATATGTATCACAAGGGTGCCGGTGGTAGGTTTGAAACTTTTGAATTGCGATGTGCCGGGTAGTTCAAAGAAAAACCTGCCAATGTCATTAAAATTTTGGTGATCTCACTTTAGAACGAGATGAACCTGCAATTTTTTTTGGCGATCTCTACTCTATGATTATTGCTACACTAGCCAGGAGCCGAGCTAGAGAAAGTGCATCGAATGCGATGGGAGGTATGAACGCACTAGCAGCCTTTCCCAGGTGCAGCTCCGTGTATTCCCTACTACGAAAAGCTATGCACAGTCACGAGCAGGGCCTCTGCTTCAAGCACTCCTAGTCTAGGGTCCGTTTGATTCAAAGGATTTGCCTAGGAATTTTGTACTATTAAATCCCATTGGAAAATTTCCTATGATGGTTGTTTGATTTGTAGGATTGATTCCCATAGTACTAGTTTTCATAGGAAATCAAACATCCACCCTACCTATTTTTTAGATTATGGTGGAATCAAACACACTTTGGTTCATATGAATTCCTATAGGATTAGAGTGGGCATGACATTATGATCCTCCATTTTTTCTACTCCTACGATTTTCCTATCCTACGATTCAAACATGTACACTCCCGTTTTAGGAAAAAAATACTACTATGTAGTATACTACCTCCATTCTGGTTCATTAGACAAATACGTACTCGAAGAAAATAATTTGACCATAAATTTGGTCACCAATTTATGAATTGTATGTCACAAAAATTATAACATTGGAATCGTCTTTCGAATATAAATAAATTGGTTAAAAATTATTAAATATAATTATATATTATTGACCAAATTTACGGTCAAACTATGTTCTTGAAGTAAGTATTTGCATAATAATTTGCACATGAGATATCTGCGTTATCTTGTGAGACCTTTAGCTTTGTTCACATGGTTGGTGTTTGTATCAATCTTATCTGATCCATAAACTATACTCGATACTTGGTTTTTAATAAAAGAGATTGGTGCATCCTTTGAGTGTAGAGGCTGTGGTATCCCCATTTCCAAAAAACAAATGTGATACTCAAATAAAAGACTATCATTTCATCTCTAGCTATGAGATGGAAAGTAAGACATGTCATCACTTATAAAATTATAATAGGTAAAGCTGAAAAGACTATTAAAGAATTTTGAGCCACATCATATCCGTAAATTATTAGGTGTATACTTGGTTCTTGGTACATAATAATACTTAAAAAAATTGTAACATGCTTAGAGAAATGACAGAGAAGATTCTAGAATGGCAGAGAATTGTGTTTTGAAGTTTCAGCATAGCTATCATTGTGCTAAATACTATACATTGAATCTTCTAGATTCTAGAATGGTAAATATCTAGAGGTTAGAGATGTTGATATTTGCCAGTCTTCATCCAGCGGTCAACCTTGAAACTTATTCATACACTAATATAGTAGTAAGATAAGATAAGAAAGTTCGACCTAGTTTCACGATATCGTTTCCTTTTTCTATAGTTTCCTTCTTCTTTTTGCGACAGACTCCCTGTACTTCAGTCGGTCCAAGAAATTCCACATATTTGCTGGGTGTGTGCCAGGGCACAAGGGGCACAGTCGTTGTCACATAAAAGCTAATACACGTGTATTTTCTCATTTTTCATGGATTTGTTGCATTTTTCCGTAACAGGGTGACAAATTGTCGGGAAGACCATTGATAGAATATTCATTCATCATCTTGTTCTTGCAACTCTCATTTTTTTACTCACATATGTACCTCTCTCCCCTCTTTATTAGATCCTATGTACTCCCTCTATTCCAAAATATAAGATGTTTTAGTTTTTGTGAAACGAATATATCTAGACACCTTTTAATGTGTAGGCCTCTATCCTCAGGAGAGAATTATCCCACCAGGTTAACACTATGCAAAATAAAGGCCATGTCTGTAGCTAATGCATAATCCTACTCCCTTCGTATCAAAATAGATGTCACAAGTAGCACTAAATAGTGTTTTCTAATTGTCGACCAAATAGCACACATCAAGTTAAAGGTCGAATTAATTTGACAAAATCACCCTAAACTCTTTTAAATGGCTATCAAGGTGGTTATCCCTTCAATGTATAAATTGTGGATAGTGTAGCATATGTTCAGGAGGGATCCCTAGCAGTTAACTCTTCCTTCCCCTGTAAGCATTGGCGCAATCATTATAATACACTACAGCTGTATAGAGACAATGTTGGGGTCCTGATCTAAAGCCACCATCAAGGGGATACTACTACCACTGCCATCAGCAGGACCAAAATCGAAGATGGCGGAATAATGGAGGCTCTGTTTTTTGGAGTAAAGAAGAATGGAGGCTTTGAGCAAATGAAGTTGGTTATATGTAGCATGACGACGACGGAAAGGTAGCTACCACTCTGCATGGAAGCGATAATAACTAATTACTACTATAGTACAGTAGGAAAGATAATCACACCCAAAATTGGCTCTGGTAACATTGTGACTGGTGATGCTCATGCATATTACATCCACCAAATAACCAAATATTTTACCAGCAAGTACACGATCATACATTCATACTACTAATAAAGGTTTTTCAATTTACTAGGGCAATATTGCAATCTATATGTCTGATCATCAACTAAGCCTTTTTGTGAGCTATATTAGCTCTGTAAACAGGCTTATATTGTGAAAATAGATGGAGTGCTAACTAAGGTCTTCCACGTGCCAGCTCATTGATGGAGATCAACGAGAGTTTCACGCTTCAGCTTTGCCAGCTCGGCCAGGAGTTTGTCATTCTGGTCGTCGAGGTCCTGGATCTGTTTGAAGCTTATGCCTAGCATCTCCATCTTGCTGATGTTCCACCGCTTCATCTCGTCATGCTCAATCAAGTATTCCATGGCGAGATTCCTAAGGAGGCTAAGCCTGACCTTATCAGTGACGAGTTTGGAGTAAAGTCTAGTGCACTCCTTGACGAGGGCGCTTATGTCCGCTGTCTTAACATGGAAATCGCCCATTTCATTTTTCACCATAAACTCGATCTCGAAGCCAATATTTTGTTAGATGAATAGGGAGCTTAAATTCAGAAGTGTACCCAAATAACTATCAAGGAAGAGAGACACAGAATCACAATTTGAATCATTTCTTACCTTGTGGCTGTACCGATCAGCCTCCATTGATGATGGTGAAGATGATTCTGCAGGCAGGAGTGCCGCTGGAATGCAAAGTCCGCCCGACCTAAAACAAAATTGAGAAAAAATATACTAATAGTGAAATGAGCGAATCAAGAAACGGTCAAATACATGGAAAGTTGCCCAAGCACGGAGATTTACCTGAAGGTATCAGTCTCCATCGGTGACGATGAGAATGATTCTGCAGGCAGGAGTGCTAAAGAAATTTGAAGACTACCCGACCTAAAAACAGCATTGAGGAAGAGTGTGCTTTTTTTAGGTAAATGAGAAAACAAGAAACGACCAAAGACATGGAAAGTTGCACAAGAACAAAGATTTACCTAAAGGTATCCGGCGGCTTCGAAGAACCTTGAGTTGAAGACCTCTCGCCTACAACCGAGGGATCCGACTGGGACCCTTTCATTGTCCCATCGCCTGGTACAGGTAGCAACATAATGCCAGAATGGCAAGCCAACTTCTTCTCTTTAGCCAGCTTCGCCGTCGCGGCACGAGCCCTTCTGTGGCGGGACTTGTTCCCGGTCATGCTAGTGAAATAGCACAACAAATAGGAATGAAAACGGGCAAAGCAATCTGGCAGAGAAGAGCTATAGTCGCGAAGAGGAGGAGGAAGAAGGTCGAGTGCGTGAGAGGTGGCCTCCTGGTCTCCACGAGAGTAAAAAAACCATTCCATTCAGATACAATACTTGATTTAGAAATCAAAGAGATAGTCGTAAGCAGTTGTCACCCTCTGCACGGTCTGGATATCCACTATAAAGTTGAACGTGCCTTGCATGGGACTATAAAATTATAATTATAATAGGTGAAGCTCACAAAATAATTTTAACTTCAAGCCACGTCCATAAAGTACCGGGTGTATATTTTGTTCTTCTACTTTGTACAGTATCATGTAGAAATCACCCTAGCTACTCCTACATAATACTCCATGTGCTCTAGAGAATATTCTAGAATTATTGAAAAGTGTGTTTTGAGATTTGTGCATAGCGCTCATTGTGCTGAAGACTAACAATAGAATCTTCTAGATGCTACTTCCTTGTTCACAAATATAAGACAATTTACCTTTGTGAAACGAATGTATCTAGATGTCGGCCTATAGATTATAATACATCTAGATACATTCGTTTCATAAAGCTAAAATGCCGACATCTAGATACATTCGTTTCACAAAGCTAAAATGTCTTATATTTCTAGACGGAGGGAGTAAAATGGATACAAGATCCAACGGTTAATTATCATTGTTGGGATTCACGAGTCTAGATCCAACGGTCAAAGTTCAAAGTTATTTGTATCGTACACTATACATTGTTATCTTCTTTTCTTCTACTGTTATAATAGAGTAGTTTTGAAATGGATCGATCACACAAATCCTGACAGTTGGGATGTTAGATCCAATAGTTCAGAGCAACTGGATTTGTATTGAACAACTAGTACGTACCTAAAGAAAACTCCACCATGTTGTAGAACCATCATGTCAACAACCCACCCCCACCCCCTAAATTTCATAGCATAGTAGGCTACATTCTGAATATGTGTAGATACTTATTATTAATAGCACCAATCGTGACGATTGGGCTGTTAGATCTAATGGTTCAGAGAAGCTGGATTCGTGTTGAACAGTACCCATAGAGCGTACTACCATGTAACCCCCCCCCCCACACACACACACAAAATCATAGCATAGTAGGATGTATTCTCAATGTGTGTAGATAGTTATTATTAATAGCACTAATGTGTTCCTTTTTCTCTAACGGGACTATTGGTTAATAATAACAACTTAATGTTTGTTAAAACACATTTCATACAACATATACGTGTGCGACTCGTGTATTTTACTAGTAGACTTAATGTATGCCTTTTTCTCTAACAATACTATTGGTTAATAATAAGAACTTGATGTTTCCTAAATCACATTTCATACAGTATATACGTGTGTGGCTCAAGCCTTTTACTAATAGACTTAATATATGCCTTTTTTCTCTCACAAGACTATTGGTTAATAATAACAACTTAATGTTTGCTAAATCACATTTCATACAATATATATGTGTGTGTGGCACATGCCTTTTACTAGTCCATTCTAGCTAGCATCTAAATAGAAGATACACTATGGATAGCACATTATTTTACCCACTATAGTGTACGAATAACCTAAAATTTTGCCTCTTGGATCAACACTCATGAATCCCAACATTGCCAACCGGTTGGATCTTATTTTCCATTCTGGCATCTAGTTGATACAACTGATAGTCTTTCTTATCGTATCATACCACTATATTTTTTGCAAATAACTTTTAATATTGATCGGTTGGATCAAACCTCGCGAATCCCAACATTGCCAGATGTTGGATCTACTGTTCCATTGTAGCATCATATCTAGAAAATACTATTGTTTATCTTATCTTATCTTACCACTATACAGTGTACGAATAACTTCGAATATATTGATTGTTGGATCAAGACTCGTAAATCCCAACATTGCTAGTAGTTGGATCTTCTTTTCCATTCTACTAGCTAGAATCTCTACAAGAATATATTATGGATAGTACGTCTTTAGCACAATGAACGCAATGCACAAACCTCAAAAAACACTACTCCATCATTCTACTCCCTTCGATCCAAATTATTGTTCTCAGATTTGTCTAGATTTAGATGTATCTAGCACTTAAACATGACTAGATACAACCGAATCTAGACAAATCAGAGAACAAAAATTTGGATCGAAGGGAATAGAATAATCTTCTCAGGTGTATATTTTCTTCTTGTACTTTGCATATCATGTAGAAGTCAATGATTATTAGCTTTCTAAAAGTTTAAAATTTTGGTAACATGGTCTAGAGAAACGAGGGATAAGATTCTAGAATGATGGAGAAGTGTGTTTTGAGTTTTGTGCATAGCATTCATTGTGATGAAGATTATCAATAGAATCTTCTAGATGCTAGAATAGAAAGAAGGTCCAACGGCTGAAAATGTTGGGATTCGCCAGTCTTGATCCAATGGTCAATATTCAAAGTTGGCCATACACTATATCTTATCTTACCACTATATAGTGTACAAATAAATTTGAATGTTCACCGTTGGATCAAGACTCGCGAATCCCAGCTTTTCTAGCCGTTAGATCTTCTTTTCCATTCTAGCTTCTAGAAGATTCTATTGATAGTATTCGGCATAATGAATGATATGCACAAACCTCAAAACACACTTCTCCATCAAACTAGAAGCTTCTCCCTCGTTTCTCTAGACCATGTTATTAGAAATTTTATGTGTTAGGTAGCTAAATAATCTTTGACTTCTACATGATGATACAAAGTACAAGGAGCAAATATACACCCATACTTTATAGATGTTGATCAAAATTTTTTTTGTGCTTTACCACTTATAATTGTATATATTGATGATGATATGTCATACGTCTACTATCCGAGTCTCACGTGCAAATTACTAGTAGCAAATAATCGTTGACTTCTACATGATCTTACCACTATATAGTGTACAAACAACTTTGAATATTGACCGTTGGATCAAGACTCGCGACCCAACATTTTCGGCCGTTGGATCTTCTTTTCCATTCTAGCATCTTGAAGAGTCTATTGATAGTCTTCATTCCAAACCACTATATAGTGTACGAATAACTTTGAATGTTGATGATACATCGTAAACTTATCTATAATTTTTGATGCTCCATGCTTGTTTTATATCAACTTTCTTATGTTTTGTTCACACTTTGAGGTATTTTTATACATTTTCTATAACTAACCTATTAACAAGATGCCACAGTGCCAGTTGTCTGTTTTATGCTGTTTTTGGTTTCAGAAAAGCTAATAAGGAAATATTCTCGGAATTGGACGGGACAAAAGTGAAAGTCAATATTTTACGTGAAGGAACGCAAAGTCTGAAGTGAAGGCAAAGAGGGGCCACAAGGCGGCCACACCCTAGGGTGGTGTGCCCCCCAGGTGCGCCACCAGGTGGTGTGGGCCCCACAGGCCGCCACCGACCTCACTTCTTCGCCTATAAAAGCACCCCGATGCAGAAACCCTATGCACCCGCTGAGAAATCCATGAAAGAGTCTGTAGCCACCGCCATCTCCATACCAAGATCGGGGGGATCCTAAGCTCTTCTCGGCACCCTACCGGAGGGGAGAGATCATCCTGGAGGCCTTCTTCATCACGATGCCTTCCTCCGGAGTGATGCGTGAGTAGTTCGCCCTTGGACTATGGGTCCATACAGTAGCTAGATGGTTGGTTCTCCTCCTTTGTGTTATCATTTTTAGATCTTGTGAGTTCCATTCATGATAAAGATCATCTATTTGTAATCCTATATGTTGTGTTTGTGGGGATCCGATGGATATTGAGATATTATGTCAGATTGATTATTGATTCTATCATCTCTATGTTATTTGTGATCTTGCATGCTCTTCGTTGTTAATAACTATCTTGGCCAAGTAGATGCTTGCAACTCCAAGAGGGAGTATTTATGCTCGATAGTAGGTTCATGCCTCTAGTAATCTGGGGAAGTGACAGAAATCTCTAAGGTTGTAGATGTGTTGTTGCTACTAGGGAGAAAACAACAATCCTTTGTCCATGGGGAAATTGTATTGTTTACTTTACACACTTTCGTTAATCCAATTATATGTTGGTTGCAACTTAATACTGGAAGGGGTTTGGACAATAACCGGAAGGTGGATTATTAGTCATAGATGCAGTTGGATTACGGTCTATGTATTATGTTGTAATGTCCAATCAAATCTCATAGGAGTCAAGATGTCTAGTATTTGGATTGTTATGCTTTCTCAATCTGTCAATTTCCCCGCTGTAATTTGTTCACCCAACATGTTATTTATCTTAAAGAGAAACACCTCTAGTGAACTGTGCACCCCAGTCCAATCCTGTACCATTGATATACCATCTATAGTTTACCGTTTACTATTTACTTTCTACAAGCAATTACTATCTCCCATACTATACATTTAATCCTTTGTTTTCAGCAAAACTAGTGACATTGATAACCTTAGTGTAAGTTGGGGCAAAGTTCTGTAGTTATGTTGTGCAGGATTCCAAGTTGTTAGCAACACCTTGGAGTTGTTTCCTTGCTCCTACTGGTTCGATAACCTTGGTTTCATCACTGATGGAAAACTTGCTACTCTGCTCATCATACCTTCCTCTTGGGGTTCCCAACAAGCTCTACATTTTGAGCCATCAAGCACTTTTTCTAGCGCCGTTGTCGGGGAGTTAAGGACAACTTCAATCTCTTCCTTCTTGCCAATCACTTTTCTGGGAGAAAGAAGATGCTTGCAAGGGGCGTCTCTCACAACCATTATCTTTACTTTGTTTTTGTTTTGCTTAGTTTATTTTGCTTTGTTTGCTTGTTTCTTTTTTATCAAAAACACAAATAATTAGTTGTACTGGTTTTCTTCTTTTATCAAAAATACAAAAAAATATTTCCTACTATAGTTGTTATTTTTGTTGGTCTGTTATTGTCTTGCTTTATCATGCTTTCTATCAACGGTTGGTTTCTTTGAAACTAGATCTTATTGGCAAGGTGGGTTCATGGAAGAACAAAAATATTATGAGGAACACCGCTTGTCACAAAAAGGGAAACACTTCTGGGAAGAAATTAATAAATTGTATACCATTGCTAGAAACGTGTGCTCTACTTATAATGTTACTTATTGCTTTGATAAATCTTGTTGCTATAGGAGGTATAAACACCTCCCTTTTTAATGTGATTATAATGATAATGTTACCATATCTTCTTATGTTAAGGGAAATTATGTCTCTTATGATGTGGAAAAAATTGAAGAATTTATTGCTTGGAAGGGTGCATTCGAACTTGCTTATTTTCTTGAAAATACTCATGATCCACCTTGTAAATAAGAGGTTTATGATATACTTAAATTTTGCTTTGATAATTACAAGGAAGAAAATGGCTATATTCTTAAATATCTTAATAGATGCTCTCCACCAACGGAAGAGACTAATGCCTTGTAGGAGCCTATGGAAGAAGAAGTTGCTGAAACTGGAAGCTCACTGGATGAAAAAGAGGATGAGAGTGATGATCAAGAGGAGGAAAAATGGAGTAGCTACCCATATCTACCTCCCAATAAGAGTAACTCTTTAACTAATACCTTATTTGATCGCCCTCCATGCTTACCAAAGGAGGATGAGTGTGATATTTATATTGTTGAGTTTGTTCATGATGCTACTGAAAATCATTATGAGAAAGGAAAATATGGTTGTTGTAATTCTCATGTTACTAAAACACGTCTCTTTATATTGAAAGTTCCAAAGTTTCTCTTGTTTTATCTGTCCATTCTTGTTACTATGTGCTTCTTTGATTTATTTTCTTACAAGATTCCTATGAATAGGAAGTGGGTTAGACTTAAATGTTTATCGTATTTGCTCCTTGATGCTCTCTTTTTCTTCAATTCATATTTCTTATGTGAGCATCTTCTCAAATTACTGAGCCTAGCTCAAAGGCGTTAAAGAAAAGCACTATTGGGAGATAACCCAAATTATTTTTACTTTCAGTAAGTTTTTGTTTTATTGAGTCTTGGAAGTTATTGCCTCAGTAATAAACTCTCCTTATCCTTTTTGTGTGGTTTTTGTGCCAAGAATAACCTCTAATGAGAGAGAAGTAAGACTTGGGAAAATAGTTGTCTCGAAACAGATTTTTGTGCTTCACTGTACAAAATCGTGAAAAATCCATGTATGTCAGATTGAGTTGTAATGTTCTGTGCTTATGACCCAGGTTATTATCTAACTTTCCTTAGTTTAGCACTTTTCGATTTGAGCAACATAAGGTCTTCAAAAAAATCGGTTTTTACCTGCTGGTGTGTTTTGACAGATTTCTGCCATTATTTGCATTTGCCTCTTAATCTCTTTCTCGTTGAGTTATCTTTGATCACTTGAGCTTTTAGAACGAAATGCTACAGTAACTTGTGTTTTAATCGGCGTTTTACTTGTGTTGAAACTAAATCCAAAGACTTATTATCTTGAATACACTAATGTTGCTAATGAAGATTATATGAAGTTTTGTATGAAGGAAATTTTCAAGTGTAGGGAAGAATAATGTGATGAGATGAAGTATGGACAAAAACTCAAGCTTGGGGATGCCACCCGTGTCACCCCAAGAAATATTCAAGAGGTACAAACGTCAAAGCTTGGGTATGCCCAAGGCATCCCCTTCTTCATCAACAAAAATCTCAGGTTTTCTTCCAAAACACTTCATTTTTATTGTTTCATGCACAATTGTGTTGTTCTGGAAGCGTATTTGTTTTTGTTTTTAGTTTTCTTTTTTTTGGTTTTCTTAAATAAATTGGTTGGACCCCCGCATTCATATGTTGTTTCAAATAAGTTGATTAGTGTTGGAAAAGAGTAGGAAGCTTCATGCTTATAAGTGGTACAAAAGGAGCTTGTTTTGACTATGGCCTAGACTTTACCATGTCATGTTTGATGTTGCTTTGACCTTATGCTTAGTGATTATTTCTGTAGCATGACCCTTTCCAAACAATTTAGATTGTTTAATGTTCCCTGAAAGAATCATGCGTTTTTAGCATACAAAAGCATAATATTGTGGTATTCTCCTTTGATGCTTTATTTGGGTTGTCTTGGCACATGCTTACACCATGTTAAGAATATGAACCAGTCACCTTAGCCTCTATGATCATTAAGTTTTTGACTTGTAATATCACTTTATGCTTTAATTAATAATGTTTTGTCACTTTGCATGATTATGGCCATTATTTCTCTCTTAGTTGGTCACTCCCAGTCTGTTGCTAGCCTCCACATGTACCATGTGTGAGTTGCACTCATACATCCAACCTCCAAGAAAACTAAGTTATTCCAAAGTGTCCACTATAAATTCCTATGCATGGTGTGTTACACCATTCCAAGTATATTCATGCTTTTATCTACCTTCCAAATTAAACTTGTTTTGTGAAAATTAGTGATTAAAGCTCTCACAAACTTCATGGAACACTTTACTTTCTTGCACTTAATAAACTTGAACCATTGTGTCCATCTATGTTGCTTATATGCTTGCACTTTATAAGTTGTGAATTAGCAGAACCATGTACCATGGAGAACACTTTCAACATTACACTTTATTTTGTTGATATCATGTTCTTTTTCTTATGGATCATGGTGGCATGAAATGAAAGGGGAGATTGTAAGCTCATGGATTTTGTATGTGTATTAGAGAAACGCCTAGGTGGCTCGCGTATGCCATGCCTAATCATGGTAGAAACTTGCAGCATAACCATAGTGAGAATTCTATGAATCATCCTCAATAAAAACCTATGCAAATAGCAAATAAAAAGATCACTGAGATGCTCATTGTCTGTTGCCTTGCCATTTTGATATGGGATAGCTCCTATATCATGGGACATGGGGTACCACGTTGGAAGTTCTCCATGATACACATGTACTTACAAGGACAATAATTTACTTGTGACTAAAGTTGAGTAGCATGAGGTTCGGTACTCGTAAGCAAGGGGCATGAGATTTTCAACTTATAACTTGTCAAACATATCCTCATATTTGTGTCACTTTAACCTTAATCACCTCAAGATGCTTATGATAGGGGCAATGAGAGCTGAAAGCTAATAAGTACCATAATTTTTGGAAGCTCATTATGAAACTTGAAATCCCTACTTCCCTCTGTGAAGGGCCTTTCTTTTTTACTTTTATGTTGAGTCTCCATCTTCTATCTTTATGAACCAATTGAGAGAGCATAGTGGTCATTCTTAGTTTAATGTGCATTGTCCCAAAACTTGTTGATTGATTCATAACTTTGATATTGCTTTTTCTAAAATTATTTGTATCCAGTCACCGTTATGAACTTTGAAGGTGTAATATGCATTTATGTTTTGCCATACCATGAGGGACAAGCTGAATACCACTCTTATTATGTTTTCTATATGTGAAACTAACAAACGTCTTTCAATGCATTGTTATTCATCACCTTTTGTTTGTACCTTTTCATGTTACAACAAAGTTGTTATGTCTTATTGTTAGAACTCTATCTTTCATGTTCATGTTTGGAGTACTTTCATCCCAGTTATCAATGCTTGACAAATACCTTGATCAACATTGTGACGGTGCAAGTCACCTCAAAAATTATTCTTTTTATCACTTACCTACTCGAGGACGAGCAGGAGTTAAGCTTTGGGTGCTTGATACGTCGTAAACATATCTATATTTTTTGATGCTCCACGCTTGTTTTATATCAACTTTCTTATGTTTCGTTCACACTTTGAGGTATTTGTATACATTTTCTGGAACTAACCTATTAACAAGATTCCACAATGCCAGTTGCTTGTTTTCTGCTGTTTTTAGTTTCAGAAAATCTAGTAAGAAAATATTCTCGGAATTGGACGGGACAAAAGCCAAAGTCAATATTTTACCCAAAGGAACACAGAGTCCAAAGGGCAGCCAAAGAGGGGCCACACGGCGGCCACACCCTAGGGTGGCGCCCCCTAGGCACGCCACTAGGTGGTGTGGGCCCCTCGGGCTACCATCGACCTCGCCTCTTCGCCTATAAAAGCACCTCGATGCACAAACCCTAAGTACCTGATCAGATATCCACGAAAGAGTCAATAGCCGCCGCCATCTCCATCCCTAGATCAGGGGGATCCGAAGCTCTTCCCGTACCTTGACAGATGGGAGAGATCATACTGGAGGCCTTCTTCATCACCATGCCTGCCTCCGGGGTGATGTGTGAGTAGTTTACCCTTGGACTATGGATCCGTACAGTAGCTAGATTGTTGGTTCTCCTCCTTTGTGCTATCATGTTTATATCTTGTGAGTTCTGTTCATGATGAACATCATCTATTTGTAATCCTATATGTTGTGTTTGCTAGGATCCGATGGATACTGAGATACTATGTCAGATTTATAATTGATTCTATCATGTCTATGTTATTTGTGATCTTGCATGCTCTTCGTTGTTAGTAACTATCTTGGGCAAGTAGATGCTTGCAACTCCAAGATGGAGTATTTATGCTCGATAGTAGGTTCATGCCTCTAGTAATCTGGGGAAGTGACAAAAATCTCTAAGGTTGTAGATGTGTTGTTGCTACTAGGGAGAAAATAACAATCCTTTGTCCATGGGGCAATTGTATTGTTTACTTGACACACTTTCCTTAATGCAATTATCTGTTGCTTGCAACTTAATACTAGAAGGGGTTCGGACGATAACTGGAAGGGGGACTGTTTGTCATAGATGAAGTTGGAATACGGTAATGTATTATGTTGTAATGCCCAATCAAATCCCATAGGAGTCAAGATGTCTAGTATTTGCATTGTTATGCTTTCTCAATCTGTCAATTGCCCCAATGTCATTTGTTCACCCAACATGATATTTATCTTAAGGAGAAATACCTCTAGTGAACTGTGGACCCCACTCCATTCCTTTACCATTGATATACGATATACTTTTTACTGTTTAGTATTTACTTTCTGCAAGCAATTACTATCTTCCACACTATACGTTTAATCCTTTGTTTTCAGCAAAACTAGAGAGATTGACAACCTCACTGTAAGTTGGGGCAAAGTTCTGTGGTTGTGTTGTGCAGGATTCCAAGTTCTTAGTAACACCTTGGAGTTATTTCCTTGCTCCTACTAGTTCGATAACCTTGCTTGCATAACTGAGTGAAACTTGCTGTTGTGCGCATCATACCTTCCTCTTGGGGTTCGCAACGAGCTCTACATTTTGGGCCATCAGTTGACCGTTCGATCAAGACTCGTGAATCCCAGCTTTTCTAGCCGTTAGATCTTATTTTCCGTTCTAGCATCTAGAAGATACTATTGATAGTCTTCGGCATAATGAATGTTATGCACAACCTCAAAACACACTTCTCCATCATACTAGAATCTTCTCCCTTCTTTCTCTAGACCATGTTATCAAAAATTTCATGTGTTAGGTAGATAATAATCTTTGACTTCTACATGGTGATACAAAGTACAAGGACCAAATATATACACCCATACTTTATAGATGTTGATAAAATTTATAATTTTCTGTGGTTTACCAATTATAATTGTATATAGTGATGATATGTCATACGTATACTATCTGAGTATCAAATGCAAGGCACATGCAACTTACTACTAGTGGTAAGATCATGTAGAAGTCAACGATTATTAGCTATCTACTAAAACATGAATTTTTTGGTAACACATGGTCTAGAGAAGCGAGCTAGGGAGAGGACTCTAGAATGATGGAGAAGTGTGTTTTGAGTTTTGTGCATAGCATTCACTGTGATGAAGACTATCAATAGAATATTCTAGAGTGTTCAAAAAATAGAATCTTCTAGATGCTAAAATGGAAAAGAAGATCCAACAGCTAGAAATGTTGGGAGTCGGGAGTCTTGATCCAACGGTCAATATTCAAAAGTTATTAGTACACTATATAGTGGTAAGAGAAGATAAGAATAGAGCAGTTTTGAATTGGATCCATTGCATCAATCCTGACCGTTGGGCTGTTAGATCCAATGGTTCAGAGCAGCTTGATTTGTGTTAAATAGTACCTAGAGAAAACTCCAGCATTTTCTAGAACCATCATGTCACCACCACCAAAATTTCATAGCACATAGTAGGTTGTATTCTCTCTACTACTATAATGAAGCAGTTTTGAATGAATTGGATCCATAGCACCAATCCTGACCGTTGGGCTATTAGATCCAATGATTCAGAGCACCTTGATTCATGTTGAATAGTACCGGCCTAGAGCAAACTCCACCATGTTCTAGAACCATCATGTCACTACCCCCAAAATTTCATAGCATAGTAGGATATATTCTTATTATGTGTAGATAATAATTATTAATTAATAGACTTAAAGTATGCATTTTTCTCTAACAAAACTATTGGTTAGTAACAACTTAATGTTTGTTAAATCACATTTCATATAGAATGTTGGGCTGTTAGATCCAATGGTTCAGAGCAGCTCGATTCATGTTGAATAGTACCTACAGAGCACACTCCACCATGTTCTAGAACCATCAGCGTGTCACCACGCCCAAAATTTCATAGGATAGTAGGCTGTATTCTCAATATGTGTAGATAGTTATTATTAATATACTTAATGCCTGCATTTTTTCTCTAACAAGACTATTATTTAATAACAACTTAATGTTTGTTAAATCACACTTCATACATTAGAGAAAAAATGCATAAATTAAGTCTATTAATAATAACTATATACACATCTTGGGAATACAGCCCACCATGCTATGAAATTTTGGGGGTGATGACATGATGGTTCTAGAGAACATGGTGGATTTTGCTCTAGGTACTATTCAAAACGAATCCAGCTGCTCTGAACCATTGGATCTAACAGCCCAACGGTCAGGATTGGTGCTATGATCAAAAGTGCTCCATTGTAGTAGTGGAGATCTAAAACATGAAATTTTTGGTAACATGGTCTAGAGAAACGAGGGAGAAGATTCTAGAATAATGGAGAAGTGTGTTTTGAGTTTTGTGCATAGCATTCATTATGATGAAGACTATCAATAGAATCTTCTAGACCGTTAAAAAAATAGAATCTTCTAGATGCTAGAATGGAAAATAAGATATAGTGGCTTGAAATGTTGGGATTCGCGAGTCTTGATGCAACCTTAAGGTGTGACTCATGGTCTCAATGAAGGCAATGTAAAGGTCATAGTCAACCACCCTCTGTCAGCCTTCCAAGGAAGAGGGATAATCATTATGGCATTAAGAGTCAGTTTGCATGTATGGGTAAAGTTGTACACCCGTGTAGGTTTTTAATCTTTTCGAAAAGTCATGTCCATGGTTATGGACGATTTGGGCATGAATGTGAAGATCATAGGGAACATTAACCTAATCATAAAACTTGGCAACTAAGGTTTGTTAAGGATGCTTCCTCATGGGTATGATGGGGTGATCGTTGTTGAGAGGTGATGGTGATGATTTGGTGGATATCAAAAGATGATGATTATAGTTGGAGAGGTCACTCTCTTATCCCCTTTTAAAATGTCCTAATTACACGAGCTTCTACTCCCTCTTGTTTTACAAACAAAGGTAGGTTTATGCAAAAATAACTCCACTAGCCATAAGTCTTGCTTTGAGTACACCATGTACTCACCCTTTCTTTGTTGATACTTTTGTAGTAGAGTAAGTGTTCTCCTAAAGACCAGTTTGGTACGACAGCGACACTGAAGAGTAGCTTCGGGTTCCCAGCCGGTAGCCTGGACTCTATGGGCTGGGACATCATCGTTATGCTTCAGGTCTCTTAGGCCATTTTTTAAGTTTGTTATACTTAATAGCATAAATTGGCTTCTATTATTTGATGTTTGTGGTCAATCACCTCTGCTTGTAATATTTTGGTTCTCTGCTCAGGTATGAGCTTGCTGTAATAATTTTTGTGTCATAGGGTCACTGGTGTGTTACCGATTCTCTCACTGTATATTATCAAGCTCTAGATTAGGCTTGTGTCATACTAAGGTATGGGATTTGTCTAACCCTGATCCCGAGGGTGCTATAGTTGGACATTCATTTCGGTTGTGTCCGTCATTTTCACCATGGCAACATTTATCGATACGGAAGTCGTGTATGGTCTTGTTGCTAGGGGCCCTTGTGTCAGCCTCCCTAGAGAAGAAATGTGACTATCTTGTTCTTCTTTTTTCTGGTCGTGACTGGTCATTGTGCCCTTACCAATGTTGCTCGATGTAGTATCCATGTTTCTTCTGACTAATGAGTCCCTGATGTTAGCCTCTTTAGACAGAAAATGTGTCTATTATACTTTTTCTTTCGGTCGCGTCCATTACCCTAACCTTCTTAACATATCTTGATACAGTCGTGTATGCTCTGGCTGGCGGGTTCCTGATGCTAGCCTCTCTTTACAAGTACTTGACTATTTTTTTCAAACCCGCCGATTAAACTCGAGGGACGCAATAGGCTAGTGGGTCTGTGATGTCAGCTTCTCCTTAAAGCAATATTGCTACAAGAAATTGTAAACCCAAATAAATATATGTCAAGCATAGAGGATTCAAACTCAATACTTCATTAACACATATAAATCATGTGCGTTGCCACTATGCCAAAGAAATTTGATAAAATTATCATTAAACACTTTATAGTTCCTATAACTTATGTATTTTTCTTCTTAAAAATATTTTGTGTGTCCAAATTTATCTCTCTTGAAATAAAAGGGAAGCCCTCCTAGAGTCTCAATTTATTAAATGACACATAATGGACTAGTTTCTTAAAAACATATAGGCGAAGTTTATCAGAGGGCAATGCCAAAAAGGCCAAATTAAAAAGATTTTGGTCTATTCTACATGTGCTATGCTCTATGGGCTCCTTTATGAAATTTCAATGGGTCGTGGTCAGTAGTCCCCTAACCCCTAAAAGTCTGAATAAAAATGTTCTGGGCTAAAGAGGGGCCGAATGGGCTTTTTTCATCTCCTCGTTCATAAAATTTACATTGTGCTTCAACTTGGTCGGATTCGGAACATCGAACTCACAAAGGGAGGAAAAAAGAAATAATTATTTTGATAGATATTCATATAAAAATATCTAAAGAACCAGGGCACATCGTGTGCGCCAAAACTGGACTGGTATCCAATGACTTCTCTTGCTGAAATCACCTTGTATATTTATCCTCTCATCTCTGTCCAAAACACACCCAACGGTTCAGATGACACACAGGGAAAAGGTCTTGTGCAAGCAGCCTAGCAGCAACAATAGAACTTTTGACAACTTCAGTAGCATTTGAAAGATTCAGCAGTACAAAATAAAACAAAAAAATATTGACGGGTTTCTAGTTCATATTCAGCAGCATTTGACCAATTCATCATCATTTCAAAATGACTAATTCGGCAATATGGACACTGAAATTTAATATTAGTATAGAGGGAACCAGTTCTAGTTTCATCTATGAAAAGCTTGTCGCACAATTAGTTTTCCCTTTTCTCCAAACACACTTGATCATTGGAGAAAGCAAAACTGATGATCAAGTCTGCTTTTGTGTGCATAACTCCTCCTCACATGAATGCTAGTGTGACCCCCATACGCAAACTAAATTTCCGAAGCCTCATCTTGATTGTGATAAGGCCAAGTTAAAAAACAAAAGCAAGACTATCTACTACACTTGATCTAAACAAGTACTAGTACATCAATATTAGTTCTAGAAAATACTTTAGTAATAAAAATGACATAACATTTGAGAGATTCGATAGCATTTGAAAGATTCAGCAGTACATAAGAAGATAGAAAAAATATCGACAGATTCCCAGTTTATATTCAGCAACACTTGATAGATTCAACAACATTTCAAAGTGACTAATTCAGCAGTAAATACAATGGCGAAAAGAAATGACAGATTCAGCAATTCAGACATTCAAATTCAATAGTTGTATCAAGGCCATGATTCAAAAGGAAAGAGAGACCATATTCTGCACTTTATCGGTCGAGCTAAACAAGTACATGTACATAGGTATTACTACAAAATAGATTAGCACTAGAAGACCTCCTTATAAAATACTCAGCATAACGCATCAGCGTGTCCAAGTGCTGGCCGGGTGGCACTTTCTTTCCTTCCTGTTACACTTTCCTAGTCACACTATCTCCTATGGGCCTGCTATGTCAGTTGTGCACATTGGAAATAGGTACACGTTACCGCAATCTTGTTCCACCTTTCCCCATACAAATTGAGTATGTCACCAACACAAAGTAATTAATTAGTATGATGTTACATATTATAACACTGGGATCATCACAAGAAGATTTAGATGTGTTATATCACTCTTGAAACTTGTTGATGCTATACTCCAAATCCACAGGGAATTCCGACGAATGATTCTGAAGCTTCTAGGTAACACCACAGACGCGATAGGTGCGACATGAGCCCTTCCAGCGGGACTTTGGCTGACGACGGCCTGCTCGTCAGCTCAGATGTCGCGACCATTTTGACCGCATGGAGGTCATGCCACAACAATAGTGACCAAAGCTTCACCTTGTACCACGGCAATTCGCACGCCCCTAAACTGACGAACCTAGGGATATGATGATGTTTATGGTGTGGCCATCAATTTTGGAGGCGAACACCATGACCCCTTTACCTATGTCGATTATCTCTCCTCTCCGCTAGCCTCTCGCGGGCACCGGCTTAGACGGCTCCTAGTGTTTGTGCATGTAGGGAATTATAGCCATAGTCCCCGAGTGGGCGACTCTAAGGTGGCGAACGAACTCTACCAAAGGTGTTATCTCTACCAACAAGGTGACGAACGCGCATCCAGGATCCGTGTAGGCTTGCTGGCTGTGGAAACACCAAATGATGTGGTCGTAGACGTCGTTGTAGAGGACCAATGTCCCACAATGGTTGTTTTGAGTATCTGCTACCTTTTCTGCTAGCAACTTGGTGGTACAGCTCCTTCGAGCATGTGGCCAGCTGTGCGGCGCTGGTAGTGTCCAGACAAATAGCGATTTAGTTGAAAACATCGTCGCCAACCTTGCTCTAGACGCTGTGCAGCCGGTTGTGCGCTGAATGAGACACCTCATCGGGATGGATTGGGGGCGAGGTTGAACTGGAGTACGACTGTCGGGGGCTTTTGGAGGGGGGTGCCACGGCCTACAAACTCTGATGCAGTGGGCGAGATGGTGAGGAAAATGTGCAAAGCATGCACTTGAGACGATCCCAAATGCGGCCAAGCTGTGTTGGCGAGTGGGGATAAACAAAAATAGGGACGATGGGCTGGCTCTTTGAACGAGGGTTTTTTGCAAGGCCTCTAGAGCTAAATCCAGGACACTGACTATAGCTTAGCTGGCACGCTGCAGTGCACTAAATTAACCATTTCACATCCTATATCATAATAGCTAGGATGGCAGACTGTCATGCACTAAATTAACCATGTCACATCCTAGGGCATTATAGCTAGGCTGGCACGCTATTTTGCATGCCGACTAGAGTAAGTACTATCTTGTTTGACCAGATGATGTTTATTTACAACTTATATTTTCCTAAGAAATAGTACCTAGTAGTAAACTTGTACTAGTACTATACTACTACTAGAAGTACAGTACAATGATCAATCATCTCGTTAGTTCAGGTGCATATAGGAGTTGTTCCTACTCCGAAAATAGAAGTAGTACACTTGATTGTTAGGTACAACTCTTGTATGTGGCGGAACTAATAAGATGATTGTTTTTAGTTTGCTAAAAAGTATTATCCTGTGGAACGGAGGTAGTACAATAGTAGAAGTAGTACACTAGATGTTTGTTTTGCAGCAAACATAGTACAGTAAAATCTCCACATTGGAGCCTAGCGGTCGAGTACAACGGTGTTCCAACACAATACATCACTAGAGGGCTATAGAACGCCTCTTACAAAATAGTTATATTTAGAACCGAACAGTCACTACCTTAATACACCTACGATATAGTAAATTCTTCCTCAAATGATGGGTGATAACTTGCACATCAGATCACCTTCTCGTAGTTATCATGATCAAATACTATCACCTTAAAAGGTGTGGTGTAAATCTTCTTGAATACAAGAAAGTATCTTACCTTTAAGTCATGTGCTTTGACAAAATATAGCCATCCTTAAGCAAGGATAAGCTTGTTTTTTTGCTCCTTCAGGTCAACATCTCAGCTGCAGGCTTTGTATACCTTCAGCTTGATGGTCTCTGGATACTCACCACCAAGCATTGGCAAAAAAGAGATGGGTATGATCCACACATCTAACCTGCTCGGTCTTAACATCATGTTGGAGAACTTGTCACAGGTGTTCTCCACCTGGGTGTTCATGGCTCTCCCTCCATCCAAGTAGCACAGGGTTCTCCTGTCTTCTTCGATGATGAGTCTCCAAGCTTGAGCTTCTTTCCCGAAAACTGCAAAAAAAGTCTCGTGGATAGATAATGTCTCTACCAACTATCAATAATTGTAAATTATAGTATTAGCTGATACAGTACAATACGAGATCGGCTAAGAAAGTAAAGTGGAGCAATTTTCTTCTCAAAGTACACAAAGTATTAACTCCAGCTAGCATGAACGCCTGTTATATTAGTACTGCCAAGGTCTAGGCATCACATTAGTGCAGTTCATTATCAAGCTCTACGGATACCAAAAACCCAGGAACAGAAGAACGAATGAATAGGATGAGCTCTATCTAGTGTCGTTCCTAGAGATTCATACATATACTTGAATTTTTGGCAAAAACTAGGGTAGGGCATCAACTTCCCTAACTTGCCAAATTAAAGGTGTTCGGTAGTGGAAACTAGGGTATCACATACCACATGCTGCTGGGACCTATCCATCATCAGCATCGACGAGCCTCGAGGAGATCCCTCATAGAGGAATCATGGGTTCCTCCCTCGCTAAGTAACACTTCATTAACCATAAGAAACAGAACATTGGGAAGTTGTCCCTCGTCATGGCACAATGATGACCCCGGGCTGGACCACTACCTTGGATTGTGCTTGTTTCCCAAGGAAGCATCTTTCCCTTCTACAAGTTAGGAGTGGCCGACAAGCACTACCACCCGTGGGAACCACCTCATTCTCTGAGGAGTAGAAAGAGCAACCAATGCTAGGGCTTAGTCCAAGGCTCTCCTATTGGGCAGTGTGCGTGGTGGAGATAGAGATGGTGGAGCTCAGGGTCGAGCAGAGGGCCAGAGGGGGAGTTGGGTGCTACTTCAAGAGCTTTCAATGGGATAGTTTTGAAAAGATCTTGTGTCCGTCTCATATCTAAACACATGGGACACAAAGGAGGGGATACTATAGTGGTAGGGCTACGGTGCACAACCATAGAGGGGTGTGGTTGCTATGGATGAGTGCTAGACAGGATTTGATAAGTTAGGATGGGGTTTGGCTCATGGTTTTGACTTATTTCAATTCTTGGCCATATTGATGATCATGAAGAACTTGATTTTTTTATCTTGGCAAGATGGGGAAATGATACTGGTAGATTGATATGGTCATGGTACAACTCCAAAATTTATTTAGGATTTATCAGATAATTATAGATCCTTTTTATATCCATTATACAAAAGTGCTAAATCTACTTTATGGAATTTATTTGAAATATTAGAATTGGACATGGGGGATTTTTGGTGGGAGATAGTCCTAAGTACCATTTCACACAGTGGAGAATTTTCCAAAGGCTTATTTAAGAAGAAAACTATTTAAAACAATTATTTTATCCTTTATACTATTTAATAAAAAGGGCAAAAAGAAATAATAAAACTCCTAAAAAATATAGGCCTCAAATGCGCCTAAATGTGCAGAGGTGTTTTGTGGAAAAACAAACTTCCTTTAATATAGGGAGTCTTGAAGTTTCTATAAAAGAAAAGAAATAAATAGTTTTCGTGCCAAAATAATTATGGAAAACATTTGATAAATTTTTATATCCATGTTAGATGATGTCCACATAGGGTATCTATCATTTGCAACCTTAGGTTTTGAAAACCCAACTTGATTTTGGAAGAAAACTAGAAATAAAGGATCTTGGGAACTAATATTTTTATACCTTCAAAACCGTGTCGGATTTAGGAGCTCAGAGATCCCCTTGGGTCATGGGATAGATGGATAGATATCCCAAGTGATGTATATTAGCATGGTGCATACAGTTGGGGTTAATCATGGTGAGTTCTCCAACAATTGATGCCAAACTTTGCTAAAAATAAGGGTGTCAAAGGGGATTATTATTTAGCCTAAAAAACCATGTGGTTTTAGGAAACACAAAGTTCTAGTGCAAACAAGGGAGGTATGGATGGATAGACATCCATGAGTAGAGCACAACCATGAAAAGAGTTGGTCAAAATAAGATATCATGGAGATGGGATCTTCTGCCAAAGTAGGCATGTTGATAAGATTGGTAGAGACAAATTATTTTCTTGCCTGCAAAACATTCAAGAACAAGTGGTTAAAAGGATGATCTATCCAAGGGAAAGAATGGTATTTGGAAGTCCTTAGGATGGTGTATAATATGGTTCAAGTGCATTTCCAAAAATGCACAAGGTTTGACAAAGGGAGAGATTCAAAGACGTGGTATTGATAATAGTTTCAGACTTAGTCATATTTTGACAGATTTGGGGTTTTCGTCTATGATACAAGAGGAGATGATTTTGGGAGGATGCAACGTTCCCAATTCATCATCAAATGTATGAGTTTCAAGTATAGATTGATTAGAATGGATCCATGCTTATAGCTGATCTTTATTGACTTAGAAGTTACTAGAAGGGAATAACTCTAATTGATCTGGTGAAGAGATTAGATGGTCACTTTAGTGTCTAGAGATCAGAACAAGCTTTGGAAACTTTCTTAGGGGTTGAGGGCGACTAGCGCGTGCGCGCTACATGCCGCACAAATGCGTGAGCAACGTGCGGTGCGTATCTGACATGTGTCGACACGGAATCATCCCGAGAAACTACTCGCGCAGATGTCGCCGGTTTTTTCTCTTTTCCGTTTTTTTCTCTTTCTTCGCTGTTGTCCGCTCCACACGTCACGTATACACTTTCTTCGCTGTTGTCCGCTCCGCACGTTCCGCATGTTTTTTTTTCTCTTTTTCGATATTTTTTAGTATGTTTCTTTTTCATTATCGTTTATTTTTATTCTTCTCTTCTTCATTTTTGTTTATTTTTATTATGTTTCTTTTCTCTTTAGGGGCAATGGAGATTTTATGGGATGTAATGGGAGGGTCTGGTTTGTACAACACAATGTATTGACTTTGAACGGATTACACTAACACGGTGCATTTGTATATTCAGAGCAGTACAAAGATGATTTAGCGAAGCACAATGTATTGACTTTGAACGGATTACACTAATGCAGTGCATTTTTATTTTCAGAGCAGTACACAGATGTATTTTGTAGCGCCTTGTATTTCGGAGTGTGTGTTGCAGGCTCCGCCCATGGCATTGTGCCTTCGGCGCATCAAGCATTTATATAGATCTTGAAGCGTCGTGTATTTCAGAGTGTAACACCACAAAAACATTAATCAAGGTTATCAAGATCTAATCACCAAATTTATGGTTAACAAAAACCTTTATTAAGAAAATGAATGTCAATGCATGTGTGTTTGCATTAGTATAGAATTGAGTGTATATGTCATGCTTGATTGCTACAAATGTTGTGAAATGGTTTAAAGGTGAATGCTACATCATCTAAACAAATTACAAACAAAAGTCAAAGAAAAATAAATCAAATAAGATTAAATAAAGAAAATGGTCATTTTGACAAAATTAAACCACTAGATCACTTTAGGTGTTCCTAGAAGAAGATTTCCAACAGAAACAATTCTATTTCTTTTCACTCCTTGCTAGATAAAGTAAAAGTGTATAAAGGCCCACTTTACAGACTTACAAAAACATCTAGCAAATAAATTTAAAGGACATTTGAAAATTGAATCAAGTGTATGTGTTAAGATCACACTTTTTCAAAAACCCATCAAATGAATTCACCTTGACCTATCCAAGCAAACCTAGTCTCTCAAGCTTAATCTAAGATCACTCAAAAAATTTGAATCAAAATTCAAAAGTAAATTTCATGCGGCCATTTCATCAAACACTTGGCATGCACAGAAAAACCTCTAGCCTAGCTTCACTATTTTGTACAGTGATCATCGACCAAATTGTCCCCTAGTTATTTCCATGTCTCCCGTAATCCTAACCAAGCGCAGACCAGCTCCCCCTTCATGTGGAGCACAGTAGAGCGCCGCCGGTGTGTGGTCATCACCGGCCGACCACGGCCAGCTCACAACAGACCGCCCTGCGCCCATACAGCATGTCCAGTACCCTTGTCGCAGCATACCGCCACCCCCAGTCCACCCCACGATCGAAGCCCAACCCTGGACCACACTAGCACCACCACGTACCGCCTCTCTGCACCGTGTCCAGAGCGCACCAGTGCGCCATGCCCGACCAGCCCTGCCAGCTTGCGCCTTGCCTTCGCTGCACACGCGCAGTCTTGCCATGATCACCACACCCCGGCAGACACCCCCGTTCACCGCCGCGCGACCCACAGCCGCCGCACGCCACCGCAAACACTCTACCGCTACGCGGAGCACCACACGCTCTCGACTGAACCAAGCCGCCCCATGCTGCGCCATTAAGTCCGTGAGAACCGCTAGGGAGCACCGCACTGTCCTACACCCCCGCCCATGCCATTAGCTCGATGTACCGTCCTCGCCGGAGATGCCAACCAGTCCCGCTCGGTCGCCTCGTCGGTGTATAAATAGAGGGACTCTCCACCACATTTCTCCACACCACTCTACTCCCCACTCCTCACTAACCTTCCCCACCGTGCTGGGATTACACCGGAGTCCATCGCTGCTGGAGGAGAAGGGCGCCAGCAATTCCGACAACCCCAAGCTCCGCCCTGACTGTGCCTTGCCTCGCCGCAGTCTACCATGTCATTTCCCCCCGTCGCCAACCCTAAATGGATCCTAGGTGAGCCCCGCAAGATGCCCACCGCCGCGCTAGGTGTAGTTCCTCGCCGGAGCTGTTCGTCGTCGACGATGACAATCGGCCGTTGGATTAGAATAGGATCGAGCGGCTCAGATTCGCTGATACCGTTTCGTGATAGATGAGTCGCTAACTAGTGGGTCCACGCTGTCAGCAGCCCGCTGCGCCGCGGAGCGCCACTAAGCCGACCCATTTAGCTTTCCCGCCCAGGCCTGGAAATTCAAATATGGATTTTCCTTTTTAGTTGAAACCCTATTCTGTACCTAGATTTAGAAATCAATTTAGAGAGTTTCACTGAACCAAATGACATGATTCAAATTTTGCTAGAGAGAAAATAAATTATCTATCCAAGACCGTTGGATTTAAATCAATTGGAGTTAGAGATAATATATAGTAAAAATAACAAGATAGAGACTTTTGCAACTTCAAACATTTTTCAAAAACCAACCATAATATCTTTTGAGTTGATTCCAACTCTCAAAAATCACATTTGATAATATCTATCTAAATATGTAAAAATATCTAGGTTTACATGTAGTGACCTTGTACTATTACCAAAAGAATGCTATTAGGGCATTTCTAGTCACTTTAAATCTATTAAATGATAAACTTAAACTTTATAAAATGTGACCAACCCTTTAAATCACATTCCCATGTATTAGAATATGTGGTGATGAACTGTGTCAACACGATCCCATATTTTAAGTGGAGAATATTAAATCTTAATTAATTTCAGTGAGTAGAAATTAATTTTCTAAAATAAAAGGAATAAAACTAGTTCATTATTTCATGTGATGTTTGTGATGATACTAGATCATCAATTATGATCCTTAGTGTGCTAAATAGACTTAGTTAAGTATTGTTTAGTGATTGTGTACCCCGTATTTTATTTATAGATGATAGTACCGACCAAGTCTACGAGGAGGAGGAGTTCTACCCCGAAGAAGACGAGGAAAACTTCAATCACTGCACCAATCAAGGCAAGCCATCACTACTAAGCAAGGTAGACCCTTGCAAGATATCTTAAGCTAGATGCATTAGGCATGCTTTGGTTATACCATTTTGATTATACCAATCCCAAGTTTTAGTTGCAAGATTTACTTTCTTTTACTTTACCAAAGTTCTTTACTTTTAGTATAGATAGCATAAAGTGTATAAAAATAGGCCTATCTAGTTATACTTAGATGTCATTCTGTGGCATGAGATTGAAGATTAGGACCCCTCATTAGTGAACACTCTTAACCTTAGTGGCTAGTACTAAGCATAAAACTTGATCACTTTAGATGGGAATACTTGGTGAAAATGATTATGAAATCCTTGGAATGATGGGCCATTTTATTGAAATGTTTTGACCTGTGTTGAGAAGCACAAATGGTTTGATGATGAAAATGTTGAGGCATGAGCCTTATCCCTTTTACAAAAACTGATGGTTGGGTTCGGATGCGATACCATTCCAATTTTATCGTACAACCACAATACCTGAATTGGGTAAGGCTTAGCCGGAAGTTTATATGCATTAGTATGGGTTCCCTCGTGGGAGAGGTTTGAGCTAAGGCTACCTCTTGATGTGTGTCCACCTATGCAGTGCCCAGGATGGCAGATGGCCATGGCTGGGAGGCCAAGCTCATAGGGGAGGTGTCTATACTAGGGTGTGTAATTGAAAGGTTATGATTTATTACCTACATACTAAGTATGATGATTCAGGGTTATCCCTGACGGATGTATCAAATTTTGTGGTGAAAGTGTACCACCTCTGCAGAGTGTCAAACTATTCGAATAGCCATGTCCGCGGTCATGGACAGTTGGAGTGGCCATACTGTTCCGTCGTCATATGTTTTCAAAAAGACCTGTGAAATGAATTGTGACTTTGAACCACAACAGGGTTGTGACTATGAGAACTAAGTTCCCACTTAGGTGATTTTAGAACATTAAATTATTTTTCTTTACTTCTAAACTTAGCTTAAGATAAATCTAGCTTTTGAAAATAAACCTAGAGCTTAGTATTCCTACTAGAACTACCTTACTTGTTAGTGATAGTTTGCGAGTACTCAAAGAGTACTCATGGCTTTGTCCCTAGCTATTGCCGTGGCCAGACTATGAGGGGGACTATCAGGAAGATGGACAACAGGATGGCTACGACAACTAGCATCATCTCCCATCATCAGCATTGCCTGTGACACTAAAGATGGAGCCCACTACTACGCTTTATTATTCCGTTGCTTGATTGTACTAAGACTGGATCACGAGATCCTTTATTTGTGTACAACCTTATTATGGTTTGTAATGGATGATGTATTGTGATATCAATCTGTTATGTCTCGCAAAAATGGTAATCCTGGGATTGCAATGTATAGCATTACAGGCATATGGGATTAAAAATACGGATGACAAGGATTAACTCATCAATGCCCATTGTCATGGACTTGGGTTTTGGAGAAGGAGGGAGTGCTAGAGGCATCCGTCGGCTAGCAAACAAGCACACAGGGATGCAAGGTTTACCCAGGTTCATGCGTCGTAGAGGTCCCTACTCCTGCTTGTCTACTCTTGGAATTAATGAAGGAATCGAAGATTATAGGGGTGCGCAGATGCAATCTGGCGAGAGTTGTGGAAACTAGGGTTGCGCGTGTCGTCGTCGCCGCCCCCTCCTAGCCTTTATATAGATAGGCCAGGTCTCGGGTAGCAGGTAGAGTCGGTTACAGATAAGGGTTCTATCTTTAAACTTCTTCTTGTCTCGCAAGTCATCGAGAGTCCGTGGGCCACTCGAAGTCTTCATTGCGCCGTGGCAATGCCGTGGGCTTCCACCGTATTTGGACCGTATGTACCAAACTCGAGTACCTGCAGGGTAAACCCATGTCAGTAGCCCCCGAGTGTCCAGTGGAATTGTAGACGCATATTTGACGTATAATTGTTGTACTAATGCTTTTTGTATGCAGATGTTGGAGGCTTGAGTTTCGATGCCCAATATCTGTGCCGTGCGGATGCTTTGGCTGGTGCCATCGCTGTAGTCGAGGATCGCAGTGTTTCCCTCCAAGAGACCCTGGGGAAGGCCAAGGATGTACTTAGTCGCATCCGTGAGGACTTGACTCCGAAGGCTGGGATGATCGACAATCTCGGCGACCTGGTGGAATCCCTGGCTGGAGGAATCCCTGCGGACTTCAAAAATTCGCAGCGCTCTGTTGGTGCCACCATGGCACTCGCAATGGTGCAGGCCCATGGCATCGAGATGGATCCCGCAGCTATCTCTGAGGCGATGCCTGTCGACGCTGGAGGCCAGGAGGTAGTTTTTTCTCCCTATACTGGTAAATACAAAAATTACGGTCCCTAGCTTATCGAGACACTCGCCAAGTATTCCGTAGAGTGGCGTCAGGCGAAGGCTGCAAAGGCTGTGGCTTCTGGGGGTACTGCCGGCAAGTCCGTGGCGTCGGAGGCAGCCACGGATGCGATGAAGCCCCCGAGGCCTAAGTCTAAGTCGAAGAAACATGCTGTGTCTTAGTCTCCTTCTGTAATAGCTATAGTGGCTTAGCCTTTTGTTTGATGGAATCATGATTTTGTGGGGATGTCCCAATCGAAACCTTTCCTTTGTCTGAAGGCCTATATGCCCTTTGCCAAATGTATTCTTGGTCTCTTATTTTCTTTTTTGCTTGATTCGTGGTAGGGTACATCAAGTGCTCCTTCGAGTGATCCTTCTGATCCTCCTTCTGCCGATGAGAACTTGGCACAGCCTTGTTCGAAGGTGGAGGAGTTGTCGTTGCTTGCGCGCCTGTGCGACCGTATTAACCAACTGGAGCATGAGTTTCCCATCCTCCGTGGTAGCGCCGATGTTTGGAAGTCGAAGGCGGAGAAAGCCTCTGCTCGCGAGAAGTACCTATTGGAGGAGGTGGCCAAGCTGAGTGAGCAATTCAAGTGTTAGCCTTCTATCCTCTTATTTTTTTTCCTTTAGTCAGTCGCAGTGATGCCTATCTTTCACACTTTTGCTTTTGTGTGGTGTAGTTGTCAGTGCTCGCCATCCGTAGGATGAAAAAGATCAGATCGATGTTCAAATGAATGATTTGACCCAGGAGCAACTGCAGGCGAGTGGGTACTTCTGGGTAGATCATAACTGTGCAATTCCACTTGCGACCCTGCAGGATCGTGCTTCTCGAGTGCTTCATTTTCTCAAGAAAGCGCAGTCGTGCCTTAGGCACATCTATCAGACGATGTTTCCCCTGGACACTGTCCATTCAAGCCTATTGGCCCTTTTGGCAAGATTCCAGGATTTGAGTGCAGTTTGCGAGTGCGTGCGGCAGCAGTTAGTGGCTGGTGCCAAGGCTACTCTGTCGCTTGTGCGACTGCACATGACTCATGTGGACATTGCAGCTGTTGTTGTTGGGCCTCCGACGCCGCCAGGGAGATCGACCAGGAACATGGTTCCCCATTTATCAGGTGGTGGATCATCTTGCCGAAGAGATTGTTGATTTCTTTGAGGAATAGACAAACATTCTTCTGCTGCAGTAGTAGTTTATCCTGTATCCTGCACATAAGTGTACTAGTGTTGTAAACTTCATATATGTATGATGTATATAGTTGGTTGGCATTGATATGTAAAGAGCTTGCTAGCTTGTATGTTTTGCAAGTGTGTTGCACTATGCGATTCCTTTTCGTTAGCCTAACATGTGTTTATCTCAGCACCTTGCCAACCTTCCAGGTGCATTGCAGCTGGGTTGGTGTTTGTCAAGGGTTCGATTATTGCGTCAGCTACTCGGGATATCGCAATTAGTTCGTAGAACAATTTGTGTAAAGGGTTGCACAGCCCCCGAGTAATAAGATTGCGAGAGGTAATAGAAAAACAGAGTTTGGGGCACTTAGATTTATTTATTCGTAGAACAGTACGAGGTACAATGTGTGGCTAAGTAGCCTGGCTGAAAAGCCTTATTTGCAATGTAAAGGAAAGAAAAACGACTAGGGGTAGAAGCACCATAGCTGCGTGACGTTCCAGGGGTTGGAGTATGCGACTCCTGTCTCGAAATCTTTGAGGCGATAGGCGCCACCTGGGATTACTTCTGTAATCACGTATGGTCCTTCCCAAGGGGACTCGAGCTTGAGGTGCCCTTGCTATTTCAGTCACAGGACTAGATCTCCCTCGACGAAGGATGTGGGGCGTAGCCTTCTGTTGTGGTAGTTGCGCAAGTTCTGCTGGTAGATCGTCGATCTTTCTACCGCGATCTCCTTTGCTTCGTCAAGGAGATCGATGGAGTATTCGAGTGCAAGTGTTGACTCCTGCTCGCTGTAGGGGACTACCCGTGGGGATTTAAAGCGTACTTCTGCGGGTAGCACTGCTTCGGCGCCGTGCACCATGAAGAACGGGGTATATCCCATGGCACTATTTGGGGTTGTGTGCAGGCTCAAAAGTACGGACTGCAGCTTGCCTGGCCAACATTCAGTGGCTTGCTTGAGTGGTCGGAGGAGTCGTTTCTTGATTCCACTACAGATGAGGTCGTTGGCCTTTTCGACTTGACCGTTGGTTTGCGGGTGAGCCACCGAGGCATAGCTTATGTTGATTCCCAGGTTTTCGCAGAAACCCTGGAACTCCTTGGAGGTGAAGTTTGTTCCACTGTCCATGATGATGCTGTGTGGCACTCCGAAGCAATAGACAATGGACTCGAAAAACTTGACGGCATTGGCTCCTGACTGGTTTGTCATCGGCATGGCCTCTATCCACTTTGTGAATTTGTCGGCTGCGACCAGGAGGTAGACGTAGCCCCCTCGTGAAGACTTTCGGAGCTTGCCGACCATGTCGAGTCCCCATTGCACAAAGGGCCAAGCCAATGGTATTGGTCGTAGTTCCGCGCCAGGTGCGTGCGGTTTATCCGTGAATCGCTGGCAAGCATTGCAGCGCTGGAGGATGTCCTTGCCGTCGCGCATGGCCGTGGGCCAGTAGAATCAGCTCGTAGAGCTTTGGCGACGAGAGCGCGACTGCCGGCATGGTGCCCGCAAGTTCCTTCATGTATGTCGAGGAGGACGGCCCTTCCGTCCGTGTTGGAGATGCACCGCTGGAGTACTCCTATGATACTGCGCTTGTATAGTACGCCATTGATGACGGCGAATGCCTTGGATCACCGTGCAATGTGTCGCGCGTCAGTCAGGTCGTCTTGTAGCCTCTTGCTGAGAAGATATGTGATATAGGGTTGAGTCCAAGATGGCTCAATCATCATGACCCCCATTGGTCCCTCGAGTCCTGTGTCTAGTGCCATTGACTCATTGGGTGGCATAGCCCCTGAGTCCGTTGTTGCGCTTCTTTTCCTCTCTGCGGCCTTTGGCTTGATGGAGCATTCGCGGATACGATCGAGTAATACCCCAGGTGGTATGGGGCGCAAGTGGAGCCAATGTTGGCGAGCGTGTCTGCCTCTTCATTGCTTCCACAGCCTACGTGCCGCAGTTTGCAGCCGTCGAAGTCCCCTTCGAGTGTGTCGTAGAGGTCACGGTAAGCGATCATATTGTCGTTCAGTGCGTCGCACTCGTGCATTGTCTGGTTGATGACCAGCTTGGAGTCGCCGTAGATGATGAGCCTCTTGGCGCCGCAGGCTTTTGCCATCTGCATCCCGTGCAACAGGGCCTCGTATTCGGCTTCGTTGTTGGAGGCAGTGAACTGCATTCGCAGAATGTATTTCAGCTTGTCTCCTTGGGGCGATGTCAGTATGACACCTACGCCAGCCCCGTCCTTACGCTTTGATCCGTCGAAGTGCATCGTCCAGAGGTAAGATGTAGCACCCCGGTAAAACCACTACTAGAAAATCGCTGTGTTTTTGTGCATTGCAGCATCATGACCGCATGCTCATGTCATCATGCCACATTCCATTTGAGCATCGTCATGTCATTATGCATGGTTTTGCCTAAAACTATTTTTGCAAAGCCTATGTTTGTTTTCTGAAGACCCTGTCTTTAATTTCAAAGCAAAAACCCTGGGCCGAACCGACCCAGCTGGCCACCCCCAAAATTACCCAACCTAACCCCTACCCTAATCCCCTCACCAACCCCCTCCCACACGGCCACACACACACCTGCACCCCCACACACGCACACCACACTGCGCGCCAGCCAGACTCAGCGGCACCCCCCACCTGCTATGTTCCCCATCCCCAGGTCCACCTGAAACCCCTGGCCCACCTCACCACACTCCCGTGCCTCGCATGTTCCTGTAACCTAGCCCCTGCACGTTACCTAGCTATCTAGCCCGACACGCCTCTCCCTCAACTCGGCGGGCCCCACCCCGCTCGCCTCTCTCTCCCCACGCGCAGGTCGCTCCCCACGTCTCCCTCCCCTTCCCATCGCGCAGCCTCGCCTCCCTGCTAGTGCGCCGCCGTTTTCCCCACCACCGGTCGCACCCCCCAGCATCTCTCTCGGATTCCCAGATCCGCGCCCCTCCTCGCCGATCTTCCGCAGCTGCGGTCCTCTTCCCCGCCTCCGGCCGCGACCTCCCTCCTTCTCTCTGTCACCGCTGTCAACCTCCGCGCCAGCCGGAGCTCCACTTCCTCTCCTCCCTCCCCGTCGATGTGCTTCCCCGCCTCGTCCCCCGCCGCCTCTAGCGACCCCGTCCCAGACTGCCGTGCCGTCGCCGGCCATCTCCTCTCCTCGCCTCCCAGCGGCCCCTCCTCCCGCTCAGGTCGCCGCCCTGCAGGCCGCCTCCGGCCATCGCCGCGCAGATGCCCTGCGAGTCCCCACCGCCATTCGCCCGTGCTCGCCGGTACCGGCGACCCTGCTCCTTCTCCGGCGCCTGTGTGCTGTCCCTCCGTCGGCCTCTGCAGGCTCAACCGGTCGCGCCGCCCAGGGCCCCTCGCCCGAGCACCTCGCGGCCTCACCCTCCTCGCCGTTGGTCGCGTCAACGCCGCCCTGCGTCTAGCCCACACCGCCCAGGCCCCGTCATCTGCTCGCTGTTCCCAGGCAGCGCCACCTTCCCCTCGTCTCCGACCTACACGGCCCCACCGAGAGCTCCTCTCTACATGCCGTCCGTGCATCTCCGCCGTCAACCTACCGCGGGACCTGCTCCGCATCTTTTGTCCCCGTCGCCGCTGGTCTGCAGGATCTTCTCGTTCGACGACATGGCGGCCTCTGCTTCGGCAAGATATCGTTCCGTTTCTGAGCTGCGGCTCCTGATGCGTGTACCCGTGCGGAATTCCGTGCTGCTTGTGCGCCTGTTGTGCTGCAAAGTCGCATGTACGTGTATGTTTCTCCTCCAAGGGCCACTTCCTCTGTGTACATCATCGTCCTCAAACTTCGATGCATGAAGATGAACACGAGTACCCGAAGCCATCGACGACACACCAATTCGCCATCTGATGGACAAGAACGACATGTATTCGCGGAGACCACCGGTGCCGATCCAAGCATGGTCCTCGACACCGAAGCCAGAACCCCACGTGGAACCGACAAGATCTACTATGCGGACTTGGCGACCAAAAGATAGCCACAAGGAACCCGGAGGCAATGACGCGATACGGCAAGGTCTTCTTCTCGCAGCCGAACCCGAAGGTCGTCATGGTGGAACACCAAGGACTTCTACGCGGACCATATGGCGCCACACCCCAAGATCTCCGATGAGGAACGCCAAGTTCTTCATCCCGAACGCCAAGACCGACCCGATAGGTGGACCTGACAAGACCTTCGCGACGACAAGATCGACACCGACCAGGGCGACTCCGATGCGCCCCCGACGCCAAACCAAGTCCTTCTTCCCAGAACACCAAGCTCTCCTTCCGTTGTCTGAGACCGATACCGGATCCGAAGACCAAACCCCGAAAACCTCAGAACCCAAGATCTTCCGTACCCAGATGTGTGAACCTTTTCCCGAGCCCCTATTTTATAAATGCTATATATAAAACCTGTCGCATAGTAAATTGTTCATCTCGCATGCATATCATGTGGTCTGGGGGTATTTAGTCGATTCACCTCATAATTAAATTTGGAGCGCATATGCAGGCTATTCTAGTCTCATCTGGCCCCCATTTAAATTGCGTAGCGAACCGATGCCATGATTTGCCTTGTTAATACAACATTTAAATTGCGGGTTTTCTAAATAACTTGAACCGTTTAATTAAATGTCGGGAACCCAATTCCGCTTAATACTGCCTAATTGCACCGCATTTTTGCCATGCCACGCATCATACCATGAACATGCCGATTCTTCTGTCGTAGGATTAAATATTGCACCCGGTGTTTCTTCTAGTGTTTGCTTCTTCACGGATTAGGCCGATGAGTTGATGCGAATATCGACAAGTTCTCCGGATATGATTCTTCGGCAGTGTTTCCCAGGCGAGCATCTCTCCCCCATCTACCTATTTTGCATTTATAGTCTTTATTTCCTCATGTTGATCTATTGCTATCCGTGTCTCGATGCTTTAGTGTTCTGTACCAGATATATTCCTGCAGCCGTTATATTGCCTGGGACACCTCCTATTACCTATTGCTTGTTAGACAGTTGGCCCCGCGAGTCGTAGTTGCTCGCTCAGGTGCTGCTTCGCATCGTTGTTGTTCCACCGTTATTGGAAGGTTGGCACATGCTTGATGGTGGAGATGATCATGACTTTAAATACAACTATTAAATTGCTAGATATAACTAATGCAGAGGCATCGGTGGGCAATAGATGTTATTTTGTTTTTCCATGCTCACTTGTGTCCCGTAGGACCCCGAGTACTTGATACCTGTTCCTTGACTATTCGCACTATCCACATCCGGGAGAGTCTATGAATCCCCCTTAGCCAGAGCTTGATTCATTTCTTATTTCTTGGGGCCACAAAGTAGTTTGGGGCTTTATTACTATCCTGTAGCTATGCCATCCTTTACTGCTTTATTTACGATTGTGCATGGAGCACCTGTACTGTTTTGGAACGTGGAATGTTTCCGCGGTATCGACAAGCCCAGTCACACTTTCGGGTTTCCAGTCGTTTACATCCGTTGACACAAACCCTGGGTCCGTCTCGAAGCCGGCCAACTTCGTTGCGGGTAGCTTAGTGGGGTGGCCCCCTGAAATATATTATGAATCCTGTGATTGCTTTGTCGTGAAAGCCTCGTTGGGTTTTGATTTGGTTTTTCCGAGGTTGATCGTGTGTGTGTTGCTATTTGTGCACCCCTGCAGGGTAAAACTTTCTGAAAGCCGTGTCCCCGGTTATGGACGACTTGGAGCACAGTATCTCGATCATAGACAAGCATAACTAAAGTAGTGTTATAAATTTGACTTAATATGTGACTAGTAATTTAGCTTCACTACAATGGAATGGATAATAAAAATGCCAACAACTGGTGGATCTGTGGTGATCTGTGTCATACTATACCTGCCTAGTAAGTATTGCAACTCCAATGAAATGTGATAAAAGTGCCAACAACTGCTGGGTTTTGGGATTCCTCAGGACAATGATATCTGACTAGTAAATGTTCCAACTACAATGGATTGGTTAACTAAAATTGCCCACTGCTTATGATTCAGGATGACTCATGCTATCTATATCTGACTAGTAAGTGCTTCCATTATAATGGAATGAATAAAACTGCCAACTGTGTGAGTTCCTCGGTTTGACTTCGTTGTTTGGTCTCGAGGGGGAATACCAGGATGTGTCAGGGGGATGATCCCCGGGTATCCCAACCGAATAAGAAACAAGACAGTCGGAGCGCGTCCGGCTGACCAGATGCAGCCGGACAAGGCAAGAAAGGCCGGCTATCCCCTGGTAGCCGGATCAGCAGGAGGCAGCCGGATACGGCTACTTAGCTGGACTCAATCAATGGGACCAGGCGGCGTGTGTATCAGTGCACGGTACGCCCTGTACGGTGACAAGACTGGCAACTACCCGGCCATACCGAAGACTTTGCGCGGGTGATGCAGGAACAGTGGCCGGTGCTGACGACAGGCTCGCACGGCGTCCACTGTGCCTACGACAGCCATACCGCTCGTACTCCGACATGACAAGCCATACCGGACACTGTGGATGACTAGTCGGCTGGGACCCGCCTGTGGGGCCCGCCAGTTGGACTGGTCAGTGAGACCTTTGCCTCTCTGCCTATATAAGGAGAGGCAAGGCCTTAGTAGAAAGGGTTGGTCTCATTGCATTTAAGGCGGTAGCTAGAGAATACAGCTCGAGGAGCACTTGTAGTTCGCATATTCCACATAGTCTGATCCGGCAGGAGTAGGGGCTTTACCTCGTCACGAGGGCCCCGAACCTGGGTACTTCTTGCACCCCGCTACGCTCGCTTGTATCCAATCCCGCCTGCGGACGCCATCGATAGCTTCCCTGCTAGTCCCCACACCTCTATCTAACCTCCTCAGGTACTGCCGTTCCCAATACAACGACAGTTGGCGCCCACCATGGGGCTAGATGGCTTCGACCAGAGTCACGTTCCGCATGGGACTCCGCACTTCAGCCAGTGAGCGCGTGGCCTCCGGCCTGGTGCTCACGCTCGGCAGATTCGACAGCGTCATCGTCAATGCTTCCTACTTCGCCGGAACCTCCTTCCTGGCGAACGGCACCGTTCTGCTATTCGGCGACCTCTCCGTTTATGTCGCCACCGTCTCGGAACGTTTCCCTATGGAAATCTTCTCTATCGCGGAACTGCCGTGCTCAGATGGCAGCGCCTCCACCGCACCTCGCGGCACAGAGGTCATGATGGCCAGTTCCAGCTCCCATCCCTGCCAGCCGCGGGAGCGACGCGCGGACGAGGTCGGAACTTCTCCTCCCCCGCAGCCCCGGAACCCGGTGGAGGATGCCATTGATCGGCTCCTGACGCCGGAAAACCTCGGGGATAACCCGGAGGAGGCGGAGGCCAACTTCAGCATGGAGACACAGATCCTCCTCCATGAGGCCATGGAGCTAGCTGTAGTCCGTAAGCAGCTCGAGATCGCCCGGCGCGTGTACGACCGCGCGCACGGCCTCACTCCGGCTACCGTGGAGCCGAGCCGGTGTGGCTAGGTACGGCGTCGGGGCGGCGAGCTTGGAGGTAGGTTGGAAAAGGACGGGGAACCGGATCCCGTGCCCGCCCTCACACAGCCCACCTATAGCACGCCCATAAAGAACTTGCGCGCGGTGCGAGCCACGGCAGAGGAACTGCCCAGCCTAGAGGGCGAGGAGCGAGCCCGCCAGCAAGCCCGCGTGCAGGAGCTCCTCCGCGTCGCGGACGAGCAGGCTGGCGCCAACCGGCAGGTGCAGGAGGACCTTAGCTACTCCAGGAGGAGCGAGCTACCGACCAACAGCAGGGGCGCGCCGTGTGACACCCAGCAAGCGTCCTCCCCTCAGCCGCCCAGGGCCCACAGTAGGCGCCGCAGCTCCGGTAACAGGGGCCAGCCGCGCCAGGAGCAGACGGTGAACAGCAACCCGCCACCTCCCCCTCCGCCAGCCAGAGCGCCCAGACCAGCCGGTTCCCGTCTCTCGGGCCGGGTGGGAGCGCCCAACCCGGATCGTCCGGATGCCCGCGACCGCATCGAGCTCCTCGCTCAAGCGCGCGTCACGGAGGACGAAGAGTCTACCGGTCCGGTTTGTTTCGGACCCCGTATCCAGAACGAGGCGTTTCCGGATAAATGCTCCCTGCCCAGGGACACCCCCAAGTACGATAGCAGCATGAAGCCGGAGGACTGGCTGACCGACTATGCTACGGCAGTCGGCATCATCCACGGGAACAAGCGCACAGTCGTGCGCTACATCCCCCTCATGCTAACTGGATCAGCGAGGACATGGCTCAATAGCCTCGCGCCCAACAACATCAACGCCTGGCCTGACTTCGAGAAGGTGTTCGTCCGCAACTTCAACGGCATGTACAAGCGCCCAGGGCGCCCGCGCGACCTGGCCTTGTGCGTCCAGGGCGACCACGAGACCGACCGCGAGTCCTCGCCAAGTGGACGGAGCTGCGCAACACTTGCGAGGGCATCCTAGAGTGCCAAGCCATCGGCTTCTTCATCGAGGGTTGCCGCGAGGGCACCATGCTTCGCCACCGGCTACTGTGTGACGAGCCTGAGACCATGGCGGAGCTCATGATGGTTGCGGACCAGTACGCCACGGCAGATGCCGCCATGAAGAAGCCCCTCCGAGTAAACGCGGACGGACGACCGATTCCCACGGAGCCGGCTCGTGACCGACCCAGCAATCCGGCTGGAGAAGCCGGACCCTCTAGACGCCACGGCAACGACAACCGGTAACATGGGGACCGCCAGGCCGGACAGCAGAAGCCTCGCTACCACGCGCGGCAAGTCAACGCTGTGGAGGGCGCGCCCGACGCGCCGGCTAACGAAGCAAGAAGGCAGAAGCCACGGCTCACCTTCGACCAGATGTTCGATGGCCCGTGCAAGTGGAATAGCGATCCCTTCAAGCCGGCTACACACACCACCCGGAACTGCAGCTGGACCCGCCAGCTAAAGGACCAGGGCAACCAGCCGCGTCCCTCGCCTCCACCATCGGGCGGACCTCCACCACCGGCTAGGGGAGCCGGCAATGATGGCAACAACGGCAACGGCGGCAAAAACAACGGCTACCCCCAGCCGCACGCCGCCTACCATATTTTCGAGACGGAGCAGGATGACAAGCACAGCCGCAGGCGACGCTCCAAGGATGTCAACACCATCGCCTCTCCGGTCCCCCAGTATCTGAACTGGTCGGAAACCCCTATCACCTAGAGCCGGGCGGATCAGCCTGAGAATCTACCGACTCCCGGGGGCTACGCCATGGTGCTCGACCCCCTCATCGTCTCCAACGCGCGCACTTGCTGATTCTCGCGCGTCCTCATCGATGGAGGCAGCAGCCTCAACCTCCTCTACCAGTCCTCGCTGGAGAAGCTGGGCATTCGCGAAAGCGACCTGCGCCCGACTACCACGACGTTCCACGGCGTACTACCGGGGCCAGCCTGCGCCCGGCTGGGGAAAATCCAGCTGGACGTCATTTTCGGGAGCGAGGAGAACTTCCGTCGCGAACCAATCTGGTTCGAGGTGGTAAATCTAACGAGCGCCTACCACGCTCTCCTCGGGCACCCCGCCCTAGGCAAGTTCATGGCCATCCCCCACTACGCCTACCTCAAGACGAAGATGCCAGGACCCCACGGCGTGATCACCGTCGCCGGCTGCTTCAGGCGATCGATGGAGTGCGCCTCAGCCGGTTCCAAACTGGCAGAGGCCCTCATCGTAGCTGAGGAGAAGCGCGTGATCATGCGCAATGTGGCCATGGCCCAGCAGGACATTCCGGCTAGCAGCAAGCCGGTTGGAGAAGGAGCCTTCCAGCCGGCAAAGGAGACGCAGAGGATCCTGATCGGCCCCTCCGATCCGACCAAGTTCGTCACCATTGCTGCCGGCTTGGACAACAAATAGGAAGGCGCGCTCGTCGACTTCCTCCATGAGAATCGGGACATCTTCGCGTGGTCCCCCAAGGACATGCCGGGTGTGCCGAGGGAGTTCGCCGAGCAGTCACTTCACGTGCGTCCGGATGCCAAGCCGGTCAAGCAACCTCTGCGCCGGTTCGCGGAGGAGAAGAGAAAGATAATCGGTGACGAGATCACCCGACTCCTTACAGCCGGGTTCATCATGGAAGTGTATCACCCGGACTGGCTGGCGAACCCAGTCCTGGTACTGAAGAAGAACAAGACCTGGCGCATGTCTATCGACTACACCAGCCTGAACAAGGCGTGCCCTAAAGACCCCTTCACCTTGCCCCGTATCGATCAAGTCATCGATTCCACAGCTAGCTATGATTTGTTGTCTTTCTTGGATTGTTATTCCGGGTACAATCAGATCCGGCTGAACCCGGCTGATCAGATTAAGACATCATTTATCACCCCCTATGGGGCTTTCTGCTATGTAACCATGCCTTCCGGCCTAAAGAACGCAGGCGCCACCAATCAGTGATGTATGCAGAAATGCTTGCACTCGCAGATAGGCCGAAACATGCACGCTTACGTGGATGACGTGGTTATCAAGACCAAGGAGAAGCGCACCCTCCTCGAGGACCTGGGAGAAACATTTTGCAACCTCCGCCAGTACCGGATGAAGCTGAACCCAGAGAAGTGCGTCTTCGGGGTACCGTCCGGTCAGCTCCTCGGTTTCCTCGTCTCACAGCAAGGTATCGAGGCAAATCCGGAGAAGATCGCGGCCATCGCAAGGATGCAACCGCCCAGGAACCTGCTTTGATTCCAGAAGTTCACCGGATGCCTTGCTTCCCTCAGTCATTTTGTCAGCCGGCTAGGGGAGAAGGCACTCCCGTTGTACCAACTGATGAAGAAGACGGACAAGTTCTCTTGGACTTCACAAGCCGACGCCGCGTTTCACGACCTCAAGCGCATGCTATCCACAGCACTGGTCCTAGCCACGCCGGCTATTAAGGAGCCGATGTTGCTCTATATAGCAGCCATCAGTCGGACCGTCAGCGTCGTCCTGGTGGTGGAGCGCCCCGAGGAAGGCAAGACTCAGCCGGTTCAGAGGCCCGTCTACTACCTCAGCGAGGTTCTCTCCCTCTCCAAGCAGAACTACCCCCACTACCACAAGATGTGCTACGGCATGTACCTGGCATTCAAGAAGCTCAAGCACTACTTCCAGGAGCATCCGATTAAGGTCGTGTGCAGTGCACCCCTTTCGGAAATCATCGGCAACAAGGACGCCACCGGCCGAGTGGCCAAGTGGGCTATCGAGTTTGCCGCCTACTCCATCCAGTATGAGCCCCGGCTCACGATCAAGTCGCAAGCATTGGCGGACTTCCTCGTCGACTGGGCCGAGACCCAGTATCTCCCACCGGTTCCGGATTCGGACCATTGGCGGATGCACTTCGACGGATCAAAGATGCTCGGGGGCTTGGCAGCCGGCATCGTGCTCACCTCGCCCAAGGGAGACCGGCTAGAGTACGTACTACAGATCCACTTCAAGGCCTCCAACAACGTAGCCGAATACGAGGCACTCGCGCACGGACTCCTGCTGGCCAAGGAGATCGGTGTGAACCGGATCCTGTGCTTCGGCGATTCGGACTTGGTGCTGCAGCAAGTATCCGGGGAATGGGATGCCAGAGACGCAAACATGGCTCTCTACCGGTTCCACATCCAGAAGCTCAACGCCTCGTTCGACGGGTGTGAATTTCACCACATCCCCCGCGTCAACAACGTGGCAGCCGACGGGCTCTCGAAGATCGGATCCAGCAGGCAGGCCATCCCACTAGGGGTGTCCTTGGAGCACCTACGCAAGCCATCCATCAATCCGTCGCTAGAATCGGACTACATCGTGTGGGCAGGAACCGTTCCGGCCGGCGGGACGGCGGAAGCAAAGCCGGCAGAACCACCAAAAAAGAAGACCCGCACCAATTCCGGCCGGGCAGCGCCTTCCGGCTCGCAAGGCCCGGGGGCTGCCGGCTCGCCCATCGGCTCGGGGGCTGCCTCTCCGGATACGCCATCTAGACGACCCCCGGACACCCGTCAACCGGAGAACGTGGGCATCCTCGTCATTTGGGAAGTGCCATCCTGGGCACAGCCCTTCATGAGCTACATCGCCAACGGAGAACTTCCGGACGACGAGGTGCAGGCCAGGCAAATCCGGCGTCGCGCGCACGCATACACCATCATAAACGGCGAGCTATACAAGCGCATTGTATCCGGAATCTTCCAAAGATGTATTGATACGGATACAGGCCACCGGCTACTCAAGGACATCCACCAGGGCGAGTGCGGGCGCCAAGCTTCGTCAAGGGCGATAGTCGCCAAGGCGTTTTGTCATGGTTTCTATTGGCCCACCGCCCTCGAGGACGCTGAGCAGCTGGTCCGCGCATGCAATGGGTGCCAGCGCTTCGGGCAGCTCAGGCATATGCCAACTTCGATACTCAAGACCATACCGATCACCCGGCCATTCGCAGTTTGGGGCCTTGACATGGTCGGTCCCTTCAGGCGAGCGCGCGCGGACATGACACACCTGCTGGTGGCGGTGGACAAGTTCACGAAGTGGATCGAGGCCAAGCCTATCCGAAAGCTAGACGGGGCGACGGTTGTCACCTTCTTCGCCAACATCATCAACCGCTTTGGCTACCCCAACAGCATCATCACCGACAACGGCACGAACTTCGCCAAAGGGGCCTTCGCCCTGTTCTGCAACAACAAGGGCATCCGGCTGGACCTCGCCTCCGTCGCGCACCCGCAATCCAACGGGCAAGTCGAAAGAGCAAACGGCTTAGTGCTAGCCGGCATCAAGCCACGTCTCATCGAGCCGTTGGAGCGTTCACCCGGATGTTGGATCGAAGAATTTCCGGCTGTGCTGTGGAGCCTCCGCACCACGCCGAATAGGTCAACCGGCTACACGCCGTTCTTCCTGGTCTACGGATCGGAAGCCGTTCTCTCCGTCGACATCGAGTTTGAATCCCCTCGCAAGCTTCTCTACAACGAAAAAACCAACTAGGAGGCGCGGGAGGACAGAGTGGACCTCCTGGAGGAGGCCCGCGAGCTGGCCTTGTCCAGATCAGCCCTGTACCAGCAGCGACTACGTCGCTACCATTCAAACCGGATCCGCCCAGTCGCATTCCGCGAAGGCGACCTAGTTCTCCGGCTGGTTCAAGACACGAAGGGCATGCACAAGTTATCGCCAACCCGGGAGGGCCCCTTCATCATCAGCCGGGCGCTGCCTAACGACTCCTACTACCTCATCGACGCGCAGCAGCCACGCAAGAACAAGATGGACAAGTCAGACGAGGAGACCGAGCGTCCCTGGAACGCAGCCTTGCTGCGCCCATTTTACACCTAGTCGCCAGACAGTGTATGTATCCCGAAACCCCTATGAATAAAAATACGGACCCCCACGAGAATCTCGGGGGCTCCTTGCCAGAAATATGTATGCACCTGTTTTCCGGTTATTATTTTCCGTCTCCGGCAACCCCTACCCGGAGCTCGCCGGCTGGCCCGGCCTGCTAAGTCAACAAACCGGCTGAGTACTGTGCGACGATGTCAGAGGCCCACTCTTCCTCTCAGCTACAAACCGCAACCCGGCTGTCCGGCTAGCAAGAGCAAAAGCCCGAGGCATCCCACACGAAAAACAGGGAGGAGACGCGACAGATCGGGTGTCCCGGCCCTGCAACTAGCTCGAACCAATCCAGCTGCTAAGCCTTTAGTACCGTGCGGAATGTACTGTCAGCTCCCTTCGATTCCAGCTGCAGACCGCAACCCGGCTGCCCGGCAAGGACGCAGCGAAAACAGCAGAACGCACGGGAAAGCGACTAAGTGTCTAGAAAGGGACAAGCCAGTTTTCGAAAAACAAGCCGTTTCCCGGCTACAATTTGGCAGACTAACCTACTAACCTACGCGGACATGTGTGTATGCGTACGCACGTTTTGTCCGGCTACCTAGAGTCGGAATTCAGGAAAAGGAAAGAAGATTTGAAGTCCTTGCCTTCATCAAGCACTCCGAATCTTGGGGGCTACACCCACTGGGTGCGCTCGCGCGCCCCCAGTGGAATCTTGTGGTTCCCGACCGGCTAAAGGCGTCTAGCCGGCCGATCGAAGCCCAGGTGAGGGCAAGGGCAGGAGCAAGAGAATACAAGGAAGATTCGAAGCACCTGGCTACTCCAGCCACTCCGAATCTCGGGGGCTACACCTAGTGGGTGCACTCGCGCGCCCCCACTGGAATGTTAGTTCCCCCGGCTAAAAGGGTTCAGCCAGCGAAAGCAACCGACTAAGGAGAGTCCAGTCGGATAAAGACAGAAGAACTGGGAAAGAAGGAAGATTCGAAGCACCTGCCTTCGCCAACTACTGCGAATCTCGGGGGCTACACCCAGTGGGTGCGCTTGCGCGCCCCCACTGGAGGTGTAGGTTATCCGGCTAAAGGCGTGTAGCCGGACAAGGTTAGCCGGGAAAAATGGAAAAAAGAAACTCAGCACGCAAGTAAGGAAAAAGGATTTCAACAATAACAAGCAAAAGAGAGACGAAGCTCTCGCAACTTACCCGGCGTCAAAGACAGCCGGCTCAAACAGACAAGGTTTACGGGTGTACAACACAAGACAATTACACCCGGCATCTCGGGGCGATATCTTGGCAGCAGGACCCTTGCCGTGGGGGAGATCTTGGCCAGCGGAGGCTTCAGGCGGTGGAAGAGGCGTGGGGCTTGATCCGGTCCCGGCGCTGGCAGGCGGCGACATCGGGGCCTCCACATCAGGAGTGCCAGCGGACTCCGAGTCGGTGAGTACCTCGTCGGGGTACACATAGTCGGCGATCTTGATGGCGGACCCATAGAGCTCCGGATGGGCTTGGCGGATGGCGGCAAGGTCAGCCCCGGCACGGAAGCCTCCGTCGATCTTCTCGACGCGGGCGTCCTTGTACCAGGAGAGCATCAAGGCCAAGGCCATCTCTGCTCCGGCTCGTGCGGCCAGATCCCGCAGCCGGTGCACCGCAGCCGGCACCTCTCCCACCTTCGCAGCCAGCTGCGCCATTGTCTCCGAGACCGGAGCCTCCGGCCAGACAAAGGAGAAGACGTCCCTTGCCGCCTGGCAAAGCTTAGCAGCCTCCTCGCCAAGAAGGATGACGAGCTCCTAGGCCGTAGGCTGTGCTCCCGGCCAATTCTCCTGCAGCCGGTTGTAGGCCAGCAGGTCTATGCCGGGGTAAAAAGCTGTCAGAAAAGAGAAGTCAGATCCGGCTACCGGATCCGGAAAGAAAAAGAGACGGAACGAAAACTCACCTTTGGTGGTGTGGCCGGCCTGCATCAGCTCCTCCACCAGCGCCTTCTCCTTGAGCGCCAACCGTTTGATCTCCTTCTCTTGGTCCTTGTTCTGGGCCTCGAGAAGGGAGAAAGCCTCGGTCCTGCTGGCGAGCGATGCGTCGTGCTCCTTGATGGTGGCCTCCAGACCGTCCACCTGCGCGTCCCAGTCCTTGTTCTGCAGCCGTAGAGTGGAGTTGGACTTTCTCAACCGGTCGTTCACCTTCTTCAAGCGATCGATCTCGCGCTGAGCGCACACGAGGATGGCTACAACAAACCGGCTATCAGTCCCCAAAAAAAAGGGAAGGAGCCGGACAAAGTGAACTCACTCTGGGAGGTCCCGTTGGCGGCAGCAAGCTTCTGCTCCAACGACTGGTTCCCGCCGGCTGTGGCCTCCAGTAGCCTGATCTCCTTCACCGCCAGCTCAAGCGTGGCGGCAAGGTCCGACAACGAGGGAGCGGAAGAGGCGTCGTCGTCCACGGCGTTGACGACCAGGGACTCCTTCGCCACGACCATCGCCGCCTGCCACTCCTCCCCGAGCTCCTCGTCGAAGTTGTCGTCGCCAACGACGACGAGCTCCTTGCCAGCAGCCCCCGCGCACCCGCGGAGGAGCCTTCCGGCTGGGAGGACCTCGCCTCCGGCTGCGGGACTTCCGGCTGGGCGGAGGCAGTCGGCTCAGCCCGTGGGGGAGGCGAGGGCTGCACCTCGGAGGAGCGCTGGTCGGCGTAGTCGGGGTGCGGGGCGGCGACCCGGCGGGCACGCGAGCCGGGCTCGCGGCTCCAAAGGAAACGAGCGTGCTAAGGAAAAAGCGAGGAAGATAGGAGGAAAACAAGCCAAATTTAGAAAAGGAGGAAAAAGGCAAACAAACAGAAAGGGAAGGGGGAGAAGGAACATACCCCGGCACCACAGGAGGCGGCCCCGTCTTCCGGCCAAGACGGCTTGATAGCAGGGTGCCGGACTGGCTTGGCGGCGGGGCGCTGGACCGGCTCCTCTTGGGTGCCGGCTCCTCTGCCACGCGGCGGCGGGAGCCGGAGCGGCTGGAGCCGCTCCCGCCCACTCCCCCGTCCGTCGTGGAGCGCGTCACCGGCTCTGCGGTCGGCATGGCCTCCTCCTCGTGCACCTCCAGGTGCGGGTCGGCGGCTGGCTCGTCGTTCCGACTGGGGAAGGCGTCGCCATCCCCATCCGATTCCTCGCCGGACCGCCGGGCGCGCGGCTCGGGCAGGTTGGGCGCGAACTCCTCGAGGACCGCCACGCCCTCCTCGCGGATGATGCAGGGGAACATCTGCCGAACACAATGGTCAGCCAGATGAAGACAAAGAACAAGAACAAGAAAACATCAAAAGTGCATCCGGTCAGAAGAGCTTACCCGAGGCGCGCGGTTCTCCCGCGTATACGGCGCCAGGCTAAACTTCCAGTTCTCCGGCAGCCGCTCCTTGGTGATCGTCCACACCCACTCCTTCAGGTTGTGGTAGCGGGGATCACGGCGCGATAGCCGGGTCGGGTCCAGCCGGCCTGAATAGTATCACATCTTGTGTGCTCGTTGCTGCAACGGCATCATCAGCCGGGACATCCAGCTGAGAGTGACGTCCAGGCCAGTCAGCCGGCAGTGGACGAGGGAGCGCATGCGCTTCAGCATCTCGTCCGTCTGCGCCTTGTCGCCGTGGAGCTTCAAGTCCCAGTTCTGCCGGCTGGACTCGACGTCCTGGAAGGCCGGCAGATTTATCCGGTCGACGTTGGTGAGGTTCTTCACGTAGAAGTACGACTGCTGCCACAGTCGCACCGTATCATGAAGAAGGAACTTGGGGTAGCCGGTCTGCGAGCGGGAGTAAATGGAGGCGCCGCCGCAGACGACTAAGGGCCCCTAGGTGAATTGCACCTGCGGCCGGACTCAAAAGAGCCGGCAGAAGAGCCCGAGATCCGGCTGGATCCCGAGATAGCTCTCGCAGAAAGCAACGAAATGCGCCAACGTTCCGATTGCGTTGGCGCCGAGGTGGTGGAGACGAAGGTCAAAGAAGGCGAGGAAGGTCAAGAGGAACGGGTTCACCGGAAGGGCGAACCTGCGGGCCAGATGGGACAGGAATATGACGCGTTCGCCCTCCTCCAGATGCGGCGACACTTCGCTGGTTGGCGCCAGCCGCACCGCCACCTCCTCCGCCGGCGGGAGGACGCGGGTGGCGCAGTACTTCGCAATCTGGTCCTCGGTGACAGCGGAGCCGCACCAGGCCCCGCGGTCGGCGGCCATCTCCGGTTGATGAGGGGGAGCGGCGACGGAAGAATGGCGGTGGCCCGTAACGACGACAACAGCGAGCGGGTGGCGCAGAGAGCAAGAGCGCGAAAGCAGGAGCACGCGGGGAAGAAGGAATTGCAGCGGGGGAGCGAAGGAAGGAAATCGCCTCCCCCGCGGCGTCCCTTTAAAGGGCCAGAAGGGCAACCGTCGGCGGGGCACGTGGCGCGCATCCGGGCGACCCACACCCCAACCGCCGCCTAAGATCCCGTGTGCCGGAGCAGGATGCGCAGAAGATCCTAAGGCGGGAACCGAAGCGCCGGACAGCAGCTTCCCGAGGCGACGTGCGACGGGACGTTACGCTGCCCGCCGCAGGGTAATGATGGCGAGTGCGCGTGTGGCCGACGTCAGCACGGACGTCACGGGTAGCGCAACCGCCAAGCTCAGCCGGACGCAAATTCAAAAACAAGAGGAAGCGCGCGCACATTTTGCCTAAGGGTGGAATCCACACGCGCTCGGGGGCTAGTGTCAGGGGGATGATCCCCGGGTATCCCAACCGAATAAGACACAAGACAGTCGGAGCGCGTCCGGCTGACCAGATGCAGCCGGACAAGGCAAGACAGGCCGGCTATCCCCTAGTAGCCGGATCAGCAGGAGGCAACCGGATACGGCTACTTAGCCGGACTCAATCAATTGGACAGGGCGGCGTGTGTATCAGTGCACAGTACGCCCTGTACGGTGATAAGACTGGCAACTACCCGGCCATACCGAAGACTTTGCGCGGGTGACGCAGGAACAGTGGCCGGTCCTAACGACAGGCTCACACGGCGTCCACTGTGCCTACGACAGCCATACCGCTCGTACTCCGACAGGACAAGCCATACCGGACACTGTGGATGACTAGTCGGTTGGGACCCGCCTGTGGGGCCCGCCAGTCGGACTGGTCAGTGAGACCTTTGCCTCTCTGCCTATATAAGGAGAGGCAAGGCCTCAGTAGAAAGGGTTGGTCTCATTGCATTTAAGGCAGTAGCTAGAGAATACAGCTCGAGGAGCACTTGTAGTTCGCATATTCCACATAGTCAGATCCGGCAGGAGTAGGGGCTTTACCTCGTCACGAGGGCGCCGAACCTGGGTACGTCTTGCGTCCCGCTACGCTCGCTTGTATCCAATCCCGCCTGCGGACGCCGTCGATAGCTTCCCTGCTAGTCCCCACACCTCTATCTAACCTCCTCAGGTACTACCGTTCCCAATACAACGACAGGATGGGTATGATTGGTGTTAGCATAAGGTTGATTCCGAATATGTCTTTCTTATCTCTCTCTAATAGCCGACAGTTTATCGAGTCTCTATAGGTTGTTTAGTGCATGATGCACTAGCGCTTCAGCCCACCATACCTATCTAGGCGAGAGCCGCCGAATTGTAGCCTCGCCGAGTACTGGCCTCAGAACTGACGCTCCTCTTTTTCCTTTGCCCTTTGTTGGCACCCCTTTTGTTCTAGCAGGTTTGAGTTTGACGTCGTTAGCAGGGTTACCCTTGCGGCTTGGCCTAGACAGGGTTATGGACGCCATTGGTTATTCTTCAGGGCTCTTAGCCCCATTTGCATCTGGTCTGTACTCGGACGCTGTAGCGATTTCAAGGTGATTTGGATCTTTGTACTGTATATCGGTATTCTTGACTCCTGGAGTCATGTTGTATATATATCTGTTCTTTGGGGCCCATCGAGGACTGTTGTGTAATGGTATTACTTTGTTTTCCACCCGCACGAAAGTTCCTGGTGGGCGTCCTTGAATCATTTCTATGCGGGTTTAGCAGAAAAGCGCTAAAACTTGCATAGGGCCGATTCGAGGGTGTTACATAAGATATATCTGGCTTTCCGGGGAGCTTGTTCTCCATCCAGTGTACGAGGAAATCAGGGAGGCCTTGGGACTAGATCACGTCGCGCTTCTCGTTTGTAATGCCTCATGGAGACAACTCGATTCCCCAAAGCGCGACTTGTCCGGTGGCATCAGAGTTGTTGAGAATATGTCCAAGCGGGGCATCGTTGACCACCACGATTGGGTGCTCCTGGAAGTAGTGACGCAATCGCCTGGCTGTCATGAAGACGGCGTATGCCAGTTTCTAGTAATGCGGGTACCGCTGCTTTGTTGGCATGAGCACCTCGCTAAGGTAGTAGACTGGGTGTTGTACCCCGTGGACTTTGTTTTCTTCGGCTCGTTCCACCACGAGTACCATGTTGACCACCTGGTTGGTGGCGGAGATGTGTAGCAGCAATGGTTCTCTTTCGCGTGGAGTCACCAGTACTGGTGAGGTAGATAGTAGATGTTTGAGATCTTCGAATGCTTCTTGTGCCTCGTATGTCCAGTCGAACTTGTCAGTTTTGCGGAGAAGTTCGTAGGAAAGCAGTGCCTTTTCTCCCATTCGACTGATGAATCGACTAAGCGTTGCGATTCGCCCAAACAGCTGTTGGACGCCTCTTAGGTTCTTTGGCTTCTCCATGGCCAGTATGGCTATTTTTTCTTCGGGTTCGCCTCAATCCCCCTCACAGAGATGAGGTACCCGAGTAATTGCCCAGATGGTACCCCGAAGGCGCATTTGTCCGCATTGAGCTTGATCTGGTAGCGGTCTGGCGAAGGTCTCGTGTAGATCGTCGATTAGCAAGGCTTCCTCCTTGGTTTTGATGACGATGTCATCGACCTATACTTGGATGTTGCGACCAAGTTGATTCTCGAGGCAGGCTTGCATGCACCGCTGATAGGTGGCTCCTGGGTTTTTTAGCCCGAAGGGCATGGTGTTTTAGAAGAATACACCAAAGGGTGTTGTAAACGCCATCTTCTCTTGATCTTCCTCCTTCATTCGAATCTGATTATAGCATGAGTAGGCGTCGAGGAAGCCGAGGCGCTCACATCCCGCGGTGGAGTCGATGATTTGGTCGATTCGCTGTAGCAGGAAGTGATCCTTTGGGCACTGCTTGTTCAGGGAGGTACAATCCATGCACATCCGTAGGATATCCGTGTGCTTTTTAGGTACTACCACCGTGTTGGCAAGCCAAGTGCTTTCCTTGATCTCGCGTATGAAGTTGGCGCCGATGAGTCTGTTGATCTCCATTCCGACCACCTTTGCCCTTGGCTCGGACAGGCGTTGAATTGTCTGTTTGACTGACCTTGCGTCTGGGTTGACGTTGAGTGCGTGCTCGGCGAATTCCCTGGGAACGCCTGGCATGTCCGCTAGACACCAAGCGAAGATTTCCTAGTGCTCACGGAGGAATTCGATGAGCGTGAGTTCCTATGCAGAACTCAAGTTGTTGGCGATGAGGGACGTCTTGGTCGGGTCCGATGGGTGGACCTGGCCTTTCTTCGTGTGTACCGACGAATCGAAAGACAGGTCGGGTGAACTTGGCCAGCTCGGGGGAGGCAGATTGTTGTCTGTTGACTCCTTCAATCTCGCGAGCTCCTCTTGCATGCCGAAGGACTACGAGATCCTGTTGAATTCCCTGTCACAGCTGTCAGACCTTTCGAAGCTTCCATTGATTGGGATGACCCCGTAGGGACCTGGCATTTTCATCTGCAGGTAAGTGTTTGTGGCACTGCCATGAACCTAGCGAATGCGACGCGTCCGAGGATGCAGTGGTATTGTGCGGGCCAGCCAACGACTTTGAAGTCGATGCTGAAGATGACGTCGAGGTTGATTTTGCCAGAGGATATATGCCCTTCCCTCGTATGATGCCGTGGAACATTGTGTTCGAGACCTCTAGGCACGTCAGGGGGATCCTCATTGCGCGCAAGGTACTAGCGAACAGGAGGTTAATGCCGCTTCCACCATCCATGAAGACGCAACTCATGTCAAAGCCTCCGATCCGCGCCTCGAGTACGAGGGGAAAGTGGCCTGGACGGGGGACTTGGCATAGATGTTCACGCTTGTCGAAGGTGATGCAGGAGTCGCTTCCGCTGAGGTACTCAGTGGTGGACGGTATGGAGTTTGTCGCCAAGTTGACTTGGCGAGTGATGGACTTCTGCACCCTATTCGAGGGGCGTCCTTTTTTTATCATCATGTTGCCCATGACCCGTGGGTACAGCTTGCCTCTGTGATGCTGGTCGGGCGTAGCTGCGGGTGGTGGTGGTCTAGGCGGTGGTGGAGGAGCTCCATGTGCCATAGTGCCTGGGGCGGTTCCATAGCCCCTGTTGATCGCGTCATGATTCATCTGAGCCAGGCCCTCATGGAGTTTGAGGAACTCGCGGCAGTCCTTTAGGAGGTGGCTGGATTTCTTTTTGCCGTCATGCTTGTCGATGTAGAAGTGCACATTGCACGGCCCGGATAGTTTTTCTTCGATGGATGTTGCACGTGCTTCCTCGCGAGTGCGGCGTTGCCATACTTGCGTGGTTTTCTCGGAGTCGCGGTATCCACTTCAGCGGTAGCCGCTGTTGCGGCCGTCGTCGTGTTTGTAGGTGTAGCCGGCTACGACAATGTTGACGTCGTCATGGTCATCATAGGCGCGCATTCGCCGCTTGCCTCGACGGTCGCGTCTGCGCCCGAGGTCTTCGTCATCGTCGGAGTAGGTGCGGTTTCTCACCGAATCTTCCCTGTCGGCCCACTGATTCGCGATCTCCATCAGGTGGTCGATTGTTTCGGGCTTTGAGCGGCCCAGCGCCTCTCTGAGCTCTATGCGGTGAACGACACCATTGAATGCGTCAATTACGCGATCCTACGAGATGTTTTCTGCAGAATTTTTGATGATGGACCACCTCTGGATATACGAGCGTAGCGATTCGCCCGTCCTTTGCTAGAAGCTCCTCAATTCCTCAATTTTGTAAGTCCCCTTGAAGTTGCGTACAAAGCAGTAGACCAGCTCTTCCCAGCTGCAAATGGATCCGCGCAGGAGATTGTTGAGCTATGCTCGGGCGGCACCCTGCAGCTGTAGCTGCAGGCATTGCATGGCCGTGCTTCGACTCCCACCGTGAAGCTTGACGGAGGAGAAGTGGTCCTCCAGCCAGATTTTGGGGTCCTGCAGACCGTCGAATTTTGGGTTCTCTGATGGGAGCTTGAAACCCTTAGGCATTCGCTTCTGCCTGATAGCCCTGCTGAAGTATCTGGCCCCATAGAGCTCCACGTCTTCGTCCTCTGAATTAGTCGAATGGGCACATCGTGCCCTTGACTTATCGATTTTGCACTGCGTGAGATCATCGTGTGCATCATAGTCGTGGTCGTGTCGCCGTGAATGGCGACGTCGAGACAGATCGTGATTGTCATCGCTGGACGAAGGTGAGGGATAGCATTTTGCCAGAACCTTGCCTTTCTTCGGCTTCAGCATAGGCTCTTTGTCGAGAGAAACCTCGATTAACCCCAAGCCCGTAATCGTAGATCGGTGCATGGCGGCTCGGGGATCCCTAGCCGGTGGCTGGTTGTTGAGGAGGTACATGGTGGCCGCTGTCACTGCAGCTTGCGACGTCTTTGGGACCACATTGCCCCTCGTGTCGACTGTCATGGAGCTGAAGTCAAGGACTTTTGCAGCTTCTATGCATTCCTGCTCGATGAGATGAGCCATTCGAGATCGCCTCTTGTTGGCGACGTACTCGTTGCCTTTGGAGGAGGATCCTCCGTGGGAGGATAGCCCGGCCCATCGGAGACTTGATTCATCCGTCGCCTTTTTACGCGCCTCGAGTTGCGCGATTGTGTGCAGCTGGCATCTGTACTCCTCCTTTAGTAGCCAACGGTAGCCCATCAGAAAAATCCTGCGGCGTGCCGGGGGCAGAGGGTTGCCTCGTAGTGCTTCTCAGCAACAGGCCCGTTCGTTGTCGTTGAGCCTGATTACGACACGTTCGTCAGTTTGTTCGTTCACCATGGTTGGTGGTTCGACTACCCCTCCATTGTTGACGGGCGCGCCATTGCCACCGTTAGTGGGGCCACCGTTGGGCGGTCCGCCATTAGGTGTGCTACCGTTGGGCGGATCAGGTCCGTTGCCACCGTTTTCGCTATTGGTGCTACTTTCTCTAGTGTTGATGAGGGCGCACATGAAGTGGTTGGGGAAGTTGTTGCTTCCGCAACTTTCGGATCCGGAGCTGTAGACTCCATCTTTCGTCGTTAGGTCACCCCGATCGGATCTGTGACTTCTATTGTTGTCCGTGCTCTCAGCTCCTGCTGAGGTGTTGAGCTTGCCGAGGGTGCCGATTGGTGGCGGGAACCACGATGCTGGAGCAATCGCGGGTTCTGTTGGCTGGCCAGGCATGCGAAGCATGCCCATCTGACCAACCAGGAAGCGGAAGCTCCCAATCGCCAGGCTGATTCCGTCACCCACAAACTCAAAAGCCGGGGGAATGGCCAGTGTGTGGACGGTGAAGTCGAACGCGCTGAAGAGCTGGCGAATCTCCGCTATTGCGGAGTTGGAGATCGCGGTTGATGCGGCCGAAGAAGCCGCGGCATCAGCACTCCCAATTCCCACAGACGGCGCCAATTGACGAGGGTTAAACTCATCAATGCCCATTGTTATGGAATTGGGTTTTGGAGAAGGAGGGAGTGCTAGAGGCATCAGTCGGCTAGCAAACAAGCACACAGGGACGCAAGGTTTACCCAGGTTCAGGCCTCGTAGAGGTCCCTACTCCTGCTTGTCTGCTCTTGGAATTAATGAAGGAATCGAAGATTATAAGGGTGCGTAGATGCAATCTGGCGTGAGTTGAGGAAATTAGGGTTGCGCGTGTCCTCTCGATGCCCCCTCCTAGCCTTTATATAGATAGGCCAGGTCTCGGGTAGCAGGTCGAGTTGGTTACAGACTAGGGTTCTGTCTTTAAACTTCTTCTTATATCACAAGTCATCGAAAGTCCGTGGGCCACTCGAAGTCTTCATTGGGCCGTGGCAACACCGTGTGCTTCCATCGTATTTGGACCGTATATACCAAACTCGAGTACCTGCAGGGTATACGCATGTCACCGGGTGTTGACAAGTTGGTATCAGGCCATCCTGACCATAGGAGACCCTAGTTAGAATGGACGTCCGAACAAAAACTTAGTTTCAAAACCAAAGAAGTGAGTATTTATGAAAACCTATTCCCACTCTTATCCTTGATTCTTTAAAAAAAATCCTATTCCTCAAAATTCTTACATTCCTACATAAAATTTCACACACTTGATCACCTCACTAACTTACTGATCCTAAATTCTTATAGATGGAAGTTCAGTATTGCAAGTTCTACCAGTTGGGAAACGGAGGCCAACTGATCTTTGAGAGGGTTCTCGATGCACTATCAGAGTATCTTGACCGCCCGCATCCAGAATTCTTTAGGGCTCAACTCAACAATCACCCAGGAGGAGATCTACAGTGGCTGATAGTTGCAGATCTCCGAGGCAAGATGGAAGCACCCCTTTCTGAGAATATTCAATTCACTGTGCGGGAGAACAACTGGCTAGATGGATTAGCCAGGGCAATGCATGAAGTTCTCGCCCGTCTTTGCGGACAAAACATCAACTTGATCCAGGGAACTCGGTTTGCGCACTTCACAAGGCATGATGCTATGGGAATTCCATTGGAGATGCCAAGTCACCTAGAGATGAAGCGCCAAGTGGAGAACCTTGACTTCCTGCTGTATGATAGGCAGAAGTAATTGGACAATGCTCGAGCCTACGCCAACCACAACCTTGCCATTGCCACCCAGAAGGACCAGACTCTCGCCATGCTCGTCAAGGATCGCAAATCACTTCGTCGTCAACGCAAGAAGAAGGATCACACCATCGCTCGTCTTCGCAAGAAGGTAGCCGACCTCGAGAAGACCATCCATGAGCAGGAAATCCAACTGGAAGCGAACGAAGAGGAAGAAGGTGAAGACATCTAGGGTGATCTTCACTCGTACCTCAGTGATTACAACGACTACCTAGAGGATGATGCCATGGATTTCTACACCGATGCTGATGATTCAGACTTCATTGATGATGAGTAGATGCACTTGATCACTACCGTAGGAATGAGTTGTATCGGTCCTACTATATCTTAGTTCACATAATGGTTCTTAAAACCATCTGTTTTCCATTGTGTTGTGCTGTGTGTTGTATTGTGTTCTTGAATGAATTAATGAGAAGAAGTGTTAGTTTGCAAAACCTGAGTCAAACTCATAGTTAATGCTTTTGAAAACAAAACCATGAACCTTAGAAATTCCCTCTTATCTTATTATCTATCTCAATCTTTAGATGACTCATGGAAACCCAAGAGGAAGCAGCTCATCACAGGACCCAATGTTGCGGATTCTGCAGATGCTAGTTTCCAACCGTGAAGCTGGTAGAGCCGAGCGCCAAGCCAATCTAGCCACCCTGCAACAGATAGCTCAGATGGCCCACAATAATCAAGGCCAAGGAAATCAGGATCATCATGGATCCAAACTTACGAACTTCCGAAATACCAATCCCCCTATCTTAGTAAGTCTGAAGACCCTTTAGATGCGGATGATTGGTTGCCCCAACCCGTCTGGAGGATATGCCTCGAGAAACAATAGACCCCTGATAATCTGTCCAAGCTACCCCAATCGTAGCAGAGGAAACTTGAAGTGTGGAGGAAATCACAACAACCCCATCAACTCCAACAGCTTCAACAGTGCACCCCCCCAAGTACAACAACAACAACAGCAACAACAACAATATTGCCGCAAGGACTGGAAGTAATGATGTGCTTGTTGCAGCCAAAGACTAGTCCCAGATCACTTGCTTTGAATGTGGAGTCAAGGGTCACTACTCCAACGAGTGTCCCAAGAAGCTTGCAGCTGCCACCAATGTGAATGCACCAGCTCAGCAGCAACGCCATGTGCAGCCTGGAGGAAGATTTGCCCCAGGGAACTCGCTCAAACGCAATGGCCGTCTATTACACATGAACGCTGAAGAAGCCAGGAAGCACCATATGTTGTGCTAGGTATGTTTTCTGTTAACTCAGTATTAGCAAGAGTGTTGTTTTATTCTGGAGCATCCCACTCATTTGTTATAGAAGAATTTTCCTGCACTAGTAAGATTCAACCCACCAAATTGAAGCATGTTATGATAGTTCAAATACCTGGGTCAACCACCAAAGCTAGAAAAAATTGCAAGGCTGTACCTATCAGAATCCATGGGATAGATTTTTATGCCAATCTAATAGTACTTGGAACTGAAGGTTTGGAGGTAGTACGAGGAATGGATTGGATGTCGAAACATAAAGGATTGATCGACTGTGCCAAGAAAGCCATAACCATGACCAGTAGCTCTGGAGTATCAGTAGAGCATGTATCTGAAATCTTGCCCCGTTAATTCAAGTGCAACAAGAGTATAGGACAACCAATCCTAGACCAAGTCAGAGTAGTCTATGAATACCCAGACGTATTCCCAGACGAATTGCCTAGTATGCCCCCGGATTGGGATATCAAGTTCATTATCAAACTAATTCATGGAATTGGACCCATAGCACAGAGACCCTATAGTATGAACCCATCTGAACTAGTGGAGATGAAGAAGCAACTTGATGCTATGCCGCCAAATGGTTTGATTCGACCAAGCGCATCGCCATGGAGATCGCCTGTTTTGTTTGTCGACAAGAAAGATGGAGGTAACCATTTATGCACGGATTACCGGAAGCTGAATGATGTCACCATCAAGAACAAGTACCCACTACCCAATATAGAGGATCTGTTTGATCAATTGACTAGTGCCAGAGTGTTTTCTAAGATTGATCTTAGGACTGGTTATCATCAACTCAAGATTCGTGCAACAGATATTCCAAAGACCGCCTTTACCACCCAATATGGATTGTATGAGTATACGGTCATGTCTTTTGGATTAACCAATGCCCCCGCTTATTTCATGAATCTCATGAATAACATCTTTATGAATTTCTTGGATAAGTTTGTCGTTGTTTTTATCGATGATATTCTAATCTATTCAAAGTCTGAAGAAGACCATGAGCTACACCTGAGAACCATCCTTGAAACCCTTAGAGAACATCAGTTGTATGCCAAGTTTAGCAAATGTGAGTTTTGGTTGAAAGAAGTAGGATTCCTCGGACATATTGTGTCGGCAGGAGGAGTCGCTATTGATCTCGCTAAGATCAGAGATGTTGAAGCATGAAAAGCCCCAACCACTCAAACCCAAGTCCGTGCATTTCTCGGATTAGCAGGATATTACCGTAATTTGTTGAAGGATTTTCGAGCATCGCAAGGCCGATGACCCAACTATTGAAGAAAGATAAGAAGTATGAATGGACCAACAAATGTGAAGCAAGTTTTCAAGAGCTCGGGAAAAGATTGATTTCAGCCCCAATCTTGATTATGCCAGATATCTCGAATCCTTTTGATGTGTATTGTGATGCATCCAAGATTGGTCTCGGATGTGTGTTGATGCAAGAAGGCAATGTCATAGCATATTTGTCCCGGCAAGTGAAGTAACATGAGCAAAACTACCCGACCCATGACCTTGAGCTAGTAGCCGTAGTTTTAGCATTGAAGACATGGCGTCATTACCTTATGGGTAACCGTTGTGAGATCTATTCGGATCACAAGAGTTTGAAGTACATTTTCACCCAGAAGAAGCTGAATATGAGGCAAAGGAGATTGATAGAGTTAATCAAGGATTATGACCTTGACATTCACTATCACCTCGGCAAAGCCAATGTGGTAGCGGATGCTCTTAGAAGATTACCGTGTAGATTAAACACCATGATCAAAGAAACCCAGCCTAGTTAGCAAAGGATTTTTAGCTAGCATAGAACTTCAACCTACTTTGATCAGTCAGATCAAGGAAGCCAAGAAGGCAAATGCAAGCATCGACAGAATCAAGCATCGTATTGGTACAGGAAAGGTACCCAGATTTACCGAAGATGAAGAAGGAGTTTTGTGGTACAAAGGACGTATCTGTGTGCCAACAGATTCAGAGCTGAAAAAAGTTATCATGCAAGAAGCTCATGATACTCTTTATTCTATCCATCCCGGCGGAACGAACATGTATCAGGATTTGAAAGAGAAATTTTGGTGGCACAAGATGAAGAGAGAAATCGGATGCTACATCGCCAAGTGTAATATCTGTCAAAGATTCAAGGCCGATCATCAGAGACCCACAGGACTGTTGCAACCATTGCAGATTCCGGAATGGAAATGGGATTCTGTCAGAATGGACTTTATCACCGATTTGCCTACTTCTAGTAGAGGAAATGACTCTATTGGGGTCATAGTTGATAGACTATCCAAGGTAGCCCATTTTATACCTGTCAAGACAACCTACTAGAGTTCAAAGCTAGTAGAGTTGTAGATTGCTAGAATCATCAGTTTGCATGGAACCCACAAGACCATACTGTCGGATCGAGGAACCCAATTTACCTCAAGATTTTGGTAGAAAGTCCAAGAAGGATTGGGAACCAAGCTAAATTTCAGCAAAGCCTATCACCCGCAGACCGATGGACAAACTGAAAGAGTCAACCAAATTTTATAAGATATGTTGAGAGTTTATGTGTTAGAGTATGGATCAAAATGGGAAGATTGTCTACCTTTCGTAGAATTCTCATACAACAATAGTTATCAAGCCAGTTTGCAAATGGCCCCATTTGAGTTCTTATATGGAATGAAGTTCCATACCCCCGTGAATTGGTCGCAAGTAGGAGAGAGTCAGATCTTCGGACCCAACATCCTACAAGAAGCCGAAGATAAAGTTCACAAAGTCCGTGAGCACCTCAAGACCGCCCAATCCAGAAAAAAGAGTTATGTTGCTAAGAGACGTCGAGACCTGACTTTCAATATCGGAGATTTTGTGTATCTCAAAGTGTCGCCTTCTAAGGGAATGCAGCGTTTTCAGCTGAACGGAAAGTTAGCCCCTAGATATATTGGACCCTTCAAGATTCTGAATCGCCGAGGAGAAGTATCTTATCAACTGGAACTGCCCGAAGAGATGTCAGCCATCCATGATGTGTTCCATATCTCGTTACTTCGCAAATGCCTAGAAGTTCCGGAGAAGACCGAAGTATTCAAGAACATCGATCACCAAGCCATTGATATCAACAAGGATCTGACGTATCACAAAGTGCCCATCCGTATCTTGGAAGAAGCTTTTAGAACCACCAGGACCCGGAGTATCAAATTTCTCAAGATCCAATGGAGTAACCATACCGAAGAAGAAGCTACTTGGGAGCGAGAAGATTACATTAGGACTGAGTTTCCTAATCTCTTTAGTTTCTAGTTTTTATTAAATCCCGGGACGAGATTTTTTTTTAAGGAGGGAAGGTTTGTAACACCCCAAAAACTTTAATCAAAGTTATCAGGATTTAATCACTCAATTTAGGGTTAACAAAAACCTTTATTAAGAAAATGAATGTGAATGCATGTGTGTTTGCATTAGTATCGAATGGAGTGTATATGCCATGCTTGATTTCTACAAATGTTGTGAAATGGTTTAAAGGTGAATGCTAAATCATCTAAACAAATTACAAACAAAATCCCAAGAAAAAGAAATCAAATAAGATTAAATAAAGCAAATGGTCATTTTGACAAAATTAAACAACTAGGTCACTTTAGGTGTTCCTAGAAGAAGATTTCCAACAAAAACAATTCTATTTCTTTTCACCCCTTGCTAGACCAAGTAAAAGTCTATCAAGACCCACTTTAAAAACTTACAAAAACATCTAGCAAATCTATTTAAATGACATTTGAAAATTGAATCAAGTGTATGTGTTAAGATCACACTTTTTCAAAAACCCATCAAATGAATTCACCTTGACCTATCCCAGCAAACCTAGTCTCTCGAGCTTAATCTAAGATCACTCAAAAAATTTGAATCAAAAATTCAAAAGTAAATTTCATGCGGCCATTTCATCAAACACTTGGCATGTACATAAAAACCTCTAGCCTAGCTTCACTATTTTGTACAGTGATCATCGACCAAATTGTCCCCTAGTTACTTTCCTATCTCCCCTAAGCCAAACCAAGCCCTAGACCAGCTCCCCCCTTCGATGTTGTAACATCCCAAATCTTTAATCAAGGTTATTAAGACCCAAAGCACCCAATTTAGGGTTAACAAAAACTTTTTATCATTTAAATAATTAAGAATGCATATGTGTGTTGCATTAATAGGGAATTGCTTTAAATTGCCATGTTTGTTGATCTAATGGTTGTAAAACGATTCTAAGGTGAATGCCAAATCATTAAGATCATTCCCAAGCAAAATCCAAAGAAAACGAAATCAGATAGAATTAATAAATGCAAATGGTCATTTGTGCCATTTTAATCCACTAGGTCACTTTAGGTGTTCCTAGAACGCAATTTCAAACAGAAACATTTCTAACTTTTTGCACCCCTTGCTTGCACAAATCTGGCAAAATCCACAAACACTATTGTGAGTACGGTTCTGGCCAAACTGGTCTCCCATTTGGCAACCAATGTGCTCCTAGTACACCTCCCACCCTGTACCAGCACGGCCACCCACAGTGCACACGACCAAATGGTCATGGCCACCATGGCTGAGCACATTTATCACCCTCACTGTCGATAGCACGACCCAAGAACCGCCAGCCTCACCTACCATGTCTGGCGTGTCGCCCGTGCTCCACTTCCCCCTCCAGGCCAGCCCCAGCTCAAAGATAGAGAGAGGAGAGCCAGGAACTCTATGCCCCAAGCTGTGTCTGCCATGCCAATGCCCGCACCCGCCGTTCACGCTTGTCCCCCGCTACACCCAACCTCGCCTCGCTCTCGCCGCCAGCCTACATGATCACCAGTGTCCCAGGAGACCCAAGGACATACCCGTTCCCTCGACCGTGCCCCGTAGCCGCCGGACGCCGCGAATTTCGCCGTGGACGGAGACAGCATGCGCGTGGCAACGCCCACTACTTCCAACCATGTTGCACTGCACGAGCACCTCCATGATGATCGCTAGGGAACCGCCCGCCATCCTAGCCCCCGGGCCATGCCAATATATCTATGTGTCGTCGACCCGTCGAGCCCTGACCATGCCGTGATGCCCCCCCTCACCCCGCTATAAAATGGGAGCCTCTTGGCACCAACTCTTCACACCATCTCCCTCCACTCCACCTCAAAGACCTTCCAGAGCCCCACCAGAGCAAGTCGCTTCCCGTAGCTCCTCACTTTCGTCGGAGACCGACACGGAAGGAGGAGAAGGGCGCCACTGATTCAAGCCATCCCTAGGGACGCCACCGGTAACAGGACAACCGCCGTCCTCGACACGTCCAGTTCCCCAACCCTCACCGGAGCTCCGGTAAGCCTCCCTCGACCCTCACAGACTGTGCTAGGGTTTCTCCCTGTTGTGTCCTGTTCTAGTGAGGAAGATGGCCATGAGCCATTGATCTAGGATCTAATCCTACGGTCACCCTCTTCCGTTACTGGTTCGGCATCCCCTGTCCTACTAACAGGTGGGGCCATCGCTTAAGCCCGGGCACTACACGAAGAGCAGTGAGCCGGCCCATTTCTTTCCCGTGCAACCCAGTAGATTCAAATAAATCTTTTTCAATTTTTGACTCAAACTCATTCTGTCCACTAGTTTGAAAATCAATTTAGGGAGTTTTACTCCCCCAAAATTAATGATTCCAATTTTGTTGGAAAGATAATTTAAATATATATCCAAGCCCAATGGATTTAAATCAATTAGAGTTAGAGATCTCACCTAGAAAAAATAACAAAACAGAGACTTTTCTACATTCAAATATTTTTAAAAAATCGACCATAATAGCTTTTGAGTTGATTCCACATCTCAAAAATCACATTTGAATATACCTATTTGAATATGTAATAATATTTAGGTTTGAATGCATTAAATTTGGACTAGTACCAAAATAATGCTATATAAGCATTGCTGGTCACTTTAAATCATTTAAATATTAATCTTAAACTTGTTAAAAGGTGATCCAACATTTTAATCACATTCCCGTGTTTTAGAATATCTAGTCATGACATGTGTCCACATGATCCCATATTTTAACTGGATAATATTAAATCTTAGTTATTTTTTAGTGAGTAGAAATTACTTTTCTTAAATAATGTAAATGAAACTAGTTTATTAAATCTCGTGATGAATGTGATGATACTAGATCATCAAGTGTGTGCCTTAGTGTACTAAATAGACTAGTTAAGTATTGTTTGGTGATTGTGTATTTTGTATGTATTTATAGACGATAGTACCGACTAAGTCTACGAACAGGAGGAATTCTACCCCGAGGAAGAAGAAGAGAATTTCAACCACTTCACCAACCAAGGCAAGCTAGAACTAAGCAAGTTATCACTTGCCCCCTTGAGCAAATTCTTTAGGCATGCTTTGGTTATACCTTTTGACTTATACCTACCCCAAGTTTTACTTACAAGCTTTATTTTCTTTTACTTTACCAAAGTCCTTTACTTTGTATATAGATAGCATAAAGGGTATAAAACTTGGCCTATCTAGTTAGATTTAGATGTCATTCTATGGCATGAGATTGATATTAGCATCCCACATTAGTGAACACTCTTAACTTAGTAGTTTAGAGCTAAACCAAAAACTTGATCACTTTAGATGGGAATACTTGGTGAAAATGACTTATGAAAACCTTGGAATGATGAGTCATTCTATTGAGATGTTTTGACATGTATTGAGAAACATAAATGGTTTAGGATGATGAAAACATTGAGGCATGAGCCTTAACCCTTTTATAAAAACTGATGGTTGGGTGCGGATGCGATACCATTCCAATTTTACCGTACAACCACAATACCTGAATTGGGTAAGGCTTAGCCGGAAATTTACATGCATTAGTATGAGTTCCCTCATGGGAGAGGTTTGAGCTAAGGCTACCTCTCAATGATGTCCACCTGTGCAGTGCCCAGGATGGCAGATGGCCATGGCTGGGAGGCCAATCTCATAGGAGAGGTGCTTATACTAGAGTGTGTAAAGTAAAGGTTATGTTTGATTATCCGCATAGTAAGTATGATGATTCAGAGTTATCCCTGACGGATGTATCAAATGTTGTGGTGAAAGTGTACCACCTCTACAGAGTGTCAAACTATTCGAATAGCCGCGTCCGCGGTTATGGACAGTTGAAGTGGCCATATTGTTCCGTTGTCAGATGTTTTCAAATGACTGATGAAATGAATTGTGACATGACTTGACCACAACAGAGTTGTGGCTATGACAACTAAGTTCCCACTTAGGTGATTTAGAACTTTATTTTATCTTTCTTTGTTTCTGAACTCAGCTTAGGCTTCAAACTTAACTTTATAAATAAACTTAGTGTTAGCATTTCCTATTAGAACTACCTTACTTGTTAGTGATAGTTTGCGTGTACTTAAAGAGTACTCATGGCTTTGTCCCTGGCTATTCCCGTGGCCATACTATGAGGAGGACTATCCGGAAGAAGGACAGCAGGACGGCTATGACAACTAGGATCATCTCCCCTAGTAAGAATTGCCTGTGACACTGAAGATGGACCCCACCGCTATGCTATTTATTCCACTGCTTGTTTGTATTAAGACTGGATCATGAGATCCTTTATTTGTGTAAGACCTTATTATGGTTTGTAATGGATGATGTAATGTGATATCCAATCTATTATGTCTCGCAAAAATGGTAATCCTGGGATTGCGATGTATGGCATAACAGCCATGTGGGATTAAAAATCCGGGTGTTGACAGCCGTGGAGCACAGTAGAGCGTCGCCGGTTTGTGGTCATCGCCCGCCGAACATGACCATCTCACAGCATAGCGCCCCGCGCCCATCCAGCATGTCAAGTAGCCTCGCCGTAGCCTACCGCCACACCCTGTCCACCCCATGATCGAAGCCTAGCCCTGGACCACACTAGCACCGCCGCGCACTGCCTCTTTGGACCATCTCCAGAGCGTGCCAGTGTGTCATGCACGACCAGCCCCGCTAGCTTGCGCCTTGCCTTCACCGCGCATGCGCAGCCTCCTTCGCCCGCCGCGCGACCCGTAGCTGCCGCACGCCGCAGCAAACACTTCTGCCGCCGCGTGGAGCTTCGCACGCTCCCGACCAAACCAAGCCGCCCCACGTTGCGCCATTAAGTCCGTGAGAACCGCCAGGGAGCACCGCACCGTCCTACACCCCCGCCCATGCCATTAGCTCACTATACCATCCTCGCCGGAGACACCAACCCATCCCGCTCGGTCGCCTCGTTGGTGTATAAATAGAGGGCCTCTCCACCCCATTTCTCCACACCACTCCACTCCCTACTCCTCACTGACCTTCCCCACTTCTCCCCGGAGCAAGGCAAGCACCACCGTGCCGGAATTACACCGGAGTCCGCCGCTGCTCGAGGATAAGCGCGCCAGCAATTTCGACCACCCCAAGCTCCGCCGTGACCGCGCCCTGCCTCACCACCGTCTACCACATCGTTTGCCCAGTCGCCGACCCTAGCTGGAGCCCAGGTGAGCCCCGCGAGACCCCCACCACCGTGCTAGGTATAGTTCCTCGCTGGAGCTGTTCGTCATAGACGATGACGCTCAGCCGTTGGATTAGAATAGTATCGAGCGGCTCAGATTCGTTGATATTGTTTTGCGTTAGATGAGTCGCTGACCAGTGGGTCCGTAAAGTTAGCAGCCCGTTGCACCATGGAGCACCACTGGGCCGGCCCGTTTAGCTTTCCCCCCAGGCCTGGAAATTCAAATATGGATTTCCCTTTTTAGTTGAAACCCTATTATGAGCCTAGATTCCAAAATCAATTAGAGTTTCACTGAACCAAATGATATGATTCTAATTTTGCTAGAAAGGAAATGAAATTATCTATCCAAGCCCGTTGGATTTATATCAATTGGAGTTAGAGAGAATATATAGTAAAAATAACAAGACAGAGACTTTTGCAACTTCAAACATTTTTCAAAAATCAAGCATAATAGCTTTTGAGTTGATTCCAACTCTCAAAAATCACATTTGATAATATATATTTGAATATGTAAAAATATCTAGGTTTACATGCAGTGGCCTTGGACTAGTACCAAAAGAATGCTATTAGGGCATTTCTAGTCACTTTAAATCTATTAAATGATAAACTTAAACTTTATAAAATGTGACCAACACTTTAAATCACATTCCAATGTATTAGAATACGTGGTGATGATATGTGTCAACATGATCCCATATTTTGAGTGGATAATATAAAATCTTAATTAATTTCAATGAGTAGAAATTACTTTTCTAAAATAAAAGGAATAAAACTAGTTCCTTATTTCATGTGATGTTTGTGATGATACTAGATCATCAAGTGTGAGCCTTAGTGTGCTAAATAGACTTAGTTAAGTTTCTTTTGGTGATTGTTGATGTCTACGCACTTCTATTCTTGTAGACAGTTGTTGGGCCTCCAAGTGCAGAGGTTTGTAGAACAGCAGCAAGTTTTCCCTTAAGTGGATCACCCAAGGTTTATCGAACTGAGGGAGGAAGTGGTCAAAGGTATCCCCTCTCAAGCAATCCTGCAATCAAGATACAAGAAGTCTGTTGTGTCCCCAACACACCTAATACACTTGTCAGGTGTATAGGTGCACTAGTTCGGCGAAGCGATAGTGAAATACAAGTGGTATGGATAATTATAAGTGGTAAAGGTAATAGAGAATAGCTTGGTGGCATGGAAAAAACTAAAGTAAAACTGAAATAAAGATGGAAGCAAGCAAACATGTAACAGATCTAAGTGCAAATAGTGTATCAATGCTTAGAAACAAGGCCTAGGGATCATACTTTCACTAGTGAAAACTCTCATATAAATATATTCTCTTTATGATACTACTCTTAACTACTCTCTGGTTGGACACTCTAATCGATGGTAGGGATATAACAACACACCCCAAAGAAAGCCTTTCCCATCTAGAAAACCCCACACTGTCAACTTGAGTACTAGATGAGTCCAACAAACACCACAATTTCATAAAGACATCCAACTCCAAATATAACTCATAACAAGTATTTGTAATCTCTAGCCTAAGTGCCACCATGGTGAGCACGATGTCACTTTCACACACATGGGGACATCAGAGATTCAATAAAGCTCTTGAGTAGCAGAATAGATCTATAGATTACAAGCTCATGATCTTAATAAGATCATGCATAGAGAGAGATGAACACATAGCTACCGGTAGAACCCTTAGCCTCGAGAGAGAACTACTCCCGCCTCATCATGGGAATTAGCAATGGTGATGGAGATGGTGGTGGAGATCGATGGAGATGGCTCCGGGGGCACTTCCCCGTCCCGACAGGGTGCCGGAACAGAGACTTTGTATCCCCCAAATCTCCCCTTCGGTGGCGGCGGCGTTGCGGAACTTTTCGTGGATTTCTGATTGACGCCCTAGGGTTTATGCATCAGTAGGCTTATAGGCGTAGAGGCAAGGTCGGTGGAGGACAGAGGGGCCAACACCACCTGGTGGCGTGGCCAGGGCTAGCCCGCGCCACAACATGGTGTGGCCAGGCCCTGGCCCTCCTCTGTCTCGTATTCTGGCTCCGTGAGTCTCCCGGTAAAATATCAACTTTGGCTTTTGTCCCGTCCAATTCCGAGAATATTCATTTTCTGACTTTCTGGAACCAAAAACAGCAGAAAACAGGCAACTGGCACTGTGGAATCTTGTTAATAGGTTAATCCAAGAAATCATATGAAAATTACTCCAAAGTGTGGACAAAACACAAGAAAGTAGATAAAACCAAGCATGGAACCTCAAAAATTATAGATACATTTGCAATGTATCAACATCCCCAAGCTTAACTCCTGCTCGTCCTCGAGTAGGTAAGTGATAAAAAGAAAGAATAATTTTTGAGGTGACATGCACCATTATAAACTTGATCAAAGTATTTGTAAAACATTGATAGCTAGGATCATAGTACTTGAATCAAAACATGAAAGACAAAGTTCTAGCAATAATACAAAGCAACTAAGTTGCAACATGAAAAGGCACAAACAAAAAATTCACGAATAACAATGCTTTACAAGACGTTTGTTTGTTTCACATAAAGAAAACATAGCATAATAGTATTCCGCTTGTCCCTCATAGAGTAGCAAACATAAATGCATAGGACACCTTCAAAGTTCATAAGAGTGACTAGATACAAATAGTTTAAAACAAGCAATATCAAGGTATGCATCAATCAACTAGTCTTGGGACAATGCTACTCAACTTTAGTCACAATTAAGCTCTTGTCATTATAAGTACATGTGTATCATTAAGAACCGCCAACGGGGTACCCCTTGCACATGATACATGAGCTATCCCATAATCAAAATGACAAGGTAAGCAGACAATGAGCATCTCAGCGATCTTTTTATTTGCTATTTGCATAGGTTTTTATTGAGGATGCTTCATAGAGTGCTCATTATGGTTATGCTGCAAGTTTCCACCATGATTAGGCATGGCTTAGGCTAGCGGCCCAGGCGTTTCTCTAACATACATACAAACTCCATGATCTTACAAGTTCCACTTTTATTTCACTCCGCCGGGATCCATAAGCAAAAGAACATCATATCAACGGGGTAAAAAGTACAAGTGCAATGTTGAAAGCGTTCCCCATGATACATGGTTCTGCTAATTTCAACTTATAAAGCGCAAGCATATACGCAAAAAATAAGGACCCAATGGTTCAAGTTTATTAGATGCAAAAAATTAAAGTGTGCCATCAAGTTCGTGAGAGCCTTAATCACTAGTTTTCTCCTAACAAGTTTAATTTGGAAGGTAAACAAGAGCATGAATATACTTGGAATAGCATAATCTAGTAGGTATGGTGGACTCTTTGGAATAACTTGGTTTAGTTAGTTGGATGCATGAGTGGAACTCATACTTGGTTGTGGAGGCTAGCAAAAGACTGGGAGTGACAAACTAAGAGAGCAATAATGGCCATAATCATGCAGAGTGACAAAACATCATTGATCAAAGCATAAAGTGATACTACAAGTTGAAAACTAAAGGATCATAAAGGCTAATGTTGACTTGAGATAGTCATAACATGGTGTAAGCATGCGCCAAGTCAACCCAAATAAAAGATCAAAGGAGAATACCACAATACTATGCTTTAATATGCTAAAACAACACATGATTCATCCAAGGCACATTAAGTAATCTCAATTGTTTATAACAAGTCATGCTACAGCAACGAATACTAAGCATAAAGCCAAAACAATATCAAGCATGGCATGACAAAGCATAGGCCACACTCAAAAACAGGCTCTCTTTACCACTGAAGCATGAACTTTCCTACTCTTTTCCAATCCAAACTAAACTATTTGAAAACCAATGTATGAAAGAGGGGGTCCAACCAATTTATTCAGAAAACTAAGGAAACCAAAGCAAACGAAAAACCAAAACAAAAACGAAAAAGAAAACGCTCCAAGAAAAACACAACTTTGCATGAAACAATAAAATGAAGCGTTTGGAAGAAACCTGGGATTTTTATTGATGAAGAAGAGGATGCCTTGGGCATCCCCAAGCTTTGACGCTTGTACTTCCTGGATATTTCTTGGGGTGACACGCGTGGCATCCCCAAGCTTGAGCTTTAGTCCATCCTTCATCTCATTACTCATTCCTTCCATACACCTGAAATTTTTCAATCATACAAAACTTCACACAATCTTTATTAGCAACATTAGTGCACTCAAGATAAATAAGTCTTACGGTTCAGTTCTAACACTAAATAAACTTCCATTAGAACACTAGATACTGTAGCACATCCCTCAAAAAGCTCAATTCCCCAAAAGAACTCAAAAAGGAACCAACAAGAAGCAAATGTAGAAAATGGCAGAAATCTGTCAAAACAGACCAGCAGGTAAAGACAAATTTTTTCGAAGACCTTCTGTTGCTCAGATCAGAACGTGTTGAACGTTCAACGAAAGTTAGATAACAACCTGGGGAAGAAGCACAAAAATTCACGCCTCCAAAGGACGTACAGAGATTTTACACGAATCTTTACGGTAAAGCACATAAATCTGTTTCAGGACATCAACTTTCCCAATCATTACTTCTCTCTCATTAGAGGTTACTCTTGGCACAAAAAGCAAATAAAAAGGATAAGGAGCGGTTATTACAGAGGTAATAACTTCCAAGACTCATCTAAAACTTTTGGGTTATCTCCCAATAAGTACTTTTTTTAACGTCTTTAAGTTAGGCATGATAGTTTGACAAGATGCTCACATAAGAAATATGAATTGAAGTAAAAGAGAGCATCAAGAAGCAAATTCGAAGCATATTTAAGTCTAACCCACTTCCTATGCTTAGGAATCTTGTAAAGAAACAAGTCATGAAAGCACAAAGCAACAATCATAGGAGAGCAAAACAAGTGCAACTTCAAGTCTTTCAACATAAAGAGGGGAAACCTAATATTATTAAGATGCATAAAACCATGTTTCCCTCTCTCATAATAACTTTCAATAGCATCATGAATAAAATTAACAATATAACTATCACATAAAACATTCTTGTCATGAGCCACATGCATATAATAATTATTACTCTCCACATAAGCATAGTCATTCTTTTTAATTGTAGTGGGAGCAAATTCAATAAAATAGCTATAATTATTATTCTCATCACCATAATCATCAAATATAGGAGGCATATTTAATTTTCTCCTCAATAGTAGGTGGACTGATAATATCATACTCATCATTGTAATCATCATATATTGGATGTTTTGTATCATCATAAGCAATAGAATAGCTATCTTCCAAAGCTGGGGAACTAAAAAGATCATTTTCATAAAGACTAGCTTCCCCAAGCTTAGACTTTTCCATAGCATTAGCAATAATGGTGTCAAAAAAATTCATACTAAGAACATTGCTATTAGCATGCAAATAAAGGTCCATAGGTTTTTTAATTTTCTGTTCAAACATGTCATGTCCAAACTCAAAATAAATACTATAAAGCTCTCTAATTTTTTTTTGTTTTCCATTAAGCCTAACTAGTGAAAACAAGAAACAAAAAGACAAAATTGCAGAATCTAAAGGAAATAACATCGAGTACTCACACTAGAGAATAGGCGTTTGCCGTGGGAGGTTATTCTTTAATCCTCTGGTGTGAATACCTTTTACCTTACCTCCCCGACAACAGCGCCAGAAAATAGCTTGATGTCTACGCACTTCTATTCTTGTAGACAGTTGTTGGGCCTCCAAGTGCAGAGGTTTGTAGAACAGCAGCAAGTTTTCCCTTAAGTGGATCACCCAAGGTTTATCGAACTGAGGGAGGAAGTGGTCAAAGTTATCCCCTCTCAAGCAATCCTGCAATCAAGATACAGGAAGTCTCTTGTGTCCCCAACACACCTAATACACCTGTCAGGTGTATAGGTGCACTTGTTCGGCGAAGAGATAGTGAAATACAAGTGGTATGGATAATTCTAAGTGGTAAAGGTAATAGAGAATAGCTTGGTGGCGTGGAAAAAACTAAAGTAAAACTGAAATAAAGATGGAAGCAAGCAAACATGTAACATATCTAAGTGCAAACGGTGTATCAATGCTTAGAAACAAGGCCTAGGGATCATACTTTCACTAGTGAAAACTCTCATATTAATATATTCTCTTTATGATACTACTCTTAACTACTCTCCGGTTGGACACTCTAATCGATGGTAGGGCTATAACAACACACCTCAAAGGAAGTCTTTCCCATCTTGAAAACCCCACACTGTCACCTTGAGTACTAGATGAGTCCAACAAACACCACAATTTCATAAAGACATCCAACTCCAAATATAACTCATAACAAGTATTTGTAATCTCTAGGCTAAGTGCCACCATGGTGAGCATGCTGTCACTTTCACACACATGGGGAGAGCAGAGATTCAATAAAGCACTTGAGTAGCAGAATAGATCTATAGATTACAAGCTCATGATCTTAATAAGATAATGCATAGAGAGAGACTTGAACACATAGCTACCGGTAGAACCCTTAGCCTCGAGAGAGAACTACTCCCTCCTCATCATGGGAATCAGCAATGGTGATAGAGATGGCGGTGGAGATTAATGGAGATGGCTCCGGGGGCACTTCCCCGTCCCGGCAGGGTGCCGGAACAGAGGCTTTCTATCCCCCGATTCTCCCCTTCGGTGGCGGCGGCGCTACGGAACTTTTCGTGGATTTCTGATTGACGCCCTAGGGTTTATGCATCGGTAGGCTTCTTATAGGCGAAGAGGCAAGGTCGGTGGAGGCCAGAGGGGCCCACACCACCTGGTGGCAGGACCAGGGCTAGCTCGCACCACCACATGGTGTGGCAAGGCCCTGGCCCTCCTTCGTCTCGTATTCTGGCTCCGTGAGTCTCCCCGAAAAATATCAACTTTGGCTTTTGTCCCGTCCAATTCCGAGAATATTCATTTTCTAACTTTCTGGAACCAAAAACAGCAGAAAATAGGCAACTGGCACTGTGGCATCTTGTTAATAGGTTAGTCCAAGAAATCATATGAAAAGTACTCCAAATTTTGGACAAAACACAAGAAAGTAGATAAAACCAAGCATGGAACCTCAAAAATTATAGATACATTTGCAATGTATCAATTGTGTACCCCGTATTTTATTTATAGACGATAGTACCGACCAAGTCTTCAAGGAGGAGGAGTTCTACCCTGAAGAAGACGAGGAAAACTTCAATCACTACACCAATCAAGGCAAGCCATCACTACTTAGAAATGTAGACCCTTGCAAGATAACTTAAGCCAGATGCATTAGGCATGCTTTGGTTATACCATTTTCATTATATCGATCCCAAGTTTTACTTGCAAGATTTAATTTCTTTTACTTTACCAAACTTCTTTACTTTTAGTATAAATAGCATAAATAGTATAAAACTAGGCCTATCTGGTTATACTTATATGTCATTCTGTGGCATGAGATTGAAGATTAGCACCCCTCATTAGTGAACACTCTTAACCTTAGTGGCTAGTGCTAAGAATAAAATTTGATCACTTTAGATGGGAACACCTGGTGAAAATGATTATGAAAACCTTGGAATGATGCGTCATTCTATTGAAATATTTTGACATGTGTTGAGAAACACAAATGGTTTGATGATGAAAATGTTGAGGCATGAGCCTTAGCCATTTTACAAAAACTGATGGTTGGGTTCGGATGCGATACCATTCCAATTTTACCGTACAACCACAATACCTGAATTGGGTAAGGCTTAGAAAAAAGTTTATATGCATTAGTATGGGTTCCATCATGGGAGAGGTTTGAGCTGAGGCTACCTCTTGATGTGTGTCCACTTATGAAGTGCCCCGGATGGAAGATGGCCATGGCTGGGAGGCTAAGCTCATAGGGGAGGTGCCTATACCAGGGTGTGTAATTGAAAGGTTACGATTGATTATCCGCATACTAATTATGATGATTTAGGGTTATCCCTGACGGATGTATCGAATTTTGTGTGAAAGTGTACCACCTCTGTAGAGTGTCAAACTATTCGAATAGCCGCGTCCGCGGTCATGCACAGTTGGAGTGGCCATACTGTTCTGTCATCAGATGTTTTCAAAATGACTTGTGCAATGAATTATGACTTTTATCCACAACAGGGTTGTGACTATGCAAACTAAGTTCCCACTTAGGTGATTTTGGAACATTAAATTAGTTTTTTTACTTCTACACTTAGCTTAAGATAAATCTAGCTTTTGAAAATAAACCTAGAGCTTAGTATTCCTACTAGAACTACCTTACTTGTTCGTGATAGTTTGCGAGTACTTAAAGAGTACTCATGGATTTGTCCCATGTATTCGCCTGGCCAGACTATGAGGAGGACTATCAGGAAGATGGACAGCAGGATGACTACGAAAACTAGGATCATCTCCCATCGTCAGCATTGCCTGTGACACTGAAGATGGAGCCCACTACTACGCTTTATTATTCCGCTGCTTGATTGTATTAAGACTGGATCATGAGATCCCTTATTTGTGTACAACCTTATTATGGTTTGTAATGGATGATGTACTATGATATGAATCTGTTATGTCTCGCAAAAATGGTAATCCTGGGATTGCGATGTATGGCATAACAGGCATCTGGGATTAAAAATCCGGGTGTTGACACGGAGCGCCCTGTATTTCGGAGCGCATTTTATTTCGGAGCGCCTTGTATTTCGGAGTGTGTGTTGCGGGCTCTTCCCGTGGCACAGCGCCTTCAGCGCATCAAGCATTCATATAGATCTTGAAGCATCGTGTATTTTGGAGCGCCCGGTATTTCATAGCGCCTTGTATTTCGGAGCGCCTTTTATTTCAGAGTGTGTGTTGCGGGCTCCGCCCGTGGAACGGCGCCTTCGGCGCATCAAGCATTCATATAAATCTTGAAGCGCTGTGTATTTCGGACCACCCTGTATTTCAGAGCGCCTTGTATTTCATAGCGCCTTGTATTTCGGAGAGCCTTGTATTTCGGAGTGTGTGTTGCGGGCTCCGCCCGTGGCATGGCACCTTCGGTGCATCAAGCATTCATATAAATCATGAAGCGCCGTGTATTTCGGAGCGCCCTGTATTTCGTAGCGCCTTGTATTTCGTAGCGCCTTGTATTTCGGAGTACGTGTTGCAGGCTCCGCCTGTGGCACAGCGCCTTCGACGCATCAAGCATTCATAGAGATCTTGAAGCGCCATGTATTTCGGAGCGTCCTGTATTTCGGAGCTCCTTGTATTTCGTAGAGCCTTGTATTTTGGAGAAATAATTTATTCGTAGGACATTGCACGTAGGTTAACATAGAAGTTTACCGGCTATCACATCTACAATTCACATGTAGTACATTATTTTATTATAGAGCGGTACGCATGTTCCTACAAATCAGTGCATTCTGCATTGTCTGCATATATTTTAGCTTGGATGTTAACCCATGGATTCATCTAGCATAGGACATTACGTCCTTATTTAATATATTCCTTCTTCCACGAAGAGAAACAAACCCTTCTTCTGTCTGGAGCAAAAGAAAACAATCTATTGAATAGCGATGGATTTTATTAGATCTCGTTCCTCGATCAGTCCCATGGGGGAGGACCTAGATTTGGTGCAGGAGATTGTTTTAAGGTTAGCGTCTACGAAATCTTTGATCCGTTGGAGTATCCTCAACAAAGCTTGGTATACTGCACTAAAAGAGCCTGGATTTCTTTCGCGATATATGAAGAAAAATTCGCCATCATGCCTAGGATTTTTTGTTGATTATCATTGGATGTCTGAGGTTGGTAATAGGCTACAGGAGCTTGAATATTCATCTAAAGATGAAACATCTCTAGCTATTTCTTCAAACTTAGATTCAACATATCTTCTAAGGGAATTTGTTGTCTGCTGTCGAAACGGAGCAGTCCTCATTCAGGTCTTTCCACATGGTTATAGAGATCCTGGGTACTATGTTAATTATCCGTCCAGGTCTCCAAATTTGTTCACTTACCTTACCTCACTTGTTACACGAATGCCATCAATGTCCAAGAGTGATACAGATCATTCATATGGGTAATTCTGTTTGATTCCAAGTGCTGCTAGCTCAGGAATGACATTCTTTCATAGAAATATTTCAATGCTTGCAAGGTTTCATATCATGGTGTTACTGCTAATACAACATCTAGCATATTTGTGCATGTCTGTATTCAGCAAAATGGTCAATGGTAGATGCATATTTCTGATCCAATTTATGTGCCAACACCAACCATGTACCTTACTCAGCCTGAAGGAATCCTGATAGGCAAAGACCTATTTATGGCATATGTTGTAGGCCTTCTTATGTGTTACAACATATCCACACATTTAAATTCTGTGATACAATTCCCTAAATCAGTCAGGCTCACAACAAAGGATCAGAGGAATTATTGTATTTCAGAGGATAGATTAGGAAGCATTTTACTATCTGCCTTTTCTACCGATGATATACTAACAACTTGGCTCCTTGACTACAACAATGATCAAAATAAGTGGATCATCCAGACAATGTTAGATCTGCCTGTTGCATGCAGAACTGCTTTTGGCTGGGATATTGAAGACTAGTGGAAGGAAAGACTTGGTAGTATATGTGACAATTGCAATCTCCTAGTTTGTGGTGTGTTGCATGTTATAACAATGTCAACTGATGGTCGCTATGTTCTGATGACATTTGATTTTGATGTAGGCTTGTTTTGTCCAGACATGCTGAAGAAGACTGTATCAGTTTTATCTAAGTTATCTACACCATTAGTTTTCCATAGTGCTTTTGCAATGTCTAAAGCCTGGCCACCTGCTCTATAGTGATCGACCGAAATGCAATAAAAATTAAATATCTCTTTGTAATGTGAGTACACTAAGCCTTATGTTGCTTTTTGTGATCTTCTTGCATTGTATGCTCCGTCCAATTATGTACTATGTCGCTTTTTATAATCTTCTTGCACTGTATGCTGAATTTGGCGCCCTAGTACTGCCATGGTAATTGCTAATTGATGCAGTGCAAGTATCACCCAAAGAAATGCATATATGAAAATATGAGCAGTGTGCATAGATTGCACAATCGTTTTGGCTACTAAACTACTGTGTATGTAGCATCATGCGAAGCAGTGCATATATGACTATACGGGTAGTGAACTTAGAGTATAGGGTCGTCCCACATTCGTTAGGGGCTAGTACAGTGACGCCACAATTTCTAGGTATGGAAGTGCATGTGGCTGAGAAAGCGTAGTGCTTCGAATCGAAACCAGTGTACCTACAACATTACATAGAGCAGTGCAATTGTCGAACTAAAGGCAGTGCAAGTAGTTTGAGTACAAGGCAGTGCACGCGGGGGTTAAATAGCACAGTGCTTCATAGAAAACTAATTTTCCTGCATCATCTAACAGAGCAGTGCATATATGAAAATAATGGCAGTGCAGGTAGAGTACACGGTCGTAGCACATTAGTTTGTGCTGGTAGAACACCACAGTTAATTGGTTGCTCATGTAGTGCATTTAGTGCAGAAGCATAGTGCTTCTAAACTAAACCAGTGTACACTTGTAGTGTACTCTAACTTTTTAGTAATCTAGTGCACGTAGGATAAATAGGGCAATTCCTCGAAAGTACAGAGATGTATTTGTGTAGAAAGCAGTTTTCTATATGACTATATGGGCAGTGAACTTAGAGTGCAGGGTCGTCCCACATTCGTTAGGGCTAGTATAGTGACGCCACAATTTCTAGGTACGGGAGTGCATGTGGCTGAGAAAGTGCAGTGCTTCGAACCGAAACCAGTGTACCTGCAGCATTACATAGAGCAATGCAATTGTCGAACTAAAGGCAGTGCAAGTAGTTTCTGTACAAGGAAGTGCACGCGGGGGTTAAACAACGTAGTGCTTCATAGTAAACTAATTTCCCTGCATCGTCTCACAGAGCAGTGCATATATGAAAATAATGGCAGTGCGGGTAGAATACACGGTCGTAGCACATTAGTTTGTGTTGGTAGAACACCACGGTCAATTGGTTGCACAGGCAGTGCATTTAGTGTAGAAGCGTAGTGCTTCTAAACTAAACCACTGTAGCCTTGTAGTGTACTGTAACTTTTTGGTAATCCAGTGCTCGCAGGATAATTAGGTCAGTTCTTCGAAGATACAGAGGTGTATCTGTGTAGAAAGCAGTTTTCTATATAACTATATGGGTAGTGCAGTTAGAGTGCAGGGTCGTCCCACATTCGTTAGGGGCTAGTATAGTGACGCCGAAATTTCTAGGTACGGCAGTGCATGTGGCTAAGAAAGCACAGTGCTTCGAGTTGAAACCAGTGTACCTGTAGCATTACATAGAGCAGTGCAATTAACGAACTAAAGGCATTGCAAGCAGTTTCTGTACAAGGCAGTGAACGCGGGGGTTAAATAGCGCAGTGCTTCATAGTAAACTGATTTGTCTGCATGATCTCACAAAGCAATGCATATATGAAGATAATGGCAGTGCAGGTAGAGTACATGGTCGTTGCACATTAGTTTGTGCTGATAGAACACCATGGTTAATTGGTTGCTCCTGCAGTGCATTTAGTGCAGAAGCATAGTGCTTCTAAACTAAACCAGTGTACACTTGTAGTGCACTGTAACTTTTTGGTAATCCAGTGCACGTAGGATAAATAGGGTTGTTCTTCGAAGGTACTGAGGTGTATCTGTGTAGAAAGCGGTTTTCCATCTGACTATACGGGCAGTGCACTTAGAGTGCAGGGTCGTCCCACATTCGTTAGGGGCTAGTACAGTGACGCCAAAATTTCTAGGTACGGCAGTGCATGTGGCTAAGAAAGCACAGTGCTTCGAGTCGAAACCAGTGTACCTGCAGCATTACATAGAGCAGTGCAATTGTCGAACTAAAGGCAATGCAAGTAGTTTCTGTACAAGGAAGTGCACGCGATGGTTAAATAGCGTAGTGCTTCATAGTAAACTAGTTTGCCTGCATCATCTCACAGGGCAGTGCATATATAAAAATAATGGCAGTGCAGGTAGAGTACACGGTCGTAGCACATTAGTTTATGCTAGTAGAACACCACGGTTAATTGGTTGTATAGGCAGTGCATATAGTGTAGAAGGGCAGTGCTACTAGACTAAACTATTGTACACTTGTAGTGCACTGTAACTTTTTGGTAATTCAGTGCACGCAGGATAATTAGGTCAGTTCTTCGAAGGTAGAGAGGTGTATCTGTGTAGAAAGTAATTTTCTATATGACTATACGGGCAGTGCACTTAGAGTGCAGGGTAGTCCCACATTCGTTAGGGGCTAGTACAGTGACGCCCAAATTTCTAGGTATGGCAGTGCATGTGGCGAAGAAAGCACATTGCTTCGAACCGAAACCAGCGTACCTGCAGCATTACATAGAGCAATGCAATTGTAGAACTAAAGGCAGTGCAAGTAGTTTCTATACAAGAAGTGCACGCGGGGTTTTAATAGCGTACTGCTACATAGTAAACTAATTTGCCTGCATCATCTCACAGAGTTGTGCATATATGAAAATAATGGCAGTGCAGGTAGAGTACACGGTCGTAGCACATTAGTTTGTGCTGGTAGAACACCATGGTTAATTGGTTACACAGGTAGTGCATTTAGTGTAGAAGTGTAGTGCTTCTAAAATAAACCAGTGTACACTTGTAGTGCACTGTAACTTTTTGGTAACCCAGTACAGGATGGATAAATAGGACAATTCTTCGAAGGTACAGAGGTGTATCTGTGTAGAAAGCAGTTTTCTATATGACTATACGGGCAGTGCACTTAGAATGCAGGGTCATCCCAGATTCGTTAGGGGCTAGTAAAGTGATGCCATAACTTCTAGGTATAGCAGTGCATGTGGCTGAGAAAGCACAGTGCTACGAACCGACTCCAGTGTACCTGCAACATTACATAGAGAAGTGCAATTGTCGAACTAAAGGAATTTCTAGTAGTTTTTGTACAAGGCAGTGCACGCGGGGGTTAAATAGCACAATGCTTCATAGTAAACTAATTTGCCCGCATCATCTCACAAAGCAGTGCATATATGAAGATAATGGCAGTGCAGGTAGAGTACACGGTCGTAGCACATTAGTTTGTGCTGGTAGAACACCATAGTCAATTGGTTGCTCATGTAGTGCATTTAGTGCAGACACGTAGTGCTTCTAAACTAAACCAGTGTACACTTGTAGTGCACTGTAACGTTTTGGTAATCAAGTGCACACATGATAAATAGGGTTGTTCTTCGAAGGTACAGAGGTGTATCGGTGTAGAAAGCAGTTTTCTATATGACTATACGGGCAGTGCACTTAGAGTGTAGGGTCGTCCCACATTCGTTACGGGCTAGTACAGTGAAGTCGCAATTTCTAGGTACGGCAGTGCATGTGGCTGAGAAAGCGCAGTGCTTGAAACCGAAACCAGTGTACCTGCAGCATTACATAGTGCAATGCAATTGTCGAACTAATGGCGGTGCAAGTTTTTTCTGTACAAGGAAGTGCACGCTGGGGTTAAATAGCGTAGTGCTTCATAGTAAACTAGTTTGCCTGCATCATCTCACAGGGCAGTGCATATATGAAAATAATGGCAGTGCAGGTAGAGTACACGGTCGTAGCACATTAGTTTATGCTAGTAGAACACCACGGTTAATTGGTTGTATAGGCAGTGCATATAGTGTAGAAGGGCAGTGCTTCTAGACTAAACTATTGTACACTTGTAGTGCACTGTAACTTTTTGGTAATTCAGTGCACGCAGGATAATTAGGTCAGTTCTTCGAAGGTAGAGAGGTGTATCTGTGTAGAAAGTAATTTTCTATATGACTATACGGGAAGTGCACTTAGAGTGCAGGGTAGTCCCACATTCGTTAGGGGCTAGTACAGTGACGCCCAAATTTCTAGGTATGGCAGTGCATGTGGCGGAGAAAGCACATTACTTCGAACCGAAACTAGTGTACCTGCATCATTACATAGAGCAATGCAATTGTAGAACTAAAGGCAGTGCAAGTAGTTTCTGTACAAGAAGTGCACGCGGGGGTTTAATAGCGTAGTGAAACATAGTAAACTAATTTGCCTGCATCATCTCACAGAGTTGTGCATATATGAAAATAATGGCAGTGCAGGTAGAGTACACGGTCGTAGCACATTAGTTTGTGCTGGCAGAACCCCATGGTTAATTGGCTGCACAGGTAGTGCATTTAGTGTAGAAGTGTAGTGCTTCTAAAATAAACCAGTGTACACTTGTAGTGCACTGTAACTTTTTGGTAACCCAGTACAGGATGGATAAATAGGACAATTCTTCGAAGGTACAGAGGTGTATCTGTGTAGAAAGCAGTTTTCTATATGATTATACGGGCAGTGCACTTAGAATGCAGGGTCATCCCACATTCGTTAGGGGCTAGTAAAGTGACGCCATAACTTCTAGGTATAGCAGTGCGTGTGGCTGAAAAAGCACAGTGCTTCGAACCGACACCAGTGTACCAGCAACATTACATAGAGAAGTGCAATTGTCGAACTAAAGGAATTTCAAATAGTTTTTGTACAAGGCAGTGCACGCAGGGGTTAAATAGCACAATGCTTCATAGTAAACTAATTTTCCCGCATCATCTCACAAAGCAGTGCATATATGAAGATAATGGCAGTGCAGGTAGAGTACAGGGTCACAGCACATTAGTTTGTGCTGGTAGAACACCACAGTCAATTGGTTGCTCATGTAGTGCATTTAGTGCAGACGCGTAGTGCTTCTAAACTAAACTAGTGTACACCTGTAAAGCACTGTAACTTTTTGGTAATCCAGTGCACACATGATAAATAGGGTTGTTCTTCGAAGGTACAAAGGTGTATCTGTGTAGAAAGCAGTTTTCTATATGACTATACGGGCAGTGCACTTAGAGTGTAGGGTCGTCCCACATTCGTTACGGGCTAGTACAGTGAAGCCGCAATTTCTAGGTACGACAGTGCATGTGGCTGAGGAAGCGCAGTGCTTGAAACCGAAACCAGTGTACCTGCAACATTACATAGTGCAATGCAATTGTCGAACTAAAGGCAGTGCAAGTTTTTTCTGTACAAGGAAGTGCACGCGGGGGTTAAATAGCGTAGTGCTTCATAGTAAACTAGTTTGCCTGCATCATCTCACAGGGCAGTGCATATATGAAAATAATGGCAGTGCAGGTAGAGTACACGGTTGTAGCACATTAGTTTATGCTAGTAGAAGACCACGGTTAATTGGTTGTACAGGCAGTGCATATAGTGTAGAAGGGCAGTGCTTCTAGACTAAACTATTGTACACTTGTAGTGCACTGTAACTGTTTGGTAATTCAGTGAAAGCAGGATAATTAGGTCAGTTTTTCGAAGGTACAGAGGTGTATCTGTGTATAGAGTAGTTTTCTATATGACTATACGGGAACTGCACTTGGAGTGCAGGGTCGTCCCACATTCGTTAGGGGCTAGTACAATGACGCCGAATTTTGTAGGCACGGCAGTGCATCTGGCTGAGAAAGCACATTGCTTCGAACCGAAACCAATGTACCTATAGCATTACATAGAGCAGTGTAATTGTCGAACTAAAGGCAGTGCAAGTAGTTTCTATACAAGGCAGTGCATGCGGAGGTTAAATAGCGTAGTGTTTCATAGTAAACTAATTTGCCTGCATCATCTCACAGAGCAATGCATATATGAAGATAATGGCAGTGTAGGTAGAGTACACGGTCGTAGCACATTAGTTTGTGCTGGTAGAACACCACGGTTAATTGGTTGCTCATGCAGTGCATTTTGTGAAGAAGCGTAGTGCTTCTAAACTAAACCAGTGTACACTTGTAGTGCACTGTAACTTTTTGGTAATCCAAGTACACGCAGGATAAATAGGGCTGTTATTCGAAGGTACAGAGGTGTATCTGTGTAAAAAACAGTTTTCTATGTGACTATACAGGCAGTGCACTTAGAGTGGAGGGTCGTCCTACATTCGTTAGGGGCTAGTACAGTAACGCCGCAATTTCTAGGTATGACAGTCCATGTGGCTGAGAAAGCGCAGTGCTTCAAACCGAAACCAGTGTACCTGCAGCATTACATAGAGCAATGCAATTGTCGAACTAAAGGCAGTGCAAGTTTTTTCTGTACAAGTGCACGCGGGGGTTAAATAGCGTAGTGCTTCATAGTAAACTAGTTTGCCTACATCATCTCACAGGGCAGTGCATATATGAAAATAATGGCAGTGCAGGTAGAGTACACGGTTGTAGCACATTAGTTTGTGTTGGTAGAACACCACGGTTAATTGGTTGTACAGGCAGTGCATATAGTGTAGAAGGGCAGTGCTTCTAGACTAAACCAGTGTACACTTGTAGTGCACCGTAACTTTTTGGTAATATAGTGCACGGAGGATAATTAGGTCAGTTCTTCGAAGGTACAGAGGTGTATCTGTGTATAAAGTAGTTTTCTATATGACTATACGGGAAGTGCACTTGGAGCCAGGGTCGTCCCACATTCGTTAGGGGCTAGTACAGTGACGCCGAAATTTCTAGGTACGGCAGTGCATGTGGCTGAGAAAGCACATTGCTTTGAACCGAAACAAGTGTACCTGCAGCATTACATAGAGCAGTGCAATTGTCGAACTAAAGGCAGTACAAGTAATTTCTATACAAGGCAGTGCACGCGGGGGTTAAATAGCATAGTACTTCATAGTAAACTAATTTGCATGCATCATCACACGAAGCAGCACATATATGAAAATAATGGCAGTGTAGGTACAGTACATGGTCGTAGCACATTAGTTTGTGCTGGTGGAAGACCACGGTTAATTGGTTACACAGGCAGTGCATTTAGTGTAGAAGCGCAGTTCTTTTAAACTAAACCAGTGTACACTTGTAGTGTAATGTAACTTTTTGGTAATCTAGTGCACGTAGGATAAATAGGGCAGTTCTTCGAAAGTACAAAGGTGTATCTGCAGCATAAGCAAAAACAGTTTATATACGACTTGAAGTAATTTTTTTATAAGGTAGTGCACGCGGGCTAACAAGTGCAGTGCTTCGAAATTAAACTAGTCTGCCCGCATCATTACAGAGAGCAGGGCATATATGAATATAATGGTAGTGCAGTTATAATACACAGTCCTAACACATTAGTTCGTTGTTTCTATTGCGGTCAATGTATTACAGACTAATATTCTTGATTTGTACATAATATCGTCCAATCTTCGTCACCTTCATATGATATTTCGGTCATACTGTATAAGACACTCTTAATTAAAAATGTATCTTATAAAGTGCACCAAAACATCATAGCAGCAACGGACTGCAGAACAAATTGTGATATGTTGACAATATGCTGCACCCTGTAGAGACAAAGGTAGAAAACAAATATATTAGTTTAAACATATGAGTAATATTTTTTGAGTGTTCAGTCATTTATTCTTACCAGCTAAAACTCGGACCTCGGTATTCAAGGCCTGGGTTTGCAAGCATGCTGATATCCCTCTCGTAAAAAGGATTTCTTATAAAGTGTGACCAAAATAATATACCTATTTTTAGATTTTGTAGCAGTGTTAGGTGTTTGAATCATACACCAAGATTAGTAGAAATCTATAGCATATTAACTTATGTATATCACTACTATGTAGTAAACTTATATATAAAGTATACCTTGGGTGTGTAAAACGACTTGGGCATGTTAGATTCACTTGACGATATTGATTTGCTCTTGAATTGGTAGATCCCTTCATATATGTTATTCTCTGGTTGGCCTCACCTCTAGCTGAACAATTTGATTTGTATCTAATATTTCTTGCACCTATGATTCCGTCTACTAGCATGTATTTTTTCATCGACCCGCGTAGCATGCTACAAAATGGACGGTGGCGGCTTTTGAGCTGCGTGAGACTTTGTGTCGTTGTTGTATGTCTTTATATACAATTCCTTGGTTGTTCTAGGATTTCCGTCTGGTGGGCCTTGTTGGGCTAAACTATCAGTGTAGATGTTGCACTTCTTGGAAAACTTGGTTTATACATGTACCGCTTGAGTTTTATATTTTTTCATTGTATGGCTATACACTTATGGAAGATAATCATTATTTAATCTACTATTATTTTTAACATTGTAATTAAAATATGTTCATATTTAATATGTATATTGTGCACTAATCAAATCTGTAGGAGCACAATGTCTATTGTTTATATTATGGAAATTTGATTCCACATAGAATTTATAACAGTCAGTGCGTAGTTAAAGCACTGGTAATAGTATTACGAGATAACAGCAGGACACAAACATTTTGTTTTCGTACATTGCAAATTCTTAACAGACATAAGAGATAAACAAGTACATATTCTTAACAGACATAAGAAATCAGCAAATTATCAATCAGAGTTTGATTCCGACGACTCTGCTAATGCCTGGCTACTATGAATAATGATGTCCATGACAAACATCATTTCAAGGTTAAGCTGTGAATATTTTATCCCTATAATCAGTATTGCTTATCCAACACTGAGATTTGTAGTTTCAACGAAGTTGTTCCATGTGTCTTTGCTGAATGAGAGGCGGCCATCTTTTGTTGTTTTGTACGCCATGGTGTTTACATTACCACTTGCTCCTAAGCGTACTCCAACAAGACCTTCTTTAGCAATTTCAAGTGTAGAAATGAACTTCAATGGTAGTTTCTGAGTTGCAATAAAAGGAAGACGTTTTTTAGGAATAACATTATGAAGCTATTAAACCAATGTGAAATCAACAAACAAATAAATAAAGTTAAATTTAGAAACATACCATATTGTGTTGTTTAATGTTTGTTCTTGTCAAACGAGTCACAAATGGTAACCTTACAAATGAATTAGCTGAGGGGAAAATATCGAATAAGTAATTTTCCTCAGAATCTGTAAGGTTGCATGTCTTGGAAAAAATTGTAGAATTGAGCACTTGGATATTGTTGTTTTCAGCATCACTGCTGCTGTTATCTTCTTCAAAATCAAAATATATGACAGTGATCTTTGGACCTAGAGCTCCCAATGAAAAGAATAGGTTTTCCCCTGCGCTGATCCTCTTCTCTGTAACGAACCTTGTCCAACCTTTTAAAGAGTTTGGAATTCCACTCCAAGTCCAGTTATGTCATTGAATTGCAACCTTGGATTGCATGGTATAGTCTGTGGATTATGCTCCTTCTAATAATTTGATTCTGTACATATGGTTCAAATTGTTTATGTGCCTAGCAGATGCGATACTTTTTCGTTTAGACTGGAACTAATAAACTAAGGTTAATCTAAGAATTAAACTACCATTGATGTTTGACAAATTAAACAAATGAACATTCTCATCATACCATAAATAAAAGTATAAGAACTTTAGTGTTAATTCAAGATCATATAGATATATCATGTTCTATCTTTAACTCATACTAATGGACTCAGATTTGTCTAGATCTGGACAGTCTAAATCTCAGTACATTGATTTAGATCTGGAAGAATATAAGCACGCAGACATTTTTGCTAATGTTTGTACAATGTAAACGATTTGCTACAAAATTAAAAGATGTTGGTTGCTTACCGAAGACGCGGGAGTGGTGAATCAATCATCTTTCATTGAAGGCGGCAGTAGAAGTTTGGCTAGGAGTTGATTTCTTGGCGGCGGCAGAAACGGGAACGAGCTTTAGAGGAACTTAGAAAATGAGTACTTAAATGGATCAGCTGCGTCGTTTCGTTTTATCTAAAGAGACTATAATGCTAATTATTTCAACGAAACCCTTAGTGTACTTCCGTTTTATGCAGTTATCGTTAGATAGGATAGGCAGTGCAGAAAGACAGAATGCATTGCAGTTATCGTTAGATAGGATATGCAGTGCAGAAAGACAGTATGCCTGGTGCGGTTAGTTCATTGCCACCGTTCAATATCTTGAACCGTTTGCACAGTAGTTTCATGCATGACGTAGATGCATTGCATACATGATTAACAAGCAGTGCGTGGTACTGTAAATTTTTGGTGCAGTGCATTGCATGGTTATTGCTCTGCCATGTTACCTTATTTTGCACCATACGCACAATACCTTTACGAACCATAGGAACGCAGTGCATACTTATTTGTTAGGTTCAGTGTATTGCAGGTATAGGTGTAGTGCACTGCAGGTGCAGTGCACTGCCGCGATACCTTATCTTTTACAGTTTGCAAAGCATCTTTAAGAAGCATAGGACCATAGTGCATAGTTATTTTGGAGGCAGTGCGTGTCACTATTTGTTACAGGTGTAGTGCATTGCACGGTTAGTGCTCTGCCGTAGCACCTTATTTTGCACCATAGGAACATAGTGCAGTATTGGCTCAGTGCGTGTCACTGTGCATTCTAGCTGGTGTACACTGCATGGTCAATGCATTGCGTGGCACCTTATGCTGAACCTTTCCCACAAAAACTTTATGGACCATAATAACATGGTGCAAACGTGCTGCAGAGGCAGTTCAATTCATTGTGCATTGGGTGAGCAATGCATTGCACGGTTAGTGTACTTCCTCGGCACGTTAACTGGTACCGTACGCACAGTAATTTTACGGACCATAGTAAGGCAGTGCATACATGCTTCACAGGCAGTTCGTTTGTGTTTGCATTGTAGGTACAGTGCAATGCATGGTCAGTGCAGTACCATGGCACCTTACCTTGCATCGTGCACACATGTGTTTTATGAAAATAGGAAGGCAGTGCATACGCCGTACACACGCAGAGCCTGTACATGTATATATTCACAGTGCATATACTAGTTACCTATATTATTAACATATTGATACATACAAACATCATAAATATAAGAAATATTTTATTTATATATATTTACTGAAGAACCTAGTGTATTAATATTATTACAAGTATCAATCTAATGATCATCTTCAGTCGGGGATGTCCTTTTCGTTCACAGCAGGACTGAATGCTCTCAATATTACAGGAAGTTGATCGTGTAGATTGTTTTCTATTCCGTATATCATCTTGTAGTTAAATTATTCTCTCATTGCGGAAGGGGAGAACTATTTAACAATCAAGAAATGGGTATGTTATGAAGCTATGTTGCCAATAGAAAAATATGAAGCAGATCAAATTGTAACATAAACAACGCGACTTACCTCTTCTTTGTTGCTTTCGTGTCTCCATTGTACCACTGAATACTTCTTAGGATCGAGTAACCACACTCATTATCTGTCTGCTTTGGACACCTAGGGTACTTTTCTCCATTGAACTTCTCTGCAAATTCTGGAAAATTGTGACTAGGATATGCCGCTTTCAGAAGTTCATCTAATCTTTTAAGTTGTTTTCATTAAATGCAACATTTTTTGATCGGTATTATAAATAGTGCAGTTGGAAGATTAATATGAAAGTAATGTTCTAACCATGATGGGTCCAATGTTGTTTTGATATTCTTCTCTTGTTGTAAAAAACTAATCTTTGTTGTATTTTCTTGAGTCAATTATGTCAACGCGACCTCCACTGATATACATGTTCAGGGAGTAAATGGTAAAGTGAGAGCTATAGACAACAAGTATTTCAATCTGCCATAAATACATAACAGTAAGTTCATTAACCGAAAAGTTTATTTCATTAATAGTAAGCTCTTGAAATTTATGTATAATCCTCTTCAAAATAGATGTTTTGAAAATTTAGAGAAACTTATCAGTTTTGCCATGTCTGGTTTAAAAAATTTCATCAATGATTTGAATTGCTCCACACGTTGTTCTATGCACTCCCATTTTTCTTTCTCGAATTCTGTCATCATAGAGACTGAAAGGTTGCATATGAATCTTTTGCCTCCGCCCACAAAGCCTCTGCAGGATTTGCTTATCATAAATATGTCTATGTAATGCTGAACCAATTGATTTTTCAGCCATCCCTCCTTGTTCAAGATTCTTTTTCAGATCTTGGCCTGACCATCTTGTTTGCATCATTATTCCAGATTCTATTCTTCGAATATCAACTATGATTTTGCTGTAATAGATCAAAGAAGTTTGTTGTCATTACTCCAAATTATTATGGTAAAGCAAGTACTGATACTATGGCGTCTGGGATAGTAATCATTACCTATAAAAATGTTAGGAATCCTAACTAATTATGTAATATGTAAATAATTTAATGTAAAATTTCTGACATCTATTACTTGACGATTAGTCACTATTCATTGAAAAAAATTCATCTTACGAAATTATATACAGCTAACATGTCTTCTACTTTGTTCGAAAATAGATTCCTTGTCCTTGGTGGAATTTGTATGATATTAGCAGTCAAATATACCTGTAACAAGCTTATATTGTTTAGTAACATTGACAAAATTGAACAAAAGTTTTTTTTGCATTGACAACAAGGTGATGTTGAAATATATGTAAACCTATTTATTAACATTATATATGATATACTAGTTTTGTGAGTTTACCCCTATGTTAGGACCAAAATATTTTGTTCCTTATTCTGCTTTAGAACTTGCAAGATAATGTACAGCTAAATTGAGAACTTTTTTCTGTAGTTCCTCCATCACGGAATGAATCTGCAATTTCTCCTATAGTTACTATCTTTCCTCTTTTTCTTCTCTTTATCAAAATGTATGACCTACATGAATTGTCGTGAATAAGTTAGTTTGATGATATATTTGAGTATATTATAGCAATACTAATATATATTAGATTACTATATATAATTGTTTCGTAAAAAATGTCTTTGCGATTGTTCTGTAGTGTGGAATATCAAAATCATACTGTGAAACATTTGACTCATAATTCGCCAGTCTTCGTGTTCTTCCTCCTCTGCAACTTTGTGACAAACTGAGTTATTTCATTTACGTAGGATTATAATTTTTTTGTATTTTTTTTTTAAAAATCACCTTTGTTGAAAGGTGCCTCATCGCCAACAGGTACTATAGCACCAGGTTGCTCGTACTGGTGTTTGCCTGTTCCATGAGTAGAAACAAATTGATATCATCATGGTTATTTCTAATAACAATCTTGATAACCATTCATTAATTGTTTTTTTAAATTGTTCAGTTATTCACATGCAAATCTTTTTTGTTTCAAAAAATATGTTTTCATTATAATTATACTTATCTTCTTGGAGATTACAGCCATGTACATCTATAAAAGCATTGTCGTTAGTAAACCAGCTATCTACTTCGACATCAAGGTCTGGGTTTGCTTTTTTCTTACCGTCGTCTATGCAGCTTTCCTAGTTAAATTACATATTTAAAAGTGATAAGATAAGATAATATAATGTTTTTAAATATACGTAGAAATAAAAAGAATAAATATCGTTGGTAAGGTTTAAAAGATAGATAACCTGTTGGTTTGGCATGGTTTCATGAATTGATCTTCCTGCCAATTCAATTGATCCATATTATCAATGGCATTGAAATCTTTCATGTCATCGATAATTATCATTTCTTCATGTGGCATTGAGTTATTTTCAAAAGAAAATGCTTCTGGATCTGTTTGATGTTCAGGTGTGGGAGTCTTTTAATTGTCTTATGGCAGTCTATCATCAGGAATCCTCACTGCTATCGTTTCTTCATGTGGCATTGAGTTATTTTCAAAAGAAGATGCTTCTGGATTTTTTTGATGTTCAGGTGTGGAAGTCTATTCGTTGTCATATGGCAGTCTGTCATCAAAAATCCTCAATGCTTCATCTTGTATAACATATTTATCCATGTTGCATAAGTCATCTTCTTGTTCTTCACTGTGTATTTTCTGCTCAGCCAGATTACCATCCGTGTTGTCGTCCATCTTTTGCTCGACATACGTGATAGGTGTTACAACTGCATATGATGCAGTGTTTGCAGGATCTGGTATTTGCAATGTGTTAATACCATTTTGTGCATGTGTCAATTCGTCCAAATCATCACCCTTTGTTCAATACTCATCATCAATTTTGTGCAATGTGTTAATACCATTTCTATTTCCTCGACTTCAACATTGTGCTCTTGGTCCCGTGTGCTCCCTGAATCAATTTGTACCTCACCAAGAATTGATGAACTTCATCTTTAGCGTGTTGAAGTTGTCTATCATCGTTGTCATCTTCAATCTGAATATCAGTAATCGCCTCTGTTAAAACATTATGACATGCATTTGTATCTGCTTTACCATAACAAGTATTGTTTTCTGTCTCTCAGATGTAAGTATTGTATCACTAGGATCATTAATTCCCTCTTCGTTGTCTTCTTTTCTTCCTTCGTCAACAACTGTTGTTGACCGGTCACTGATAATTTCAGCAACTTCTGTTCTAGGTGTACTCGATGATGGTACGGTGGTGTCTTCAGCATGTGAGGTGGAATCATCATCAGTGTTTGGATCGACAGACCCAGCAGGTGTTGAAACTATAGACGCCACAGTGTTTGTAGTTACTGGTATTTGCATTGTTTCAATAAAATATGATGCATCTGACAGTTCTTCCAGATGATCACTTGTCATTGAATACTCAGCGTTGATATAGGTTTGGTTTTCTCCTTGTTCTGCCTGCTGCTCTTTTCCTGTTTCATCGTGTTCCATATTCTGATCCTGGTTCCTTATGGTTCTAACTGAATCTGTGCATAACTCAGCCACGCAATCATAAACTTCATCGTTACCACATTCAAGTTGTCTCTCGTTGTTAGCAACGTCCATGATAATATCAGTAATCTTGTTTGTTAAATCTGTATCACATACATTTGTATCTGCTGTACCAGAACAAGGCATGTGGTCTGTTGCAATCTCAAGTGTAATTTGAGTTTGAGTGGCATCATTCATTCTCTGGTCGCTATATTCTTTTTTTCCATCATCCACAACTTCTGTAGCTCCTTTACTTAATTCTATTGTCTGGTCATTGATCAGTTCATTAACGTTTCTGCCAGGTGTACTCGATGATGGTATGGCGGTGTCTTCAGCATGTGTGGTGGAATGCTCCTCACTTGAATCAACTATTTTTTTGTACTCTGCTGCCACCTCTCTATTCTTTGTGTAACCTGACGTATGGCAATGTGTAAATACCTCATCTGTAATGCATATCTTAAATTTGTTGTGAACTATCTTGTCTACATCATTGTTTGGTACGTAAGCTTCAACCATTCCGTGAGCTACATGTATTTTCATTGACTGGTCGTTGTCTGATTTACCATCGTTTGCTTCTGGTTTAGATGAAGAGGATTCAGTAGATTGATTTAGCCCCACCTTCTCTGGCTGATCTGCTTGGTCCACTTGGTACATTTGGTCCATGTTTGCCGACACTTGTTCATACTCTACATTGTATTTGGTGATGTTTGAAATGGCCACTTCTTCTCCTTGGCCATAATATTGTTCTTTCCTATGAGGTCAAGCTTGAGAATCCTTAATCTAGCCAGAGATACTTCCAGATCCTCCTTTCTTGACCGAACAATCTCATTGAGCTTATCAATCTCCTCTTGGTTAGATCCTTCATCATCTATGTTTTGTATCAATGGAGTACTGTTACCAATTATATTGATGGTTTTGGTGAAATCGCTATTTGCTGTTTCAGAACCTGCGGCAGCATCTGAGCTTTGACAAACCGTTAGGAAAGTAGTGTTAACACATCTAATGAAGTCTGAAAGTCTATAATTACTTCTTACCTGGAGTATAAAATAAATAAATAAACACAGTCAGACGATATATTCTTTATCGTAGGTGTTTTGTTGCATTAATTTGGATTGTTTCATAATATTGATTATTTTGTTTTTGACTTCCATAATTAACATAGTTTAAATTTATTTGACTCGAAACAAACCGAAAAAATTCTTAGATAAAGATATATACATGATTTTTATAATAAACAAAACTTACCCTAAGGTTTTCGTAGCTTCTAGTATCACTCTTCCAGTCATCTGATCTGATTTCCTCCAAATCTTCCAATTTGAGGTGACCAACTCTTGGTGCAAGGTTAGTCAAGTTTTCTTTTCTGTGTGCACGAGTGTCCAAATAACAGATTAGAGGCAATGCTGCTGGACCCTCAGCTGTGTTTTTATTTCCTTTTTTATCTTGATATTTTCTCAGCCCCCTCCTTAGGTCATTAAGGAGAACTTTACAGAGGTTCATCTGTTTAATTTTCTTGATATTGAGATCCATGATCATACCTGCCACCCGTCCTATACGTGCGTTACTCGTTGCGCACGTTGTTTTGATGAAGAACACAAGAAATATGAGCTTCATTGCTAGATCTGATGTTCCACCATTCTTCACATGATCATAAAGCTTACTTGGTATAATGTTATCTGACTCACTCAAACTGAGCTGTATCACGTTTTTGCTTCTTGAAATGAGGTTTATCTACGAAAGCTTGAGCAACATTAAGGTTATCTTGAGTACCAGACCCAGCTTTTATGTTTTTGTCCACACTGTTGTGTTTCCTCTTGGTTAATCGTCGTGTTCCATGAGATGAACAAATACTCAACTACATAAGTTTATGTTGAAAAAATTAAATCATGCATTATAATTTATATTTTACACTATGATGTTATTAAAAAAATTAATAACAGAGCAATAGTTAAACACATATGTAATTTAAATTCCAAGAATCAAGTGAATAAATCAATAGACGTATAGTCAGCAAAGAGCTCATGAATCAAGAAGAATCAACTAGTACGAAATCAACACACGTCAACAAATTTCCTAGCAGTGCATTTCAGTTACTGAATTGGTGCAGCAAAGGTAAAATTTCCCACCAAAATTTGAACTTCTAATCTGTGTACTCGGTAGAGGAGCAGTTCATTGAAGTTATAACTGGCAGTTCTTATCTAAAAACTATGTCATTGTTTCGAATTTCAATACAGTTGTTGAGAAAAAATGTTACTTCACTACGGACATTCAAAATAATACATCGAAAGAAACCCTAGATTTGTTGGATTAGTGGTTTCTTGCTCGTGGTTTGTTATTCTCAAAATTGTTCCAACCATGTGTGCTGGCCATTTTTAAATATATGTTTCACTCTAGACTATGGCGAGAAACAATCAAAATACCTACATTAAACCTTCATGACCGCAATTTTCATCAGCCATGAAATCGATGAATAACTGTATTGGGGATGAAAGTTCCAGGAATCTTCTATTGGCAATTTTGATCTGCCTTATATCTATACTTTTCCCCCGAGAAAACCCTAATAAAACTTCAATTTATGCTCGTAAAATCGTGTCCCATCTAAATGAAAAACAAGAGGAAAATACTTCGTGGAATTTCGGACAACACCAAGCCGAATCTGGGATGAGAAGGTAGAATCTGTGATACATGTCTTGTCGTCGTACCGCCAGTCAAGAATCTGGAGTAGCAGCAGTCCTTAGCGTTGGTGAAGCTTTTCACCGCCAAGGCGTTGCCGCCGTTGCTGGCCCCTGTGCAGTTACGGTGGAGTAAGAGAGATAAAGTGGAGCAGTACGGCGAAGGACACAACAGGAAGAAGAGGAAAAAAGATTAACAGTCTAATCATAGCCGTCCGTTGGGATGTATTGCTATATGCACACGTGTTAACCGTCAGCAGGTTGACGCCATGTAGTTTACAAATGAGACCAACGAAGAAGCACTGCCTCTGGATGTGTAGGTGCACTACTTGGAGATAGCTTAGCAATAAAATATATTCTCACACTTGACAAATGCAACATATAGTTCATCAGGATCTATGGAAATTTTGCGCTGTGTAATAGAGGCACCTATATTAATTTATTTTATCGAGTTTCACCGTAGTGCAATAGTAGTACTAGAGGCAGTACAAACAATATACAGTGAAACAACTGAATTAAAACGTAATAGGCAGGGAAATTTGTGTTCAAAAGGCAGTGCATCCATGATGAATGGTTGGAAGAATTAGTAGCCACTTGGAAACCCAACAGTCCCTTTTCTATTTTTTGTGTTATTACGCTATGTGACTTGTGTTGTAGGACACCTAAGTTTTGTTAATAACTTTATCAGTTATGCAAATATACCAGGAAACAATACTCTTAAAAATGGCCGTGCAATGTTTCGTGATTGCCAGCAATATAGATAGATTCTACCTGATCAAAAATTGTCAAGATTGAACGGAGAGCTATTGTACTATCAGGAGCGGTGCAAACAAAATTCAGCGAACTGTAATCTTATAAATTCCACTACATTGTTTTGTGTCTGACAGAAATATAAACAGAACTATATCTTTTAGTGAAACTGGCAGCACATAAAGCCATAAGAGAACCAACTATATTAGAATATAAAAAAATAGTGAAATTCGTGCTCGGACGAAAGTTCACTTAACCTAATTGTCGGAGAAAACAATATATTGCACTTGAATATTATAGCAATATTCAACACAGTGCGATAGAACGTTCACAAGCAATGCAAATAACTATCCGCTGGAAAAGGTAAAGATTATAATAAGAGCACTGCATTGTGTGATAACAAGGCAGTCATATGGTGCGGTAGAAAACAATGATTTTAGCAGCTTATCCGATGCAATATGGACCCTGTGCACTCCGTGAGATAAGTTACATTTCGGTAGGCAGTTCAATAGAATAACCACGGGCAATGCAGATAACGATTAGAGAAGAAAATCATCAAAAAATGCAAAAAAGCAATGCAGTACTCGGTCACAAGGCAGTGCACATCTATAAGAGTAGTGCACTATGCGTTTTGAAAGAAGTAGTATTTTTTCAGTCTAGAAATTGATTAATCAGCTCATCTGATGCATTATACACCCTTTACACTGTGTGGGCACAGTAATATATATGGTTACGTCAAGAGTATAGGCACTGCTATATTTGTTCACAAGGCAGTGCATAGGTTCAATAGCATTGCAGTATGCGTTAAGAAAGCAGTAATATGTTACAGTTATTAATAAGTTCATCGGACTGACTATACAACTTGTTCCCTGGTTTAGCGTAGTCAGCTACGTATATAGGAAGCAACTTTATGAAAAAATAAAATAAGCAGTGCAATTATTGGTACAAGGCAGTGCACATATATAAAAGCAGTGTGCTATGCATTGACGAGGCATTAATACGTTGCCGTCAAAAAAAATTATTAAGGAGCCCATGTGATGCAATATGGACCCTGTGCACTGCGCGAGGTAAGTCATATATCGCTTGTCCATAGTATATGCAGTCAAATATACCTTTCGTAGGCAGTTCTAACACTGACTAGAGAAGAAACTATAGTACAATGTAAAGAGTAGTACATTATTCATTCACAAGGCAGTGCACACGCACAAGAGAAGACAAGAGCAGAACACTATGCGTTAACAAATCACCCTTTTCCCAGCTTTAGCGCAGTCAGCTACATCTATAGTTATGGCTATAGTCTCGGCAGTGCGATATAATTGTCACAGGCAGTGGAAAGAACGAATAGAGAAGCATCCTTATGTATATGTTTACAAGGAAGTGTACAGGTACAGACTTGAATAATCTCTTTGTTATCTCGACGATTTAAAGCCACATGATAAACAGAAACGTAAGATGAAATTTGTCTGACAGTAATATTCATATACACTCGCATGGAAACAATATTGTATTGCAAATAAGCATCTGAATTAATACATTACACGAACTTATCCTTAGAAGAGGATACTGTTGTTCAACTTTTTTTTCTTGCATTGTTGAATCTATGAGAAAATTGTATGACCTTTTTCTGCAGAAATTTCTGGATCGGCACATTGTTCTTCTCCTGTGGTTGGTTCAACCACACCAGGATCATCTTCTGAATCTTGATTTTTTGAATCAGACTCTTCATGATCCTTTTCCTCATCGTCTTCTTCTTATTCTACTTGAGGTCCTTGTTGATTTTCTGCTACTTCCGCTTTGGGCTCCACCACTTCTTCGGCGACTCCTTCCTCCTCGATCTCCTCCTCCATTCGTGTTACTACTGGAGCGGGCAACTCGGATCTATGTGCGTAGCATCTCTTGGTTGATCAGAAAGGTGTAAAGCTGGTAGAGTTTGCTCCGTTTGGTTCTAGCGACAAGGGCGAAGGTGGGTGGCGTTGCTGGCGACGGTGACACATTCTAGATAGGTGTAGTTGTAGCTGGGTAATGCTGAGGGCTATAAATAGAAATCCAGTGTTGCTAAATTTCCTGCATGGCGGGACAAATACATGTTAGTGGCGGGAAAGATTAAAAAACTAATCGAGAAAGACGGCGGGAAAGATTGATGAACTTATGGAGAAAGACGTGATACCCATGCTCTCTGTGATAACCAAGAAAAGGAAGCATATGGAAAATCAAGTATATCTAATGGTGGTTAAGCCATAAGATTCAAACGGAGTATCAAATGTCTTTTACTGTAAACGCTTTCATTTCGAAAGCCGTTTGATAGTTCATGGTCTGAATAGCAATCAGTTCAGCATGTCGAACTGAAGTAGGTTAGTTATGTACAAAACTCTTAATGTAAACACGGAACTGTAGATAGTGCATATATACCTGTATCCGGCACGGCGGTGCCTATGTAATCAACCGGGATAAGTTGTTTTTCTTTACCACATTGAACTACACTACTTGGAAAACATCAACTCTACTACTATAGAATAAACAAATTAATTTATCGTTTTGTATAACAACACAGTATACAACATCGTTGTTTATTTTTAGCTCGACTTAGGTGCTAAAGCTCTCAGTTCTTGAGGTAGTTCATCTTTTTATTAGTTGGCCTTGGAGAACAGTGCCCAGAACAGATACTCCTCCATGACTGAGCTCACGTCCATCTGGTCGAATGGTTAAAACGAATCAAGAAAATATTTTGTTATGTCAATCAAAAATTTGTATTTGTTAAAACATATGATTCAAAACTAGCATTACTTACATCTTTAATATCGTGTACAAGTTGAATGCCGTTGTAGTTCTCAATGCTCTTTAGAATCCAAAAACCATCCATGTCTTCAACACCTCCTTTGTGTACCTTCACATGTTTTAATCTAGATACAATATTTCCCCACTTAGGAAGCTTGTTCTTCGGGTAGAATTCGTCAATGAGCTTGTCAAATATCTTTAGCTGAAAAAACGAGTATGTAGAGCATAGTTAGAGACATAATTTGTTTCAAAATATGCAGATTGTATTTAGTTGTATTATAATGTTATAAATGTAAAAAAAACCACACCATTTTTTCTCCAATTTGGTTGTGGTAAGCTTTTTTAGACAATCCTTTTCTCTGTGTTCTGTAATCCCGTGTGTCAATAACTTTAACGCAACCACCTTGGGGGTAGTTGTTTAGGATGTAAGTAAACACGTGATTGTCAAATGACACAGGCAGAAATATCTGTGATGCACAAAGAAAACAGTCACATTGATTATATGTTATAAATGAAAATACGGAATATTTCTTTATGTTATTAATGAGTTATGTATTAAAAAATGTACCATCTTAGCTTTGCTCAAATCTGCATTTCCAATTAGAAGTTTGAACTATTCAATCTTGGAGATGGCTTCAAACTGATAAATTTCATATTCTCCTCCACCATTTGTGAAATTCTCATTTTTCCCAATGTCACATAAACGAGTAAGCCCTAGTGGCAGTACTATCCTTTGATTCCTGAACAGACATTTGTAGTCCGAGATATTGTGCCAGCTTGAAATTATGAAGTTCATCATGTCATCATCTAGCTAGCCTTTTCCATTGAAACATGTTTCAAGCCTTGCTACGGTCCAATATTTTGGTATTTCCACGCCTTGTTCCAGAGTTGACGAATATTTCACCATAACCAGCCTAAAATTTTCCACAGACAAATGAAAAAGGGTCAAATATAAAAACTAGGATACATGCTTGTGTGACAACATACACATATATTTTACTAAAGGAATCCACAAAGCATAGTTTGGTGCTTACTCTTCATGCTTCTCCAGAAAATCCTTGCTTACTACGAATCTACGAGCAACTGCGGCATCTCCCTTGTATTTAAACGTGGGGGGGGACGTACATAGGCAACTTAAGTTTGAAGATGTTTTGTAGAGGCCTCTTGTAAGATTTGATATTATATGGGGAAGTATGACCAAGAGCCATGCTCCTTGTAACAGGTGTTTTTAATCCTTGCTATAGCAACGAAAATGTTTTAGTGTCATCTTCTCCCTGGTGTTGTGATCCGATACACGAGGTGTCTCCATTGTCAACATGTGTTCTAACATCAGCTAGGTCATGCAGATGTCCTTTTTGAATAGCTTTTTCAACAACAACGATCTCCTGGCTACACCTGCAGCAATATTAGTAAAATGTATGTTATTTCCTCTGTATCTGTTATTAATGTAAAAAACATTGTTTAATATAAAAACCAAGCATCTTGACTTAATGTGACAATACCATTGTTAAACTGCGTGTCTAATCTTTCTTCCTCGGCTCCTAGTGCGTCTTTGCTCCATCATTGTGGTTGTTTAGACGAGATTCCTCCTGCATCATTATTACAAGTAGTTTTCCTGTCAAGCCCACTAGTAATTTTTCCATTAACAGGATATCTACAGAATAAAACAGTACCATTGCTTAGCTGTGCTGTTGATCATTGTTGGTCAGTTTCAAATTGCTTAGAATTCTTTACTCCTTCTCCCGTAGTATGCGTTGTAACGAGTGTCGGTATCTCCATGCACGTAGAACAACTCTGAATAACACATTAAATATATCAGCAAAAATATAAAAAATAGACAAATTGTTACAGTTGCACTTCTATTTCATAGATTCTTATTTGTATGTGCTCATGTGATGGAAGTTGGTAAATACACGTCTAAAATATACGAAAATAGACGAACCTGTTCATCCAAGGCTCTTGCGGTGACAATTTCGTGCTCCTCTTATGGTGCTGCTATATTTTTTATTCTGTCCATGTAATTATTCCTCTATCGTCATAATTCCAAGGCATGCTATTATCAACTCAATTCGTTTTATCCACTGTTACCGCTGCTGACTTGCCTGTAGCAGAGCATTCTTTCCCAACATTATGGTCATGAGTTTATTCCTCAGTTGTATGCTTTGATTGATTGATTCGATTGATGCCTACAATGTTTGCAACGTTGGTGAGGTCATTCTCGTATCTGTCAAAACATCTCGGCACGTCAGTTGCACACTGATGGGATCCCGAAAGCAGATAGCCATTGCTTCTAGTTTACTTCTTTTCACGTCCCTATACTTCATGGTAAGTTCTTCATATATCCTTGCAGCATTTGTATCATCAGTGATGATTTCATCACCTGGTTCTTCCTCTAGCAGTATATCTATACACTGGTCCATGCATTGATCTAGCCTCTGCTAATTTGTTCCTAAACCCTTTAATTCGCTGTTAGAGGTTGAGGTTATCTTATTACAAGTGGTTTCTACCATAGGAGGTTTCAAATAATAGCTTCTTTCGTCATAGCTTTTCCACTGGAAACAATAAACAAATATTATTTCCATGGATTGTGAATAACTGTCAGAAGAGGTAATTTTAAAAGATTTGATTTGCTAGAATGATTCTTTATGTGAAACAAGATGAGGTCAAGTAGAATACTTACATTCAGTCGTCCCCACCTCTCTTTGTGAATGACATCCACTTTCAATATAGCAAGCATATCAGATTTGTTCAGGTATTTTACTCTAGGTGTTTTTTGTCATAAGTGATTTTCTGCACTTGAGCGAATCTAGGTATATTATTAGAGGAAGGACTGCGCAACCTTCGGCAACACTTTGATTCACATCATCAACATGAAACTTTAGTGATGCCCTCTTGATCTCGTCAAGTACAAGCTGGCAAAAGTTCATTTTTCCAGATTTCTCAAAATCAAGGCTTTTCACTACCCCTTTTTGATATGACGGATCAGGTAATGCACCGTTGCAATGTCCCTATCTCCCAAACCCAGTTTCTTCTTAAGCCACCGTAAAGCAAAGGTATCGCCAGCTTCTGAAGGACGAGGCGCCTTTATACTGCCGTTGGGTAGACCAAGGACAGAATGCGCTACATCTGCTGTCAGAGCTATCGTCCTACCACCGGCAAACTCCATTTTCAGAGTTTTCTACATCAATCTTCTTGTATAGCTTAATGATCTGGGGCCTACTAATGTTTGAATCCAGCTTGTATTCCAGGATGAAACCCTAGCCAATCTTCACCAGCTCTACTTTCGGGAGATCGTTCAGATCATGTTTAGTCAATCTGTTGAGCTCTTTGAGAGAGCACCTTACTGTGTAATTTGATCTAGTCTTACTACGGGGCTTCTTCTTGTCCCTCGTATATTTTTCAATTGCCATCACTTGATTCGTGGACATATCCTGGTAGTTTACGGAAAAAATGTATTTCATAACTTATTTCTAAATTTCTTAGTGTAGACTGTAGTCTCGATTAAGGGATATGACATGCATTAAGACTACGTAAACTTACCATGTCACTATTATTCTGGTGGTTCGGAATGCCATGTTGTTCTCCACCAATCTTTCGTTTCTTCTTACGTACACCGCCTTTAATGTTTGAACCTATTTAGCATTTCTTTTTGAGCTCCAGCTTTCTTTTGTAATTCTCAATCTTCCTATTAAGTTCATTTTCTGACACATCAAACTCATCGTTAGTCTGTGCCATACCGTCGGAAGAATCTCCATCGCTAGCACTGTAGGAGCTCATTTCTCCCTGGTGGACAAAACATACAAATGTTATTACATGTTTTAATTTTTGAACCGAGCACCTAAAGCACTTCAATTCAATGCGCTTAATTTAAATTTTAAATTGTAACTACACCTAGCTGTACAAAGTAATATCAAGTTGCATAATAGGACATGTGCAGATGCACGTAGTTATAAAATTATGCATGCAATAATAATTGGGAAAAAATTATACTAACCAGAACGCATTAATAATCATTCATTGAATACCGGAATTTACTTGAAGTAACAGTAAAATATAATTTATTGAAGTTGATCCTACTTGTGAAAAATATTATGTATGTTGTTCGAGTGCATAATAAATATATTTTCTATTTACCGGATGATTTATACAATAGGTTTTCTCATAAAAAAATATGATGTAGTAATCAAATATTAGATCTAAAAAGTTAGGGTTTCGATATTTAAATTTTACTAATCCACTCCCTCCATCCTAAAAAGAATGTCCCAAGTTTGTTTGAATTTGGATGTATCTATATACTAAATAGTGTCTAGAATTGTATTTATCGCAGACTTGATCTCAGTACCAAGGTTTCGATAGTATGCACGACGAATCAATGATTCTGCAAGGAAATCTTTGCTATCAAGTAAGAGCAGTAAGTTCTTCGCAATTGAGTAGTAGTAGGGATGATCTCGAATCCTTATCCATGGGGATGTTTTGTTAAGTTGCTATAGAGAATCCTTACCTCGAAAAGAGGACAGTGCCATCGGTTCCTTCTGTTGCAGATTTTCCGCAATCTCCGGAAGAGTTGTTTCTCTTCTCGGGATGGGAAGTAGAGGAAGTTAAGGAATGCTAATTAGATACAATAACGGAGAACCGTGTCTCCCGTCCTCCATAATAACTGATGTAAAGCCCGATTTTATTAAGATTTTTCTAGGGCGGTGCAATAGTAAACAAGTGGGCAAAACAATGATTGCTGGAAATCAATCTAGCAACAACATGAAATCATTGTCATTTATGGGCCTGGAATTTATTACAGGTATACCAAATAAATTCTACTTCTCCTAACTACCTCCGAGTTATTATATTATAATATATAAAAACTAGTGGCTAATTTTTACGTTTCTAACTAATTCTTGTTCAATTAATTTTACCTGGATTTCTTGTCATGCTCTGATCGGAAATTTCACGATGCAACATACAATTTTATTTAGTACCGAAAGTTAACACATCCATCTATTGTGTACTATAAGTCGTAAACTATACTATTTATGATGCAACATACAATTGACGATGCAACATGCCTTGTACGGTAAGTGCACTACCATTGCATGTTATATTGTACCTTTGTGCAGAGCAGTTTAAGTACCATTTCAGAGGCAGTTCATATACATTTCAGGGGCAGTGCATCTTTGTGTGCATGGAATTATAATGACAGTACCACGATGCATTCAACGAGCAGTGCATGATTGATGTTCGAGTTGTGCATCTTGGTGTGCATAGCAGGTGGAATTGCACTACGCGGCTAGTACACTGTCATTTCATATTATATGTCACCGAGCAGTGCACAGTAGGTGAGAATCGAAAAGGTCCTAATTATTGAACTAAGACCCACATGTCAGAAATCTACTTGGATAAGGATAACTTTCAGCATTGCATACTACGTACACGGGAAGTGCACCTCGCTGTACATAGCAAGTTGGGTTCATTGCATGGTCATTAAACTGCCATAGAATCTTCTCTTGCACCGTGCGTACAGCACCTTATGAAGCATTTAGAAGACATTTCATATGTACTTTAATGGTAGTGCATACCTGTTTTTAATCGCATTATAGTAGTACTATCCTAAAGCGCTCCGTAGGCAGTGCATACTTTGTTTACCTACAGTGCATACAAGTGTGTGTACCATACGGGGTGCATTATACGGTAAGTGCACTGCCATACCATGTTATCTTGGACCTTTGCGCATAGCAGCTTACAAAGCATTTCTAAGACAGTTCATCTAAAGCTTTAGGGCAATTCATCTCATGTGCATGACATTATAATAACAGTATCATGAAGTACTCAACAAGCAGTGCATGATTGGTATTCGAGTAGTGCATCTCAGTGTGCATAGCAAGTGGGATTGCATTGCACGGCTAGTACACTGCCATTTAATATTATCTTGCACCAAGTAGTGCACAGTAGGTGAGAAATAAAAAGGTGATCATTAACGAAAAAACATACTAATGCACGCACTGCCTATACTACAAATATATCACTGACATCTATAATGCACAGAACTTCGTTTAGACGAATAAGCAGCTAGTATTCAGTACAATCCAACAATTATGGACTGCCTGATTGTGTATACCATGCACTGCTCTAATATTTGTTGTGCAAAACTTTTGTTGGACTGTTCAAAATCTTGACCAGCGTAAATCAATAATGGAAATTCGTTATATTCAATTAAAAGGAATATACTATCACATAAAAAACAAGAAAATTCATTGTCAAAAGAAATTTATAAATTTAATGATCCGACAATGTTCTGAAATTTCAAATGTTAATAATCCCTATTACAATGACTTCAGACTATTCTTTGGAGTGTCAACAATTCCATCGATAAATTTCTAGTCATGCCAGAAACACATGTCGGGAATTTGTTTATGTATGAAGAAGCATTATTCATCATCTTCGTTCAAAGATTTGGTCTCCAATTTAACTTGTGACATCACTCTTGCGAATCAAACAAAAAACAAATAAAACTTCACTGAATGATGACCGACACTGAATAAATAGTTTTTATTTTGGTAAATTATAAAAGTACATACATGTGTATTGATTAACAAGTTCCTTAAACTTTCTTGTGTACTTTTCATTAAACTTTGACATAACCATGTCAAACGTCAGTTGTTCTCGCAAGGCTTTAGTAGCAGTCTATACAAATAAAATTTCATATCAAATAAATTATAATTGAATGCCGTTTTATACTAGTGCAAGTACGAAATTAAGTCTGCCTTGAAAATATACTTACAGACTGGAACCAATGGTCCATCGTAAGATTTGAGCAACCTCGGCAAACCTACTCCGCTGTCTTTCCTACTCATTTCATAGACAAACCTACATTTCAGCTACTTGTTTGATATATAAATTTTAATAGGGCAAGGATCACTCAGTGTTAACGTTACTTAATTGGTTTTCATTGTCAGATATCCACTGAACATGTGTGGTTCTCATATTTCGAAATTCAACCCTGTACGAAAAATTGTATGCTTCTTCAAACACAATCTTGAAATTGTTTATCACAATGGTTGCTTCCTCTTCAACAGTCTTGTTCATGATGTTCGAGAAAATGGTATCATATTTCCGACCTTGAAGGTCAGCAATCACGGCGTACAACACATCATTTGGCCAGAGAGGTATGATGATCTAAACAAACAAAGAGCCAAAACAATTGAGAGTTGCAGATCTAAAAAAACGTCGCTAGAAAATAACATAGACACTGAAATTTAAAAATTACCATTGAGAAATTCACCAGGTTCCATCTAGTGTGATTCTCTGATAAGTATCATTTGAACGATTTTGGATTAAATTGTGGCCTTGTGAGCAAAAGATAATAACATATTTTTTTAGAAAAACAACAAATCAGTTAATAGATATCATAATTTCTGGGTTCACGGATCGATCGATGCGTGTTCAGTAGCATGAGAAAACATGTATAGATAGAAGGGGGTTGATAAAAAAATTGTACGTTCACTTACTGCATCTTCGTGCATTATGATGTACCTGGTTGGGAACAATTCATGATTGTGTTGATTATTATCTAGGTTGTGTTTCTGTTCTGTCATGACCAACATGGCCATATAGTTCATTACGTGTGAATTCACACTTCCATAAACCTACATTGATAAACCGAACACTCTCTGGCATTCCCATTTCTTCCTGCATAGCACCACCTTGTCGCTGGCAGAATACAGAAAAATGGAATCGAAATACTCCATTATTACAATGTGATGAAAACAATAAAATATATTTTCATAGTAAAGTATGCGACAAAAAATGTTACCTTTTGGCCTTTTTATTCGGAGTGGTCTCTACAATGTATTCAAATAAAGTAACTACAACATCTTTTGATCGTTTCACAGCAGGATAAGGAATTCGCTGGTGATTAATGCATGTTCTTGTTTCAGCATTATCAACACTGTTTGTTTGCATAGCTGATCCAATGCTTGATGTAGATGCTCAAATGATGCTCTAGTAGTGCGGAATGAAACATTATTATGCTATAGTCTAGGGTCTCGAGAGTTTTCTCGTGCAGGATAGCTTCTTGTGTAGCTGGGTTGTTGGTTTTCAGTACATCTCAAAATTGACCTCGGCATACTCGAGGATCTTGTATTTTCACTATACATTTGACTTCTAGCAATGTTACGCCGAGGACTGTAAGTTTGGTGCATTAGTCTGACAGAGTAACTACTTCCTGGTAGTTGACTATGAGATACTGCCATCCTAGTAGTAGCATGCGTTGCCTCGTACTGCTATTGCATTTGTTTGTGCGAACATGAATTTGAATACTGACTTGATGTATGAAAATCGTTGTGATATGTATTTCCTAGATTTTAAGACTCATGGTCTTGCAATGTTGTTCTTGAATTTGTTCCGCTTCCTCCGTCCTGGTCTATGAAGCCACATCCATCCATTGATTTGTTCTGTTCTGCAATCATATCCGATCTTGCTATCTCTGTATACCTTCAGTTGTTCAACATGTTAGGCCCCTGGCTGGATGTCTGCTGCACAACGTGCTGCGATTGGACATATTTCTCTCCCGATCCAGCATTCCAATAGAAAGTTGGATGGCATGATGTGCTACTGTTTGACTTGTTACTATTATCGATCAAACTTTGCGCGTGATTAGCAGAGATGTTTTCACTGTGAGTGCTGCTGCTGACTCTTGGTATCTGAGTTGCAAAATTAGGAGTTGATGTAACATTATACCTTTTCCTATTATCTATGATTTCATTTGTCAGTGAATCTCTTATGCTGTAATTGATTCCTCCAGATAAATTATCGGTACGTGAACCTCTTATGCTAGAATTGGTTTCTCCAGAGAAATTATTCATGGTAGAAGCTACATTAATTGGTGTATAACTTTTGGCAGACTGCTGAAGCTGCACAGAATGGGAGAATGTTCTCGTGTCGCCATTGTTATTGCCTAGGTTTATATCTTTCATTGTCATAGATATGTCTACCACTGACGTGCTACCACTTTTTGATATAGAACCATATGAATCATAATTACCAGATACTTGTCCGTCGTGCTGAATACCAGATGAATGCACATTTGCAGATACTGATCCATATGTTTCACTTGACAGACAGTTAAGTTGTGTTGGATTAGCTTCTATTTTAGGCTCTGCTATTAATGTGATATCAGGGTTTTCTTTCTCTCTCTGCTTAAGGTCAGCCAGATCTGCAACTTCTGTCCAAAATTCATCATTTCCATCCCAGAAAGAAAACGAATCATCACTGTTATCTTCAGTCTTCTGTTTCTTTGAAATGCGATCATCATACACAAGATCAAACTCAAATTGCAGTGATCTCGCAACCACCCATTTTTCACCGAAACATTTGGAGTTCTGTAACAGCTGAAATGTATCTGTATCATGTGCAGCAGGATGCCTCTCTTCTTCTTGATAACTTACATGATGACTTGGTCCTGCTTCTGCACTTGGAATGCAAAGGCTTGCATTCAAGCGGTTGAAAATATCTGGACCAGGCACATGAACATATTGTGGGTTGGAAATTTGTAGTTGTCTTTCGTAATTTCCAATATTCAGTTTTGGCACGAGAACCATAAATGGATTAGTAATGTAAAACGATGCAACATGCACCGAACCAACAGCTTTTGCACCGACTTGTACCTTAAGGCGATTAAAGCCCATCATTTGAGCATCACATAATGTATGTTCAGAACCAGGCAGTCTCTCATCAAAAGTATCTTGTACGGAATGAGTTGCTGACTCAGAATGTACAAAATGGCTCTGATCGAAACCACGTGTTTGCACCTGAATTCTTGATCTGTCTTCATTGTCAAATGTATTTGACACGCCATTGGATACAGCCGACATGGCAATCTGTGCAGTAGTTCTATTACATTGAGATGTTGCTTCTGACACATGAACTGTATCTGCAATGTCCATCTCGTTCATTGCGTGATCTATACACCTTCTTCCTGACGAAATCTCTGCCCGGGATTTATTTTCAGTACATGTAATGGAAGTCGCTACACATATTGTATTAGTGTTTCCCTGAACAATAACTGTGTGAACTTGCTGCCTTTCAACTGAAGTTCCACTTGTTGCTACACAATTTGTAACTGTAGTAGGCTTAGCGATCATCCCGTTACCAGAACCCTGACCGGCATATTCTATGACAGATTGCAGGGATTGCGTTGAACTTGCGACAGGAATTATCACTTCATAAGACCGGATGACGTCAGCAGTACCACTACAATCGGTTGGTTCACAGTTCATCTTTGGTAATTGTTGAATTCTGGACAAATTATCACATGTCGGTAACATATGTACCAGGGCCTCGCAACAAGATTCCAACTCCTGCATATATTTCATATTATCAGGAGATCCATAACTTTGGTCTGCAGAAGTTAACTTGACAAGCAGTTCACAGTCTTCTGCTAGCCTTATACATACGGATGTTAGCCTATCTGTTGATTTATCCAGCACATTGCCTTGGTCCTCAACATCGCGCTTATTATCTTATCTTACGTATAGGCGCCCTTTAGGTGTAGAGTACATACCCCTGTTCTCATGATTGAGCATAGATATTTGAGAAATCTTTCTAATATTGCTCTTCATATTGAGATTCATCGCAGACAACATGTCAGCATACATGTCCGTCACTATGTCCTGTATTTCTCTAGCCGCCTGGAAGTTTTGACATTATAAACATTATCTGTATCGCCTATTTTTAATATCATAAATTTAGCAACACACTACTGAGATAACTGAATAAGTAACACTATGATCAAACACTAGTAATATGGTTACCTAAATAAACGTAGTAGAACATGCAGCTATAGAAAGAATGTTCATTCTGGTAGGAAGTAGCCAAAGCAGGCAGAAAAAGCATACAATGCAACGATGAGAGAATTTAATACTCTACCAGAACAAGATCGATCAATTAAAAACATGGATGCTTAAGTTCAAGTAGGCACTGTATATCTAGAACACAAAAACAAGCAGATTCATCATGGTCACGAACGAAAGAATTGTGAAGATTATAAAAATTCTTACCGTGGCATGCATACGTGTGACTATTACAAACTTTTCAATGAAAGTTGTAACATTCTGAACTATCTCTTCGTTCAGCTCGGCATTAGAAAACACAATTTCATTTATATCCTTCTACTGCATATTCAATATGGACAAAACAGAAAATACAATACAATAATATGAGTAAGAAGCAACGAGACCGTAGTAATAATTACACATAATATGAATAACTATGGGAGTCTTCCCTTGTGAACACCATAAACGTTTTTTTGATCACGCATCTGGTCAAGAATCTCATATAACGTCATATTTTTAGTTGTCTAGAAAGATATTCTAGGTCGTGCATGGCCTAGAAGCAGAGCATTTGTGTCTAGTAGTTCAAAGTACATTACCTGCATTAAAATTGTTACAACCATATTAAAACAACAAATCCACAAAAACTACTGACAACTAATATTATAGAAAATAAGTATCACGATGGGTAACTAACCGGATAATTGGAAGGAAACCACCAAGTGCACCGTTCAAACCATTTTTCTCGAAAGTGTCAATACAACTAATGAGCTTGTCGAACACAGCAAGACACCAGTCATAGGAGTCAGTCTCATCATACATTCCAATTGTAGAGAAGTAATCTGGGCTGGCTCCATCATATGTGCTCGGACACAGCATAACAATGTTTGCAAATAGAACAAAACATGTTTTGAATTGAGATCCTACTAGGTTAAGAGTAATCATCTTCTCCAGCACACTGATAGTTGGTGTTGGCCCTGCACAATTAGTTAATTCTCTGACCATGTCGGTTATCCATTGCGGACAAGCCTTCTTTATGGTTCTACCCCCAAAGGGGATGCAAAGTATCTTGTCGAAGTGAAAGGGCTTCAGTTCAAAGCCGCATCTGTTGGGAAATTTAAAACTTCTTGTAGTAACATTGAAGTGAGCGACAAGCCATAAAACTAGTGACCTTGGGAACTCTTCACAGCACATACCAAACATACCATCAAATTGTATGCCCCTTAGCAAAACCTTCTGGTCATTAGTTAGCCTTTTCACTAGTTTTATGAACTTTGGAAGAGATAACTGAGTGGTGAAAACATGATCAGCCATTTCTGTATGAGAATTTTTTTTCTATCGACGGGGTAAAAAACAAGTTATCAGTTAACAAGGTATGAATTTTTTTAGTAAGTCATATATGTCAGATTTCAAAATTATACATTCGACAACGCACACAGGATAGAATCACAAAAAAAGGAAATTCAAAAAAAATCACCTTGTAAACATAATACAATGAGCATAACTGAAACAATAAAAGAAATTGAAGCGTGCTTAACCAACACTCGTCCTATATCGTTCTAAATTAGGGAAGTGGAAGTAATATATCGCTAGCAACAAACAATTTCTACGTGAGCGTGGAAAGATTTATTTGAAGTAGCTAAACATATACATAATACATAGATCCACACATGAGCTAGACGAAAAATCAACCTTCTGGATACGAAAAATCAACCTTCATGAATAGATGAACTTCGCCAGTTGAAGTAGATTTTAAAATGTGGAAAAACAACCATGAAAGAAGAACGAGGAGAGAGCAGCGTTAGTTAAACGCTATATCCGCCTGCCGCAACCCGTGATTCTTGAGAAACAAGAAGATCCTTATTAATGAACCAAGACCCCACATGTCAGAGCTCTACTTTGTTTACCAGCATTATTATATTAGTAGTATCCTGAAGCACTCCGTAGGCCGTGCATTTTCTGTTTACAAGCAGTACACTGCCATTTCATATTATCTTTCACCGAGCAGTGCACAGTAGGTGAAAAATGAAAAGTTCCTCATTATTGAACCAGAGCTCACATGTCAGAAGTCTACATCGATACAGATAACGTACCGCAGTGCATAATTTGTACACGGGCAGCGCACCTCGCTATGCATAACAGGTGGGGTACATTGCACGGTCATTGAACTGCCATAGAATATTGTCTTGCACTGTGCGTTCAACACCTTATGAATGATTTAGAAGGTAGTTCATATGTACTTCAATGGCAGTGTATACCTGTTTTTAACCGCATTATAGTAGTAGTATCCTGAAGTGCTCTGTAGGCAGTGCATACTTTGTTTACCTGCAGTTCATACAAGCGTGCGTAGCATGCGGGGTGCATTGTACGGTAAGTGCACTGCCATCGCATGTTATCTTAGACCTTTGCGCACAGAATGTTTACAAATCATTTCGAAGGAAGTTGATCTAGAGCTTCATGGCAGTGCATCTCGTGTGCATGGCATTATAATGACAGTATGACGAAGCACCTAACGAGCAGTGCATGATTGATATTCAAGCTGTGCATCTGAGTGTGCATAGCAGGTGGGATTGCATTGCACGGCTAGTACACAACCGTTTCATATTATCTTTCACCGAGCAGTGCACCGTAGGTGAGAAACGAAAAGGTCCTCATAATTGGACCAAGACCCCAGATGTCAGAATTCTACTTGGGTATGGATAACTTCCGGCAGTGCATGCTATGTGCACGGGCAGTGCACATCACTGTACATAGCAGGTGGGGTGCATTGCACGGTAATTGCACTGCCATAGAATCTTACCTTACACCATGCGTACAACACATTATGAAGCATTTAGAGAGAAGTTCATATGTACTTTATGGACAGTGCATACCTATTTTTAACCGCATTATAGTAGTGGTATCCTGAAACGCTTCGTAAGAAGTACATACTTTGTTTACCTGCAGTTCATACAAGTGTTGCTAGCATGCGGGGTGCATTGTACGGTAAGTGCACAGTCATCACATGTTATCTTGGACCTTTGTGCACAGTAGTTTACAAAGCATTTCTAAGGCAGTTCATCTAGAGCTGCAGGGAAGTGCATCTCGTGTGCATGGCATTATAATGATAGTATGACGAAGCACCAAATGAGCAGTGCATTATTGATATTCAAGTTGTACATCTCGGTGTGCATAGCAGGTGGGATTGCATTACACGGCTAGTACACTGCCATTTCATATTATCTTTCACCGAGCAGTGCATAGTAGCTGAGAAACGAAAAGGTCCTTATTATTGAACCAATGCCCCACATGTTAGAACTCTACTTGGGTATGGATAACTTTCGGTAGTGCATGCTATGTGCACAGGCAGTGCACATCGCTATACATAGCAGGTGGGGTGCATTGCATGGTCATTGCACTTCCATAGAATCTTTCCTTGCATCATGCGTACAACACCTTATGAAGCATTTAGAGAGCAGTTTATATGTACTTCATGGACAGTGCATACCTATTTTTAACCGCATTATAGTAGTAGTATCCTGAAGTGCTCCATAAGCAGTACATACTTTGTTTACCTGCAGTTCATACAAGTGTGCGTAGCATGCGGTTTGCATGTACGGTAAGTCCACTATCATCACATGTTATCTTGGACCTTTGCGCACAGCATTTTACAAAGCATTTCTAAGGCAGTTCATCTAGAGCTACTGGGAAGTGCATCTCGTGTGCATGGCATTATAATGACAGTATGACGAAGCACCAAACGAGCAGTGCATGAATGATATTCAAGTTGTACATCTCGGTGTGCATAGCAGGTGGTATTGCATTGCACGGCTAGTACACTGCCATTTCATATTATCTTTCATCGAGCAGTGCACAGTAGCTGAGAAACGAAAAGGTCCTCATTATTGAACCAAGGCCCCATATGTCAGAACTCTACTTCGGTACGGATAACTTCGGCAGTGCATACTATGAACACGGGCAGTGCACCTCTCTGTGCATAGCAGGTGGAGTGCATTGCAAGGTCAGTGCACTGCCAAATATTGTTATCTTGCACCATGCGTACAACACATTATGAAGCATTTAGAAGGCAGTTCATATCTTTTTTATGGTGAGTGCATTATGAAGCACTTGTAATGGACTTCATATATATTTCATGGGCACTACATCTTGTTGTGCATGGCATTACGAAAGCACTATCACAAAGCACTCACGACCAGTGCATCCGTTGTATACGAGTAGTGCATGTCGTTGCACATTGCTGGTTGTATATGAGAAGTGCAAAACGGATAAACAAAGCCACGAAACCCAGTACAAATGTACTTCCTCTCCCCTGGCGACGAACTGGTATGAACGTAGACCCCGCATATATGTCGCTATCAATATTGAAGTGTTCTTCTTGGAAAAGGGGTAATGCATTTTCGTACTGAATTATGACCCACCTATCAGACAACTTGTTTTTTGGAGATAAAACCTTTCCACCTGTCATTGGTGTTTAAAGAAGGAAGGCAAGGTAGGAAACGTATCTTCTTCAAACTATTATAACCAGGTAATGCTGGAACAACCCATAACTTTCTCATACCGGTTTAGGGCAGCAGCCGCCGCCGCCCGCATCTTAATCTAGGAAAGATTTGAACACCGCTTCAAAACAAGCAGTAAAATATAGCCATCTCATCATGGCAAGGCAATAGAGAGAGACGTCATCGTCACTGGCGCCACAAATCAGGTAACCAGATATCAAACCTGCTCAAACGATTTAAATTCTAGGAATATATGTGATGAGGTGATTCAGCTTGTACTTGGTCGCTAAAGATTTTAGTTCAAGATGGTAGACATGGCCGACAGGTACATTGTAGCGACAAGGCAACAATTTTTATTTTTTTTATTTTTTTGCGAACAACGTAGCTGATTTTTATCTTGAGATTCAACAGAGATATAACTTCCAAATTTTAAAGCACGGAGCATAGTTACTACAGTCACGGGAACCGTTTAATAACCATAATAGTATAGTACAATTAATATAGCGGAAATAGTTATATACGAAGCTACATGACCATTTGCTACGCATGTAGTTTGAGCAACAGATAGCACTATGTGTAATCACAAAAACTTTTTCACAGTGGATCACATCAATTTTAGGCTACACCAATTCGTTCATTTTCTATCAAAGTAACGTATAAATTTGTGTACTTAATAGCAAGAGATTATACAATACAATGAGAAGTTCAGTCGATGTACAATAAAACTATGCTCTAAATATAATTCAGCTATTCCTGACAAATACTATTTATTATTATGTATATAATCAGCAAAGTTGTTGGTGGTTTTTGCAGAAAAGGTAAAAGGAGGAAATAATACCACATTAAATTTCAAAATATATCGGCATACATATTTCAACTGATTGTTTTTGCATCGAAGCGTACTTATATCAGTTATATAGTAGATACATTATAACTGTTGATGTTACAGATACGCAAGCAGAGTGCTGCTTTTTTCTCTCTGTGTTATTTTTTTCCACTAAATGCAGAGAATGCGATATATGTTGCATTACACCAAATCGCAAAATTCTACAGGGACCCAGATTATCTCATTTGAATGATCGTACATTGGCTGAAATAGAGATGATGAAAGGTGCAAAATTCCAAGCTCCATGTGTAACAGAATGTGTTGCACGTGAATTCAGGATGGTATATATACTATTAAGAATAATATCAAAAAAAATTAGTGCTTTAAATATCATAAGATTGACCGTGAATAATTATGGTGCTACTATATTCATTATATCATGGGAGAGACGTCTTAGAGAACTACATGATAAGTGGGATAAAGAGCATGAGCAGAAACTGAAAGCTCTCACGGCATCAATAGAAACTATACGGAGATATAACGTAGCACACGCAAACTTGAAGCCAAAGCTGGAAAAAATTAACATCACAATGTCCACTCCACAAGTAATTTCTAGAAACCCTAGTGGAAGAACAATGCTACGATGCTAAGATCAATCTGGTGGATCAGTGAAAGGCAATAGCGCGGTCAATACTCATTGTAAATTGAAAGATGCAAAGTGTAATGAGAATAGTTTGGTGAGTTTGCTCGTGCAATTATTAAAAATTAAAAAATCAAAATAATTTTGCATGAGTACTACTAATCATCATTTTATTGTATTTTTGTTTTGTCAGGTGCAAGTTGATGTGATGGTTTCAATGCAACAAACAGTGGTACTACTATAGCATCTTCTGCATAGACAAGGACATCAAAGGACATATATGTAGTAACCAACATTTAGTTCAGGTACAGAGAGAAAAAATCAGATATAGTGCAAGCAGCTCCTATAAGCCAGAGAATCCTCATGAATTCTTCAACACAGAATGGTCAAACACACGCAAGCATCAACCTAAGAGCTGTCGGAATGCCAATGAGTGGCACAGAAGGAGACGCTTTAGTAAGGTATGCTGGTAGCTCTACAGAAGACAAAACCAAAACAATCATCACAAGCAACCTACTCAAATCATGTATGGTTGTTCAAAATTGCCATGCTAGGAGGGCGCTGAGCAACAATGAAAAACAAATCAAAAGCAAGACAGTCTATCCTAGATACAAGAGTAGCATCACAAATTCAGGAGTCAAGATCACACATGAGCAGAGTGTTGCAAGTGAACCAGTCAGCAACATTTTTTTTAGTGTAGCCAGCAACCATCGCTAAAAGTACAGTAGAGTCACAGACTGGAAGTATTGATAGAGCTAATTGTTCTGATGCAGGCAAGAGAGATTCAACCATCACTGTGAACCCACAAATAGAAGAGAATACAAGTCATCAGAATGTCGATTGTTCAGAGGAACCGGCAGAAACTATATGCACTAACACCAACTCGGAAGCAATGAGCAATCACCAGCTTGTGCCCCAGTGCGACGACACTATTCATGAAAAAGAGATTAATCCAGGAGAACCTACGGAAGAAGAGTTAGAGATGGATAGAATTTTTAAGAATGAGTACCCAACTGTGGATGAAATTGGTGATGCCACGACACCAGAAGAAGGAATGGAATTTCAGTCAAGGGAAGATTCTTTCCAATTCTTTGCACTATATGCAAGGAAAACCGGTTTTTCTATGAGAAAGTACATCAGCCTTAACTCTAAGAAAACAAGCGAAATGATTAAATAGACATTTGTTTGCACAAAGAAGGCCAGAGTCACATAACTGAGTAAGTTGTAAAGGAAAGAAAAAACAAGTTCTACTATCAGGTGCTCTTGCCCTATATCCATTGTGGTAAAGAAAACAGAAAAATGATGGATGTACAAAACAGTAAAACTGGACCACAATCACCCTTTGCACCCAACAGATTGGCTCATCAGGTTTTCAAAATGCCATAAGTCAATGACACAACAAGACAAGGAATCTATACGTATACTACACCTTGGAAAGATTCCACCGACGAGAGTGATGCTAATATATAGTGGAATAAAACTTTTAAACAGAGGAGTTGGTTTCGACGGCAAAGGCATGTCAAACCTTAAGTATGCTGACAAGAAAGACAACAGAAATAAAGATATAGAGGAATGCTTGAAGAGGTTGACCCGTCTTCAATCAAAGGTTCCTGTATTCTCATATAAATTCGACATTGACCACACAAACGCCGTTCATAGCAGCACAAACGCAATGTGCAGGATGAACTACGAACTATATGGTGAATACGTGTCATTCGACATAACGTTCCAGACCAACGTGTACAACATGCCTTTTTCACCAATCATTGGCGTGAACAACCATGGGAACACAGTTTTGTTTGGGATCGGTCTCCTGCAGGACGAGTCAGCTGAAACGTTCAAGTGGCTGTTCAAAACTTTTGTCTACGACATGGGTGGTAAAGCACAAAATTACATAATCATTGACCAGTGCAGAGCAATGAAGAAAGCAATTGATGAACTGGATATACCGCTTGACACAATCCACAGGTTCTGCCTCTGGCACATAATAAAAAAATGCTAGAAAAGCTTGCGAGCATTTTAGCGAGAAAAGAAGGCATGTCAGAAGAACTGAGACATGTAATAAAGAACTCATTGACTGTAGATGAGTTTGAAAAATGCTGGAGGCAAGTATTGGAAAAATACGGAATTGCAAACAACAAGAATCTGTTAGATATATGGGATATCAGAGATCACTGGGTGCCATCCTACTTCATGGACTGTTTCTATCCTTGTGGCGAGAGCACCAACTCCATGTGGAAAGACTATGTCGACCACACAGACACAATACTGAAATTCCTACATTCATATGAGGTAATTTAGGAGAAAAGCTTGAGTGCGCTCGATAGGAAAAGGAATAGGACATCAGAGAAGACAGCACCAACGTGGAGCATATATGGACTTCAACAGATGCAATAAACAGTTACACTACAAACATATTTCTCAAGTTTCAGAAGCAACTAGCAGATAACACGGCTTTCGAAATAACAAGGGAAGAAACAACTAAAAGAGGAACGAAATATGAACTGACCAAAAGAGCTCATGTCACACATCCAGATTTCAACATATATGTTTTTATAGTTGACATGGATAATGAGAATAAGATGTTCTCATGCAACTACAAAAAAATGTCAAGGGATGGAATCTAGTGCTGTTACGTCCTCAGGGTTGTGGTACGTATTGGTTTAGTACATACGATGCCAGAAGTTTTGTGAACCCTAGAAGGAAACGATGTAACCCACGTCTGCCATCCAACTATGTTTTTCGTCTTCCTGACGGAAACAAGAGCAATGAAGCAGGGCCAATAAGTTATGTGATTGAGTTGAGTCGTTTTCCTAAGATTTGCTCAAAAGTATGCAGTACAGACAAATCATACCAAGTTTTGGTAGAGTGCATCGATGACATAGAGAAGAAAGTGAATGGTGATGTCTATGCACTTCTATTCTTGTAGACAGTTTTTGGGCCGCCAAGTGTAGAGGTTTGTAGAACAACAGCAAGTTTTCCCTTAAGTGGATCACCTAAGGTTTATCGAACTCAGGGAGGAAGTGGTCAAACGTATTCCCACTCAAGCAACCCTGCAATCAAGATACAAGAAGTCTCTTGTGTCCCCAACACACCCAATACACTTGTCATGTGTATAGGTGCACTAGTTCGGTGAAGAGATAGTGAAATACAAGTGGTATAGATAATTATAAGTGGTAACGGTGCTAGAAAATAGCTTTTATGGCATGGAAGAGACCAAAGGCAAACTGAAATAAATATGGAAGCAAGCAAACATGGAACAGATCTAATTGCAAACGGTGTTTCAATGCTTAGAAACAAGGTCTAGGGATCATACTTTCACTAGTGAACACTGTCATATAAATAACTTCTCTTTATGATACTACTCTGAACTACTCTCCGGTTGGACACTCTAATCCATGGTAGGGTTATAACATCAAACCTCAAAGTAAGCCTTTCCCATCCGGACAACCCCACACTGTCACCTTCAGAACTAGATGGTTCCAACAAACACCACAATTTCATAGAGACATCCAACTCCAAATATAACTCATAACAAGTATTTGTAATATCTAGCCTAAGTGCCACCATGGTGTGCACGTTGTCACTTTCACACACATGGGGAGAGAAGAGATCTATTAAAGCACTTGAGTAGCAAGGTAGATCTACTTGATTACAAAGCTCATGATCACAATATGATCATGCATAGAGAGAGATGAACACATAGCTACCGGTAGAACACTTAGCCTCGAGGAAGAACTACTCCCTCATCATCACGGGAATCAGCAACGGTGATGGAGATGGTGGTGGAGATCGATGGAGATGGCTCCGGGGGCACTTCCCCGTCCCGGCAGGGTGCCGGAACAAAGACTTTATGTCCCGTGAATCTCCCCTTCGGTGGTGGCAGCTCTGCAGAACTTTTCGTGGCTGGAGGCTTGACGATTTTGGGTTTTTGCATCGGGAGGCATCTTATAGGCGAAGAGACAAGGTTGGTGGCCGTCCAGGGGGCCCACACCACTCGGTGGCGCGGCCAGGGCTATCCCGTGCCACCACATGGTGTGGCCACCCTGTGTCCCCTCTCTGTCTCGTATTCTGGCTCCGTGACTCTTCTGGTAAGATATCGACTTTGGCTTTTGTCCGGTCCAATTATGAGAATATTGATTTTCTGACTTTCCTAGAACCAAGAACAGCAGAAAACAGGCAACTGGCACTTTGGCATCTTGTTAATAGGTTAGTCCAAGAAAGTGTATAAAAAGTACTCCAAAGTGTGGACAAAACATAAAGTAGATAAAATGAAGCATGGAACATCAAAAATTATGGATACGTTTGCAACGTATCAACATCCCCAAGATTAACTCCTGCTCGTCCTCGAGTAGGTAAGTGATAAAAAGAAAGAATAATTTTTGAGGTGACATGCACCATCATAAACTTTATCAAAGTATTTGTAAAACAATGATAGCTGGGATCATAGTACTTCAATCATAACATGAAAGACAAAGTTCTAGCAATAAGGCAAATCAACTATGTTGCAACATGAAAAGGCACAAGCAAAAATTTCATGAATAACAATGCTTTGCAAGACGTTTTTTTGTTTCACATAAATAAAACGTAGCATAGTAGCATTTAGCTTGTCCCTCATAGAGTAGCAAACATAAATGCATAGGACACCTTCAAAGTTTATAAGAGTGACTAGATGCAAATAGTTTAAAACAAGCAATATCAAAGCTATGCATCAATCAACAAGTCTTGGGACAATGCACATAGAACTAAGAATGGCCACTATGCTCTCAAAGTAGGTGCATAAAGATAGAAGGTGGAGACTCAATAAAAAAGTAAAAGAAAGGCCTTCATAGAAGCAAGTAGAGATTCAAGTTTCATAAAGAGCTTCCAAAAATTATGGTACTTAATAGCTTTCAGCTCTCATTGCCCCTATCATAAGCATCTTGAAGTGATTAAGGTTAACGTGAACAAACTATGGGGTATATGCTTGACGAAGTATAAGTTGGAAATCACATGTACCTTGAATACGAGGGCCGCTCCTCATGCTACTCAAGTTTAGTCACTGGTAAGTTCTTGTCATCATAAGTACATGTGTATCATAGAGAACTGCCAACGGGGTACCCCTTGCCCGATGACACGGAAGAATCCCCATATCAAAATGACAAGGCAAGCAGACAACGAGCATCTCAGTAATCTTCTTATTTACCATGGGAATATGGTGCTTTTTTCTCTCTTTCCTCTTTTCATATATCGCTTTTTTCTTTTCTTTTTCTCTTTTTTCTCAATATCTGACTCTTTTTTATAAGAAGAATGCTTCATAGACAGCTAATTATGGTTACGTTGCAGGTTTCCACCATGACAGCATGGATTAGACCAGCGGCCCAGGCGTTTCTCTAACACATATACATAACTCCATGGACTTACAAGCTCCCCTTTCATTTCACACTGATGACATCCATAGACAAAAGAGCATGATATCAACTAGGTACAGAGTACAAGTGCAATGTTGAAAGCATTCCCCATGACAGCATGGTTTTGCTAATCCCCAACATATAAGTGCAAGCATATAAAACATACATGACACAATGGTTCAAGTGTGCCATCAAGTTCGTGAGAGCTTTAATCACTAGTTTTCTCATAACAAGTTTAATTCGGAAGGTAGATAAAACATGAATATACTTGGAATAGCATATGCTAATAGGTAGCTACGGTGGACTCTTTGGAATAACTTGGTTTTAGGAGTTGGATGCATGAGTGGAACTCATACTTGGTTACAGAGGCTAGCAAAAGACAGAGAGCGACCAACTAAGAGAGCAATAATGCCCATAATCATGCAGAGCGACAACACATCATTAATCAAAGCATAAAGTGATACTACAAGTTGAAAACTAAAGGATCATAAAGGCTATGGTGACTTGCGATAGTCATAACATGGTGTGAGCATGTGCCAAGTCAACCCAAATAAAGCATCAAAGGAGAATACCAAAATATTATGCTTTGATATGCTAAAACAACGCATGATTCTACCAAGGCACATTAAGCAATCTGAATTGTTTATAACAAGTCATTCTGCAGCAAAGAATACTAAGCATAAAGCCAAAGCACTATCAAGCATGGCATGACAAAGCATAGGCTACAGTAAAAAACAAGCTCTCTTTACCAGTTAAGCATGAACTTTCTAACTCTTTTCCAATCCAAACCAAACTATTTGAAAACCAATGCATGAAAGAGGGGGTCCAACCAATTTATTCATCAAACTAAGAAAACCAAGCAAACGAAAAACCAAAACGAAAATGAAAAAGAAGACGCTCCAAGAACAACACAACTGTGCATGAAATAATAAAAATGAAGCGTTTGGAAGGAACCTGGGATTTTTATTGATGAAGAGGGGGATGCCTTGGGCATCCCCAATCTTTGAAGCTTGTACTTATTGCATATTTCTTGGGGTGACATGCGTGGCATCCCCAAGCTTGAATTTTAGTCCATTCTTCATCTCATTACATCATTCCTTCCATACACCTGAATTTTTCCTTCATACAAAACTTCACAGAATCTTTATTAGCAACATTAGTGCACTCAAGATAATAAGTCCTTGGGTTCTGTTTCAACACGAATAAAACTTCCATTAAAATACAACCTACTATAGCACTTCCCTCAAAAAGCTCAATTCCCCGAAAGAACTAAAAAGGTACCAACAATAAGCAAATGCAAATAATGGCAGAAATTTGTCCAAAGAGACCAGCAGGTAAATATAAATTATTTCGAAGACTTTATGTTGCTCAAATAAAAAAGTGTTGAACTAACTAAAGTTAGATAACAACCTGGGGAAGAAGCACAAAAATTCACATCTCAAAAGGACGTACAGAGATTTTACACGCATTTTTACGGTGAAGCACATAAATCTGTTTCGGGACAGCAACTTTCCCAATCATTACTCTGTCTCATTAGAGGTTACTCTTGGCACAAAAAGAAAATAAAAAGGATAAGGAAGTGGTTATTATATAAGTAATAAATTCCAAGACTCATCTAAAACTTTTGGGTTATCTCCCAATAAGTACTTTTTAACGCCTTTAAGTTAGGCATGATAGTTTGAGAAGATGCTCACATAAGAAATATGAATTGAAGTAAAAGAGAGCATCAAGAAGAAAATTCAAAGCAAATTTAATTCTAACCCACTTCCTATGCATAGGAATCTTGTAAAGAAATAAGTCATAAAAGCACAAAGTAACAAGCATAGGAAAGCAAAACAAGTGCAGCTTCAAGACTTTCAACATAAAGAGGGGAAACTTAATATTATTGAGATGCATAAAACCATGTTTCCCTCTGTCATAATAACTTTCAGTAGCATCATAAATAAAATTAACAATATAACTATCACATAAAACATTCTTATCATGAGCCACATGCATATAATAATTATTACTCTCCACATAAGCATAGTCATTCTTATTAATTGTAGTGGGGGCAAATTCAACAAAATAGCTATCATTATTATTCTCATCACCATAATCATCAAATATAGGAGGCATATTGTAATCATAATTAATTTCCTCCTCAACCGTAGGTGGACTGAAAATATCATATTCATCATTGTAATCATCATATATTGGATGTATAGTATCATCAAAGCAATTTTTCTCCTCTATGCTTGGGGGACTAAAAATATCATGCTCATCAAAACCAGCTTCCCCAAGCTTAGACTTTTCCATAGCATTAGCAATAATGGTGTCCAAAGAATTCATACTAACAACATTGCTATTAGCATGCAAATAAAGTTCCATAGGTTTTTTTAATTTTCTCTTCAAACACTTCATGTCCTAACTCAACATAAATACTATAAAGCTCTGTAATTTTGTTGTTGTTTTCCATTAAGCCTAACTAGTGAAAATAAAAACCAGAAAAAAAAGACAAATTGTAGAATCTAAAGGAAATAACTTCGAGCACTCACACCGGAGGATGTGAGTACCTTTTACCTTACCTCCCAGGCAACAGCGCCAGAAAATAGCTTGATGTCTATGCACTTCTATTCTTGTAGACAGTTGTTGGGCCTCTAAGTGCAGAGGTTTGTAGAACAGAAGCAAGTTTTCCCTTTAGTGGATCACCCAAGGTTTATCAAACTCAGGGAGGAAGTGGTCAAAGGTATTCCCTCTCAAGCAACCATGCAATCAAGATACAAGAAGTCTCTTCTGTCCCCAACACACCCAATACACTTGTCAGGTGTATAGGTGCACTAGTTCGGCGAAGAGATAGTGAAATACAAGTGGTATAGATAATTATAAGTGGTAACGGTGCTAGAAAATAGCTTTGATGGCATGGAAGAGACTAAAGGCAAACTTAAATAAAGATGGAAGCAAGCAAACATGTAACAGATCTAATTGCAAACGGTGTTTCAATGCTTAGAAACAAGGCCTAGGGATCATACTTTCACTAGTGAACACTCTCATATAAATAACTTATCTTTATGATACTACTCTGAACTACTCTTCGGTTGGACACTCTAATCCATGGTAGGGTTATAACAGCAAACCTCAAAGTAAGCCTTTCCCATCTTTACAACCCCACACTTTCACCTTGAGCACTAGATGGTTCCAACAAACACCACAATTTCATAGAGACATCCAACTCCAAATATAACTCATAACAAGTATTCGTAATCTCTAGTCTAAGTGCCACCATGGTGTGCACGCTGTCACTTTCACACACATGGGGAGGGCAGAGATCTATTAAAGCACTTGAGTAGCAAGGTAGATCTACTTGATTACAAAGCTCATGATCACAATATGATCATCCATAGAGAGAGAGATGAACACATAGCTGGGTAAACCCATGTGCATCCGCCCCCATCTCGCACCGCAGATGGCCCCCAACTCTTCCCCACGTTACAGTTAATACCTTCTAGTGGTAGTGACAGCCGTGGCCATTTCCACGACAGTGGCGCCTACCGTGGGGCATAACGGGACTGGCCTGAGTTCTACTGCGAGACCCTACTCGCCAATCGATCGGTCGCTCGGCACCGGTCGCATGATCGCAATCGGTGGGATCTTACAGATCCTGCCCAACAGCTACATCCCATTGTCATGCCCAGTCACTCATGGCACGGTGATGCCAGTCGTCTCCATCAACCTCTTCATCGGCTTCACCGGTGCGGTCGACCCAGCTGCAACGGTGATCGTCGGCGGATCGCCGCCACACCGCGATCTGCTCTCGGAGGAGCAGGTCCGCTCCATCAGGAGCCTCGTCACCGAGTACGACTCGGCCGCCAGCGACACGGCCGAGACCAACGCCGCCCCCAACGACGAGGCCCTAAACAACGACGCCGACTCCGCGACCCCTGCCTCGGTCGATGGATCTATCACCGCCGCATCACGAGAGGACTCCATCACGCAAGTCTCCAACTCAGAGGATTTCGAAGACCCCTCTATCCTCGGGATCTTCGACTCCGACTCCGGCTCGGAATAGCCCGAAGACTTCCACGCCAGATACAATCGCTTCAACGCGATCTACATGGCGGGCAGCATAGCCGCCCCGCCAGATCCATTCGCCACGCCGATCCCACCGACTGCGACGGCCACAGAGGTGGAAGAAGCTAGCCTGCGACTAGCGGAGGCGCAACGCAACGAACTCGTCGAGCGTGAGAAATACCGCCTCGAGCAGGAAACGGCGAGGGAGCTATCGCTCTATCACCAGCGCCGCATCAGGACCCGCCTGAACTCCAACGTCCAGGGCCGTGTCCTGAACTGGAACGATCAAAGCGACCCTGCACGTGCCGCCGAGCGTGAGTACTGCAAGAACGTGCCGCCAGGTGGAAGCAACCCCGCGAGACCACCACCCGACGCACCGGTGACCGAAGCCCCTCCACCACCCATCGGCCGCACGCCCCCGCTAGACCAACCGCGGATCATCATCTCGCCTCAAGCCCGCGACGCCAACGGAGTACCACTATACTCCACCCCGATGGACAACGTCGTCACGGCCGACATTGCGATCGCCAACATCGACGTCTAAGGCGAAGGAGCGCTACAGATCTAGTATGCTAAGGCCCTACTCGTCAGGGCTGTCGAGCAACAAGTTGTGGGAGTCGACCCACGGGGGCGGATGTACTCCCGCTCCTCAGCAAGCAGGGCGGCATCAAGCGGCCACCCCATCGTCACCAACGCCTTGACATGCCCACCACCGCAGCCCCTGGCAAACCAACCATGGGCCTCCAACCCCATGTTGTCCACCAACGAGCCGCGACCAGGGAATAACACGGTCGCGGCCAATGGGCAGCCACTCGATGCACGAACAAACATCATCAACAACCAGGCGTGGTGGGCGCGTCGGCCCAACGACTTGAGGCACACCCTCACCAACCGCGGCGACCCGGAGCCAAGAGGCTCGCTCAGTCGAGTCGGGCCGTAATGCTTTGGGACCATGATCCGCGGGGAAAAATACCCCGCGAACTTCAAGGAACCAAAGGAGATAGAAAAGAACGACCCAACGTACGATCTCGCTGTCTGGCTGGATACATACCTCATGGCAATGGGAATCGCAGGCCACACCGACCTGCTCGCCGCTCGCTACCTCCTCCTGATGATGGAGGTTGCGACTCGGCAATGGATTAACACCCTCCCCGCCGACAGCATCGATTCCTAGGAAGAAAATGCGGGACGCCTTCAGCAGGCACTTCGAGGGCTCCTATGCCTGCGCCACCACCATTGAACACCTGGAGCGGTGCATCCAGGGACAACGCGAGTCGACTCGCTGCTAGATTCAAAGATGGCAAGAATTGTGGATCAATGCCTCCGGCATCCACCTAGACACGGTGATACATTGCTTCAAGAACGCGTGCCGGTACGAACCCCTGGTCGCTAAGATCAAAAGGGTCTACTGGACGCTCGACAACGTCCTCGACCTCCTCGAGATCGCCAAGCGCTACACGGAGGAGGACCCCAACCAAGACTCTAACGACGAGTCGGCAGGACGGCGCCGAACCAGCATCCACGACAGCGGGTGCCTCCGCGATATGCTCTACAGCAACACCCGCATCACCAGCAAGCACCGCACAGACGGGCGAGTCGACTTCGTCGCCAATGCCAGCTACGGCCCGCGCGACACCAAGAGTTACCACCGCGATGGAGGAAATTACCGCGACAGCGGAAACTATCGCTCCAACAACACAACGAGGCCGAAATTCGACCCCACTGCCCTGCTCAATCAGCCCTGCATCTACCATAGTAGTGAGGGAAACCCGCCACTCACAACACCGCTGACTGCCACTCTCTCAATGAGATCGAGAAGGCGAGGCGAGCAAGGGAGGACCCCAATAACAACCCAGCTCGAGACAACGGGAATGGCGGCGGCTTCGGCACCGCCATCGGCTCGCTACACATCTTCACCACACTTGGCACCAAGCGCGAGAAGAAGGTGCTCGCCCGCACGGTCGCCGTCAATGCGGTGACACAGGTCGACTTCCCTCGCTTCCTCAACTGGTCCGAGCAGAGCATCACCTGGAGTCGCCAGGACCACGCGCCAAGAATCGAATACCTAGGGCGAGTCGCCCTGGTAGTCAGGCCCAAGGTGGCCGACTACTGGCTTCCCAAGACACTAATGGACGTTGGGAGCACCATCAACATCATGTACCTAGACATGATCAAGAGGCTCCAACTCCCAGAAGCAGCCATTGAGCCAATCCTGACGACCTTCCACGGTATCGTCCCCGGTCGGAAGGCGTACCCGATCGGAAAAGTGACACTGCTAGTCACCTTCGGCACTCCAGCAAACTATCGCATGGAGAGGATCATATTCGAGCTGGTGAACTTCCGCAGCCCCTACCACTGTGTCCTGGGCCGCCAGGCATTCGCAAAGTTCATGGCGACCCCACACTACGCCTACAACATGATGCAGCTCCCTGGGCCGAGCGGCATCATCACCATCCATAGAGACCCCGACATGGCCGTGGAATGCGAGGACAAAGGCGCCGAGCTCGCCGACGCTGTCATCGCCGCGGAGACCGACCACGTGGAGGATCTCGCAAAATACGCGGGTAACCTCTATAAGGACGACCCCACCATCCCGAAGAAACCAACCGCCGCAAACTCCACGTTCGAGGCGACCACGCACACCCACACCGTCGAGCTCGTCCCAGGCAACTCTAGCCAGATGGTCACCATCGGGGCGCACATGAGCCCCGCATAGGAAAGCGCGCTCATCGGGTTCCTCCGTGAGAACCGCGACATCTTTGCATGGAAGCCATCTACATGCCAGGTGTCCCGAGGGAACTCGCTGAGCACAAACTCAACGCCGACCCTAAAGTGCGACCAGTAAAGCAGTCGCTACGGCCCTTCAATGAAGAGCGCCGTCGAGCAATCGCCGAAGAAGTACAACGCTTGCTAGCCGTAGGCTTCATCCGGCCAAACAAATACTCCAAGTGGCTGGCAAACCCAGCCCTGGTTCTAAAAAAGAACAACACATGGAGAATGTGTATCGACTACACAAACCTCAACAGCTCCTGCCCAAAGGAGGAGTTCGTCCTACCGCGCATCTATCAGATCATCGACTCGACTACAAGATCGTAGTCGCTGTGCTTCCTTAACGCCTACTCTAGTTATAACCAGATCAAGATGGCGGTCGAGGACGAGGAGAAGACGGTGTTCATCACGCCATTCGGCGCCTTCTTCTACACGCCCATGACGATCGGCCTCAAGAACACCTGTGCCACATACCAGAGATGCATGCAGGAGTGCCTAGCGAGCCAAATCGGCGGCAATATTCATGTCTACATCGACGACGTGGTGGTAAAATCCACCCGCCAGGACGACCTTCTTGCCGACCTAGCCGAAACCTTCGCAAATCTGCGGAGGTACAACATCAAGCTGAACCCAGGAAAATGCACCTTCGGCGTCCCCACCGGACAGCTCCTGGGATATGTAGTCTCCAAGCGGGGCATCTAAGCCAACCCCACCAAGATCGACACCATCGCCCGACTCGGGAAACCCGAGTGCCTGCGTGACGTCCAGAAGTTGGCAGGGCGAGTCGCGACCCTCAGTCGCTTCATCCCCCGACTAGGAGAGAAGGCAATGCCCCTCTACTGCCTGATGGGTAAGAACCCCATGTTCCAATGGGACGCGGAGGCCGGCGATGCACTCAAAGCACTCAAAGAAGTGCTACTCGCGGCTCTGCTCCTCGCTGCTCCACACGACAAAGAGCCAATGCTCGTTTATGTCGCGGCTTCCACTCGAGTCACCAGCGCCGTGATGGTCGTCGAACGACCGGAAGAAGGCAAGGAGCGCCTCATATAGTGCCCTATCTACTACATCAGCGAAGTCCAGACAGATTCACGATAGCGATACCCGTAGTACCAAAAACTGGTGTACGCGGTCTTCCGAGCTCATCGACGACTCCCACACTACTTCTAGGAGCACCCGATTATGGTGGTCTCCTCCACACGCCTGCAGGACATAATATGCAATCGCGAGGAGACCGGGCGAGTCACCAAGTGGGCCGTCAAGATCGGTGTCCATAACATCAAATACGAGCCCCGCAAAGTGATCAAGTCACAAGCCCTGGCTGATTTCCTCGCAGATTGGGAAGAAGCACAGCAGCCAGAAAAGCTCCCGTACCTCCACTGCTGGTCGTTCCATTTTGATGGCTCCAAGAACACCGACGGCGCAGGGGCTGGGGTCATACTTACCTCTCCTAGAGGAGACAAGCTCCGCTACGTGCTCCACCTCAACTTTAAGCCCTGCACCAACAACATGGTAGAATACGAGGCCCTCCTTCACGGCATGAGAGCCGCTAAGGAGATGAACGTCAACCGCTTACGATGGTATGGCGACTCCGACCTAGTCGCCGGCCAAGTCGCCGGGACGTGCGACGCCGTCTCCCCGACAATGATCGCGTACAGCCAAGCGGTAGACCAGTTGGGAGGACACTTCGACGGCTACTCCGTCGAGTGGATCGATAGGCGCAAAAACGAGGAGGCGCACGCCCTTTCTCGCATCGGATCAACCCGACAAGCACCACCAGTAGGCGTCTTCCTCGACGTCATCCACAAACCGTCGGTCAGCCAACTAAAAGAGATCGACGTCGGGATACCACTGCAACCAGAATAGGCCTTAGTCACCATGGTTGTGGAGCCTAGCGACTAGACAGCACCATACGTCGCCTTCTTGGAGCACAAAATCCTACCAAGGAACGAGACGGAGGCGAGAATGATCGTGCGCCACTACAAATCCTTCGTCATCATCAACAGCGAGCTCCACAGACGCAGCGTGACTGGCGTGTTCCTGCGCTGCGTCCAGCTAGAAGAAGGCCACAAGATCCTCCAGGACATTCACGCCGACGTCTGCGGCCATCACGCCGGCGCCAAGTCGCTAGTCGCCAAGGCCATGCGGCACGACTTCTACTGGCCCTCCACACACACCGACGCCACCAACATCGTCCAGCGATGCGTCGGGTGCCAGAAGTACACCCACCAGACGCACCTCCCTGGTTCAGCACTTAAGACCATCCCCATCACATGGCCATTCGCCGTATGGGGCATGTACATGGTAGGCCCGTTCCCGTGGTGGCGGATTTTCTCTTCTTGGGAAGATCGCCCTCTCCCGAGGTGGCGGCCGGTGGAATCATTGGCACCGACGGACGGCCAATCTTCTTGGCTCCAGACCTGCCAGAATTCCCACAGTCAATATAACAACAATACAAAAACAAGAGGCGAATCGGAATGAAGAACCAATACTCACTTAGCGACCAGGAGAACGCGAAGCCCGGTGCTGATGTGCGTGGGCTTGTCCAATTCCGGACCCAGCTTGCGAGTGAGCCCCCTCTCGAAGACATCTGAAGCCCATGACACCGCGGGCTTCCCGGACGACGAAGCCTTGGTTGCCGGAATCTCCGGCTCCGAAGACGTGGCCGCTCTCGACGGCTGTGGTGACTTAGACGTCGCTGCCTCAGCCGCTTCCTGGCTTGGAACCCCCGAGATCGTCAGCACAATCGCCGCCAGGGGAACCTCTACCACTGCCTCGATGTCCTCGCCCTCCAACCCCTTCATCGGGATCACGCCCTTTGGGGCTTTGCGTGAGACTTCGGGGGTGTCTTCATCGTTGGAGTCGTCGTCCGACTCAAACACCACCGCCGACTTGGACGGTGACATTGGCTTCTTCGCTGGAGACTTGGACTTGCGTGCGGGCTTCGACGGTGTAGCAGTACGCCAGGACGAGTGCTCCTGCGTGACCTCGTCGCCTCTATCGTGTTCGTCCATGCTGTGGCTCGCCTCGAACTCTTGTTGTTTCTGCATACGGGTCTTGCGAGCCACATGCGCTGGGGGAGGAACCTCCTCCTCGTCCCCTTCGCTGTAGGAAGAGTCTCCCTCGGAGTCTTCTTCGAGTTCCTGGGGAACCTCTTCGTCGAGCGGAGGGAGCCAACCCTCCAACACCTGAAAAAGCTGAGAACCACCATGAGTAAACACCAGATGCAGTGATAGAGTGTTGAGGTGTGGAAATAGCGATTGGGAAGGAAACTTACCGTGGGGGCTTCATTCTTCACGGGAGTGTACGGGGCGAGCCCGACCGACACACTGGTGAACTCCGTGTCAGTGATCTTTTTCAGGGCGGCCTTGTATTCCTCGGCCTCCCTTGATTCCTTGTTGGTTCGGGAGGGGTCGTGCTTCCAGCTGTATTCATACATCCAATGCGGCCGAGCCGCCAGGGGAACCAGACGCCGCCCGAGATAGCAGTTGTAGAGGTTGATCAAAATCAACCCCTGGTCCTTAGCTTCTGGATCTGGTCCATCATTTCCGCGACGGCCATCCGCTGGTCTTCAGGAAGCTTCTTCGGCGCCATCCGGCGAGGCTCGCTCCTCTCGGCGACAAACTCGGGGAGTGCCACCTCATCAGAGGGAGTGGATTCTTTTACGTAGAACCAAGTCTTCTTCCACTCGCTGGCGGCCTTTTTCGGCAGAAGGAGCTTGATGAAATTGGCCTTCGGATTCAATTGGAACATGACGCCGCTCGCGACCAACATCAAGCCACCGGACGCCTCGCGCACGATGCGGCCATGGAAGAGCTCCAACCACAGCGGGAAATACGGTCTGCAGCCAAGATAACACTCATAGAAGGTGACGAAGATCGCTAGTTGCTAGATGCTGTGCGGGCCGAGATCCGATGGTTTGATCGCGTAATACGCGCAGAAGTGGCGGAAGAAGAGCGAGGTGGGAAATCCCAGACCCCTTTCAAGATGGTTGGGGAAGCAGATGAATTCGCGGGGTCACGGCTTCGACTCGGTCTCGGAGGAGGCGGAACCCGCTAGTTCCCCTTACGGAGGACTCCGGCGTCCTCAAAGGACTTGAGCTGGGCTGTGGTGCACTTGGATATTCCCCGTGAGCCTTTGGGAGGCGCCATCGGGTAGGACATGGAATCACACAGTGCGGAAAGGAAAATCGGAAGGCTGAAGGCAGGAAGATTGAGGACATGAAGAATGTGTATGGGAAAATAAAGAATGCGGGAAGGATTCACAGAACTGAATCATCACTTCCCTTATATGGGAACGCCATCCGCCAAAATCGGGATAGCCGTTACTCACGGTAATTGCGCCTAAGTTACCGTTGGAAATTCCAACGGATAGTTTGACCAGAATTGACGGTCCAACTCCTCCATTCCACCTGCTACCCGCCAGTCTTTTCTACTCGCCGAAACGGCGACATGGCAGCTGTAACATTCATTAGAGTGGCGAATGGAGACCGGGGGAAATTCTCCTTGGTAGTGATGGAGTCCATAGCCGACTTAACTGGGCGTCCAAATTGGGCTCGCCTACTCTGATAGCCAAAAGGACACCTGCGCCTGAATCAACGATGGCCTCGGGGAGTACTGATGTGGATATGCCAAAGGGGGTATGCCCAGCAGGACGTTCCGATCGGGCCGAAGGGCCTGTGAGTGCGCCTTAAGGACGGCAACTGGACTACGACTGAAGGAGAGGCCCGGCGACTAGAGATTGGAGGCCCAGGAGCATACCAGAAGCCTAGTCAGATTAGGTCAAACCCTCAGAATCCTTATCTTGTTCGGTGGTAGCTTGTAAACCCTAGCGAGGTGCCTCATATCTAGACCTCCCTAGGGTATCCTGAGGACTCACGTTCCATCATACACCCCCTCAAGCGACTCGCTGCTTAGACGCCGAGCTCGCCACCCCTGTAACTCGCTCTCCAATAATCTAATCTAGAAGGAGTGGGTCTTTACCCTCCGAGGGGCCGAACCTGGGTAAACCCATGTGCATCCGCCCCCATCTCACACCGCAGATGGCCGTCAACTCTTCCCCACGTTACAATCAATCGCTGCCAGTGGGAGCGACTGCCGTGGCCATTTCCGCGACAGGTAGAACCCTTAGCCTCGAGGAAGAACTACTCCCTCATCATCATGGAAATCAGCAATGGCGATGGAGATGGTGGTGGAGATCAATGGAGATGGCTCCGGGCGCACTTCCCCGTCCCGGCAGGGTGCTAGAACAGAGACTTTATGTCCCCCAAATCTCCCCTTCGGTGGCGGCGGCGCCATGGTACTTTTCGTGGCTGGAGGCTTGACGATTTCGGGTTTTTGCATCGTGAGGCATCTTATAGGCGAAGAGGCAAGGTCGGTGGTCCCTCTCCATCTCGTCTTCTAGCTCCGTGAGTCTTCCGGTAAGATATCGACTTTGGCTTTTGTCCGGTCCAATTCCGAGAATATTGATTTTCTGACTTTCCTTGAACAAAAAACAGCAGAAAATAGGCAACTAGAACTGTGACATCTTGTTAATAGGTTAGTCCAAGAAAGTTTATAAAAAGTACTCCAAAGTATGGACAAAATATGAGAAAGTAGATAAAACCAAGCATGGAACCTAAAAAATTATGGATTCGTTTGCAACGTATCAAATGCTTTAGTAAACCAAGATGAGCAAAGCAACACAGATGGCATGGCAGATGGCACCGATAACTTACATGAAACAATTCAAACTACGTTGAGAGATCCCCCGATCATCAAAACAAAAGCTAGGAAGAAAGGATAGAGACTAAAACCAGGGTCAGTGAAGATGAAAAGAAAATGCGATACCTGCGGAAAAAGAGGACACACAAAACCTAAATGTGAATTGTGGCTTAAGGAGAGAGACATATATATATACACATGAATAATTTTTCTTATATTTTACAAATTATTGTACCTACCGACAAAGTATATGTATGTAGTTTTTACTATTACAAATTAAGATTATTTAACTATATATTAAATTTTATTTATAGGCCAGAATGATCTAGAAGAAGCGTAAGATAAGATCAAAAACTACAACAGAGAAAAGTCGAACTTCAAACAGTGATTACAAGACAACTGATGCTACTGGTGTAAGTTTTGTTCTCAAAAAAATAAAATCCGATACATTAAGTCGAACTAATATTTTAACCAATAATCTTCAGGACGACCTGACACCACCCAAGACAAGATTTTTTCAGAAAAATAAAATCCAGCAAAGTAAAGCAAAACGTGGACACACTTATGTTGACATCACTAGTACAGATGAAGTAAGCTAATTGTGCACAATGATACCTATTAAAGCATATCTTGAACCTGATTGTAACCACGCAAAACTAACATTTTATCTTCTTCTTCTAAAGAAAAAGTTGACACCACGGAAAAGAAGAAGAGTATGGAAAGAGAAGGATCAACAAATTCCATCATCAACATCAAGTGATAAAAAATCTACTGATTCAACTAGAGTAAGTATTATGTGAAATTTTTACAGCTGATGACTTTGAAAATAGGAAAATTATTGGACATGATATTTGTTAAGTCGTGTAAATAAAACGCTTGATACATGTGATGTAGATGATATCAAAAGCACACAAGAAGATGATAAGTTCAGTAGGAACATCACAAAAATCAAGAGAAGAAAGCAATTGTACACGAGGGATTGATGGACAAAAGTATGACGTTAGAAAAGAAAGATCTCATCCATATCCCACGTAGAATGTTGTGAATATGTATAAAATCCCTCACACAGATGCTAACCTCAGTGGAAATGATGGAAATGTTTCTCCAAGTTATGGACATACAAAAAGAAGTTGCAGAACGGCAGAAGCAACAAATAATCCAAAGAGGAAGTGCAGTACAAAAAACCAAATAAAAAGAACAGTGATTACAAGGAGCAGTCCAATGTAGACATCTGTGTCAAGCCATGAAAGCCCTCAAGCATCAGTTGAGAGGAATGTACAAACAAGAAGCAGACCTATGAATTTAGTATAGTTCAATGTACATAAAAGAAACAGTACCAAAATTCCGGTGATAAGAACCAACAGAACAAGACAAAGCACCGTTCAAGATGAAGATACAAACAGTGATCGGTCCATAAGCAATAATCAAAAGGAAGGCACAAGCCCTTTAAAGATCCCCAGAAAAGGACATGGCCATCTACAATGGTATTTCACTGGACAAGTTCAAGAGCCAAGGCAAGTTTTATATGTCATAATATTTAAAACATTACAATTAACATTGCCCAAACTTTTTGCTCTACATACATGTTATAAAAACTGATTGCTCACAATGTTTCTTTATTTTATGCAGGAGAAGCAGCAGGAACAAGTCATGATACAAATATTGTTTTGTAGCAGTCAGACAAAAAATTACAAATTTACTCATAATAAATGTAAGAAATTTTAGACCAGATTTATTATTCTTATCAAGTTGTCATAAAGTTATAGAGGAAAGTTTTTTGTATTATGGCATTACTTGTTATTTACTGGTATAAGAAGGATACATTGACTACAACCATACATTGCATTCCACAGATTTTGTTATTTACTATAGTTCGAAAGAATAGTTTTGTACTGGATATTCAATGGAACAATGCTTTAAAAAAAGAATTGCACTATATATATCATACAAACTTAACAACTAGAAATGTTTTATTTAACAAACAAACTAGAACATTTACATATTATTCTTACAGACTATAAGATAGAACACTCGTACATATATGCAATCACAATCTAACAGATGAAACAGGGAATTTAAAAAAACAAAGGAACCAGGGCAGTACATAACTAACATCACTGGCAGTCCATCAACTGCAATTAAATACATCTGGATCAAACAAAATAAAGCAGTGCATAATACTTTAGAGAAGCAGTGATATGCTTCAAACAACAATGGGCCTGTGAATTGTATTAGTTGTCCTTTCTTGTATGAAAGAAGCAGTTTTATGGTTGTGAAGTTTCGAGGTCTCATATGGACAATTTCGTAGTGGGCCTTTTTTAATAATTACTAGTACGCCAGATCGGTTGGTTATAAGGATACAAGAAATCGCGGAAGCGGAAAAGGTGTAAGTGGAAACAAGATCGCAGCAGTTGATCATTAACACCGACAAAACTCAAAAAAACCAAGGTGCCTCTCGAGCGTTGAATTATTTATTCTTTTTCTATTCCATCACATACTTGTTCTTAATAGATTCATCATTGTTGCCTATAGCGAGAAAACACAGATTCAAGGCGTGGTACCAGACATCTTCGTCCCAGACATGATGAACGACGGGCTTCATACCATAGAGATTCATAACATTCCTGTTCACGGAACAACGGTTCTTACTGTGGAGTACACAAACGAGGAATCAAAGGTCGACAGAATCCTATCCACGTACGAGGCTTGGCTTGAAGAGGTTTGTACTGATCCAACTTACCGTCTGATTTTATTAAAATGTTTGTCATATGAATTATGCATGGCTACAACATGAATGAATTCAAGGTTGTTTGATTCGTATATAATAGTTTCCCATATTAATTTGAACTAGCTTTTCCTAACCAATCCTTTTCACTAGTTAAAAGAGGAATCAAACATCAACCCATACATATTTTATCGGAATCCCTTGATTTTCCTATGGTAGAAACAAACATACTATGTGTCATATGAATCTCTACAGGATTAGAGTGGACATAGAAAATGCATTCCTACATTATCCATACTCCTACGTCATTCATGTCCTAAGAATCAATAATGCAAGTTCTAAATTGTATCCTTCTCGTGTTCATTTCACCAGACTCTGGTACTAATAATCACATTTCATTTGACATTAGGATAAGAGCAGGTACGTTGGACTAGACATTGAATATACTTCTCAAGGAAGTGAAAAAACCATCGCCGTCGTACAACTCGTCATGAGGAAGAACATCCTAGTGTATCATTATGCTAGGGGCATGAAAAAATGTCAGGGACTCTGTGATTTTTTCAAGGAAAAACAGATCACCTTCATTAGCGTCCACAAGAGGATTGATTCAAAGATGTTGATGAAAGAAAAGTTTTTCATCCCTGAAGAGTACCATGTAGACATACATGGAATATTCAATACATTCCAAGGTGATAATCATAGGTATGCCATGGCTAGTCTTACAGAAGTACTCATTGATTCATCATACACTGAGATGAAGATAGAACCAAGTGACTCAGAAATGCATAAAAAATGGGAGTTGAAGCCAATGCCAATGGAGAATCTGCATTACTTAGCAAAAGATGGGTATGTAAAATACGAGTTGTATAAGAGAATAACATTCAGCAGCTACTGCCTCAGTTTAGACAGAAAAATTCTCAATGATAGGCTATGCCTCGGGTGTAAAGGAGGCAAAGGATATAAATCATACAAACGTTATTTGGAGACAGGTCCATCAGTTGATAGCAATAATATGTGGGAAGACTAATACATGATGTGTCGAGCGGCAGATATCTACAGGTGGATGAGGAACGATGCATGGTGGACGAAGAGAGACGACAAGGAAGAAGACTGAATTTAGCTAAAGACCGTGATTATGTGAGTACGATATTCTAGCAGTGTGTTAATTCAGTTAAGACATAGAATTATTTAAGTTGATCACCACACACACAAAAGTGGTTATGATCTAGTATGTTATATTTCTAGAACAATCTAATTTATTTTGTCAGAAACCTTGTTTTAGTGTGTGCAAAAATTATACTACTAGTTTTTATCATCATCCCGTAATGTTTGTAATTATATCATATGAATGTATAGTTGTATTTCATATGTATATTCCCAATGTGGTCTCGCAGACAAGCAAGTTCATTGGAAATAAATAAGCAAAATCGCATTATGAAGGTAATTTAAAAAAAAAATACTTAAACTTTCATAGTTTTACAAATTTGCATGACTAATTGTCTACCTACCAACAACAAAGCGTACAACCATTCCACCAAGGCAGAATTATAAACTAAGTATTGAAAAAATGAATAAGAATAGTTATATGCACAAATGTTTATTTGATCAGTTCACTAATGAAGTACTCGAGTGCATAAGTTCTACATGGGCAGTGTATCTCTGTGTGGATGGCACGTTCAGTGCACTACCGACGCAACTAATCTTGCACACTCCACACAACATTATAAGGAATCACCCAAGATGCAGTACATACATTCTGCAACAGCAATTCGGTCAATGGCGTGAATTACTATTAGGAAAGAGTGGAGGCGTCTCCGGCGAACACCACCACTAGTGAATCCATTCGTGTCATTTATGGTAAACGCCACCATTACATATCATAATAGTCGCATTTCCCTTATCATGAGAGGGACACAAGTGATTTTTCGACAATTGAAATGAAATTTGATGCATCTAGTTGAATATTCACAGCACATCAAAATAAATCAATAGAAATAACAAAATGCATTACCACATAACAAGCGGTTCATAACATACATCAAGAAGTTCATAACAACAAGTGGTTCAACACAACTTACATCTGCACTAACAAACAATCAGAAGGAACTACAGTCATCACATAAGATGATGTCAATGACAAACATTATCTCAATATTACGGCGTGAAGTGGTCCGGCCAATGAGGATAATGGCTTGCCCAACTTGTAGACAATGATGATGAGATTCAACAAAGGTCTTCCACTCAGGGGTGCTGAAGATGATTCGACCATCACTCACTGTCTTGTACGAAATGAAGCTTACGGCACCATTTGCACCAAGTCGTACTCCAGCCACGCCTTCTTCAGAAATTTCAAGAGAATAAACATTCTCCAAGATAGTTTTTAATTAAGATGCAGAATTTAGAAATCTAATAACTAATAAGCAACAAAAAGCTATAATAGAAAGTAAAAAGATAATGATAATTAATAACATACCATATCATGAAGCCGAACATACGTCCTGGTCAAGCGAGTAAAAAGTGCTAGGCCAACGTACAATTCTTTTGAAGGAATGATGTGGAAAAGATAGCACTCTTCACTCTGGGTAAGCTTGCATCTCTGAGCAACAATTGTATATTCTAATGGTCCTTCTTGCTCCTCATCGTCCTGATCCTCCTCATCACACTCACCCTCTTCGCCCTCATCCTCGTCATCACACTCATCCTCCTCGGTCTCATCATCCTCGTCCTCATCCCCCTCATCGTTCATATACATAATAGTGATTCTTGAACAAGGAGCTCCCATTGAAAAAACCAGATACACATTAGAGTCGATTTGGTTTTTAGAAATAAACCTTCTCCATGAAGAACCAGCAAGGCGAGTCGTTGCTCGCTCTTTGCGCACATCCACAACATACATTCGCCCAAGAGCTTGAAACTCCACGCTTTATTCTGTTATTCTATTGAATTATCTCCTTAAATTGCATGGGATAGTCTAGAATGAATAAAATAATTAAATAAATGATAATAGTATGGAAAGAAAATTCAATTAATTTAAATAGCAAGAATTATGTGCATACCAATGAACGCTCAAAATCAACCATGTACAAGACTGACATGGAATAGCGAGGCTGACATTGTTTCATTACTAGTCTATGAAACAAACTTGACACAGTGCCATGTCCTAAAAAAATGAAAAGCACTCGTTAATTTATGATAAGGCTCGCTGAGATAAAAAAAGGGCATCATATTTAGAATGGACATAAAGTAATTTTAGGGATGGAGTAAGTGAGCCACGTAGGAAGCACAAATATTTTTTTTTCATATACCAAAAGGCTCAATCACACCACCCCACCCCTTCATTGCATCATCATTTTGTAACTAATCAATTGAAAATGGAAGTACAAAAGCATGATCAACCTAATAGTGCATCCTCATTGAATCATCACATTGCATGCTAAATCAAAAACCCATAACTCCATGTATATACAAACTGAACAAAAACTTAATATCTAAAACGTTGTCGAACTTTTTTATCTGTACAATTTATAATATGAATCGGCCAAAATATGAATCCATCTTATCTAGACGTATGGTTCAAAACAAACAAGACTAAAATGTGCAAGATTTATAGGATAAAAACTAGGGAATCGGATGAGCATACCTTGAGAGAGAGATTGGGGAGCTAAACAACGGCGAAATCCTTCAGATCCGATGGTTTTTAGGGGTGGACTTGAGAGGGAGGGGAGATGGGAATAGGAGTCGAGCTCTCTCTGTTATTCATGGCGGCTGGGAATGAGTAGGTCGGGATGGGAAGGGCCACCATGCAACTGACGCTATATCTATAAGTGTATGGCCTTTATGTTAGGCGATACACTGCCAAAGCACGTTGTATTGCACAGTCCCCTCCGCAGTACAATCTAAACTATACGGGCAGTACTATATATGCAGTGCATATATTTTGCATATGCCCATTTGTGTCGCAACTCGATTCCATTCCACGGTGAATGCATTGCCGCTGCATCGCAAGACTTCAAGAGCAGTGCATATGTTCTACATAACCATACGTTCACCCCAGGTGGATAACATCTTGCATAGACCGCACAACACTATATTGTATCACATGAAATGCAGGCAACACAAGCAGTGCATATGGCTAGAGCGAGCAGTGAACTACGGCTTACAGATGAAGTGCATCCATTCTAAATGAATAGTGCATGTCCTTGTGAACCACACGTCCAGAACATCTTCCATAGTCTGCAAAACACCGTATTGTAGTACACGACAAGCAGCCCACACAGGTACTGTATATGGCTGGCACGAGCAGTGCATTACCGCATAGATATTCAGTACATGCGTTCTAATTGAACAGTGCATGTACGTGTCCACGGCAGGTGCCGAACGTCTTGCACAGTAGGCACAACACTGTATTGTAGCACACGACATGCAGTCCAGACAGGCAGTATGGCTATCACGGGCAGTGGATTACCGCATAGGGATGCAGTACATGCGTTCTAAATGAACAGTTCGTGTCCGTGTCCACCGCAGGTGTAGAACACATTGCACAGTCCGCACATAACTATATTGCAGCACACGACATGCACTCCACATAGGCAGTGCATATGGCTGGAAAGGACAGTGCACTCCTGCCTAGGGATGCAGTGCATAAGATTTCAACAGGCAGAGGATATGTGGCTACATGACAGGTTCAGTGCATTCCAGAATAAGGATGCAGAGCATATGTTCTGCATAACCATACGTTCATCACAGGTGGAGAACATCTTGCACAGACCGCACAGAACTATATTGTAGCACACGACATGCATGCAACACAAGCAGTGCATATAGATGGCCAGGGCAGTACCTAACTAGATAGCGAAGAAGTGCATTCGTTCTTCATGACAAGTACGTGTCCGTGTAAACCGCATGTGGAGAACATATTGCAAATTCCGTGCATCACTATATAGTACAACCACACGATATGCATTCCACATAGGCAGTGCATATGTTCTTCCAGGGCAGTGCATTAGGAACAACGAAGATGCTTCAGGTGCAGAAGATCTTGCAGATTCCGCACAGCACTATATTGTAGCACACGACATGCAGTAAACACATGAAGTACATACGGTTGTCTTGGGCAGTGCATTAGGATAACGAGCAGTGCATACGCCTCACACGAGCAGTGCATTCGCGATATGCACTGCATATGTGCGGCGCATCCAAGATGCGCATGGTATAAATCAAAGGTGGAAAACATATTGTACAGTCACCAGTGCAGTATACATTACAACCCGAGATGCAGTGCATATGTGTGGCACACGCAGTGTATCTAGGTGTGCATGGTAGGTGTAGTCCATTCCACGGTCAGTGCAATGCCTGCGCATGCGATAAAAATGGTCGGTCAGCATTATTAAAGATAGCGCAGCACTCAAGCGATGAGGCATTATGGATTTGGTGTGAGCTGTATAAGCGTGCAGTTAATGCTGTAAACCTCTCGCCTCCTCCTCTCGGGCTTCTAAATAATGTCGGCACCGCTTCACAATTCTAAATAGCATCAGTACAAGGGATAATAATTTGATCTCCCCTACCTACCACTAGCTTCAGAATGCCTCGCCGCCTACCCACCTGTTGGGCCAAGTTCCACCAGGTGCTCGCATACCACTTCCAACGCCGCCTAGCTCCGATGACGAAGTAGAGAAAGAGGAGGACTCGTCGCAGGAGTTGGTCACGGCTCAGGGTGTGGTAGCCGCTGTGGAGGAGGAGCCTAGCTATAAGAACCTACATGAGTGCGGCTCTTCCTCCGGCGACAGCCACCAATCCTATGACCTGATGCTACCGCCAACCTCACCAAAAGTCGACTCGTTTGATAGGGAGAAGAAGAGGCAGGAGGATGCGAGGAACTGCGAGGAACATACCACGTTCCTCGCTTCCGTGGAGAGCGAGAGTGTCTCTACTCCAGCAGCGCCGAAGAAGGAGAAGGACAAGGTCACGGCGCCGCAGATAACCGCTGCGCAGGAGGATTGCGAGAGGGTCGCTGCCTATACGGCGCATAGGGCCGCCGTTCATGAGGCCAACTGTCTAGCAGTTCTGGAGATGACCAATCAGATTCGACACGCAACGGAGGCTAGGAGGAACCAATGCGCGGTAGCGGCAGCAGCAGCGCAAGCGGCTATGGCTCCAGCCGCAGCGGTGAACGATGACGAGGCGGGACCATCATACGTCATCCACATGTACAACGACGAAGATGATTAGGGGATCTAACTTTATATTAGGTTTTCGTTTATATATCCATAAATATGATTCAAATCTTGTAAAATATCTCAAGATTTGGATGGACTATTAATTTATCTTAATTTCGTAAAATGCCATCGTTTCCGTGGTAACCAAGGAAGCAATCTGGTGCATAATCATCGTACCGGGAAGTGCATGACCTTCATTAATATACATCCGGATCTTACAAACCAAGGCAGTGCATAGCAGGTATGAAATGCAGTAGTTTGTTACCAAGTCAAATGGGCTTGTGCATAACAGGCTTGTGTTGAAGAAGCAGAGCTATGGTTACGTACTTTTAAGGTCTCAAACGTAGTGTTCTTTATTAGTTTTCTTTATTTTTATGTAATATGAGGAAGTGCATAATCTTTTACAGAAGCAGTGCTCTGCTGTAAATAACAATGGGCCTGTGAATTATATTAGTGGGCCTTTCTTGTATATAAGGAACAGTTGTATGCTTGTGAAGTTTCGAGGTCTCATATGGACAATTTTGTAGTGGGCTTTTTTATATAATTTGTAGTACGATTTGCACGATCGGTTGATTATAAGGATAGGAGGAGTCGTGGAAGCGGTAAAGGCGCAAGTTGCAACAACGGTGCACCAGTTCATCATTTGCAGCGCTGAAACTCATAAAACCAAGGTGTCTATCTACCGCATAATTATATATTACTTTGTAGTCCATCACGTACTTGTTCTTATTAGATTCATCCTTCTTTCCTACTGCGGAAATAAACAGATTCAAGGCGTGGTACGAGACGTCTTCCTCCCATGGACGACGGGCTTCAGACAACGGAGATTCATCATATTCCTGCTCATGGAACAACGGTTCTTACTGTGGTGTACACCAACGAGGAATCCACGGTCGACAAAATACTCGCAATGTACGAAGGTTGGCTTGACGAGGTTAGTACTAATCCAACTTACCATCTCTTTGTTTCAAAAGGTTTGCATAAGAATTGTGTAGAAAATTTGCAGTACTTTTTCCTAACCAGTACTTTGAACTAGTTTTCATTCGAATCAAACATTAACAACATACATCCTTTTTCAGAATCCATTAATTTTTCCTATGATCAAGCAAACTATTTGTAATATTAATTAATGTAGCATTGGAGTGGGCATGGAAAATGCGATCCTACATTTTTCCCTACTCCTACGTTCTTCATGCCGTAAGAATCTAAAATGTTTCACTAGATTCTGCTACTTACTAAATGATCGAATTTTACTTGACAGGACGATATCAACAGGTACATAGGACTCGACCTCGAATACACTCCTAGAGGCAATCAACAAACCATCGCCGTAGTACAACTCGCCATGAGGGAGCACGTCCTAGTGTATCATTACGCCAGGAGCACGAATGAATGCTAGGGGCTACGACATTTTGTCAACAAAAGACAGATCACGTTCGTTAGTCTGGACAAGAGGACATACGTAGAGACGATGAAGAAAGAGAAATTTGATATCCCTGACGAGTTGCACATCGACATACAGGATATATTCAAGACAGTCCCACGAGATAATCATAGGGATGGCATGTCTAATTGCAACACCCTCGAATCGTCCCTATGCAAGTTTCAGCGCTTCCCGCCAAACCCGCATAGAAACGATTCAAGGATGCCCACCAGGCACTTTCGTGCGGGTGGAAAACGAAGTAATACCATTACACATTAGTCCACGATGGAACCCACAAAAACATATATATACAACAACGACTCCATGAGTCAAGAATACAGATATACTATACAAAGATCCAAATCACCTTGAAAACGATAGAGCGTCCGACTACGGACCAGATGCAAATGGGGCTAAGAGCCCTGAAGGATAACCAATGGCGTCCATAACCCTGCCCAGGCCAAGCCGGAAGGGTAACCCTGCTAACGACGTCGATCTCAAACTTGCTAAAACAAAAGGGGTGCCGACAAAGGGCAAACGAAGAAGAGGAGCGTCAGTACTGAGGCTAGTACACGGTCAGGCTAGAATTCGGTGGCTCTCGTCTACATAGGTATGGTAGACTGAAGCGACAGCGCAGCATGCACTGAACAACCTATAGAGACTCGATACAACTGTCGCCTATTAGATAGGGATAAGGGAGACCTATTCGGGACCAACCTGATACTAACACCAATCATACAGATCCTGGTATTCCCCCTCGAGACCAACCGAGGAAGTCAAACCGAGGAACTCACACAGTTGGCAGTTTTATTCATTCCATTATAGTTGAAGCACTTACTAGTCAGATATAGATAGCATGAGTCATCCTGATAGCATAAGTAGTGGGCAGTTGTAGTTAATCATTCAGTTGTAGTTGCAGTACTTACTAGTTAGATACAATTAGCATGTGACATCCCAAACCCAGCAGTTGTTGGCACTTTTATTTCATTCCATTGGAGTTGCGATACTTACTAGGCAGGTATAACATGACAGATACACCCCAGTTCCACCAGTTGTTGGCACTTTTATTATCCATTCCATTGTAGTGAAGCTGATTACTAGTCCCATATTAAGTCAAATTTATAGCACTACTTTAGTTATGTTTGTGTATGATCGAGATACTGTGCTCCAAGTCGTCCATAACCGCGGACACGGCTTTCAGAAAGATTTACCCTGTAGGGATGCACAAATAGCTACACACACACGATCAACCTCGGAAAAACAAAATCAAAACCCAACGAGGCTTTCACGACAAAGCAATCACAGGATTCATAAAATATTTTAGGGGGCAACCCCACTAAGCTACCCGCAACGAAGTTGGCCGGCTACGGAACGGACCCAGGGTTTGTGTCAATGGCTGTAAACGACTGGGAACCCGAAACTGTGACTGGGCTTGTCGATACCGCGAAAACATTCCACGTTCCAAAACAGTACAGGTGCTCCACGCACAATCGTAAATAAAGCAGTAAAGCATGGCATAAGTACATGATAGTAATAAAACCCCAAACTAGTTTGTGGACCCAAGAAATAAGAAATGAATCAAGCTCTGGCTAAGGGGATTCATGGTCCCACATGCGGATAGTGCGATAGTCAAGGAACAGTATCAAGTACTCAGGGCTACGGGACACAAGTGAGCAGTTAAAAACCAAATATTATCTATTGTCCACCAGTGCCTCTACATTAGTTATATCTATTCTCAACATTTTAATATCAAGTTGTAATTAAATTCATGATCATCTCCACCATTAAGCATGTGCCAACCTTCCATCAACGGTGGAACGACAACGACACGAAGCAGCAACTGAGCAAGCAACTACGACTCGCAAGGCCGACTATCTATCAAACAATAGGCAATAGGACGTGTCCACGGCAATATAGAGGCTGCAGGAAATCTAAATGGTGCAAGAAAACTAAAGCATCGCAACAAAGATAGCAATAGATCAACCAGAGGAAGTAAAGACTATAAACGCAAAATAGGTAGAAAGGGGGAGAATGTTCGCCTGGGAAACACTGCCGAAGGTTCATCCAAAGATCGAATCGGCACTCGCATCAACTCATCGGCCTAGTCGGTGAAGAGGCAAAGCACTAGAAGAAACACCGGATACACTATTTAATACTACAGTAGAAGATCGGGCAAGATGCAGGTATGGTGCATGATATGGCAAAGATGCGATGCAACTAGGAAATATTAAGCGGAACCCGGTCCCGACAATTAATTAATGGGTTCATGTTGTTTAGGTACCCTGCAATTTAAATGTTGCATTAACAAGTCAAAACATGGCATCAGTTCGCTACACAAATTTAAATGGAGTCCAGAATAAGACAAATGTATCCCGCATAAACACTCCATATTTAATTTAGGTGAATCGTCGAAATAACCCCAAACACCCACAATATGCATGAAAGTACGAACAATTTAATATGCAACAAGTATATGTCATATATTATAAAAATAGGGGTCTCGGAAAGGGGATCACATTGGGGACTCGATAATCTTGGGTCCGAGGGGTTGGGGTTTGGTCTCAGCAGGATCGGTCTCCGCATTCGAGAACAGGGCCTTGGAGTCCTGGCCTTGGAGTCCGTGAAGAAGATCATGTCGTTCCGTGACGGTCTTGTCGACGGGACCGAGATGGCAACGAACACCTTGTCATAGATAAGGTTCTGGACAGTATCCTTTGGTGGCACCACACTACATCCACCGCAACTTCACCACATATCGCAACACCACTAGCACCGGGGAGGATCAAAGGTACGAGCAAGGTATATATCATCAAACAGATACGTGTAAGTGGACTTGGACTTGCAGATAACCATGCGAGCAGAGAAGTGTCAAAGGATACGGTGCCTACGCACTTGAAGTAGGCAGAGAAGGAACTCTAGGGCAGCTCCGAGCATGCGGTCGCAGCCATGGCGAGGTCGCAACGTCCGTGACGGGCTTACAGGGGCGCGACCGGCACTGTAGGAGGTTGTGGACAACCTTGGAGGCGTGGGACAGAGGCGAGCAGAGGTGACATGCGCTGGGGAGACGACACGGCAGGGATGCGGGCCCGGGGCGGGCGGAGATCCTGGCGGTGAGGGTGACGAGAAGAGGCCTGGCGGTGGCGCGCACAAGCAAGGAGGCGGGGCGACGACGCTCGGATAGAAGGCGAGGGGATGCAAAGACGTGCACAGGATGACGCCGGCTTGGGGCGGAGCTCCTAGTGGCGCGGGGCAGCGAGGTGGCCGACGACGGCGAACTGGGGCCATGGTGCTCGCGGGGTCCTGCTCATGGGCGGCCGAGCTGTTGGGCGAGCTCGGGAGGAGTGCGATCTCCTGGCGGCAGGCGAGCTCGATAGGACCGGTGAGCTCGGGGTGGTGGCGGCTCATGGGAGGAGCAAGGTGAGGAGGCACAGGCAGAGTCGCGGAGGCGGCCGTGCTCGGCGAGGTGACCAATGGACGATGGTGAGGAGGCGCTCAGGGAGGATCTCGGTCGAGCCTCTGCAGTGGAGAGGCGGCATCAAGGTGGAAGGCTCCTCGCGGCGACGCAGAGGAAGGCCGATGTGGATGGAGGCTGGCCCGATGGGGAGCTTGACGGGAAGGAGGGCGCCAGGGACAAAGTGCAGCCAGCACGCAGAGGCGGAGATGAGGCCGTACATGTGGTGGCGCCAGGCAGGCTCGGCGGCATCGAGCGGCGAGGGGGCTCGCCAGGAACGGGGCGGCGGCGGGAGACGAAGGAATGGCGAGGGGATCGCGGGATGAGGAGGTGGGGCAACTGAGTGCGATCGAGGACAGGAGTGTGCGTTGTAGCGAGAGGTTGGTGGCGTGCGGGACGCGGTCAGCGGAGCGGGTCTGGGGACGCGTGAGTGGTGTCGGGTTGTGGGGCCAGGTGCGACCGTGAGGCGGTGCGGGGCGGTTGGTGTGTCCTGGATCGTGCAGGGACGTGTGCGTGCCTCCGTGTAGTGTGTCAAGGCTAGGGCGCGCGCGCTGGGGTGGGCGTGTACCACGGGCTGCGCGGGATGTGAGTGCAGCGGCGGCTGCTGGCTAGGTGGGTTAGGGTTTGGAGGGATTTGTGTTTAGTTTTAGGGTTTCTTTTGGGCCGGGTAGTAGGTGGTCGGGCCGGTTGGGCCATAGGTCTAGCCGGTTGGACTGCCTCAGGGATTTTATAAAATATGTTTTTATTACTTATTTTTAAAACAAAACATTTTGCAAAAAGATTTTAGACAAACCAAATACCGGAGAGACCGGGTTATACTTTGAATAAGAAGGGGGATAATGTAGAAAACAAAATAGGCTTTTAGAAAATAGTTTTAGACAAACATATACATGATGATGATGATGATGCTCAAATGCAATGTGGCATGATGACATGAGCATTCAGTCATGATGATGCATAAAACAAAAACACAATGTTTTTCTAGTAGTGGTTTTAGCGGGCTGCTACACCAATCTTGCAGCAACACTCATTGATAGATCATACATTTAGATGAAGACACTAGCCCGTGCCTCAAACATGCACAACATATGGGAGTGGAAGCCAATGCCAACACAGAATCTGCGTTACTCAGCAATAGATTGATATGTAACATACGAGTTGTACAAGAGGATAGCATTCCTCGGTTTAGATAAAACAATCTTGGATAATAGGCTGTGCATCAGGTGTCATGGAGGTTCTAAACTGTAATAACGGCATAAACAAGCAGGTCCATTAGAGGATACAAAGAAGATATGGCAGAAGGAGCAATACGGCATCAGTCCAGAAGAAGATGTCAACAGATTGGAGAAGCAAGAAGATGGCTAGAAGGAAGTGTGAATTTATTAAAGACTTTCATAATATGGGTACGATATAATATCAGTGTGGTGATTTTAGTTGATAACCACATATAAAATGTGGTTTTGATTTAGCGTTTGAAATTTTCCAAACAATGCCATTTCAACAAGCTTGAAACCCTGCTTAGTGTGTGTAATACTCTGAACAATGTGTAATTCTATATAATCTGTGCATTCTGAATGTTTTCTTCTAGTCAAACAAATCATATATCCATTTTAAATACATTCTTCTAGTTTGTGTAAGATTATGATGGTTGTTCTCATTAAAATAACTGTATAGAATACAAAGATAAATAAAGATGCAAATACAAGTAAAAATGCAGTGTATACACAAACACCCAATGGCAGGCCATATTACCTAGTTAAGGCAGATCAGTCAGTATCACTCCATGCGTCAGAACTCGGAAGCCGAAAACATAGTGGACAAAAACAAATAACTATTCAGGCAGTTCATAAACCGTATGACCAATAGTGGAAAACTTGTGTCAAAACACATACGCCAACCTAGAAGCAGTTAACACAAAACTGGGCAGAAGTTAGGAAGTGCACCCTGTAAACCTAGGCAGTGCAAACGGCAGAACTTGTGAAGTACATCAAAACTCGGAACTCGGAAGCCGAAAACATAGTGGAAAAATAACTAATCAGGGCAGTGCATAAACTGAATGACCGACAGTGCAAAACTTATCTAAACACACCTACTCATCTTACCGGCTATGGCAGTGCATACGCCAACCTAGAAGCAGTTAACATAAAACACCGACCAATAGACTCCAATGTCACTCCCCCAACACTAAAGTAAATAGAACATACCTTAGAAATAAACTGTGTGCCAGAAAAGACAAGTAAAGGTATACTGCTCAATAAGAAGGAAGTGCACGAGTTAGAACTTAGGCAGGGCACTCCGTAGAACTTAGGTAGAGCTTGTGCAATGCGTAAATTAAATCTAATAAGGCAGTTCGTCAAATATAATTACGGTAGATGCATCTAAACAAGGAGTCAAATTAAGCAGACGCAAGGCAGTTCATTGCATCTAAACAAGGCAGAGCAACTAAAACTACCACCCAATACACGATTTCATGTTCCCTCTCGTCTCCAACACACAGAAAGGTAGTCCAAAAAAAACCCCAAGGAAACAGAGTCATTCTGCTACTGTCCTCGCTGTCGACCAGGAGCAACAACATCCAGAAACAAATCGCCCAACGCCGGAAACCGTCAAAACACCCACCTTCCCACACCCCAACACCAACAACACACACCACGCTCCGCCAACAGCAACCACCCCAAATCGACCCGCCCCCGCCGACCCACCCCAACGTAGTCTAGTCCAACCCTTCAAATCCAATCCACCACCGCCCCCACCAAACAATGCTCCGATGGTAGCAAGTTCGTCCCCAGAGACCTCGATAGAGAGGATACATTCACAGAAAAGGTAAGCGGCAGAAGGCGAGAGCGTGGCGGAAGGCCTCTGCTTCCTCTTATTCAAGAAAACAAGTAAGCGTAGTAACCTACAACAAGAGGTACGCCGAATTCATATCATTCTAAAACATATCATTCCTGTGTAACACCAGATTCTTCACAAATCTGTAACAGAAAGTAAAATATATAGTACATACTATCTAACTCCACTTTTAATTCAGTCATTTCAGTTCCTTATCGCCATACAAAGTATATGTGACTAACAGTTTAGAGATTACGCATATACAGTTGTTTTTCATAAGTAATTATTGAAAAAATAGGGAAATAGAATTCGTATATAAAAAGGATAGACAAATATATTAAAACATCGAATCAGTGAAAAAAATTACTAAGGATTAGAAGATTGCATAAAGAATTAGTAATTTTCTGCCACACTTATTAAGAATTGTCTTATGCTCAAATATTATTTAATTATTAGGTGAAATAGAGGACAACAGAAGTCCTAGCCCTACAAAGGTATAGACCGATATACAACATACGTTGTACTCATCACTAACATAAATATAGAAATGGAATTTATTTAATACAACTTACTTACAGAATATACTTGATCATAACGATGCTGACGAAACAAAGTCATTGCTGACCCAAGGTAATGCTGTAAAACAAAGTAAAAGTACATATTATTACCGTTTGTTCTTCATTTAGTAAGGAAAAATATTGCCCCAAAACAGATAACCAGATCAGCAGTCAGGTCAACACTAGTCAGCTATCAATAACACCATCCCAAAGTGTGGACTGCATAGAAACACCAACATAGGAATGGCAAGTGGAAGATCAACTCACGTAAGTGGAATAGAAGAAAAAGGAGAAGAAAGCAGTAAAAAAAGAAAATTGAACCTGGATAAAGTTAAGAAGAAACTACCTCTTGCATCAACCTCTGAAGAAAGTGTGGGCAATGAAAAAAAGGAAGAAAACATACTCCAGCTGACCCAATCCCACTGAGTTTTTAGCTTCCAGACAGTAGTACCACAATAGATTTACAGTCCAGTACAAGAAGATTGAAGAGGCGGAAAGCAATAGTTCTAGAAGAGCAAGATAACCCTCATTAAAATAAGAGGAGAACATCTAGGATATCAAATGAAGAAAAAGGACATCTGAAAGATCAAGAGAACAACACAGATTAGGATGCGAGCAGTGACGACGACGATCAAGACTACAACATTCTTCCAGAAGGAAAAGAATTTGAAACAGAAGATGATGATAATGCTGCAGGTGATATACAAGAATATGGAGGAGAATTGGATAATTAGGTTAGTAAAGATTAACATAAATAAATTAACCATATGACATTTATTTTGGAAAATCCATACCATGAACTGACAGCATAAAATCTTACATGCAACAAACTAGGAGAAAATGAAAACGCAAGGATTAGAGCAAGAATGTGATTCAAGGAACCTTGACAATAGGTGCAAAAAAAGCTACACAAGGACACATGCTTAAACAGATCCTTAACGATGATCAAAGAGAGGAGCTATCAAATGTTGGGTGGGGATTCCTGTTTAATTACAGCGTAACATCAAACCTGTCACGACCAATGATCTTGTGGTTATACGAGAAAATTGATAGAGTTACAATGAAAATGGAACTTGGAGCTGGCGTGGACATTGAAATAACACCAGAAGTTGTGAGACCAGTGTTCGGCTTCCCTAACGGACCTAACGCAGTTCCATTACCATCAGTGGATGGTAACACCAAAGCTCTCCAATGGCTAAGGAAAGAACTTGGAATAACAGTGACAAAACAAGTTCAACTTAATGATCTGTATAAGCAAAATTTAGTAGAAAGGGGGAATTTTGCTATAATATGAAACACAAAGAAAAATCTGATGATGGTTATAACATTCATAACAATTCAACAAAAGAACTAATATAAACTTCTAATTGTAGGAGGACACAGGAGGAGATAGAAACCACCAGACTCCCTCTGATGAAGCAGCAGCAGCATCAGAAACAAGCATAGGCTGCTCTAACACAGCCAACAGGCAAGAGCAGGATAAACAAGAGGAACATCAGATAGAAGATAAAGAAAAACAGAACATTAAAGTTAAAGCCAGTGAAGTTGCATACAGAACAAAAGATTTACTGCTAGTCAGTACCAATCTTACATCATAAGGTCATGTGACATAGATACAACTTATATTTATGAAATTAACTTGTTGAACAATTTGATTCATTTGTAAATATAACATGTTTCTACTGGTGCGAATCAATTAAGGATACACTTGCGAAATAGAGCTTGCTAAACATATCAAAAAATCTGGTGTAATGACCATGAATAGATTTGTATGAATGATTATGGTTACAACAATAAAGTATTAGCCAGAGTACCATTTGCACTCGTCCAACACGACTGTTGAACCAGTACACTGCCTCAAATACTGTAATTGAACTCTCATCCAACTACCATTCTGATGCACTGCCTAACATTACTCATTGCACTGGTTTTTCTGCACTTCATTTTTTCACACACTAACATTTTTTTCTTGCCATAGATACAGATAGTGGAGACAAAGAAAACAAGGATAGCAGACAAATACAGTCCGAATGGACAAAATCGTATAACCTGATATGCAAGTTCACAAACAAAGAACTGACAGAAGAAGATAGAGCTATATTAAAGTGAGATGATTAAAAAATTATCATTTTGCACTTCGCATATTTTTTCAGAACCATATTGTGTTATAATAAGAATTACTCCACTCTGTAGATCTCGGTATATCTTGAAGCACGAGAAAACCAATACAAATGTGTCACTGTATTACATATTAAGTGCTTTCAGAAAGGAAGGACTACTAGGCAATACAGAGGGTGAATTAGTGTTAACCTATCTTGAAGAACAACTTAGGAGATCCAAGTCGAAGAAGAAAATTATTCATTATAGAAGAACTGTAAATAATAAACAAAAGTCTTTATACATTCAGAGCAAACAAACTAATGGTTCATTGTTTTGCATAAAAAAGTTATTAATATTAGCGCAGTCAAAGACGATAAAAGAATTATTCGTTGGGTAGAGGACTTGTTTAAACCAGACACAACAGATCGTCTAGACAAATACAAACTAGTAAGTAGAACAATAATGTAACTGCCCAAGTTGGTAATATATATAAATAGTACTTAAGCATTGCATGCATCTTTTTAAATCAATAAAATATATGCATGTGACCAAGTGTGTGAACCAAAATACAAGTACAAAACCCTAAAATATCTGCAAATGGATTCAAATATGCACCAAAATTCAAGTTTGGTAATATTCTGGTATTTACAAAAGTGCCCTTGCCTTTTCCCTATTTAAAATGGTTTAAAAATCAAATAAATTGAGCTATTTATAATAAAAACAAAGGTTTTAATAAAACCTAGGGGTTTCCCTACAAGTTTCAACCCCTGGATCACTGATCTAGACTACGTGTTGATCTCTAGTTTTTGCCGGGGGGTTTTCGCAAAAGTTTCGTCGTCTTCTCCAGCTGGACGTTGCTCCGTGTTCTGCGCGCCGTCATCGATCTGCGCCGCTCGGCCTCCACCGTTCATCGTGTTCCGGCCGAGGATAAGGTCGCTAAGACGTGCTATGCCTTCTCCCTATCCTCTCACTCGCCCTGAGCCCTCCCTCTCTCTCCCTTGCGCCTCACTGCAAGATCCCGAAACCCTAGCCACCATGACCTCGAGCTAGAGCTCATGCCCGGCTACCCCAAGCCCACTGAGCTTGCTAGAAGCTTCGCCACGCCATGTGGAACCTCCTCGCCGAAGGAATCGAGCCTGGGCGCTCGCAATCGCTGTTTTAATAGCTTCCCCTGCATTGGCTGTTTTTTCCTGACCCTGACGTGCTCCGCCGTGGCCATTGCCGTCGCTCCAGTCATTGCCCCGCCTCGCCGTCACCACCCACCGCTCCACGGTGAGCTACTGGTCCTCCTAGACGTCTTCATTCTTTCCCTCTCGCTTTGCTTCGGTCCCGCATCATGCACCGCCGCTCGCTGCCATCGGGCACCGTCGTAACTGCGTCTCCGGCGACTTTAACCAGCAGAGCCGCCACTCTCAGGTTTGCCTTGACGAGCTGCGTTGAACGCACCCCTCCGTGCTAGCCCGTGTGTTCCCTAGCACCACCAACCGCCCTCGGCCGATGAGCCCATGTGGCGATGAGGTGGCGCTCACGTGGCCCTGATGTGCGTGTCGACCAAGGTTTGCCATGGTGGCAACCTCTGTGGCCCTTGGCCTGCAGGTCAACCTCTGTGGCTAGGCCTAGTCCCGGTAGAAAATATCCGCACCCCTATGTTGACGTCATAATGACGTAGTAAAGCTATTATTTTGGTTTAAGCAATTCCAGAAATTGTAATAATCTTATAAAATTCATAACTAATTCATATTTAATTAGAATAAATTATGAATAATATATCAAAATGTTTAGAAAAATGAGATCTACACTTTAAAAATACAATCATGCATTATTGATCAACCTAAACCCTAGCTAGTTATAGGAACATCGAAACCCGCCTAATTGCATATGGGATCGATGGAATGCCAAGCCCTCGGCACTCCGAATCAATTTAAATCGATGTTAATCCTAGGGTTGCCATGATAACTTTAATCTGCCATATCATTCATGAGCTTGCGCATTGCATGGTTCGAGATATTGATTGTTGCCATTCTTTCGGGTATTGCTTCTTCGCGATAGGATGCGGGCACGAGACTGAAGTCAACGATACCAAAGATCCATATATGTCTATTGAAGGACAAGGCAAGCATAGCCTCTCATTTTGAACCTATGTTTTACAAAGTATCTGCTTTCTCGATATGTTGCAAATGATTCCAATGTGGTCTTTTGTCAGTAGCTAGAGTTACATATCTACTGCATAGTTTCCCTGTTGTAGCCTTATATACTTGATCCACAGCTCCTAGCATACCTAGGTCTGGCATGTGAGCATTGCTGGAGCTTCTTCGATGGTGAAGCTTAGCCATCCTTGATAAATACGCCTGATCCATCATGATGATGATGAATCGGAGATGCCAAAGAATCTAGAAAGGTAGGAGATGGAGACATGATCAGAGGTGATAGATAATCATGCTAAGTCTTGTATGGGAGGCCACGTTGGGTGTGGTTTTTGTAGTCCTATGCTCACCACCACTAGGTACCGAGTTCTTGCCTTTGGAACTGAGACGAGCATACAGCCACACGGGGCCTGGAAAACCCCTCTACTAACTAACTTGCCAACTAGATTCCATGAGTCACATAGTTCGGGCTTTCCATTTGGCATACACATTGAAAATGTTTTCGAAAGAGGAGGTGAAGGAGGTGCATCATAACAGGTAGGTAAGCGTGGTCGGGGTTTCTTGGGGTCGATTGAGCCCCTAGTAAACCAACCTCGCCTCACATCTCTAGGGACCGGCTTCGGGATTTGACCCGTTACGGCGAAGCCCTCCTTAGGGCGTGACTCATGGTCTCGGCGATAGAAAGACAAAGGTCTTAGTCAAACACCCTCTACCGGCCCTCTAAGGAAGAGGGCTAATAATATTTGGAACTAAGAGTCAGTTGGTACGTGTGGGTAAAGTTGTACACCCCTACAGGGTTAAATCTTTTCGAAAAGCCGTGTTCACGGTTATGAATGCTTGGTGACCGAATTCTAAGATCATAAATGACATTAACTAAAAGTATAACAAGTTGATCCACGTGTGATTAAGGATGATTCCTCGGGGGTTCGAGGGGGTGATCCTAGATGAGGAGTTCAGATGTACTTGGTTAACAAGTTCAGATGTTCAAGATGGAGTCGTCGCTCTCTTATCCTGTTTTGAAAGTGTTCTGTGTAAGACGAGCCTCTACTCTCTCTTGTTTACAAACAAAGTTGGCTTTATGCAAATAAAATCCAAAGAAAGATTTTCTATCCAAAGCATGTAGATACTAGGTTATCTAAGTCTTGCGGAGTACATTCTCGTACTCAGCCTTGCACTATTGTTGTTTTTCTTCAGATGATCTAGTCGCAACTGAAGGTGGCTTCTACATTGACATCGATGAGTAGTTGGGGGTCCCACATACCAGCCTAAGGACTATGGGTTGGACGTCGCTTATATTTATGGCCTCTTAGGCCCTTTGTTAAGTTTCTTGTGTAGAACTACATATTTTGCTTTCGATGTTTGGTGTAATGATGGGTCTGCGACCCCTGGTTTGTACTAATCTGATATCGTAATCTATTAATAGTTTCAACTTATGCTGTTGAATCCCTGTGTTCTGTAATGTTACCAAACCATATACTGTGAGTCTCTGAGGTTGGAGTTAAGTTTATCTCGGTTTAACCCTAACCCCGGGGGTGTTACCGGTTTTGGTATCAGATCAGGACTACCTGTAGGAAACCCTAGTATTGGTCGATGTTGAGTCTAGAAGTTGATAAAACTATTTGAAGGTTGAAAACTATTTGCAAAAACTCTGACTAGGATTCCTTTTACTCCTTTCCTTGTGTGACTCTACTACTGAAGTTTTCTTATCCTATTTGGTTTGAAAAGGTTTTCATTCCTTACCCCTAATCTCAAATGTTTAGGGTCATGTCTTCGGGGTTGTTTTTCTAAGTACTCCGTAACTGGTTGCTATTCTCAGAGTTATCAAGATGTCGCAGTTCTGCTTGATGCATAACATCTTAGCACTCCATTCTCATGGTTTGTAAGTCAGATGGTTAGTGTATACGTTAGTATGCTTTGATGCTACCATGCTTGATGAGATGACATGTTTTACCTCCAGCATCTTCTATCTTTGAAACCCTTGGCTAACGCCTTCTGTTCTTACAGGATGGGTGACACTTCTCGAGCTCGCACCCGTGCTCAAGCTCATGGGTCTAGGAATGAGGATGATCCTTCTAATCTTCCTCCACCACCATCAATGGTTCCACTCATGGCTATGTATGAGACCAACCGTGCTGATAACATGAGGCTCCTTGAAAGGATTGAGCACAATACCCGGCGCCCAAACAACCAAGTCAGTATCAAGGATTTCATACGTCTCACTCTGCCAGTCTACAGCTATTCCACTGAGCCACTTGATGCAGACTACTAGCTTCACACCACGGAGCGCAAACTTTAGGTTGGTCATGTTCCTGAAGCTGATTGGGTAAACTTTGCCGCCTAACATCTGGAGGGAGTAGCTAACTCCTGGTGAGAAAATTTCTTGGCACTGCAAGCTGCTCAGGATGTCATTACTTGGCAAGAATTCACTGAAGGATTCCGAGCCTATCATATTGCGGAGGGTCTAATGGAAGAAAAGAGGGAGGAGTTTCTTAAGCTGAAACAAGGCACTGGTTCTGTGTATGATTACCAGCACAGCTTCAACCGTCTTGCATGCTATGCTCCTGAAGAAGTTTCCACTGATGCTAAGAAGCAAGCTCTGTTCTGCAAGGGACTATACCATGATGTTCGTCATGATCATCATCTAATGGATTTTGGGAATCTGCAAACTCTTGTGAATAAGGAAATGAAAGCAGAGCATGGAAAGGTGGAGTATGAGGAGACTCGTAAGCGTTCTTATGAAGGATCCAACAAGGCTGGTTCAAGCAATAAGAAGCGTCATGTCTTTGTGCCTTGTAGTACCGTACCACGTGCTCCTTACACCCCAAGGTCTTCTGGATATATTCCTCGCCCGAATGCTACCTCAAGCAATGCTGGTAGGACAAACTATCCTGCTACTGGTACCACATCAGGTCTTACCTGCTTCAACTACCGTCAGCCTGGTCACTTTGCAAAGGAGTGCCCGCAAAAGAGTGCTATTGAGGGAGCACCACCAAAGAAGTATACCAAGCCTCAAGGTGCTGGAAGTGGTCATCTGACCCATATCTCTGCTGAATAGGCTCGGGAAGATCCAAGCACCGTTATGGGTATGTTTCGTATCAATCACATTCCAGCTAAAGTTTTGTTTGATTCTGGAGCATCGCATTCACTAATGTCGCAAGCTTTTGCTAAAATGCATGGGATAAGTTTTGAAGGGTTGTCCAAACCTTTGCTCGTTCAGTCTCCTTGTTCTAGTTGGCGTACCACCATGGTTAGTCATGGGAACATAATCAATGTTGCCTCCTACTTGTTCCCCACTTCTCTTATTGCCCTCAAGTCAACTGATCTTGATGTCATTTTGGGCATGGATTGGTTGTCCCAATATCAAGCGGTCATTGACTGTGCAACCAAGTCCGTGACTCTGACTAGTCCTACTGGCATAATAGTCACTTATTGGACCATAGGGTCACTATCTCCTTCAGCTATTTCTATTCATCAAGCGGAGTTGTATTCTCTTGAAGTTCAACCTCCGTTAGAGATTCAAGATGTTTCTGTGGTATGTGACTTCCCGGATGTCTTCCCTAAAGAGTTACCTGGCATGCCACCTGATCAAAGTGTGGAGTTTGTCATAGAGTTGGTCCCTGGAACTACACCTGTTTCCAAGTGAGCCTATCATATGCCCCCTCGTGAGTTAGTGGAGTTGAAGAAGCAATTAGAGGAGTTGGAGGTAAAAGGGAACATCTATCCTAGTACATCTTGGGGATGTCCTACCAGCAAGAACAAGTATCCTCTCCCTAGGATCAACGATCTTTTTGATCAGTTAAGTGGTGCCACCGTCTTTTCCAAAATGGACTTGAGGTCAGGGTATCACCAAATCAAGATCCGAAAAAAGACATTCCAAAGACTACTTTCACTACTCGTTATGGTCTTTACGAGTACACTATCATGTCCTTTGGTCTTACCAATGTTCGAGCCACTTTTATGTGGCTGATGAACTTTGTCTTCATGGAGTATCTCGACAAGTTCGTTGTGGTCTACATCAACGATATTCTGGTCTATTCGAAGACTGAAGAAGAACATGTTGAACATCTGTGTTTGGTGTTGACAAAGCTTTGAGAACATCATCTCTATGCCAAGTTCTCCAAATGTGAGTTTTGGTTGCAAGAACTCATATTCCTGTGTCATGTTGTTTCTGCCGAAGGGCTTGCTGTTATTCTGGACAAGGTTCAACCCATTCTTGACTGAGAATCCCCTAAATCCGTAAGGATGTTCGAAGTTTCCTTTGGTTGGCGGGGTACTACCGTTGATTCATCGAGAATGTTTCCAAGATTGCCAAGCCAATGACTGATCTTATTAAGAAGGATAAGAAGTTTAAATGGTTTGATAAGGCTGAGGAAAGATTCCAGGTTTTGAAAACCAAGCTAACTACCGCTCCGGTGCTAGTTCTTCCAGACAGCAGTAAAGACTTTGTTATCTTCTGTGATGCCTCGCACCAAGGTCTCGGGTGTGTGTTGATGCAAGATGGTCATGTGTTGGCCTATGCCTCTCGACAGCCACACGAGAAGAATTATCCAACTCATGATCTCGAGCTTGCAGCTGTTGTTCATGCTCTTAAGCAATGGCGACATTACCGGATAGGTAGTCGTTGTGAGTTATACTCAGATCATCAGAGTCTAAAGTATCTTTTTACACAACCTGATCTGAATCTCAAGCAAACAAGATGGTTGGAACTCATCAAAGATTATGGTTTGGGTCTCAACTATCAACCCGACAAAGCCAATGTCATTGCTGATGCGCTAAGTCAGAAATCTTATTGCAACAATCTGTTGATTAAACAAGCTCCTTCTCATCATGAGGAATTTTCTCGACTGAATCTTAAAGTTGTACGTCGTGGATTCCTTTCTACTCTTGAGGTGAAATCTTCTATAGCGGATGAAATTAAGCTTGCTCAAAAGAATGATTATGTAGTTGCTGAGATCAAAGAGAACATTGCTAAGGGAGTTGCAAAATGTTTCTCTGTTGATGATCAAGGTATTGTTTACTTTGGTAACCGTCTGGTAGTGTTGAAGAGAACAAAGTTGAGGGGTTTAATTCTTAAAGAGGCTCATGAATCACCTCTCTCCATTCACCCTGGAGGTACCAAGATGTATCGGGATCTCCGTGAATCATTCTGGTGGTCTGGTATGAAGAAAGATATCGCTCGTTTTGTTGCTGAATCTGACATTTGCCGTCGCGTCAAGGCTGAACACCAAAGGCATGTTGGTCTCCTACAACTGCACCGTATCCCTGAGTGGAAATGGGATGAAGTTTTTATGGATTTCATCACTGGTCTTCCCAAGACTCAAAAGGGAAATGACGCCATCTGGGTAATTGTTGATTATTTGTCCAAGGTTGCTCACTTCCTACCTGTCCACGAGGGCATTACTGCTAATCAGTTGGCTGAATTATATATCTCTCGGATAGTGGTCCTTCATGGAGTTCCAAAGAAAATTGTCTCCAACCGAGGGAGTTTTTCACTTCAAGGTTTTGGTCAAGTTTCCAACAAGCTATGGGAACTCACTTATGTTTCAGTACAGCTTATCATCCTAGCAGCGGTGGTCAAACCGAAACGTTGAATCAAATCCTTGAAGACATTCTTAGAGCATGTGTCATATCTTTTGGTAAGAACTGGGAGAAATGCTTACCTTTTGATGAGTTCTCCTACAACAATAGTTATCAATCCAGTATAGGGATGGCACCTTTCCAGTTCTTATATGGAAGAACATGTCGTACTCCTTTGAATTAGTCTAAAACTGGTGAAAGAAAGTTCTTTGGACCGGATACGATCAAAGAAGCAGATGTCGTGGAAATGGCCACGGCAGTCGCTGCAGTAGGTAGCGATTGATTGAATCGGGGACGAGAGCTGGTGGATGCACATGGATTTATCCAGGTTCAGCCCCCCGGAGGGTAAACACCTACTCCTGCTAGATTCGATTGATGGAGAGTGAGTTACAGGGGTGGCGAGCTCGGCGTCTAAGCAGCGAGTCGCTTGAAGGGGTGTATGATGGAACGGAAGTCCTCAGGATACCCTAGGGAGGTTTATATATGAGGCACCTCCCTAGGGTTTACAATTTACAACCGAACAGGATATGGATTCAGAGGCTTTGACCTAATCCGACTGGGCTTCGAGTACGCTTCTGGGCCTCCAGTATCCAAACGTCGGGCCTTCTCCTTAGTCGCATTCTAGTCGTCGTCCTGCAGGCCCACTCCTGAGACCTTTGGCCCAACTGGAATGGCCTGCTGGGCATACCCATTCGGCATATCCCCATCAGTAGTCCCCGAGGCCATCGTTGATTCAGACGCAGGTGGTCATTTGGCAGTCGGAGTAGGCGAGTACAATTTTGATGCCTAGTCGATTCGGCGATGGACTCCACTGAAACCAAGGAAATTTTCCCTAGGCTCCCAGTCGCCGCTCCGGCGAACGCCATGGCTGCCCAGTCGCTGCTTCGGCAAGTGGGTAGGGCTAGTTGCCAGCGAGTGGAATGGAGGAGTTGGACCGTCAACCTGGTCAAACTATCCGTTGGATATTCCAACGGTAACTTTGGCGTAATTACCGCAGGTAACGGCTACCCCGAATCTGACGGGTAGCGCCTCCTTATAAGGGGAGTAACAAAACAGCCTTGCAGATCCTTCCCTGCGTTCTTCATTCTCGCGCGTCCATTTCTCCTGTCTTCCTTCGATTCGATCCCTTCACACCGAGCGACCCCACGTCCTTCCTAATGGCGCCTCCAAAAGGTTCATGGGGGAAATCTAAGTGCACCACGGCCCAGCTCAAATCCTTCAAGGACGCCGGAGTCCTCTGCAAGGGGAACTGGCGGGTCCTCGCTCCCTCCGAGATCGAGCCAAGCTGCGGGCCGGCGAGTTCATTTGCTTCCCCAGCCACTTAGAGAGGGTTTTGGGGTTCCCCACCTCACTGTTCTTCCGGCGTTTCTGTGCGTATTACGCAATCAAACCGTCGGATCTTGGTCCGCACAGCATTGAGCAGCTGGCGATCTTCGTCGCCTTCTGCGAATGCTATCTTGGTTGCAGGCCGTACTTCCCACTGTGGTTTGAGCTCTTCCATGGCCGCATCAGGCGCGAGGCGTCCAGTGGCTTGATGCTGGCGTCCGGCGGCGTCACGTTCCAATTGAAGCCGAAGGACAACTTTATCAAGCTTCTACTACCGAAGAAGGCCGCGAGCGAGTGGAAGAAGAGCTGGTTCTACGTGAAAGAATCCACTCTCTCCGGTGAAGTAGCGCTTCCCGAGTTCGTCGCAGAAAGGAGTGAGCCTTGCCGGCTAGCGCCAAAGAAACTTCCTGAAGACCAGAGGATGGCCGCCGTGGAGATGATGGACCAGATCCAGAGGTTGAAGGATCAGGGGTTGTCCTCGATCAACCTCTACAACTGCTGGCTCAGGCGGCGTCTGGTTCCGCTAGCGGCTCGGCCGCATTGGATGTATGAGTAGAGCTGGAACCACAATCCCTCCCGGACCAGCAAAGAGTTGTGGGAAATCGAAGACAACAAGGCCGCCTTGAAGAAGATCACCGATGCAGAATTTACATCCACATCGGCCGGGCTCGCCCCGTACACTCCCATGAAGAATGAAGCCCCCATAGTAAGTTTTTCCTTCTAGTCGCAATTTCTGCAACGTAATTCGTAGTCGCGTCGTTCGATACTTATTTGTGGTTGTTCTCAGTTGTTCCAGGTGTTGGAGGGTTGGCTCCCTCCGCTTGACGAAGAGGTCCCCCGGGAGCTCGAAGAGGCCTCCGAAGGAGATTCCTCCAAAAGTGACAAGGAAGAGGAGGAGGTTCCTCCCCTAGCGCCTACGGCTCGCGACTCGCATGCAGAAGCAGTGTGAGTTCGAGGAGAGTTGCAGCCTTGATGAACACGAAGGGGGCGACGAGATCGTGCAGGAGCACATGTCTCGGCACACAGCCATGCCGTCGAAGCCCGCGTGCAAACCAAAGTCGCCAGTGAAGAAGCTAGCATCGCCGCCTAGGTCGGCGGTGGAGTTTGAGTCAGATGACGACTCTAATGATGATGACACCCCCGAAACTTTGCACAAGATCCCGGAGGATGCGATTCTGATGAAGGGATTGGAGGACGAGGACTCCAAGGCGGCGATAGAAGTTCCTCTGGCAGTGATTGTGCCAATGGCTTGGAGGGCACCAAGCCAGGAGGCAGCTGAGGCTGCGTCGTCAAAGTCGTCGCAACCTTGAAGAGCGGCCGCGTCTTCGGAGCCAGAAATTATGGTGACCGCGGCTTCCTCGTCAAGGAAGCCCGCGGTGTCGTGGGCTTTAGATATCTTCGAGAGAGGTATCATGCGCAAGCTGGGGCCGGAATTAGACAAGCCCACCCACATCAGCACCGGGTTGCACGTTCTCCCAGTCGCCAAGTAAGCTCCAAATTCTCCATTCCAAATCGTGTTCCGTTTTTGTGCTATCTCTGTGTTGACTTTGGAGGTTTGGCAGGTCGCGAGTCAAGAATATTGGTCGCCCTTCAGTGGCGAAGATTCCACCGGTCGCCACCACGGGAGAGGGCAACCTCCCCAAGAAGGGGAAGTCTGGTGAAGACGCGGCGACTATGGAGCGCGCGAAGAGGCAGAAAGGCGGTGCCGATGATGCTGTGGTGATGGATAGCCCCAAGGAATGCGATCTCGCTGCAGTCGTCGGAGAGGTGGCGGCTATGCGGTCGGAGCCAGCCGCAGGCGCTCCGGTGACGGAAACGTCGGCTCCGGCGACTAGTGCCCCGGCTAGAGCGTCAGCAACGTTCCCACACTTCATGGCGAAGGTGTTCCTAGGCGTGGCAGACAACCAGTCTCCACAGAGCCCGGAGATCGTTGATGAAGATGTTGGGTCTCGTCGCGGGCGCACCTCCTTCACGGTCCCCTCGACGGACGCCGGAGAGCTTCACAAGATGCTTGGCGCCGCCATTCAGGTACATCCAGTCCCCGAGTGTCTAGTTGCTGAATTTCAGCGGCTAGACACTAAGTTGCTTCTACTCACCAGTCCCCGAGTTCCTGCTCGCTGAATTTCAGCAACTAGGAACTGAATATATGTTTTGGTAAGTGATAACTTTTGTTATTCTTGCAGGGCTTGCAGAGCGAGTCGGCAGATCGACAGGCCACGATGGAGCGTCTGGAGCGGGATCTGCGTGTGGCGTAGGAAGCAAACCGGCGACTCCAAGAGACTGTTGGTAAGTAGTTGATTCGTTTTTCAGTTGTGAACTATCGGTGTTCTTGCATGTTGACGATTTGTTTCTTTTCTTTTCAGATGGTCTTCCGGCTGCAATTGCCAAGGCCCGTGAATGGTACGTCCCAATTGCCGAGCTGGACATGGCGAATGGGCGAATCGCCTCTCTAGTCTAGGAGTTGGAGGAGGCGAAAGCGGCCTCGATTTCTTCTTAGGATCGAGCGAAGGCTGCAGTCGCTGCGGCTGAAGAGGTGCGGAAGGTCGCAGACTCGATCATCCTGGGGCTGCAGAACGATCATACCGTCCTGGAAAAGCACGTCACCGAGAAATGCCGGAAACACCTTGGTGAGTCTTGATGACCCACAAGTATAGGTGGTGTATCACAGTATTTTCGATAAGTAAGAGTGTCGACCCCAACGAGGAGCAGAAGGTGTTGCCTATTGGTATGGATCAGGAATTCTCTGCAAATACTTACCAAACGGATTTTAGGGGTTTTCGATAAAGCAAGTAAACAAAGTACGAGTAAATAAAAGACAGTAGGAATAAATGCAGCAAGTGGCCCAATCCTTTATGCAGCAAAGGACAAGCCGGTTGTATTTCTATAGATGACCAAACGTTCTCGAGGACACATGGGAAGACTGTCAAGTGCTTTTGCTTCATATAGTCGATTAATATTCTCTAGCTTGCCAAGTGTTGTGTGGGTGAACCTGTGCTAATGTACCGTCCCATCCAAGACTTAATACATACTTGTGATTAAACCCCCTTGCAAACATCCGTAAGTACAAGAAAGTAATTTAGGTAGAAACCTAACCACAACTTTAAACTGTAAGACCCTTACGTCCCTTGTGCAATGGTTTCCTAACGGGGGTTCAGGTTTCTGTCACTCCGGTAACCCCTACGATTAGTAGCCAAATACACAATGCATTCCCCTAGGCCCATATAGGTGAAGTGTCATGTAGTCGACGTTCACATGACACCACAAGAAGAATTACACCACAACTTAAATGACAATCTATTGAATCTTTCTCAACGCAACTCCACTACTAACAACAAGACTTCTCCCATGTCCTCGAGAACAAAACGAACTACTCACAAGACATCATATGGATCATGATCAGAGATGGAATAATGATGTATAACAATCTGAACATAAACAATAATTCAATGGTTCACTCAATAGCATCAACTACAAAGAGTAATCAATACCGGGAAAGTTTCCCCTATGAACTATGCAAGATTCAACGCAATTGTTACAGCAATATGGAGATGGTGATGAGGGTGCTGATGGTGATGATGGTGGTGATGATAATGATGATCCAAATGAAGTCCAGCTTGATGGTGGTGTTGATGGCAACGATCTTCCCTCTCCAGGAAGGAATTCCCCCGGCAGAAATCTATTTGCCGGAGAGATCCTTCTCTCTCGGTGTTTTCTGCCCCGCAGAGGCGGCGGAATCTTTCTGTGGTCGCTCCCCGAGTCTTAGGGTTTCGGGAGGAAGATATACGCCAGAGGGGAGAGACTGGAATGGGCCAGGGTGGCCACACCACTCCCTAGCGCAGCCTAGGCCTGCCCGTGCCATGGGGTGGTGTGGGCCCCCTGTGGCCCACCTCCACTCCATCTTCTGGCATCTTGAGTCTTCTGGAAAAATAGAATTTTCCGTATATTTTCCCAGATTTTCTGATCTTCGCGAATTTTGCCTCCAAACAACACCTTTTCCATCAGAATCCTGACTGCAGCGGTCCATGCTCCAAAAGTCATCAACCATGCAAAAACAGATGAAATAACATAAGTATCACCTCTCAATACGAAATATATCAATGAATAATAGTGAATTAAGACATAGAATAGTGATGCAAAATGGACGTATCAACTCCCCCCAAGCTTAGACTTTGCTTGTCCCCAAGCGAAACTGAGCTCAATAAACATGACCTCAAGTTTATGGAGTGAAGAGTCGATAAAAAAATACGGACAAGAAGCATCACATTCATCAAATACATAGATCATAATAGAAGACAACTCACTATTATACAACTCAACTTGTAATGATTAAAGGAAACACAATAAAGATACATAAAGTGAATCATAATTGGTAATGGCAAACTTAGCTCTTGGTCGAAGAATAGTTGATAATTTGCTGCAGTTCACAAATAGCTGGTTTTTCAACGAAAGGTTTCAAGGTAGTAAACATCAAGATAAGAGCAGTGTGCAAAACAAGGAACATAAGAAACATGAATGCATAAATCATCGTATGAATGAATGAAACACATCAACTCAAAATACTTGCCGAGATAGAAGGGAATAGGTTTACTGACTCAACTACAAAGTAAAAGAAAGGGCCCTTCAAAGAGGGAAGCAGGGATTACAAGTCTCATAAAGAGCTCCCAAAAATTATGATACTTACTAGCTTTCATCTCTCATTGCCCCTATCATAGGCATCTTTAGGTGATTAAGGTTAAAGTGACACCACTAAGAGGATATGCTTGACAAGTTATAAGTTGAAATCTCATGCCCCTTACTTATGAGTACTGATCCTCATGCTACTCAACTTCAGTCATGAGCAAGCTCTTATCATTGTAAATACATGCGTATCATCGAGAACCACCAACGGGGTACCCCTTGCACATGACATAGGAGCTATCCCATAATCAAAATGACAAGGCAAGCAGACAGTGAGCATCTCAGCGATCTTTTCATTTGCTATTTGCATAGGTTTTTATTGAGGATGCTTCATAGAATGCTCACTATAGCTATGTTGCTAGTTTCCACCATGATTAGGCATGGCTTAGGCTAGCGGCCCAGTCGTTTCTCTAACACACATATAAACTCCATGATCTTACAAGTTCCACTTTTATTTCACACCGCCGGGATCCATAAGCAAAAGAACATGATATCAACTAGGTACAAGTACCAATGAAGTGTTGAAAGCGGTCCCCATGATACATGGTTCGGCTAACTTCAACTCATAAAGCACAAGCATATACGCAATAAAGAAGGACCCAATGGTTCAAGTTTATTAAATGCAAGAAAGTAAAGTGTGCCATCAAGTTCGTGAGAGCTTTAATCACTAAATTTCACATAACAAGTTTAATTTGGGAGGTAGATAAAACAAGAATTTACTTGGAATAGCAATAATGCTACTAGGTAGGTATGGTGGACACAAATGGCGAAAGTTTTGGTTTAAAGGAGGCGCATGCACGAGAAGAATTTCCTCTCAGTACAGGTTTTTGGCTAGCAAGACTGGGTAGAAAGTATAAGAGTTGAAGGAAACAAACTAACATACAAATGGTAAAGACAAACATGCAATCTTCCTTGGAAGCACAAAAGATCTTAACTAGAGAAAACTAGACTTATGAGCAAATCAAGAAAGAAAGATGATGAAATTATTTTCCTCTAGAGTAATTCTATCTTTTATTTTCAACTCTCAAAAAGGGTGCTGCTACTGACCGAGCCAGGTTCGCCAAAACCAACTGAATTAACTCAATGATCCCAAAGTGCTAACAATACTAACAACAAGATCAATCATATAACCACGAATTGAAAACTATCATAAGCTATGCAAAAGAGTGAATGATAGAACTTCTCATTAGTACTCCATAATGGAAACTCACACCAAGGGATACAAATCTAACGAGAGAGGGGACACTTCCATAATGCAAACCATACTACACAATAACTCCTCTATTCATGATATGACTCTACTAATAAGGTAAAAAGATATAAGATTGTGATATGATACCGCGGCACTCCCCCAAGCTTGGAACAAACCAAGGGGATGCCAAACCTGATGACGAATTACTCCTTAGGTGGTGGTGGTATCTTCTCAATGATCTCTCTGATAAGTTTCCCCAAGTCCTCAATCTCGAAGGTGAGATTATGAATCAGCTGTGAGATTTGCTCAATGCGGCTCATGATCATGTCGTGTTGAGAATCCCAGCTCTTGCTATTCTTTCCCCACTCTTCCTCCTTGAAGTCTTCTTTTCCTGCATGGTTAGAATGAGGCATATCCCAATTGGAGGGTAATTTCTCCTTGGGCATATTCTGGTATTGATGCTCATGGATAAGAGTGTGGAAAGGATTCTTGGTGCGTGGAGGAAGTGACCAGGGATTTGAACGGTGATGAGGAGGCTTACCTCCAATGGCTGGATTTTCCACCACTCCGATGCTTGCAACAGTGGTGCCAGTGTGCTTTGCCTCCTCTTCACCTTCACTCTTGATCTCCTTCTCCTTCCCTGTGTCTTGGAGATCTTCCTCCATGGGTTCCTTTCCTTTATCCTTGGCAGACACCATTGTGCTTCTAAACTTTCAAAGAGTATGTCCTGACAGAAACAGATCGAAAAAAAACACGACGAAAACACGATATACGATCCTCGGGAGGTCCGGGGGGTTATATATTACGAAGTTTCAGATCAAAAGGAAGGTACTGGGAGAAAATGGGTCGGAGACGGAGTCCTTGGCGGCCTCACCACCTGGTGGCGCGGCCAGGGGTGGACCCACGCCATGGGGTGGTGTGGGCCACCCTGGCTTCAGTTCAGTCCCTTTTTCGCTTCATAGCTTTCCTTATTGACTGAAAACTGCAAAAATATAGTTGGATTGTATTTTCGCGGAACTTTTCTTACCATAACTGTTACCTAGTTGGAAACGGACTCTGCAGGTCTCTGAATTTGGTATTGAGTGGATCCTTCCGGAGTCATCACTTGAATATCATCGATATCTTCATCTTCATATACTTATTATTCGAGTCATAAAACCTTTCTCTTCCTTGTTACACCATTATCTCCACTTCCTGGAAATTTCTTTCACACAAAACATCACACAGTTCTTATTAGCAACATTAGTATAAGTGAAGTGATAAAACCTTTTGAGTCCAACTTCGACTGAAAACCATCAAAACAAAAGTTACTGTAGCAACTCCTTTTGAAAACCCAAAAAGAATTCAAAAAGGAAATCGAATAAAGAAGCAAATGCAAGATTGGCAAAATCTGTCAAAACAGACCAGCAGGTAAAGATCAATTTTTTCGAAAATCTTCTGTTGCTCAAATGAAAAAGTGCAAAACTAACGAAAGTTAAATAACAACCTGGGTCAGAAGCAAAAACAATTACAGCTCAATCCGATATACAGAGATCGCTCACGAATTTTTACGGTGAAGCACAAAAATCTGTTTCAGGACAGCAACTTCCCCAAATCTTACTTCTCTCTCATTAGAGGTTGATCTTGACACAAAAACCAAACAAAACGGATAAGGAGTGGTGATTACCGAAGTAATAACTTCCAAGACTCAAAAAAACAAAAACTAACTGAAAGAAAAAACAAATTGGGTTGTCTCCCATAAAGCTCTTTCTTTATAGCCATTAAGATGAGCATGATAATTTTGAAGAAGCTCTCATAGGGATATGATTTGAAGTGACAGAGAGCATTAAGAAGCAAAAACACACGCACATTTAAGTCTAACCCACTTCCTATGCAAGGGAATTTTGTAAACAAACAAGTTATTGGAACCAAAGGCAACTTGCATAAGAAGGCAAAAGAAGTGCAACATAAAAACTTTCAGCATAAAACGAGGAAACTTGATATTATTGAGATGCACAAGAACACTTTCAGTATCATGCATAAACTTAACAATATAGCTATCACAAGGACTATCATAGCAATGATATCTTATTCTAACAGAAAACACAGGAATACTAGCTCTCATAACACTACTACGCGAAACAATATTAGAGGTATCCTTACAAAGGATAGTGTGTCCCTCTTTTTCATATTTAGCAACAAAGTCTTTCACATTTGCTACAATAGGTTCATCAATCATTTGTTTATCAGGTTCAGCAGCCGCCCTACTCATACTTTCATTAACCATACTAGCTATCATAGAATGCTCCTTTACCTTAACTGGGAAAGGCATTTTCTCAATATAAGGTTTAGGTAAAACATGACTAGCAGTATAAACTTCAGTATTTCTTGCAGGAACACTCTTAGCAATATCTTTATAAGGTTCATGATACTTATTCCACTTCTTTTTAGGCACTTCAATATAAGAAGCAAAAGCCTTAAAATAAGAAGCAATAGCTTGAGAGTCTAGACCATAAGCATTTTTAATATTTTGAAAGTCATCAGTTCCCATAAAAGATTCAATGCATTCATAATCATAATTTATACCTGACTTTCTACCTTTGTCGTTCTCCCAAGCTTCAGCATTGTCTTGAATACGGTCCAGAAGGTCCCATTTAACTTCTTCTTCCATACGAGTGAAAGATCCAACACAAGAAGCGTCCAATAAATCCTTGTCATGTAGAGGGAGCCTTGCATAAAAGTTATTGATAATAATATTGTTGGGGAGCTCATGAATGGGACATTTGAGCATTAGTAACTTCAATCTCCCCCAAGATTGAGCAGTACTCTCTCCATCAAGAGGCCAAAATTTGTATATTTGAATCCGATCTTTATGAATTTCACTAGGAGGATAAAACTTTGAATAAAAGAGAGGCACTATTTCCTCCCATTCCAGAGCTTGACCATTCTTCAGCAGCTTATACCATTCCTCAGCTCTTCCTTTCAGTGATAATGAGAATAACTTCTTCTTAACTTGATCTGTAGTAATACATGCACACTTGAACAACCCGCATAATTCGTGTATAAAGAGCAAATGATCACCGGGATGGATAGTTCCATCCCCAACATAGTAGTTATCTATAACACGATCAATAATTCTTGTAGGTATTTTGAAAACATCTTTCTCAGCAGGTGGTGGCTTATCTACTACCTTAGTAGTGGTAGTAGCATTACCAAATAGGAAACTCAGCGAATTATCCATAACGAAAATAAAGCAACTAGCAAAAGTAAACAATACTCACAGTAGAAGTTTCCTTTACCAGTTCCACTCTCCAATAGTGCTTCACTCCCCGGCAACGGCACGAGAAAATAGTTTTGATGACCCACAAGTATAGGGGGTGTATCGCAGTATTTTCGATAAGTAAGAGTGCCGAACCCAACGAGGAGCAGAAGGTGCTGGCTAGTGGTATGGATCAGGAATTCTCTGCAAATACTTAGCAAACGGATTTTTAGGGGTTTTCGATAAAGCAAGTAAACAAAGTACGAGTAAATAAAATACAGTAGGAATAAATGTAGCAAGTGGCCCAATCCTTTATGCAGCAAAGGACAAGCCGGTTGTATTTCTATAGATGACCAAACGTTCTCGAGGACACATGGGAAGACTGTCAAGTACTTTCGCTTCATATAGTCGATTAATCTTCTCTAGCTTGCTAAGTGTTGTGTGGGTGAACCTGTGCTAATGTACCATCCCATCCAAGACTTAATACATACTTGTGATTAAACCCCCTTGCAAACAACCGTAAGTACAAGAAAGTAATTAAGGTAGAAACCTAACCATTGCTTTAAACTCTAAGACCCTTACGTCCCTTGTGCAATGGTTTCCTAACGGGGGTTCAGGTTTCTGTCACTCCGGCAACCCCTATGATTAGTAGCCAAATACACAATGCATTCCCCTAGGCCCATATAGGTGAAGTGTCATGTAGTCGACGTTCATATGACACCACTAGAAGAAGTACACCGCAACTAAATTAACAATCTATTGAATCTTTCTCAATGCATCTCCACTACTAACAACAAGACTTCTCCCATGTCCTCAAGAACAAAGCGAACTACTCACAAGACATCATATGGATCATGATCGGAGATGGAATAATGATGTATAACAATCTGAACATAAACAATAATTCAATGTTTCACTCAATAGCATCAACTACAAAGAGTAATCAACACCGGGAAAGTTTCCCCTATGAACTATGCAAGATTCAACGCAATTGTTACAGCAATATGGAGATGGTGATGAGGGTGCTGATGGTGACGATGGTGGTGATGATGATGATCCCGATGAAGTCCAGCTTGATGGTGGTGTTGATGGCGACGATATCCCCTCCCCGGGAAGGAATTCCCCCGGCAGAAATCTGTCTGGCGGAGAGATCTTTCTCTCTCGGTGTTTTCCGCCCCGCAAAGGCGGCAGAATCTTTCTGTGGTCGCTCCCCGAGTCTTAGGGTTTCGGGAGGAAGATATAGGCTAGAGGGGAGAGGCTGGAGTGGGCCAGGGTGGCCACACCACTCCCTAGAGCGTCCTAGGCCTGCCCGCGCCATGGGGTGGTGTGGGCCCCCTGTGGACCACCTCCACTCCATCTTCTGGCATCTTGAGTCTTCTCGAAAAATAGAATTTTCCGTATATTTTCCCGGATTTTCTGATCTTCACGAATTTTGCCTCCAAATAGCACCTTTTCCATCAGAATCCTGACTGCAGGGGTCCATGCTCTAAAAGTCATCAACCATGCAAAAACAGATGAAATAACATAAGTATCACCTCTCAATACGAAATATATCAATGAATAATAGTGCATTAGGACATAGAATAGTGATGCAAAATGGACGTATCAAGTCTTTGTTCTTTGCTTTACATTTTTGGGGAGTGCCCGAGTGGGGAAATCCATGGTGTCACTAACGTCTGATGTTGCAGCTGTGATAGGACAAAGCGACCCGGTGGTGCAGACCTTCAACGCCTTGTAGTGCGTGACTGCCATGGTGAACGCGGCTACTGGCTCGGCGTTGTGCGTCCAAGCAGTCCTTCAAGGGATGTCCCCCACCGAGGTTATTCCTAGGGGACTGACGGAAGTGTGGCGCTATCTGGAGGAGGCGCCCAGCATCGTGGAGTGGATGGCATGCTTAGCTTTCAGGCGCGGGGCCACCACGACATTGAGCCTGGGTCTTGCCCACTTCCTCGACGATTTTGACCTCGACGACGTCACCAGCGGCTACCCTTCTGTGACTGGTACGGTGGATATGTCGGAGGTGCTGAAGCTGACTGCCAAGGCCGCCCCTTTGCTGATCGGGTGTTAGCGATGGGAGACATTCTGCCATACCAGGAGACGGTGGTGGTGCCTGGCGACCCTGAGCCGGAGCATCGCGACCTGAAGTCGGAGCAACCCTTCCAGTCGGTGCTGCCGAAGTCGCTGACGACCTACCCGATGAACCCATGGCAACCTTTCGTCTGTGTCAAGGGTGGTGGGGATGCTTCTTCGTCAGGGCCTGCGAAATAGATTGCATCTCTGGGCAGTTTTTAATATATGCCAAGTGGCGACTTTTGTAATATGAACAATATTTTGTGTAGGAGTCAATTGACTCGCAATGCGAGGGTGATCGTGTGGTGTGTTTTTTGTTTGAGCGAGTCCCCGAGCACGTCCGCCCTTTAATGGGGTATAACTCGATTGTATACATATGTGTTTTCTTTTGATTGTGCATTGTTTGTCCCTTGCGTCTTCTGAAGGGGCGAGTCCCTGAGCGCGAGTGGGATTGTTTGTAGGAGAGTCCCCGAGCGTAGTACTTGGAGAACTAGTCGTGTTGCATGTTGCAAGTTACTAATGCGTTGTTTGTAACGCGTCTCCTTCCCTAGCTCGGAGAACCAGTCACTGGGCGAGCCCAAGGCATCTCTCTTACTTGGTGTGTTCCCGAGCCGCATGAGGGTTCCATTTTTGTGGAGTCCCCGTGCGTGGTACTTAACCATTCGAGTCGCTTTGCGCGAGGATGGGAAGGACAGGTCGCTGTGAGAAGCGTATACCGGTCGTCTTGGCCCGGTGGGCCAGTCGAGCTAGGCGACTCCGATGGTGGCTCCGGGTTGGCGTATTCGTGGACCTCCCAAGGCTCGAGTATTTTTGGTGCCCTTAGGCTGCACTACTTAGCGATGCTAGTTGCTCGACCAAGGGTTGACTTCTATGGGTAGCGTATTACTAATTGTATGAGTGCGAGTGGCACAAGGATATGGCGAGTAGACACAATTTTGTGAACCGAATGAATTTCATTATATATGTTAGCTGAGTACATGTTTGAGTTCTATGTATAGAACTTTCGGAGGAGATTTACATTCCATGGCCTCCCGACCTCGAGCTGGCCATCGCCTCATATGTCGATGAGGTTGTAGGCGTCGTTGCCGAGGACTTGCCCTATGGCGAATGGCCCCTCCCATGGGGGGAGAGTTTGTGCATGCCCTTCTTGTCCTGAGCCAGTCGTAGGACTAGATCACCCTCCTGGAAGGTGCGAGTCTAGACTCGGAGACTATGGTAGAGGCGGAGTCCCTGCTGGTAGATGGCGGTGCGGGAGCGAGCCAGGTCGCGTGCCTCGTCAATTTGGTCGATGCTGTCTTGGCGGGCTATCTCGTTTGTCGCCTCGACGCAATTGGCGACTCAAGGTGAGTCGTGCTCTAGGTCTGTTGGCATTACGACTTCGGCGCCGTACACCATGAAGAAGGGTGTCAACCCGGTGGAGCGATTGACGGACGTGCGGATCCCCCATATTACAGAGGGAGCTCTTCGACCCAGCATCCTGGGGTGCACTTGAACCTGGAGTCGCGGCTTGAGCCCATGGATGACACTCTGGTTGGCGTGTTCTGCTTGGCCGTTCGACTCCGGGTGGGCGACTGAGGCGAGGTCGAGTCGTATGTCGTGCTCTTCGTAGAATTCCGCCATGGCCAACTTGGCAAAGTTGGTGCCGTTGTTTGTTATCATGTTGTATGGTAGCCGTACCCGTAGATGAGCTCCCGTAAGAACTTGGTGGCCGTCTTGTCGTCGCACTTTTTGATCATCTTGGCCTCGACCCATTTGGTGAACTTGTCGACCATGACCAGGAGATGGGTTAAGCCGGATGGGGCCTTCTTGAACGGGCCTACCATGTCCATGCCCCATACAGCGAATGGGCATGGTCTTGAGTGCTGAACCAGGGAGGTGCGTCTGGTTGGTGTATTTCTGACACCCGACGCCTTGTTTGACGATGTCGTTGGCGTCAGCATGCGCGGTGAGCCAGTAGAAACTGTGCCGCATGGCCTTCGCGACCAGCGACTTGGCGTCGGCATGATGGCCGCAGTCGCCGGCATGGATGTCCTGGAGGATCTTGCGGCCTTCTTCTGGTTGTATGCAGCGTTGGAACACGCCAGTCACACTGCGCTTGTGGAGCTTGCCGTTGATGATGACGAAGGATTTGCAGCGGCACACGATCATTCGTTCCTCCGTCTCGTTGCTTGGGAGGATCTTGTGCCTGAGGAAGGCGACGTATGGTGCTGTCCAGTCGCTAGGCTCCACAATTATGGCGACTAGGGCCGTCTCGGGTTGTAGTGGTATCCCGATGTCGATCTCCTTCAGTGGGAAGACCAAAGTTTTGTGGATGATGTCAAGGAAGACGCCTGCGGGTGGCGTTTGGCGAGCCGACCCGATGCGGGAAAGGGCGTCTGCCTCCTCATTCTTGTGTCTGTCGATCCACTCGACTGAATAGCCGTTGAAGTGTCCTCCCAGCTGGTCTACCGCTTGGTGGTACGCGATCATTGTCGGAGAGACAGCATCGCATGTTCCGGCGACTAGGTCGGAGTCGCCATAGCACCGTAGGAGGTTGATGTTCATCTCCTTGGCGGCCCACATTCCGTGGAGGAGGGCCTCGTATTCTGCCATGTTGTTGGTGCAGGGCTTGAAGTTAAGGTGGAGCACGTATCGAAGCTTGTCTCCTTTGGGGGAGGTCAATATGACCCCAACCCCTGTACCGTCGGCGTTATGGGAGCCATCAAAGTGGAGCGACCAGTAGTGCAGGTATGGTAGCTTCTCCGGCTGCTGCGCTTCTTCCCAATCTGCGAGGAAATCAGCTAAGGCTTGTGAATTGATTGCGTTGCGGGGCTCGTATTTGATGTTGTGGATGCCAATTTTGACGGCCCACTTGGCGACTCGCCCAGTCGCCTCGCGATTGCATATTATGTCCTGCAGGGGTGTGGAGGAGACCACAGTGATTGGGTGCTCCTGGAAATAATGGGGGAGTCGCCGCTGCGCTCGGAATACCGCGTACACCGGTACCTGGTACTGTGGGTAGCGTTGTCATGAGTCCGTCAGGACTTCGCTGATGTAGTTTACATGGCGCTGTATGGGGTGCTCCTTGCCCTCCTCTGGCCGTTTTACGACCATCACGATGATGACGACTCGAGTGGAGGCCGTCACGTAAACGAGCATGGGCTCTTTGTCGACTGGGGCTGCAAGGAGTGGAGCCGAGAGTAGAACCTCTTTGAGTGCTTTGAGTGCATTGTCCGCCTCCGCGTCCCATTGGAACGTGGAGTTCTTGTGCATCAGTCGATAGAGGGGCATTGCATTCTCGCCTAGTCGCGGGATGAAGCGACTGAGAGCCGCGACTCGCCCGGCCAACTTCTGGATGTCGCGCAGGCACTCAGGTTTCCCGACTTGGGCAATGGTGTCGATCTTGGTGGGGTTGGCTTCGATTCCTCGCTTGGAGACTACATATCCTAGTAGCTATCCGGTGGGGACGCCGAAGGTGCATTTTCCTAGGTTCAGCTTGATGTTGTACCTCCATAGATTTGTGAAGGTCTTGGCCAAGTCGGCGAGCAGGTCGTCCTGGCGGGTGGATTTTACCACCACGTCGTCGATGTAGACGTGAATGTTGCGGACAATTTGGCTCGCGAGGCACTCCTTCATGCATCTTTGGTATGTGGCGCATGCGTACTTGAGGCCGAACATCATGGCCGTGTAGCAGAAGGCACCGAATGGCGTGATGAACGTCGTCTTGTCTTCATCCTCGACTGCCATTTTGATCTGGTTGTAACCAGAGTATGCGTCGAGGAAGCACAGCGACTCCGATCCCGCGGTCGAGTTGATGATCTGATCGATGCGCGGTAGGACGTACTCCTCCTTTGGGCAGGCGCTGTTGAGGTTGGTGCAGTCGATACACATTCTCCATGTGTTGTTTTCAGAACCAGGACTGGGTTTGCCAGCCACTTGGAATATTTTATTGGCCAGATGAAACCTGCTGCTAACAGGTGTTGCACTTCTTCGGCTATTGCTCGGCGGCGCTCTTCATTGAAGGGCTGCACCGACTGCTTTACTGGTTTCACTTTGGGGTCATCGTTTAGTTTTTGCTGAGCAAGTTCCCTCAGGACACCTGGCATGTCAGAAGGTTTCCATGCGAAGATGTCGCGGTTCTCACGGAGGAACCCGATGAGCGCGCTTTCCTATACGGGGCTCATGTGCGCCCCGATGGTGACCTTCTGGCTGGACTCACCCGGGACGAGCTCGACGGTGCGGGTATATGTGGTCGCCTCGAACATGGAGTTCATGGAGGTTGGCTTCTTCAGGATGGTGGAGTCGTCCTTGTTGATGTTGCCCGCGTATTTCGCGAGTTCCTTCGCGTGATCAGTCTCCTCGGTGATGACGGTGTCGGCGAGCTCGGCGCCTTTGTCCTCGCATTCCACGGCCATATAGGGGTTGCCGTGGACGGTGATGATGCCGCTTGGCCCTGGAAGCTTCATCATGTTCTAGGCGTAGTGTGGGGTCACCATGAATTTGGCGAACGTTTGGCATCCCTGGACGCAGTGGTAGGGGCTACGGATATTCACCAGCTCGAACTCGATACGCTCGGTGTGGTAGTTTGCTAGTGTGCCAAAGGTGACCGGCAATGTCACTTTTCCGATCGGGTACGCCTTCCGACCGGGTATGATACCGTGGAAGATTGTCAATGTTGGCTGGATTATCGATTCCGTGAGTTGGGGCCTTTTAAACGTGTCCAGATACATGATGTTGATGGAGCTCCTGCCTTCCATCAATGTCTTGGGCAGCCAATAGTCGGCCACTTTGGGCCTGACCACCAGGGCAACTCGCCCTGGGTACTCGATTTTTGGTGCGTGGTCCTGGCGACTTCAGGTGATGCTCTGCTCGGACCAGTTGACGAAGCATGGGATATCAACCTATGTCACCGCATTGATGGTGACTGCGCGGGCGAGAACCTTCCTCTCGCACTTGGTGCCGAGCCCGGTGAAGGTGTGTAGCGAGCCGATGGTGTTGCCAAAGTTGTCGGCGTTTCCGTTGTCCCGAGGTGGGTTGTTGTTGGGGTCCTCCCTTGCTCGCCTTGCCTTTTCGATTTCTTTGAGAGAGTGGCAGTCCGCGGTGGTGTGGGTGGCGGGTTTCCCCTCCCTGCTGTGGTAGATGCAGGGCTAGTTTTTGACAAAAACAGTAGGGAAGTCCCCTACTGTGTCATTTTATAAATTTTATAATGTACAGAAGATTGAGCCAGGCTCAATCAATAAAGCTTTTACAAATGTTTACATTCATAGCGTGTCAAGCCACTCTTGCATACCTTCCTTGAGACTAGGTTTAGCTCTATGCATAGTCAAGGTAAAAGTTGCTTTAAAAGAAGAAATACATCTAGTGATTGAGGGATTTAGGTCCCTAAAAATATAATCATTTCTTTGCTCCCATATACTCCAGCATCCAGTGATGATAATTTCCATAAGAAAATTGGGACTGAATCTACTTCTAGCATCATTGATCATTTGATGAATCTCCATATTTGTGTTCCATTCAAGTCCCAAAGCCCACCAGAACCCTTGGCTGAAACTACATTCAAAAAACAGATGCAGCAGAGTTTCCTGAGGACAGTTGTCACATATAACACAATAATTGAATTCCACAAAGAAGTTTTTTCTTATCATTAGATCCTTGGTGTTCAGCCTCTTATTCAGTAGCAGCCAAGCAAATAATTTGTGTCTTGGAAGACAGCATGATTTCCAAATATCTAGAATGGGTTTTGGTGTTGGGTGTGCCCCAATGAGTGCTCTGTAGATATTTCTAGTTTTGAAAGACTCTCCCCAGGAAAACTACCATGAATCATGGTCGTCTGTGTGGTTTATGCTTCTGATATTTTCCAACATAGCAGTAAACTCCTCATGAGCAATGATGGATAAGGGGAGTTGAAAAAGTTCATAGAAATCATTTTCAGCTGCAGTGATTGCCTTGGCCATGGTCAGAGTACCATTGTGGCAGAAAGAGTGTAAGTGTGGGTATCTATCTTCAAAGCATTCACCTTTCCATAGATCCTTCCATAGTAGCATAGATTTTCCATTACCAATTTTGCAGTGAGTCAAGTCTCTGTAAATATCCACATAATTCATACAGTCTCTCCACCAGAAAAGAACCAATATGATTCAATGAATGTGGGGTAGAGTCAACTTGATAGTAAGCTTTCCATATAAGATCAACCCATGGTATATCAGCCCTGTTGTAGAATTTATGAATATTCTTCAATACGAGAGCTTGGTTCTGTACTCTGAGGTTTATGACTCCTAAACCTCCTTGATCTTTTGGTCTACATATCAATTCCCATTTAGCAAGACATTTGCCATGTAAATTGGAGAAATTGCCTTTCACCTACCTGGGTCTCCCTCTTGGTACCACAAGACCATCTATTGATAGCCTGATGCCCATTGTTTCCAAATTTGATAGAAGAATTCTTGTGCTACCAAGAGGGAGACCCAGGTAGATGCATGGCTGGTTGAGCAGGGAAGCGGGGTCGAATTTCGGCCTTGCTGCGTTGTTTGGCGCGGTAATTTCCGCTATCGCGGTAGTTTCCTCCGTCGTGGTGGTAGGTCTTGGAGTCGCATTGGCCATAGCCGGTGTTGGCGATGAAGTCGACTCGCCCATCCGTGTGGCACTTGCCAGTGATGCGGGTGTTGTTGTAGCGCATGTCGCGCTATCGTCCGCTGTCGTGACCGCTGGTGCAGCGTCTTTCTCCCAATTTGTCGTTGGAGTCCTGGTTTGGGTCTTCCTCCGCGTAGCGCTTAGCGATCTCGAGGAGGTCGGGTATGTTGTCGAGCGTTCGACAGAACCGCTTGATCTTAACGGACGGATCTATCCCGCGCCGTTTCCCGCTCGAGGCGGTATCTCTCGCGCTCGGCGAGCTCATTGCGCTATGCATTCCGAGTCACATGTGGTCCTCCTCCATCTCTATGGCCGTGGCGGTCGGCAGTATCGGTGTCGAGAATGGATCTGGCGGGGTGGTCGTGCTGCTCGCCATGTAGATCGCGTTGAAGCTATTGGATCTGGTGCGGAAATCCTCAGGCGATTCCTAGACGGAATCAGAATCGAAGATCCCAGGGATGGAGGACTCCTTGAAATCCTCAGGGTTGGAGACCCGCGTGATGAAGTATTCTCGTGATGCCGTGGTGATAGATCTGTCGACTGAGGTAGGGGTCGCGGAGTCAGCATCTTCGTTTACGGCCTCGTCGTCCGTGGTGGTGTTCATCTCAGCTGCGTTGCTGGCGGCCGAGTCGTATTCGGTGACGAGGCTCCTGATGGAGCGGACCTGCTCCTCCGAGAGCTGATCACGGTGCGGCGGTGATCCGCCAATGATCACCGTCGCCGCTGGGTCGACCTCGCCGGTGAAGCCGACAAAGAGGTTGATCGAGTCGACCGGCATTATCGTGATGTGGGTGATCAGGCACGACGCCGGGACGTAGCTGCTAGGAAGGATCTGTAAGATCCCGCCGATGGCGATCATGCGGCAGGTGGCGATCGGCCGGTCGATCGGCAAGTAAGGTCTCGCCGCAGAACTCAGGCCAGTCCGGCTAGGCCCCACGGTAGGCGCGACTATCATGGAAATGGCCACAACACTCGCTGCAGTAGGAAGCAATTGATTGAATCAGGGGAGAGAGCTGGCGGCCATCTGCGGTGCGAGATAGGGGTGGATGCACATGGATTTATCCTGGTTCGGTGTGACACCCCCGGGATTACGGCTAGACGAATCCCAGACCTCCGTATGATATAAGCCTAACCTAAATCTCGGAAGCATACAAAGAAAGAATCGGTAACATTACAGTGGCCCTACGACACAAAAATTATTACATCAAGCTCATAACTGAGAAGAGAACCAAAATATTACAAGAAGAGGTCACTAACCACAAACATCAAAAAACGGAAGGAAAATTATCCTATTAAGTATAGCAAACTTAACAAATGGACAAAGAGGCCAGAAGCATAAGGTGACGTCCCAATCCATAGATTCTAGGCTGCCGATCCGGAACCCCAAGCTACTCTTCGATGTCGATGTTGTAACGAACTCATCTTCTAGGGTAACACTTACTTGCTACAAAAGTATCAACAAAGCAAGGCTGAGTACAGGGTGTACTCTGCAAGACTTATGGCTGGTGGGGTTATTTTGCATAAAGCTATCTTTATTTGTAAAAGGGAGAGGAGAAGCTCGACTAATAGAATCCTTTCAAGGGGATGAGAAAAACAATATCACTAGCTTCGATCTTCTTTGACATCCACCGAAACTTGATCAGCTGGACCTACCAACTATGATCACCCCCTCTATCCTCGAGGAAGCATCCTTAAGCACACATTACTTAACTTTCCAAGTTTTACGATTAGGTTATAGTTCTCTATGATCTTAGAATCTGTTCCCAAGTCGTCCATAACCGCGGACACGGCTTTTCGAAAAGATTACTACCCTGCAACTTTACCCACACGTACTAACCTCCTCTTAATGCCACTAGTAGTAGCCCTCTTCCTTGGAAGGCCGACAGAGAGCGGTTAGACACGACCTTTACCTTGTTTTCACCGAGACCATTAGTCACGCCCTAAGGAGATGCCGCCGTAACCGGTCAAATCTTGAAGCCGGTCCCTAGAGATGTGAACAGGGTTTGAGATTACAGAGGCCGTGACTCTCCCATTCCCTGCCAGGCTCACCTACCTGTATGAAAGCACCTCCTCCACCTCTTTCAAGAACAACCAGAATGCATATGTCGAATGGAACGCCCGAACTATGTGACTCATGGAATCTACTAAGCAAGTTAGTTGGTCTAGGGGGTTTCTAGCCCCCATGTGGCTATGCGCTAGTCTTGGTTAAAGAGGCAAGAACTCAGGTCCTAGTAGTGGCAAGTATTGGACTGCAAAAACCACACAAATCGTGGCCTCCCATACATGTCTTAGCATGTTTAACCTTCATCTCTTATCATACCACGTCATCTTGTCCAACTAGGTTCATTTGCAGCTCTGATTCATCAACCGGATGGACCAGCGGTAACAGCTAAGCTTCGCTAAGCACAACATATATAAACAGCTCTAGCGAAGCTCATAAGAAAAACTCTAGTTATGCTAGGAGCAGTGGATCAGGGAATATAGGCTACAAAGGTAACATGTATCAGAGAGAATTACTCTAACTATTGATAAAATACTTTGGAATCGTATGCACATGGCAAGAATGAAATACTTTGAAAGCATAGGATTTTATCATGTGTGGGGCTATTCTTGCCTTTGCCTGTTGATACCCAACTATAGATCTTCAGTGTTCATCTTCATAGCATCGTTTGTCGATAACCTTCGATGGTGTTGATCTCGAGCTTCAATCTTGGACTCGATATCATTGCTCACATCAACTTCGAGGTCTACTGATAAGAAGCAGAAACACTGGAAAAGGAAGCAACAATCAACACATGGCATCGATGACATTCTCAATCAAGGATGATGATATGGCAATTTAAATTGTATTTCAATTAAACCCTATGACATGCTTGTCAATTTAAGAAGGGTTCGAGGGGTACAAACCCTAAAATAGGGGGAACCTCCGAGTCACCTACGAGGTTCAATTAGTTATTCTAATTAAACTTGTCATGTAAGTTTCTTAACAATGCATGATTATGAGTCTATTGGATAGCTCTGATTTTTTTGAACATTTTGATATATTATACATATTTTTCTGATTTAAAATGAATTAGTTATGATTTTTCTCATTTTAAATCCATTTTGAAATCATTTTAAAACAATTAAACAATTTCTGGGATTTGTTAAATTATTTTAGACTTGGTCCCACATGTCATATAATTAATCATTTCAGAAACAATTAAGGAAATGATTAAATATCTGACAGCGGGGACCCACCTGTCAGCATTTTCATTTAATAAAACAATTACACAAATCATTTAATAAAAGAAAAGCTTTATTGCATCATGACGTCATCATGACGTCAACACAGGCACTGGAACTTTTCGCACCGGGGTAGGGGCTAGCTTCTGAGGCTGACTACTGGGCCTGACGCCATGCCAGCAAGCCACACGGTCAGAGCGGGACCCACAACATTTGACTAGGTTAACCCGCTCGCGCTGACATCACGATGACATCACCACGCCGGTGACTGCCAGATCGGTGGCGCGGACGGAGATATGAGACTTGCGGGGATGCGCGGTTGGTTCCATTTGACTCAGCGCGTCAAGGCGGGCCTAATGGTGGCGGCGCCGGCCCGGATTGGTCACCGGAGTGACCTCTCCAATGGCGAGAAGCGGCGGAGCTTGAAGTTGCACGGCGCGGGCACGGGGGAAGGCGAGAGGGAGACGGAGGAGAGCACAAGCATGCTCAGGAGCTCACCACGAGCGCGAGGAGAGGGTCGGCGATGCCGGGCGAGGTCGGACAGCAACAAATCAACGGTGGCAACCGCGGCGGCCAGCGAGACGTCGAGCTCGATTCCGGCGAGATGAGGCCATCCCGGCTTGCACGCTTCGACAGGGAGACCAAGGATAGCAAGGCAGAGCCCGTAGGCATCTTAGCTGGGCGAGGGGATGCTGGAGATGGCCCGAGACGACGATGGCCGGAGCTAGGGTTTCGGGTCTGCGGCCTAAGACCGAACGAGAGGAAGGGAAACTTTGCACAGTTAGGGTTTCTCGTGGCTCCAGGGGGTCTTGTAGATGCCGGCACCATAGGTGTCGCGCATCTCCATGCCGACAAGTAACGCGGTGGAGCTAGCGACCTTCTTCGGGCATGGAGGAATTTGGACGACGACGATGAAACGGACCAAAGCGGTATGGGCCAAGGTGGGCTGGCTTGGGCCACTAATGGGCTGCGGCAAAGGTCGAGCAGCTGCTGCTCCTGGACGCACGGGTGGCAGGTAGAGGGGAGAGGAAATTGGGCTTCGACCCAGGTAGAGTTAGAAACAGTTTTATTTCAGAAAACCATTTTTCTTATTCTATTTTCTTTTCTCTTTTATATTTTCAAATAATTTCTGTTTTGAATCATTTCGAAAATACCACAGACTTGGTAAAAGTATTGAAATATTGTAGGGGCCCTATTAGTCCTTTTGGGCTCCAACATTTTTTGTAGTTTTCAAAATAATCAAAACCATTTTGAAGGTTTTCAAAGAGAGGGGAAACACTAGGGTTTTGTGATTATTTATTTCATGAATTTTCTTTAGCAAAGATGATGATGCTCATGAATGCACAAACAAAATCCTAATTACTATTTGTAAAACTAGGGGTGTTACAGCTCAATCCCCCTTAACAGAATCTCGTCCCGAGATTCCTAGGTAGGAAGATAGAAGGAACAGGGTTACACTAAACTTCTACGGTCTTGTTGGAGACGTTGATCCATGCCATCATTATTGAGTGAGTGAAGCGCTTCGTTTTCTTCGAGGTAGCTGCAAACACTAAAGTGAAGAGGGTAAGACATAGAACCACAAACAGAGTATCTCTTGGTCAACTCGTGGATAGATGTTTCATAACATCTCTGGAGCTAACAAGCATGAAACACGCCAAGGTAACATAGGAAACACGAGAAGATAGGTTCCAAGTTGTTAAATAGCTGGTCTTCATAAGGATTGAGACCATGGAACTTCAGACAAGTTTAAGCTTATTAAAAGGAAAGCATACAACAGAAAGAACACAACCACATACTTCGAGAGGTGGAACTCTACTAATGACTTAAGTAGAGCTTCCAGAGATACATAGATATAGATAACCAAGTTGTTGAACTACTTTTGATACAGAAGGATCTTTCTTCATTCAGCAGAAGGTCAAGACAGAAAGTTTGTTTTAGTGGAGAGGACTCATAAGAGTCACAAGGAACATGTAACAAGCGGAACTTCTGATTAATGAAATTATAGTCGCTCCTCGAACATGTTAGATGAATCAAAGGAAACTCTTTATTCATCCAGGTCTATCAAAATCTTTGCCATATATCGTGATATCACTTTACACCTCTAAGATGAATATATAGGAAGATTCCTGATGACACGAGGAAAAAGAAACTTCATTCTCAGATTTCCATTACTTGGCACAACAATAAGCTTGCCAACATAAAAGGGTCTGGAGGATCGACCGAGAGACATTTAGCAACTCTACTTTAAATGTTCTCCTTGATGTTAGAGAAGCGGACATCAAGTAGAGGTTGGACGTCGGATACAAAAGAAACCATGAGCACAACTCCTATAACAAATCATAGAAGATGCCTCATGAGGAGTGGTTGTTATTGCTGATTCAAGAGAATGTGGCAATAGGCTTTCCAACTAGTTGTGTCAACCATTATATCAATCTTGCCTGAATTTCAGAGAGACCTACGTCAAAAACCTTGATGAACACCAACCATCGTTGCTGCTTGAGATTCAACTCTAGTTAGGTGGAATGATACTTCAGACTCAGCATGTCCGAATAGAAAGTTTGCAACATTTACCACAAAGGTAAAGTTACTAGAGTCTCAAGACATGGACTACAGTGTCAAGCTCCAAAGGATGAGCTAGGTTGCGACACCCATGTATTTACATGTTAGCCAAAAGATAATTGCCCCTACATGAATTGATTGCAACATAACACAAATGCATCCTTATTGTTGAGAGACATTTAGGAGGATACTGAGGTTTGTAGAACTTCTTCACTTCCATGACAAATCAGTCAGTGGCTTAGCGTGCTCAGAGGATGTTCTCGAAATGCAGAGGTATCAACCTACCATATCAATAATACTTCGCACATGCTTGACTGACTTGAAATGATCCCCGAGGAAACAAAGATAACTCTTCTCGAATCCACGGCGACATCATTCAACTATTGCACGTGAATCGGAGATGGTCACTTCTAACATCCAGAACACGGGCTTCGAGATAACACGGAGATGGTTCTCAAAAGTTTCCAACATTAATGCCAACTGTTCCATATGAATCTAGTATAGAATGGAGAAGATAAGGATGTCATCGATGGGCTCAATAACAAACTTATCAAAATACTCGAAGAATATAGACTCGCATGTGATATGAACAACAACAATATTGGTGAGACTAAAGGACATGAAGATGTACCCAGGTAAAACATCACAATAGATACACCATCAGGATAGTCCCTAGGACTGAGTTTGATTTGGCGATAGCCCGAATAAAATCAAAGGTGGGGTGATAACATTCCGACGAAGGAAACACTATCTTTCTTCACCGCGAACAAAACTAGACATCGCTCTAGGAGGAACAAGTCTGATAGAACTTTTGTCTTACAACTCTACAATTTGTTGTTTAAGCTCAACCAACTAGTTTAGGAGTATCCAGTACGGATCCTTGGAGAAAGAAGAAGTTTAAAGAAATAGCTTACTCAAGAACCTGACAACACGGTCATGTGGAAACATGGTGATACTTCTAGAAAGACGTCCAGAATATCATGGGCCACCGATATGTTACTTTGTTCGAGAGGGAACTTGCTTAGTAAGGCAAGGATACATAGTCTTAGAGCTTCAGCACAAGCCTAACTCTTTGACCGAGGAGAGTGTACCTAAATAACGGACGGGGTAGCACAGTCAAACTTTGCTTAGTGATAGGTTAATCATCACAGAAAGAATGACACAAATGTCCTTGTTGAGGTCCAAAGCAATAATGATTCCTAAGAATCACAGATGGCCACATTGTTACGCACACGCATCATTCACGAGCACGAAAGCTCGGAGGAAGGGTGGGTAAGTATGTGTAATAGCATCACTTCATTAAGGGAGTCAAGAAACTCAGCACGACCTCTTAGTATAAAGAGTGTGATTCTTCTAGGTAAAACAGAACTAAAGCTAAGAATTGCCTCTTGACCTACGGATTACAACACATGACCTGGTCTTAGATATGACGAGGTACCGGAGTTTGTTTCTCCTAGACATCCCGATATGGTTTGTCTTGACAGACCACAAGAGTACCTTGCATCGAAAGACATCGATGTGCATTTACTACTTGGCTACCATCTGGTAGACAAAGGTTAGAAACAACAAGGGAAAAAGGAACATGCTCAGGATAGAATCTCGAGATGTGGATGCACAAGTCAACAATATTCCTAGGACCGATGCCGAAAAGGGAGGCGTGGCAGAGTCACGATTATAGAAGTGAGACTCACGAGGACCTCTCTTGTCGTGATCTATTTAGTTCCATTAAAGAACATATGCCATAGCTAGTGGTAGGGGAAGTCCTTAGTTTGTCATAATTTAATCACGACAATAACCACAAGCCTGAGGGCTAGAATAGACGGTACTAGCCATCATGAGGTAATGTTTGGACATTAACAATAGGGATCAACAAAATGGATCTTGGGTTAAAGGTCAGCTTCATGTGCAAGATTCACAACACCAGAATCAAGCATAATCAGGGATCTTCGGTTCAAGTCCAAGGGTTAAAACCCGAGAAAATAGTAACTACTATCTTAGTAGCACAGACGGTACTACAAGATGGTAATCACGAGGTAGCTTCCAAGAGAAGAAACGACTTTAGAAGCACCCAAACACACGAAAAAGAGGCACACGAGGCGAAAGGAAACCTCGAGACCTAGAACAGCACACTATGGAACCATCAACACAATGTTTTGGGCCCATAAGATAGAGAGATCATGATGGAAAGGAATCTCTCAACTTAATAAGAGCAAAGGGAAACAAGGAACACACACAACTGACTTTACAAACTCAACACCAGGTCAACGGGTTGAGAAACGTCATGCCAAAAAGGCACCTAAGGTTTGAAAGACAAGACGAGATAGCAAAACTTTTCCAAATCAACACAATATAAGATGACCCAGAGTTAGAGCGAAACTAGATAAGGAGAAAAAGAAGCATACTAGAGTTTTCACAAATACTTTTCAGCTTTCAAATAGTTTTCTCAAACACTAGACTCAACATCGACTAGTTGAAATGTTTTCCTACAGTCGGTACTACTCTGATACCAAAACATGTGACACCCCCAGGATTAGGGCTAGACAAATCCTAGACCTCCGTCTAATATAAGCCTAACCTAAATCTCGGAAGCATACAGAGAAAGAATCGGTAACATTACAGTGACCCAACGACACAAAAATTATTACAGCAAGCTCATAACTTAGCAGAGAACCAAAATATTACAAGAAGAGGTCACTGACCACAAACATCAAACAATGGAAGGAAAATTATGCTATTAAGTATAGCAAACTTAACAAATGGCCTAAGAGGCCTGAAGCATAACGGTGACGTCCCAATCCATAGATTCCAGGCTGCCGACCGGGAACCCCAAGCTACTCGTTGATGTCGATGTTGTAACGAACTCATCTTCTATGGTAACACTTACCTGCTACAAAAGTATCAACAAAGCAAGGCTGAGTACAGGGTGTACTCTGCAAGACTTATGCCTGATGGGGTTATTTTGCATAAAGCTATCTTTCTTTGTTAAAGGGAGAGGAGAAGCTCGACTAATAGAATCCTTTTCAAGGGGATGAGAAAAACAATATCACTAGCTTCGATATTCTTTGACATCCACCGAATGTTTATCAGCTGAACCTACCAACTAGGATCACCCCCTCTATCCTCGAGGAAGCATCCTTAAGCACACATTACTTAACTTGCCAAGTTTTCCGATTAGGTTATAGTTCTCTATGATCTTAGAATATGTTCCCAAGTCGTCCATAACCGTGGACACGGCTTTTTCGAAAATATTATTACCCTGCAGGGGTGCACAACTTTACCCACACGTACTAACCTCCTCTTAATACCACTAGTAGTAGCCCTCTTGCTTGGAAGGCCGACAGAGAGCGATTAGACACGACCTTTACCTTTCTTTCGCCGAGACCATGAGTCATGCCCTAAGGAGATGCCGCCGTAATGGGTCAAGTCCCAAAGCCGGTCCCTAGAGATGTGAATAGGGTTTGAGATTACGGAGGCCGTCCCTATCCCATTCCCTGCCACGCTTACCTACCTGTATGAATGCACCTCCTCCACCTCCTTCGAGAACAACCAGAATGCATATGTCGAATGGAACGCCCAAACTATGTGACTCATGGAATCTACTAGGCAAGTTAGTTGGTCGAGGGGTTTCCAGGCTCCCGTGTGGTTATACGCTCGTCTTAGTTCAAGAGGCAAGAACTCAGGTCCTAGTAGTGGCAAGTATGGAACCGCAAAAACTACACCCATCGTGGCCTCCCGTACAAGCCTTAGCATGTTTAACATTCATCTGTGATCATACCACGTCATCTTGTCCAACTAGGTTCATTCGCAACTCTGATTCATCAAACGGATGGACCAGCGGTAACAACTAAGCTTGGCTAAGCACAACAGATATAAACAGCTCTAGCAAAGCTCATAAGCCAAACCCTAGTTATGCTAGGAGCAGTGGATTAGGGAATATTGGCTCGAAAGGTAACATGCATCAGATACAATTACTCTATCTATCGATAAAAGAATTTGGAATCGTATGCACATGGCAAGAATGAAATACTTTGAAAGGATATGATTTTATCATGTGTCGGGTTATGCTTGCCTTTGCCTGTTGATACCCAACTATAGATCTTCAATGTTCATCTACTTGGCATCATTTGTCGATAACCTTCGATGGTGTTGACCTTGATCTTCAATCTTGGACTCGATATCGTTGCTCACATCAACTCCGAGGTCTACCGAGAAGAAGCAGAAACACCCGAAAGGCAACCAACAATCAACACATGGCATCGATGCGATGCTCAATCAAGAATGATGACATGGAAATTTAAATTGTATTTAAATTAAACCCTATGACATGCTTGTCAATTTAAGCGAGGTCCGAGGGGTACAAACCCTAAAATAGGGGGAACCTCGGAGTCACCTACGGGGTTCAATTAGTTATTCGAATTAAACTTGCCATGTAAGTTTCTTAACAATGCATTTTTATGAGTCTATTGGATAGCTCTCATTTTTCTGAACATTTTGATATATTATACATATTTTTCTGATTTAAAATGAATTAGTTATGATTTTTCTCATTTTAAATCCATTTTTAATCATTTTAAAACAGTTAAGCAATTTTTGGGATTTATTAAATTATTTTACACTTGGTCCCACCTGTCATATAATTAATCATTTCATAAACAATTAAGGAAATGATTAAATATCTGACAGCAGGGACCTACTTGTCAGCATTTTCATTTAATAAAATAATTACAGAAATCATTTCATAAAAGAAAAGCTTTATTGCATCATGCTGACGTCATTATGACGTCAACACATGCACTGGAACTTTTCGCACCGGGGTAGGGGCTAGGTTCTGAGGCTGACTACTAGGCCCGACGCCATGTCAGCAAGCCACACAGAGAGAGCAGGACCCACAGCATTTGACTAGGTTGACCCGCTCGCGCTGAAATCACGATGACGTCACCGCGCTGGTGACTGCCAGATCGGCGGCAGGGACAGAGATAGGAGGCTTGCGGGGATGCGCGGTTGGTTCCGTTTGTCTCAGAGCGTCAAGGCGGGCCTAATGGTGGCGACGTCGCCCCAGATTGGTCACCGGAGTGACCTCTCCGATGGCGAGCAACGGTGGAGCTTGCAGTTGCACGACGCGGGCACGGGGGAGGGCGAGAGGGAGACGGAAGAGAGCACGAGCATGCTCAGGACCTCACCACGAGCGCAGGGAGAGGGTCGGCGAGTCCGGGCGAGGTCGGACGGCACAAATCGACTGTGGCAACCGCGACGGCCGGCAAGATGCCGAGCTCGATTCCAGCTAGATGAGGCCATCCCGGCTTGCGTGCTTTGACAGGGAGACCGAGGACAGCGAGGCGGAGCTTGTAGGAATCTTAGCTGGGTGAGGGGACATCGGGGACGGCAGGTACGATGATGGCCGGAGCTAGGGTTTCGGGTCTGCGGCCTAAGAGCGAACAAGAGGAAGAGAGAGGAAGGGAAACTAGGCACGCTTAGGGTTTCTCGTGGCTCCACGGGGTCTTGTAGAGGCCGGCGCTGTCGGTGGCGCTCATCTCCATGCCGGCAAGCAACGCGGTGACGCCAGCGACCTAGTTCTGCCGTGGAGGAAGGTGGACGACGGCGATGAAACGGACCAAAGCGGTATGGGCCGAGGTGGGCTGGCTTGGGCCACTGACAGGCTCTGGCAAAGGTTGAGAAGCTTCTGCTGCAGGACGCACGGGTGGCAGGTAGAGGGGAGAGGAAATTGTGCTTCTGCCCAGGTAGAGTTAGAAACAGTTTTATTTCAGAAAACCCTTTTTCTTATTCTGTTTTCTTTTCTATTTTGTATTTTCAAATAATTTCTATTTTGAATCATTTCAAAAATACCAAAGACCTAGTAAAAGTATTGAAATATTGTAGGGGCCCTATTAGTCCATTTGGGCTCCAATATTTTTGGTAGTTTTCAAAATAATCAAAACCATTTTGAAGGTTTTCAAAGAGAGGGGAAACACTAGGGTTTTGTGATTATTTCTTTCATGAATTTTCTTAAGCATAGATGATGATGCTCATGAATGCACACAAAAAATCCTAATTACTATTTGTAAAACTAGGGGTGTTACATTCGGCCCCCCGGAGGGTAAAGACCTACTCCTACTAGATTGGATTAATGGAGAGCAAGTTACAGGGGTGGCGAGCTCGGCGTCTAAGCAGTGAGTCGCTTGAAGGGGTGTATGATGGAACGTAAGTCCTCAGGATACCCTAGGGAGGTTTATATATGAGGCACCTCGCTAGGGTTTACAATTTACAACCGAACATGATGTGGATTTGGAGGCTTTGACCTAATCCGACTGTGCTTCCAGTACGCTTCTGGGCCTGTAGTCTCTAGTCACCGGGTCTTCTCCTTAGTCGCATTCCAGTCGCCATCCTGCATGCCCACTCATGAGACCTTTGGCCCAATCGGAACGTCCTGCTAGGCATACCCCATTCGGCTTATCCCCATCAGCAGAAGATCAAGTTCGTATTATACGAGATCATTTGAAAACTGCTCAGTCTCGTCAAAAGAGCTACCATGATCATCACCATCAACAAGTTGAATATGAAGTTGGTGATCAAGCTTATCTCTGAGTCACTCTGTTAAAGGGTGTACATCATTTCGGTATCAAAGGAAAATTGGCTCCTTATTATGTTGGTCTTTTCCGTGTTCTTTCCAAGTGTGGTAAGCTCGCATATCATTTGGAGTTGCCTGCAAACTTCCCTGAGGTGCTTGATGTCTTTCATGTGTCTCAACTCAAGCGTTTCTTCAAAGATCATGTCTGTGGTGTTGATCACCAAACGCTTGACCTTCAAGAGGATCTGACTTATCGAGAGTATCCTATTCGTATCCTTGATGAAGTCGAGCTCAAGACTCGTCATCAAAGCATCATGTTCCTGAAAGTTCAGTGGTCTCATCACTCTGAGGACGAAGCAACCTGGGAACGAGAAGACCGTCTTCGATCTGAGTACCCTGCCTTCCTTTCTAAAACTTAGGAATCTCGGTACGAGATTCTTGTAAGGGGGGTAGAGCTGTAACAGCCCAAGTTGGTAATATATATAAATAGTACTTAAGAATTGCATGCATCTATTTAAATAAACTAAATATATGCATGTGACCAAGTGTGTGAAGCAAAATACAAGTACAAAACCCTAAAATATGTGCAAATGGATTCAAATATAGACCAGAATTCAAGTTTGGTAATATTCTGGTATTTACAAAAGTGCCCTTGCCTTTTGCCTATCTAAAATGGTTTAAAAATCAAATAAATTGAGCTATTTATAATGAAAACAAAGGTTTTAATAAAACCCAGGGGTTCCCTCCAAGTTTCAGCCCCTGGATCGCTAATTTCGACTGCGGGTTGATCTCTAGTTCTTGCCAGGGGTGTTTTTGGAAAAGTTCCGTCGTCTTCTCCAGCTGGAAGCTGCTCCATGTTCTGCACGCCGCCGTCGATCCGCCCAGCTCGGCCGACGCCGTACATCGTGTTCTGGGGGAGGATAAGGTCGCTGAGACGTGGTATGCCTTCTCCCTATCCTCTCACTTGCCCCGAGCCCTCCCTCTCTCTCCCTTGCACCTCGGTGCAATATCCCGAAACCCTAGCCGCCATGACCTCGAGCTAGAGCTCGTTCCTGGCCACCCCGGGCCCATTGAGCTTGCTAGAAGCTTCGCCATGCCGTGTGGAACCTCCTCGCCGAAGGAATCGAGCCTGGGCGCTCGCAATCGCTTGCATCGGCCGCTTCTTTCCCGACCCCGACGTGCTCCACCACGGCCATTGCCGTCGCTCCGTCATAGCCCCGCCTCGTCGTCGCCACCAACTGCTCCATGGTGAGTTGCTGGTCCTCCTGGACCTCTTCATTCTTTCGCTATCGCTTTGCTTCGGTCCCGCATCGTGCACCGCCGCTCGCCACCGTCGGGCACCGTCGTAACCGCGTCTACGGCGACCTTTAACCAGCGGAGCCACCACTCTCAGGTTTACCTCGACGAGACGCGTTGAACACACCCCTCCGCGCTAGCCCACATGTTCCCTAGCACCACCAACCGCCGCCGGCCGACGAGCCCATGTGGCACCGAGGTGGCGATGAGGTGGCACCCATGTGGCCCTGACCTGGGTGTCGACCAAAGTTTGCCACAGTGGCAACCTCTGTGGCCCCTGGCCCGCAGGTCAGCCTCTATGGCTAGGCCTAGTCCCGGTAGAAAATATCCCACCCCCATGTTGATGTCCTAATGACGCAGTAAAGCTATTATTTTGGTTTAATCAATTCCATAAATTGTTATAATCTTATAAAATTCATAACTAATTCATATTTAATCAGAAAAATATGAATAATATATCAAAATGTTCAAAAAATGAGATCTACACTTTAAAAATACAATCATGCATTGTTGATCAACCTAAACCCTAGCTAGTTAGAGGAACATGAAAACCCCCATCATTGCATATGGGATCGATGTAATGCCAAGCCCTCGGTACTCCGAATCCATTTAAATCGATGCTAATCCTAGGGTTGCAATGATAACTTTAATCTGCCATATCATTCATGTGCTTGCGCATTGCATGGTTCGAGATATTGATTGTTGCCCTTCTTTCCGGTATTGCTTCTTCGTGATAGGATCCAGGCACGAGACCGAAGTCAACTATACCGAAGATCCATATCTGTCTACTGAAGGACAAGGCAAGTGTAGCCTCTCATTCTGAACCTATGTTTTACAAAGTATCTGCTTTTTAGCTATGTTGCACACGATTCCAATGTGGTCTTTTGTCAATAGCTAGAGTTACCTATCTGCTGCATAGTTTCCCTGTTGTAGCCTTATACACCTGATGCCCAACTCCTACAATACCTAGGTCTGGCATGTGAGAGTTGCTAGAGCTTCTTCGGTGGTCAAGCTTAGCCATGCTTAGTAATTATGCCTGGTCCGTCCCGATGATGATGAATCAGAGATGCCAAAGAATCTAGAAAGGTAGGAGATGGAGATATGATCGGAGGTGACAAATAATCATGCTAAGGCTTGTATGGGAGGACACGTTGGGTGTGCTTTTTGTAGTCATATGCTCGCCACCACTAGGAACCGAGTTCTCGTCTTTCGAACCGAGACGAGCGTACATCCACACGGGGCCTAGAAAACCCCTCGACTAACTAACTTGCCTAGTAGATTCGATGAGTCACATAGTTCAGGCTTTCCATTTGTCATATGCATTGAAAATGTTTTCGAAATAGGGGGTGAAGGAGGTGCATCATAACAGGTAGGTAAGCATGGCCGGGGTTGCTTGGGGTCGATGGAGCCCCTGGTAAACCAACCTCGCCTCACATCTCTTGGGACCGACTTCGTGATTTGACCCGTTACGGCGGAACCCTCCTTAGGGCGTGACTCATGGTTTCGGTGAGAGCAAGGTAAAGGTCGTGGTCAACCACCCTCTACCTGCCCTCCAAGGAAGAGGGCTAATAATATTTGGCACTAAGAGTCGGTTGGTACATGTGGGTAAAGTTGTACACCCCTGCAGGGTTCTTTTCGAAAAGCCATGTTCACAGTTATGAACGCTTGGTGACCGAATTCTAAGATCATAGATAACATTAACTAAAAGTAAAACCTGTTGATCCACGTGTACTTAATGATGCTTCCTCGGGGGTTTGAGGGGGTGACCCTAGATGAGGAGTTCAGATGTACTTGGTTAACAAGTTCAGATGTTGAAGATGGAGTCGTCGCAGTCTTATCCCGTTTTGAAAGTGTTCTGTGTAGACGAGCCTCTACTCTCTCTTGTTTACAAACAAAGTTGGCTTTATGCAAAGAAAATCCAGAGAAAGCTTTTCTAGCAAGAGCATATAGATACTAGGTTATCTAAGTCTTGCAGAGTACATTCTCGTACTCAGCCTTGCGCTATTGTTGTTTTTCTTCAGATGATCTAGTCGCAAATGAAGGTGGCTTCTACGTTGACATCAACGAGTAGTTGGGGGTCCCAGGTAGTAGCCTGAAGACTATGGGTTGGACGTCGCTTATGTTTATGGCCTCTTAGGTCCTTTGTTAATTTTGTTGTGTAGAACAACATATTTTGCTTTCGCTGTTTGGTGTAATGATGGGTCTTCGACCCCTGGTTTGTAATAATCTGATATCATACTCTATTAAGAGTTTAAACTTATGCTGTTGAATCCCTATGTTCTGTAATGTTACCGAACCATATAATGTGAGTCTCGGAGGTTGGAGTTAAGTTTATCTCGGAGGTTAATCCGAGGTTTGTTTAACCCTAACCCCGTGGTGTTACAAATAATGTTCATTACAATATATATTTTAACAACTTGAAGAAAACCATACTCCAAATACAAGCTTGTATATTCAATTTTTAAACAGAAAAAATTGTTAACAAATTTTAAATACTTGCTGATGCAGATAATGTTTCCTTTCCTCGAGCGACCTCCTAAGGGAAGTTCAGCTTCAGTAGGTCACTGGTTCGAATTGACAGTAGATATTTTGGAGAAGAAGTTCAGAATTTATGATTCATTGAGAGAGCCAGGTGATATTGATCTTGAAAAAGTATGCTCAAAATTGATCAGGAAAATAAAGACATTATGGAGCGAAGGTTTTGGAACAACAAAAACAAAATTCCAAACGCTGGATGATTTTGAGGTAGTATTTGAACACATGCCTCTACAGGATAACAGGTAAATGTTCATACATAACATAAAATTTAGTCTTGCGTTGAACTACTTATCTTTGTCAACTTTTCACCATCTGACAATAACTATAACAACAAACGTTATGAAGCTGCGACTGTGGGTTCTTCATGCTCTATATGATCGAGAACAGCACCAGAGATCATGTTCTGGAATTCACAAAAAAAGATAATCCGGATTACAAGGAAATGCTTCTCATGAGGATGCTGACAACAAAATCTTTAGCATAAACATCAAAACATTAGATGATAGAATATTAGGTAATCCTTTACACAGATTTTTGTCTGGTATTGTTCATACTACAGTATGTTGTTTCATAGCATTGTTACTATCACACTCATCATAATAAGAATCAATTACAAATACTTATGCACTAAAAAACATTGGCCAATACCTGTTCTATTAAAAAAATACACATATCAGTGCAACACAAGTATTTACAAATTTGCAGCATCTACAGGAAATTCCGAAAATCAAGAGCTATTCACAAGAAGAGATTTCCAAGACTTGAAGAAAGATATATTGTTAGGTATTCAGGAGAGAGAAAAGAAGATGCCAAATAAATCAATGGTACAACTGAAAGAAACACAGGAGAAAGATATCTTGAGAGAAAGATATAGAAGAAATCCAAAAAGGTGGAAGGATTTGATGGAAGAACAGAAAAATCAAAATCCAGAAGAAAGACTTGTTTTCATTCCAAATGAATTTAAAGAAATAGAGAATGCAAGTAAAGTACGACAAAAACTAATCAAAGATGCATCAAAACCAGATTACAAAGAGTAATTGTAAAGCTTAACTTGGTATAGCTAGATTTCTTTTAATTAGCCTAGATCTTTTTAGTTCTAATCTAAACTAACACCCATGTAATACTAATCCTGTTTTTGGTAATACAACATGAGAGTTTTTATCAAGACGACTGCCTCAAATAAATCAAGAGATTATACTCTGACATATACTACAAGTGAACTAGCAGACAGTTTCAAAGAGAATGGATGGATAGACAATGAATTTTTAGATGTTGTTATCCATACATGGAGAAGTAATGATGGGTTAAAATATCTTTCCAGGAAGGTAAATGGGTAATCCTACCCACACAGGTAACAACAATATTAGATTTGTATGGACAAAAACAAAAAATTCGAACATGAAGACATTGCTCGAACAATTGATTACCTCATAGGAACAGACGACCTTACAAAAGCAGGCATGGTGAGTTATTTTAGAAAAAGCATAAATTTCTATATTCACTATTAAGATACCTCATAAAATTTAAATTACCAAATGTTTAAAACTTACTTGAGAATTATATCAACTTCCATACACAGATACTACTACCGGTTCATTGCAAGAAACATTTTTCAGTTTATCTCTTAAATGGGCCTTTCTCGGAATCCAAAGGTTGAGATCCTAGACTCCTTCACGCACAATAACAGTAAAGAGATGCAGGATTACCACAGTAACATAGGAGAAACTATGGTAAGACTCCTACCCAAATGTAGACATTACTAGAAAACGTTTACTAGAGTCATAGTGTTATTTCTCAAAAAAAACATATCAGAACTTACTACCCTTTTTATGTAACAATGTCAGTATAATGTTTCAATATACAGCTAAGCAGGTTCGAACAAGTGCTAGAGTGCATTTACAAAGATGACACATTACCAAGATGGAGTGCATCATTCAAAAGTGCAAGCTACTTGAGAACTAAAAAACAAGATAAAGATGCATGTGGACTGTGGATAATATATTACCTGCAGGGATACAATGGCGAAATTATAGAAAAAGGAAAGATGTCAAGTGTAAGGAATAGTTAGATAGATTTTTTTCAAAAAAATTGATTATAGATACTTGAAAACTAACAAGACTTTACAATACTTATCAGGTCACAAGCTCCAGTATCAGAGATGAACAACTGTACACAATGTTGTTCCACAAATCTAAAAAAGCACTGAAGAACCTACCAGAAGATCTAAGGGAGTTGGGTCCAGACGTGGAGATGCCCGAAATTGCAATAACATTAAGTGATTAGGCCAAAATTATGAAACATGTACATTATTTCGTCAAACCTAATTGCATGCACATATTGCATCCAACTATTCTAAGGCACAGGAAATTACAATATCTATGGGCGTAAGTAGACGCTTGTTGATCTGTAACAGATAAGTTGTTTTCTGATTTTAAGTTGGTAGTGCAATATCTATTTGCAGTGCATCGGCATCTATGGGCCAGTGCATATGCATATGCTCTTGCATAGCTATGTGTAAAAATTATATTTTCATCACACTGAACCAAGTATAAACTACATCTATGTGAGCAGTGCATATCGCAAACGCACACAGCGATAAAAACAATTGCATAGCTATGTGTAAAAATTATATTCCACATGACGATCATACTCAACCCACTATAAACTTCTTTAAACAAACTGCTTACATACATATCCTTGCACTGCCATAGACAAATTGCATGCATAAGTAAAGAAGGCAGTGCAACGAGTCAGCACAAGACAAACTATACATATCTACGAGGCAGTGCATATAAATCTACGTGGATAGTGCATGCACCACTGAAAATTCTCTTCAATGCCTATGTGTAAAAATTATATGTTCAGCGCACTCAACACAGTATAAACTGCTTCTAGATGATCATTTTTAAAACTGCTTATATAGATATCCTTGCACTGCCATAGCACCATGCGTACATGAGTAAAATAAGGCAGTGCAACCAGTCTGGACAAGGCAGAACAAAGAAGCTATAAAGCACACACGGAAAGAACACCGCAGTGCACCGTAGCTGGTCAAAGCAGTGCAAATAGAAAAATTTACTGACAGACAGACACCTGCTTCATTACGTCCATACTTAATTACATACATTCTTGCTCCATCATATCCATTAAGTGATCTTCACAAAGACCATTACAAACACTTACAACATGATAGGACAAATTTTGCTAGTATTTAAAATATGGAAGACACTTCACAAGTCATTTGGACAGTTTCTTATCAAGCTCCTTGACCTCTTTGTGAATGTCATCCATGCACTCTTTGCAGTTACGACGGCGCTCAAGAATGTCCTTCAGCGATTGCATTGCTTGTAGCATGTCAAGTAGTGCATTCTTTGTTGTTTCAATGTCTTCAAAACACTTGACTATCATGTCGGCCAATTGCTCATCAAGCTTCTGTCTATCAGCTAATAGCTGTGCCATATCCATCGTCAAAGTATCCCACTCTAAGTTCGAGGCTGCAATGTCATCTTTATACTTGTTGAGCTCAACATTCAACATAGCAGCATCTTTGACAGCGTGCTGCATTCCGACTATCTCCTATCGAAGACGGTCACACTCTACACTAATAGTCATCTTTTCTGCCTCCTTCTCGGAGACTTGACACACAATTCTCATACCTTAGCCTTCTCCGCAGCAAATTCATTATGAAGCCTCTGATATTATGCATCAACATGATTGCTACCATCCAAAACTCCCGTAATTATGCCAGTGAATCCTAATATTTTCAGAGAAAACAACAACAAGACTAAGTGTGGAAAAAATAGTACTGATTGTAGTAAAAAATATTCAACATACAAATACACGCACATTGATTAGCCCGCTCGGATGCACCATAGGAATAGAAGACAACGGAGTAGATGCCAAATACGAGAAACCATGAACACCAGAGGAGTGAGACCTATATATAAGTTCCAAACATCAACGACACCACAAGAGATTCAAAAACCTAATCCGAAAAATTAGAAATGAATACAAGAAAAGATAAAAAAAGCAAAACTAACTCGGACTCGTCGATCTTGCGATGGTTGCATCGAGACGAGGACGAACCTTCGGTGAAGGAATCCACGATGGTGGGCAGCAGCACAGCTTCCAAACGTTTCGTAACGAATGTCTGCTGCTTTCTATACAAAGGCTTCCTCATTGGATCCATGGCAGCAAGAACTGACAATGGAACTGGAAGCAAAACCGTATAGAGGAAAACAAACAGTCTAGTAGAAGAGGAACTAGGACTGGCATGCGAAATGTTAAGCATCGATGTTTGAATTTATAATGTACTTATACACATTGAATAGTCGTCTCACCTACCCAAAATAAAACAGAACCCACACATCATCTTAGATCAACGATTGACCAAAGCTATAACACTATGCCTAATATAAACGCAATTAACAATTCAATGAATAAAACAGCGCACGCGGATCGAAAGTTAAGTTTACCGAGGTTGCGAACAACAATGCGCATGGCACTACAGTCAAAATAGAGCAGTTCAACATAGTACAATACTAGGGCACTACAACAAGCTAATAATATGGCAGTGCACGCAGATAAATAGTGTAGAACTCAATGAAGAAATTTGGTAAAAAGTATACTACTTTGAGTAAAATGAACTATAAAATTTCAATTACCCGTAAATAAAATAAATGAGAAAACATAAACTAAATGAAATAAAAAGGAAATACTAATTGCCGTAAAAAAATTTAAACCATACCTCACACCACTGCCAAAAGTGATAATTATGCAATGCCTCCATGTACAAGTTCAGTATAGTTGTTAGTTTGTCAGACTTTCAATTTCGTCAAGTTAGCACATAACCGTTTTAGTTGGTTGATTTATAAATGGAGGGAAACCGAAGGGACTCAGTTCAGTTCTCTCCATCGCTCTCCCACTAAGCATGTCCAGAGCACTTCCCGAGAACAGTTCCTCAGAGTAGAGTAGTTTCTCAGAAAAGTTCGTCCCCTCCTGATCGAGATTTCTCCTCTAATCACGTATCCCTTTCCTTTTGTTTATTGGTTTCAGTTCTAATCCTTCACTATTTCTTCATTCCAAGAAGATTTGTTATTTTATTTGAATCTCCATTCCATTGTCTTTGTGCAACTCGATGGTGAGTTTTGCATCACACTTCCATTTATTTATTTTTTGTTTCCGTGTAATCCATTGTGTGTGCTTCCTATCATCTTATCCCCGTAATAGTATGGTGTAATTTATGCCTGATAATTGATCTATTTGTCACTTTCTAGATTAGTATTGTACTTAGTCGGTGCACAGTTCCCTGCTTAAATGCAGTGTTAATTTTATCAGGTGTTTCTTGGAATGGACTGTACAGTGTGTGGGCAACCTGCCCACAATTGTGGTATGGCACAGAGGAGAGCTGCCAGCTTCCAGGTTAACATTGTTCAAGGTTTTCCCATCAATGGTGTGGTAAGTTTTTACATATTTACGAGAAGGTTTTATTGAAAACGTTCAAAATTTTCTTTTTATGTACTGTTTCTTTTACTATGTTGTTGTCACATGAACTCAACCATGTTCTTTACCTTCAGGTAGTGCCATGCTCACTTAGGGAAAGACTGAATGATTTCACTACAAATAATTGGATGGTTACAAACAGTGAATCATTAAGGAATTTTGATTTGTTTCTCAAGAAGTCTAATGTTAGGACAATAATTTGTGGTCCATACTGGAAGTCCTTGATGAGGGTTTATGATATAACACTTGGAGATGTAGTGCATTTTGAATATGATGACAACCCACTTGATCATGTTGGTTTGAACTTGACCAACTTATTTCACGCCACTATTTACTCTAATGGTGAAGAGAAAAAGATTCATGAAGCAACTGGTATTTTCCTTATTTACTGTAAATAATTTGCACATATAGTTTTTCCGTATCCTACTACTAGATCATCATAATAACATTGTTTAATACTTAACATGTATTTCAACACATTGATTAGAGGTGGGAGATGTGCCTAGTTCCATCAGAAGCATTCTGCACAGGACAATCTTTTCAGACATAAATGCACTAACTGAGCAACAAATGGCTTCAATCTTATTTGGCATTTAGAAGATGTTCATGTCACATAACATCAGTTTTTTGAAAGTAAAGATGAAAAGCATTTCTGGGTACACATGAATATGGAAAACCATGACCATAATGCACTAGTTAGTTTCCTTCCACATATTTAATCATATTTTATGTTCAGATTCAACATATAATTTAATCAACTTGTTAATTTAGAATACTTGTTTAAATACTAACTTTTTTCTTTATTGCAGTTCATGCCAATTGAGGCTATAGATGGTTTCAGGTACCCAACTCAAGGCATAGCACATCTGTACAGGAAGGGACATGATCTTGAAGGAGAAGAAGAGAATTTTATTGCATGTGCATATACTGTACAATGGGACAATAGACGCGTCAGCTTCACCACAGGGTGGCCTGACTTCACATTTGCTGCTGATGTTGGATGGGAATCACTACTTCTCATGAAAGTAGAGCATATGCAGGAGCACCTTGGTCTCAACTTGTTGAGATTGTCATCTAGTGGTTCAGCTTGGAAGAAGACTGTTCAGATAGTCATGTTTTCTTGTTTAATCTAGTGATGAAGTGTATTGTATTCATGTTGTTTAGTAAGTTGAACATCTTTTATCTACTGTAATGTTAATCAATGTACTCAATAAGTTGAACACTTTGATCATCTTCTAAATATTGCATATGTGATTCTCGAATGCTGAATGTATTGCATCTTGCAACTTGAATGATATGCACTGCTCACCCTACAAACAATGCACTGCCCCCTGTGCTATGAGCACGCCACTCGAACTCCTCCTATAAGCAGTGCACGTCACAGCAGAGTGTAGATGCTGAGCACTACACGACATGCACTGCTCGAGCTGCAACCAATGCACTGCCCGCCTGCGCTACAAGAACGCCACTCGAACTCCTGCTGTAAGCAGTGAACGGCCTAGCACAGCGCAGATGCTCAGCACTACACGCCATGCACTGCTCAAGCTACAACCAATGCACTACCTCCCTATGCTACGAGCAAGCGACTCGGACTCATCATGTAAGCAGTGCACAGCCCAGGACAGTGCAGATGCTCAACACTGCACTCCATGCACTGCTCAAGCTGCAACCAATGCACTGCCCGCCTGCGCTACGAGCAAGCCACTTGAAATCATCATGTAAGCAGTGCACGGCCCAACACAGTGTAGATGCTCAGCACTACACGCCATGCACTGCTCGATATGCAACCAATGCACTGCCCGCCTGCGCTACGAGCACGACACTCGACCTCCTCATGTAAGCAGTGCACGGCCTAGCACAACGCACATGCTCAGCACTACGCGCAATGCACTGCTCACGGTATAAAAAAATGAACTTCCTCCATTACTATTAGACACTTCACTACCTCACATTACTATTAGAAACGCAATAGCATTGAAAACAGTACCCTTAAAAGAATTAGTTCAAAGTATAGTTAAATAGAAGTTCAAAGTAGGACCCCTCCCATTACACCCCACAAAATCTCCATTGCCCATAAATAAAACAAAAGAGACAAAATAAACTTAAAGTAAAAAAATAAAAGCCGATACTAACTACCGAAAAGGAGAAAAAATAAGGACCCAAAAAGAAAAAAACATCACCGAAAAAGAGTAACCATAGAACTACATCACTGCCAAGATAGTTAATTGTTTAGTGCCTCCATGTCTTACAAGCACACAACTCGAACTCCTCCTATAAGAAGTGCATGGCCAAGCACAGCGCAGATGCTCAGCACTGGACGCCATGCTCTGCTCAAGCTACAACCAGTGCAATGCCCACCTGCACTATGGGCATGCCACTCGAACTCCTCCTGTAAGCAGTGCACGGCCCAGCACAACGCAGATGCTCAGAAGTGTACGCAATGCGCTTCTCACGGTATAAAAAATAAACTGCCTCCATTTCCTACAAGCATGCAACTCGAACTCCTCCTGTAACGCCATGCACTGCTCGAGCTGCAACCAATGCACTGCCCGCCTACGCTTTGAGCACGCCACTCGAACTCGTCCTATAAGCCGTGCACGGCCCAGCACAGCATAAATGCTCAGCCCTGCATGCCATGCACTGCTCACAGTATAAGAAATGAACTGCCTCCCTGTCCTACAAGCACGCAACTCGAAATCCTCCTATCACGCCATGCACTGCTCAGGCCGTAACCAATGCATTGCCTGCCTATGCTACGACCATGCCACTCAAACTCCTCCTGTAAGCAGTGCACGGCCCAGCATAGTGTAGATGCTCAGCACTGCACGCAATGCACTGCTGACGGTATAAAAAATGAACTCCCTCCCTATCCTACAAGCACACAACTCGAACTCCTCCTGTAACGCCATGCACTGCACGAGTTGCAACCAATACACTGTCTGCCAGTGCTTCGAGCACGCCACTCGAACTCCTCCTGCAAGCAGTGCACGGCACAACACAACGTAGATGCTCAGCACTGCACGCCATGCACTACTCACGGTATAAGAAATGAACTGCATCCCTGTCCTACAAGCACGCAACTCGAACTCCTCCTGTAATGGAATGCACTGCTCAAGCTGCAACCAATGCACTACCCGTCTGCGCTACAAGCATGCCACTCGAACTCCTCCTGCAAGCAGTGCACAGCACAACACAGCGCAGATGCTCAGCACTGCATGCAATGCACTGCTCATGGTACAAAAAATGAACTGGCTCCCAGTCCTACAAGCACGCATCTCAAACTCCTCCTATAACGCCATGCACTGCTCGAGCTACAACCAATGCACTGCCCGCCTGCGCTACGAGGACGCCACTCGAACTCCTCTTGTAAGCAGTGCACGGCCTAGCACAGCGCAGATGCTCAGCACTACACACAATTCACTACTCATGGTATAAAAAATGAACTATATCCCTGTCCTACAAGCACACAACTCGAACTCCCCCTATAACGCCATGCACTGCTCAAGTTGCAACCAATGCACAGCCCACCTGTGCTACGAGCATGCCACTCGATCTCCTCCTGTAAGTAGTGCACGGCCTAGCACAATGCAGATGCTCAGCACTGCATGCAATGCACTCCTCAAGCTGCAACCAATGCACTGCCTGCCTGTGCTTCGAGCACGCCACTCGAACTCTTCCTGTAAGCAGTGCACGGCCTAGCACTGCACACCACGCACTGCTCAAGCTACAACCAGTGCACTGCCTCCCTGTCCTACAAGCATGCAACTCGAACTCATCCTGTAACGCCATGCACTGCTCGAGATGCAACCAGCGCACTGCCCGCCTGCGCTACAAGCACGCCACTCGACCTCCTCCTGTAAGAAGTGCACGGCCCAGCACAGCGCAGATGCTGAGTACTACACGCAATGCACAGCTCACGGTAAAAAAAATGAACTGCCTCCATTACTATTAGACACTGCACTACCTCACATTACTATTAGAAATACAATAGCATTGAAAATAGTACCCTTAAAAGAATGAGTTCAAAGTACAGTTAAATAGAAGTTCAATGTAGGATCCCTCCCATTACACCCCACAAAATCTCCATTGCCCGTAAATAAAAAAAAAGAGACAAAATAAACTTAAAGTAAAAAAATAAAAGCACATACTAACTACCGAAAAAGAGAAAAAATAAGGGCCAAAAAAGAGAAAAGCAGCACCGAAAAAGAGTAACCATAGAACTACCCCACTGCCAAGACAGTTAATTGTGCACTGCCTCCCTGTCCTACAAGCACAAAACTCGAACTCCTCCTATAAGAATTGCACGCAACGCAAACAACAGTTCTTACGAATCGGAAAAGAGAAAAAACTGCTAAAGAACAAAAAACCGGGCGAGGTCCCATGATGAAAGAAAACCGCCGAATGCCCCACCCCAAACATCCAGAAACGCTACCAGAACTACACGTGTCGAGAAAAGAAGACACCCCCGATCGACGAGACACACCAAAATCAAACACGTGCAGCCACGAGCAGCATGCGGAGCATACTCCCATAAGGGCGCCCTTTTTCTAGCGTTTTCATTAGGATTTTTGTTCTTAATTTATCTTTGGTACTAGAGGATGAGGTCCTAGAGTAGCTCATACTACTACCTAACCAAAAGAATCAAACTAGGTATGGAGATACAGATAATCGAATCTCGGACATGTAATATATCGTGAGACAAAGGGATTTAGTTACTAACAATCACATACGTCATCGTTGAATGTGTAGGAGTCAGTATGGATCTCTAGGTCCCACTGCTAGTTATTGGTCGGAGAAGGGTCTCAATCATGTCTCCATTATTCACGAACCATAGGGTGACACACTTAAGGCACACTGACACCATTTGGAGAAAATGTGTTCTAGAGAAAATAGTTACAAAGCGCTGGAATTATTTCAATGGACACCGAAATTGTTTTGGGTGAAATTGTTGAGACTAGTTCGGCATGTGATATTGACATATTGCAAGGGTTTTATGTGAATATTTTTTAGCTAAAGTAATTAACAAAATTCTTAATAAAATAAATCAAAGATTTTTATTAAATGAGAGTTGCATTAAATTTGGTGGAAATTTAATGCATGTGAGTGGAATTTTGGGTGGAGTAAAATTTATGTGATTGGAGCATCCACCACATGAATGTGGAATTGATGGGGGCACCTCCCCTTGGCCGCTAGCCATGGAGAGGGTCTTCCCCCTCTCCCTATAAAAGGTCCCCCTCTCCTCCTCACAAAGCACACCTCCTCGTGAAGGATCTCTCTCACCGCCTAGAATTATTCCCCATGGTATCGAATTAGCGAGATACATGTTCCCGGTGGCTTTTTGTCTGGAAGGAGTCGCTACTTCCACTTCATTGCTGCAGCAAGCTGGAGGTTGTTCGGTGGACCCGACGTGTGTGCGAGCATGGATGGGCTGCTGATTTGCAGCGCTAGGACTTCCTCTCGATCTTGACATCGGCAAGCGATCGACTATATCATCCATGATTCAAATATCGGTACACTTTACCAGTCTTCAAGGTTATGTTCTCCATGGATGTATATCCACCCGTTTGTTGTATCTAGGTAGATAGATCTGGGTGCTTAGTAGTTCCCATCGTAGGAATTTTTTGTTTTCTATGTTGTGAACTCAATAGTGGTATCAGAGCCTGATCTATGCGTAGATGCTTTGCATGGGTAGTATACATAAGAGTATGTGGGCAATGATAATCATGTTATTGCATCTTATATGTCCTCGCACATGAGACCTATTCCACGCTTGACATGTAACTAGTTTTGCATAAGTGGCTAGCGGGTGTCTGTCTCTCCTACTATAGTAAATATCTGATTCGCAACGAGTTGCTAATAATTTGGTTATCATCGTTGTGGTTCCATGTTCGTAGGTAAGACCGGTTCTATCATTGAAAGCCCTAAGCCACGTAAAACTTGCAATTGATAAATTAGAAGCATCTAGTTTAGATAGTTGTTGGGCTAGTGTCATGATATGGTAATGTTATAATTTGAAGTATAGTTGATACTCTTCGAAATTATAGCATACCTAACGTGTAAGTTACATAGACCTTGGCCTTACACACAAAGGAATGATAAAGATCATACCACGATGCACATGATAGTGATCAAGTGCAAGAACCATATCATCTCACTTTATGCATATGATGTTTGCATCTTATATTTCTTGTTTGGCGTGTTAGTAGCATTATAAGATGATCCCTCTTTTAGATATGAGAATAAAATGTGTTCTTCCTTTAGTATGCATCGTTAAGGAAGTCCGTCATTTCAAGACATCACGTGATGATCGGGTGTTTTTGACTCATTGCTTTCATACAACGGGTACAAGACAGTATTACACACACGAGTACTAAGGTTCTTAATTGGTGAGCCTAGCATGTACAAACATGGCCTCGTAACACGAACCAACAGGTTAAGCATGAGTCATATAGTTTATTTCATGCCCATATAGATGCTCGCCTTTGAAGCTACACCGACTCACATGATGATCGGACTTGGTGTAGTGGATTTGGTTTATGTAATCACCAAAAAGACACTAGGGATGTTGTTTTTGAGTCAGAGTTCATTCATAATTTGGATTAGTTGAACTCGATCTATCATAAACTTAGTCTAAACTTTAACAAATTTTGTTGTAGATGGCACCACCTGCTTTTTAATTTCAATGTGTTCATGGATAAAGAGAAACTTGCGACGAATAGTAGCAACTTTACCAACTGGACCCTGAATGTGAGGATTCTCCTCACTGCTGCACAAAAGCAATATGTGCTAGAAGCTCCGCCAAGCCCCCCCCCCACCAGCTCCTGATACCCCTGACGAGGAAAAGAATGTCTATTTGACTCGTTAGGAGGACCACAACTTAGTTCATTGCACCATATTGTATGGGCTAGAGTCGGAACTCCGAAAGCATCTTGAGAATGGCAATGCCGTTAATACCATGGGTGAATTGAAAATGGTTTTCGATACCCATGCTGCCGTAGAGAGTTATGATGCTTCTGAAAAGTTCATTAGCTGCATGATGGAAGATAACAGCTCCGGTAGTGAGCACGTACTCCAAATGTCTGCGTACACCGATAATCTTGTGTCCTTGAGAGTTAAAGGTTCTCACAATCACAGAAGTCGTCATTGAATGTGTGGGAGTCAGTATGGATATCCAGGTCCCGCTATTGATTATTGATCGGAGAATGGTCTCAGTCATGTCTTCATTATTCGTGAACCGTAGGGTGACACACTTAAGTTATACCGACATCATTTGGAGCAAATGTGTTCTAGAGAAAATTTTACAAACACTAGAATTATTTCAATGGACACTAAAATTGTTTCTTGTGAAATTGCTGAAATTGGTTCTGCATGTGATATTGAAATATTGCAGGGGGTTTTATGTGAATGTTTGTTAATTAAAGTAATTAAAAAATTCTGAATAAAATAAATAAAAGAGTTTTGTTAAATGAGAGTTGCATTAAATTTGGTGGAAATTGAATGCATGTGAGTGGATTTTTTGCTGGAGTCAAATTTATGTGAGTGGAGCATCCACCACATGAATGTGGAAGAGGTGGGCGCACCTCCCCTTGGCCGGCTGCCATGGAGAGGGGCTGCCCCGCCTTTTCTCCTCCCAAAGCACACCTCCTTGTGTAGGATCTCTGTCCTCCTCTAGAATTATTCGCCCATGGTCTCGGATTAGCTAGATACATGTTCCAGGTGGATTTTCTTACGGAAGGAGTTGCTGCTTGCATCGCTGGAGCGAGGAGGTGGAGGTTGTTCGGTGGACGGGACGTGTGTGCGAGCACGGATACGCTGCTGATTTGCGGCCTAGGACTTCCTCTCCGCCTTGAGATCAGGAAGCGATCGACTACATCATCCACGAGTCAACTCTCGTTACACTTTTTCGGTCTTCAAGGGTATGTTCTATATGGATGTACATCCACCCGTTGCTTCTATCTTGGTAGATAGATCTTGGTGCTTAGTAGTTCCCCATAGGAATTTTTTTTCTATGCTACGAACCAAACATATATCATCTAATACATAGTTAGATGCATAAGGACAACAAACAAGCAAGTAAACACTACATCATTTAACAAGAGAAAGTTTTTCCCCCTGATTTTTGCATCATGGACAACAAATCAGGGTTGTTGATGCTGTTATAGACCTTTCTCCCTTAAAATAATCTTGTCCTGAGTTTTGGGATAGTAAGATTAGGGGATTTTTAAGTCTGGGGTAGTGCTGGGTATCTCTAGTGTACTAGCTCACGGACATAGTCTCTGCAAGTCGCTGACAGAAGTGAATACTTTGTTTGTGAGGTTGAGATTTAGTCTTGTTGGATACACAGAGAGATGATAATGTTTAAGACCGGGTTGTGAAGGTTGATCTTCCTTTCTTTTCGAACTTGATATTTCGAGGGCTTACACTGGGCAATCTACCTCTAGCTAGAACTTCACAAAGTACCCTTCTAAGGATAGAGTCTACGGCTTGATGTCTTTTCTATAACGATCCACGACGTTTCCTTAGAGGCTTATTGTATCCTATTCAATGACTTAGGGTCATAACTCCTGAGGTTGCTTCTGGTGGATGGTTAGTCTATTTTTGCCGGAAAGGCGCACTCTTTCCCCCTTAGGGTTAAACTAAGGTAGCTCGAAGATAATGCAGTCCTTACTTCTTAGAATCCTTTGGGGAGGTTAGGTGAACATCACAATCTTCCGTCTAGAGTTGAAATCTTTAGCTGACGTCCGCAACTATGTCCTACAAGGATCATATACTACTTTTATTCGGACTTAGCCTATCAAAGCAGTTGAATTCTCCTATCTTCTATACGGTTTAAAACTCGGGGCTAGTGGATCGACGGTCCTTTAGGTGGGTTTTTAGATGAAGTAGCAAAGCGGCTTCGTTAATTCTTCAGTACCTGTTGTCTATTTAGGTGGCGTTAATACTCGTTGGATGGTAGTCATTGTCAACTTCATGTATTTTTGATGTCTTGATTCTGAGATTTTCGGGTACTGGGAAGGTTGAGTAGGTGTCTAATGTTGTTAACGGGGTCTATCTCATTGTTATTTTGATGACTCTTGTGCTGATGGTTGATGAAGGACATCGGATTGGAGGTCTTCCTGAAGTATCTTCTGGTAATTGGTTTTTGGAATTGAGTGGGAAGACGCAATCTTTCCATCTTATAGCTTCACTAAGTTTGTCGAGGATGGTATAGATCTTGCGTCTTGGTGTACTAACGTGATGCTAAGGAAGGCTGTGTGTTCCCTGGGTCTTGAGTTGACATCCTCGATTGACGTCCTAGTGCACAAAACTTGTTGGGGTGGTTTCCTAACAAAGATTTTAAGAGGTTAGTTCTGGTAGGTTCGATTTTATTGACATTTCGTGCAATGCTTCTGTCAGAGTAGAGACATCTAGCTTTGGATGAGCTATCTTCAATTGAATTCTTTGAGTTTCTACTACTCGATGGTGGAGTAGACTCGTTGTATTCATGCATCCTTGTCTTCAGTATTCTGGAGTATTCTGCCCTTCTGGTGAGGAACTTCATGTTGGTTTGGGCAGAGAGTCGAATAAAAGAATTTAGTATTTTGGGGATGTCTGAAGCTCTAATATGCCAAAGGTTGGTGTAGTCAGGTCTTCACTTCTTGTCTTGGTTAGCAAGTCTTGTGGTTTCTTGTGGATGGTGGGGATCCTTCGATGGTAGACTTCCGGGTTCAACGGTATTCTTGCTTTTGTCGGTAGGTGAATAATGGCGTGAAGTATTAATGATGAGTCTTGAGTAGAGATGTTGACGAGATACCTTTATCTAGCCATCTTGATGTGTTAAAATCTTCAAATGGTTCTAACTTGATGATATCTAACCTTAGGGCCTGAGGATCCTCTGTTCTTGTCTCCTCTTTGTTGTATACCCTAGGTTAGTATGGGTCTCGATAATGAAAACTAGAAGGGGTTCTGAGTTCCTAGGTGGGGTATCGATTCCCAAAACACATTTGGCACACATGCACGGGAAAAATAGAGCGATACAGTCACCATATTCTTCCTAACCTAGAAACACCAATAACAATCATCAACCAACACTTTGTGCACTTCGGCAAGCAAACACGGCCTACTTTAGGGACCAACGAGTTAACTAGTCATGATATAGGGGAATCCTACCTAGGGACTATGGATCCTAGATGCCACGTTACTATGGTCTGGGTCACTCTCTTACATATGAAGCCTTTGCTATATCAGTGGACGCTTCTTGGTAGTCTCGCACTCGATTATTCTGGTCACGAGGATTCCATTGGTGGGGTGATCTTGTAGTCTGCTTGTGTTTGCTGGTACTTGATTCTCGTTATCTGGGGATCCTTGTCTTCTCATGGTTCTAGGTCCTACTTCATTTAAATCCGTATGTTTCAAGAGTGGACGAGACATAGAAGAAACCATTTTCGAAATAGTTTAAAGTAGGAGGAGATAAGAAGTAGAATCTTTCGAAAAGCTTTGAGAAAGTAGTTTTCGAAAACCGATGTTTCCAAAATAGTTGTTTACTTTCTAATGACCATGATAACTAAGCTTCTCCTACAGTCAGGATGGCTCTGATACCAAGTCTGTGGAGAACCCAGATTAATCTTTTGAGAATCCTTGTAATGCATATCACCACGATCCAATGATGAGTCTGTCGTGGCATAATCGACAAGTATCAAAGTAAACATCCATTATTTAAGAGGATACAAGTTATACCTTAATTACCATTATGTATACATCGATCCTCATTAGCAGAACTTTATCAAAGCGTCGAGCGCGAGCCATGCCTTAACCTATAGATAGCTGACTAGGAGAACGTCCTAGCTCGCATAATCATCAACTTCACCTTCTTCTTCAACACCCTTCTCTAAGTCTGGCCAAGTAAATAGCCAGGGACAATGTCAGTGAGTACTTTGAATGTACTCGCAATCCAATGATACATTGCAAATGTATCTATAATTTTTGATGTTCCATGCTTGGTTTTATCCACTTTCTTGTGTTTTGTTCCAACTTTGGAGTACTTTTCATATGAATTCTTGGACAAACCTATTAACAAGAGCCACAGTGCCAGCTGCCTGTTTTCTGCTGTTTTTGGTTCCAGGAAAGTCAGAAAATGAATATTCTAGGAATTGGACGGGACAAAAGCCAAAGTGCCTATTTTTCCAAATGTCATCAAGTGCCAGAATACGAGACAGAGAGGGGCCATAGGGTGGCCACACCAGGCCTGGCCCGCGCCAGGGGGTGGTGTGGCCAGCCCAGACACCCCCTCGGCCTCCCCTTCTGACTATAAGATGCCCTCAAGACGTAAACCCTAAGTACCCGATCAAAAATCCACGAAAGAGTCTATAGCCGCCGTCATCTCCATCCCTAGATCGGGAGGGATCTGAAGCTCTTCCCGACACCCTGCCGGAGAGGGGAATTCACCCTGGAGGCCTTCTCCATCACCATGTAAGCCTCCGGTGTGATGCGTGAGTAGTTCATCCTTGGACTACGGATCCATGTAGTAGCTAGATGTCTGGTTCTCCTCCTTTGTGCTTTCATGTTTAGATCTTGTGAGCTCCGTTCATGATCAAGATCATCTATTTGTAATCATACATGTTGTGTTTGCGGGGATCCGATGGATATTGAGATGCTATTTCAGATTGATTATTGATTCTATCATGTCTTTGTTATTTGTGATCTTGCATGCTTTCCGTTGTTAGTAGCTATCTTGCCAAGTAGATGCTAGCAACTCCAAGAATTAGTATTTATGCTCGATAGTGGGTTCATGCCTCTGGTAATCTGGGGAAGTGACAGAAATCTCTAAGGTACTAGATGTGCTATTGCTACTAGGGAGAAAACAACAATCCTTTGTTCATAGAACAATCGTATTGTTTACTTTACACGCAGTTCGTAAAGCAATAATCTATTGTTTGAAACTTAATACTAGAGGGGGTTCGGATGATAACCTGAAGGTGGATTATTAGTCATAGATGCAGTTGGATGGCGGTCTATGTATTATGTTGTAATGCCCAATAAAGTCTCAAAGGAGTCGAGATGTTTAGTATATGCATGTATTGCTTTCTCGATGTTTGTCAATTGCCCTGCTATAATTTGTTCACCCAGCATGTTATCTATCTAAGGAGAGCCACCTCTAGTGAACTATGGATCCTAGTACTTGTATTTTACATACAATCTACAATCTTTTACTGTTTTGTGTTTACTTTCTGCAAACTTTTACTTCTTTCCATTCGATATGTTTAATCCTTTGTTTTTTGCAAAACATGGTGAGATTGACAACCTCATCGCAAGTTGGGGACAAAGTTCTGTGGTTGTGTTGTGCAGGTATCCACGTTGCTACTAGCACCGGTAGTGCGCCCTGCCAAAACTCAGCTAGTAACACCTTTGGGGTGTTTCCTTGCTCCTACTGGTTCGATTAAACCCTTGTTTCATAACTACTGCTATGCTCATCATACCTTCCTCTTGGGGTTACCAACGATCTCTACATCAGCATTGCTCCAGCATTTTTCTAGGCGCCATACTCAGAGCCATCAAGCATTTTTCTGGCGCCGTTGCAGGGGATAGAAGAAGACGAAACGCCCACGTCAACACCGCACTAGCATTTTTCTGGCGCCATTGCCAGGGAGTCAAGGACATCTTCACAAGGGGAGTCCCTCATAAATAATCTCTTTACTTTGTTGTTTTTCTTTTTCTTAGTTTCTTTTTGCTTTGTTTGCTTGTTTCTTTATAAAAAAAACACAAAAAAAATTAGTTTTACTTGTTTGCTTTCTTATTCCAAAAACACAAAAAAATTAGTTCCTTTCTTAAGTGGCCATTATGTCTAGCCTTTCTCCAATCACTATGTCACCCGAGGAAATGATTTTCACTTTTAAACAAGGAATTGAGGAAAGTTTTAACGAAGCTTGGTCTAGAATCTCTGATCTACATGAAAAAACTACGCCTAAAATGACTCAAAGCTTGTTCCTTAGCAGTTTTTACCTTGGGATTGCTCTTCGCTATAGATATGCTTTAGATGCTGTTGTGGGAGGAGATTTCCTCCAATGTAATGAGGATGATGCTATTAATGCTATAAAGAAATTGATCCTCACTTACAGAATGCCTAGCCAAACTGATATTTCTTTCACAAAATTATTTGCTAGGTTGAACACTCTTGAGGCTAGCACTACTAGCTTAGAAAGTTGCTATAATACGCTTAGGGAGCATCACAATTATGTTCCAATAAATTATGAATCATCAAAGTGGTTCCCTACAGTAAAGATTGAGATGAACACTGAAACTTTTCAAGCTCGCTGTGATATCATGTATGAATTCTGCCTCATGCACAAAGATATTTATAAATCTCTGAATACTTGAGGGCTCACTAAAGGAGGAAAAGAAATATCTCTTGCTAATAATACTACCATATTACCTCTTGGAATAGCTGAAGGAGTGTCTACAAAGATCCTTGGGAAAACGATTTCTATTGATTATCTTGTTATTGAATGCGCGGAAAAAGGACAAAATACAGTTGGAAGGTCCCTATTAGAACTCCTTGGAGTAAAAATAGATGTGGGAAAGGGGACCATGTACCTTTCTTCTCCACCAAACAATCATATTTCCCCAAGGTTAAGAATAAAAATAAGAGAGGTAAGGGCAAGAAATTTGGTCTTAATGCTTCTTCATTTGAGATCACTTGATTCTTTCTTTGCTTCTTATGACTAACTTAAAGGCGTTAAAGAAAAATACTTATTGGGAGATAACACAAAAGTTTTAGATGAGTCTTGGAAGTTATTACCTCTGTAATAACCTCCCCTTATATTTTTGATTTGCTTTTTGTGCTAAGAGTAACCTCTAATGAGAGGGAAGTAATGATTGGGAAAGTTGCTGTCCCGAAACAGATTTCTGTCCTTCACCGTAAAAATTCGTGCACAATCTATGAATATCGTTTTGAGTCTTGAATTTTTGTGCTTATGCCCCAGGTTGTTATATAACTTTCGTTAGTTCAGCAATTTTTTATTTGAGCAACAGAAGGTCTTCGAAAAAATTCATCTTTACCTGCTGGTCTGTTTTGACAGATTTGTGCCATTTTCTGCATTTGCTTCTTGTTGGTTCCTTCTTAAGTTCTTTTGGGGAATTGAGCTTTTTGAGGGAAGTGCTACAGTATCTAGTGTTCTAATAGAAGTTTATTTGGTGTTAGAACTGAACCTTAAGACTTATTTCTCTTGAGTGCACTGATGTTGCTAATAAAGATTGTGTGAAATTTTGTATGAACAAAAAAATTTCAGGTGTATGGAAGGAATGAGTAATGAGATGAAGGATGGACTAAAGCTCAAGATTGGGGATACCACACGTGTCACCCCAAGGAATATCCAAGAAGTACAAGCGTCAAAGCTTGGGGATGCCCAAGGCATCCCCTTCTTCATCAATAAAAATCCCAGGTTTCTTCCAAACGCTTCATTTTTATTGTTTCATACACAGTTGTGTTGTTCTTGGAGCATATTATTTTTGGTTTTGGTTTGGTTTTAGTTTTCTTGGTTTGCTTAGTTTTCTGAATAAATTGGTTGGACCCCCTCTTTCATACATTGGTTTGCAAATAGTTTGGTTTGGTTTGGAAAAGAGTAGGAAAGTTCATGCTTATGTGGTAAAAAGAGCTTGTTTTTGACTGTGGCCTATGCTTTGTCATGCCATGCTTGATATTGTTTTGCTGTAGCATGACTTGTTATAAACAATTGAGATTGCTTAATGTTCCTTGGATGAATCATGCGTTGTTTTAGCATATTAAAGCATAGTGTAGTGGTATTCTCCTTTGATGCTTTATTTGGGTTGACTTGGCGCATGCTCACGGGGTTGTTCGTCTGCGGTACCAAAGTTGGCAGGCCAGCGCATGGCGGTACCTAAGTTGCCTGAAATCACCGCGTTTCGAAAAGTTGGGCCGCCAACTACTGAGAGGGGCCATTTCGAGGAAAACTCATCTCACCCCTACCAAATACAAACATTCCGTTAAACCGCCCCGTGAAGTAGACGGTCGGGACCCACATGTCGGTTATCTGTCCATGACGTGGGCGCCAACGCGGCAACCTCTTAGGCAAATCGAGCAGCAAAGAGATGCGTTGACCAATTTCACAAATCCATTCCCAGATTTCCCCTAGCACCGGCGGCGTCGGAATCCACCCTCCAGGCAGGACGATCACTTCCGAGGCCAAGTTGCTGCGCCCAGTTGCTGCGCCCAGTCGCTGATACCGAGCTCCAATGGCGCATGTCGTAGCCGCCGTTGCGAGGCTCTAGCCCGCCTCCGCCGCCGATGAGATGAGCAGCTCGAAGGATGGCAGATCCTACTATCAAGAAATAAGAAGTTTTGTCTACAAGCGGGTGATCTACCCTTCTCTTTGCTATTCGCACTAGTTACAACTGCTAGCTGGCTACTGAACCTCAGATTGTTTGTTAGCCCATCACTGACAAACATATTTTGTCCACAGTTTTCTGTCAAGTGATCTGCGCGGACCCCCCTTACCTGGTTATGGTAGTCCTCTATAGGTACGACTCTAAGGGCAACAGGTATGGACACCATTGTTTCACGATGGAAGAAGCGCCTGCGCAGATCTGCACTATATCTGGTATGGTTACTGCTCTGTGTAATCATGTTGAATTATGGCCGAAGTAGACTACAAAGTTCAGCTTCATGGATGAACGTGGCATCATGGTTCCTATAACGTGTGACAGTCAGCTAATTGGGTTGATGAAAAGGTATGCTTTGGCTGCCATGTTTGAACTGAAATGTGATGTACTGGATGTGGAAGCTACTGCAACTGGGAGTCGCCCTTCTATTCTTGGACAAGGTGGTTGGTCGAACGCAATTAGCTCCTGGTAAGCAAAGGTCGCTTGGGGTTCACATGTTTGTGCTGAATTGTAATTTTTGTTTTATTTACTCTGTAGATATTGGGCAGTTCTGCAACAGTCTCGTTTCTTTGACAGGAAGCGCCTTAAGGTTAGAAACATGGCTGCTGGGTCAGTCATTTTGCTGCCCGAAGAAATTCAAAACGAGTGGAAAGATGATGTTGGACACGATTCTGGTGCCCATTGTCCCGGCGATGCAGAGTACGTGAAGCTAAGAAAATTGGCACCGAGGAAGAGGAAGAAGGCAGGAAATGAAGAAGCCATTGGACGTGAAGGCTTGGCACCCAGGCTGTGGAAGAAGGCTGCTGGCAATGAAGATGCATAGTAATGTGTTGAACTTGAACCTATATATGTAATTCTGTTCAATTCTGATCGCTCTGTGTGTGAACACATTGTTGGGCGAAACAATCTACCCACGTTCTCTGAGTAAAATGTACCGCGACTTAGGGTTTGGAAATGCCCGAGTCGGTAGTTGAATCCGAAATTGTGATTGTGCCACTGCTATCTAAAAACAATGATTCATCGGTTCCATGATTGCTGAGGCGTAGGAGGTCTCCAAATACGACGGAATGTAAGTGGCACATCAATAAATTATTTAAGCTGCCACACTCCACGAAGTAGCAACTTATTTTAGATGCTGCACAATGACGTGGCAACATAAACAGCAATGTTCTCACCCATAATGCCCATATGAGGAGGAAATGGGTACCACTTTCTAGCCTAATCTTGAGCCCGTCTATCTCACTGCCTCTCTGCTCCTGCATCCCCTGCATCTGGCGAAGCTCCCGGATACGTGCTTCCACTTTATAAATTGTGGTTGTGTAATTTGCATGCGGCACAATCCACGTAGATTATGTTTAAACAAACCACCAGTTTCAGAATACACTAATAGAAAAGGTGTCTTTGGTCCACGGTTACGTTCCCAATCTAGGACAGAGATCTAAATCGAAGCAGAAATTGATCTTAATCACAAATTCTTCCACAAATTAATGCGGGGTCAGAGCAATTTTTTTCCTCCCTGGAATCCGGGACCAATAGTTCAGACCGCTAGGTCAACTAGTACAAATATTACAACTTAAAAAGGCACGGAGCTTAAGCTAAATAGAACTAGTTATCACACATCTCCTTGATATTCCTAATCTTGGCCCGATGCGCATCTTCCAGCGAGAGCAAGGATCGAATTGTCTGCTCCTTCCTTTTAGCATCTTCCTTGCACAGCTTCAATTGTTTCTCTGCATTTTTCCTCATGCACTTGTCAATACTCGTAGTTGTGTACTGCAGGACTTTGGCCTGGTGGAGATCGTTCCTTGCTTGAGTCAGTTCTTGCTCTGCTTTAGCCTTCATGGCCAACGCCACGTCCCTCTCCTTCTCGACTTTGATAACCTTGTCTTGCACCGACCTAAGATCTCGCTTATGCTTGGTCATGTCAACTGGTTCCCATAGATTCATCTCAACACTGTCAAGAAGTGAGCTGAGTACGGATTCTTTCAACTCGACAGTCATTTCCCATAGTTTGTCCAGCATTTTATGCATCGATTTGGGCCACTCTGGATCTACCCATTTGACAACACCGCAACTTCCGCCTTGCATCATTGCACAATGTCCTTGACACCGTAGAAACCTCCTGCCTGCGTTTCGTCCTTCGAAGGCTACAAATTTAGCGGGCACATATCCATGTTTACATACCAGAGGACTGTCTTCATCCTCTAAACCGTGATAGTCAGAGTCATACATCGTCTGGTTGGCCTAACACATCATACGCGCATGAGTAAACAAATTAGATCTAGCTCAAAAAATAGATAACTGGCACAAATGATAGGAATAGAGATGAGACGACTCACATCGAAATCACCGTCCCTGTGGTCACGACGCGTTTCCTCGCCGTATCCCCTTGAACCCATGGCGATAGCCGCGGGAGGTGGCTGCCGGAGAGAGGATTGGGATGGAGGCGCCGTCGGCTAGCGGCTACGGCAGGATGGGAGTTAAGTGGGGAAAGTGGCTTCGAGGGTAAGGAAGAGAAGTACGGGGAGGAATAGAATTAATAGGGACGTGACACTAGTATGTGGCCCACTGAACTCGTGAGACGTGACACTCGAAAAAAGGAGCGCTCTGTGTTGCCAGTTTGTCCAAAGCAAGCATGGCCAATCATGCCATAGAACAGCCTACTCGCGGATCGCTCTCACGAAGACCATCCCAATCGTCCAAGTGCCCCAATCGAACGGTATGTAACAATCGTCAAGCAGAACAAATGTGTTAGGGCGTGCCTTCTAGAAGACTCGTTCTAACGGCTACGCATGCAATGACACTGCCTGTGGTTCATGAAAAGAACAGAATGCAATGACACTAGCTATGATTCATGAAAATAACAAACATGCAATGACACTGGTGGATACTTATGTGGTTCATGAAAAGAACAGATAGGCAATGACACTAGTGGATCCTTATGTGGTTTGTTTAGAAGAACACACATGAAATGACACTAGGTGTGGTTCATGAGAAGAACACACACGCAATGACACTGGTGGATCCTTATGTGGTTTGTTTAGAGGAACATACATGCAATGACACCGGTGGATCCACATGTGGTTTATGGAAGTAAAAGACATGCAATGACACTGGTAGATCCTTATGTGGTTCATGAAAAGAACAGACATGTAGTGAAACTGGGTGTGGTTCGTGAATAGAACAAACATGCACAGACACTGGATGTGGTTCATGAAAATAACATACATGCAATGACACTGGTGGGCCCATCCTTATGTGGTTCATGAGAAGAACAGACATGCAATGACACTGGTGGATCCTTATGTGGTTTGTTTAGAAGAACACACATGCAATGACACCGGTGGATCCACATGTGGTTTATGGAAGTAAAAGACATGCAATGACACTGGTAGATCCTTATGTGGTTCATGAAAAGAACAGACATGCAGTGAAACTGGGTGTTGTTCATGAATAGAACACACATGCACTGACACTAGGTGTGGTTCATGAAAAGAACAGACATGCAATGACACTGGTGGGCCCATCCTTATGTGGTTCATGAAAAGAACAGACTTGCAATGAATCTGGTGGATCCTTATGTCGTTTGTTTAGAAGAAGACGCATGCAATGACTGGTGGATCCACATGTGGTTTATGGACGTAAAAGACATGCAATGACACTGGTAGATCCTTATATGGTTCATGAAAAGAACAGACATGCAGTGAAATTGGGAGTGGTTCATGAATAGAACAGACATGCACTGACACTGGGTGTGGTTCATGAAAAGAATAGACATGCAATGACACTAGTGGGCCCATCCTTATGTGGTTCATGAAAAGAACAAACATGCAATGACACTGGTGGATCCTTATGTGGTTTGTTTAGTAGAACGCACATGCAATGACACTGTGTGTGGTTCATGAAAAGAACACACACACAATGACACTGGTGGATCCTTGTGTGGTTTGTTCAGAGGAACGAACATGCAATGACACCGGTGGATCCACGTGTGGTTCATGAGAAGAATACAGATCCAATGACTCTGGTAGATCCTTATGTGGTTCATGAAAAGAACTGACATGCAGTGAAACTTGGTGTGGTTCATGAAAAGAACAGACATGCACAGACACTAGGAGTGGTTCATGAAAAGAACAGAAATGCAATGACACTGGTGGATCCTTATGTGGTTTATGGAAGGAACATACATGCAATCTTACCAGTGGATCCACATGCGGTTTATGGAAGTAACACACATGCAATGACACTGGGTGTGGCTCATGAAAAGAACAGACATGCAATGACACTGGTAGATCCTTATGTCGTTCATGAGAAGAACACACACGCAATGACACTAGTGGATCCTTATGTGGTTTGTTTAGAGGAACAGACATGCAATGACACCGGTGGATCCACATGTGGTTTATGGAAGTAAAAGACATGCAATGACACTTGTAGATCCTTATGTGGTTCATGAAAAGAACAGACATGCACTGACACTGGGTGTGGTTCATGAAAAGAACAGACACACAATGACACTGGTGGGCCCATCCTTGTGTGGTTCGTGAGAAGAACAGACAGCCAATGGCACTAGTGGATCCTTATGTGGTTCGTTTAGAGGAACATACATGCAATGACACCGGCGGATCCACATGTGGTTTATGGAAGTAAAAGACATGCAATGACACTGGCAGATCCTTATGTGGTTCAGGAAAAGAACAGACATGTAGTGAAACTGGGTGTGGTTCATGAATACAACAGACATGCACTGACACTGGGTGTGGTTCATGAAAGAACAGACATGCAATGACACTGGTGGGCCCATCCTTATGTGGTTCATGAAAAGAACAGACATGCAATGACACTGGTGGATCCTTATGTGGTTTGTTTAGAAGAACGCACATGCAATGACACTGCGTGTGGTTCATGAAAAGAACACACACACAATGACACTGGTGGATCCTTGTGTGGTTTGTTTAGAGGAACGGACATGCAATGACACCGGTGGATCCACGTGTGGTTCATGAGAAGAACACACATCCAATGACTCTGGTAGATCCTTATGTGGTTCATGAAAAGAACTGACATGCAGTGACACTGGGTGTGGTTCAAGAAAAGAACAGACATGCACTGACACTAGGAGTGGTTCATGAAAAGAACAGATAGGCAATGACACTTGTGGATCCTTATGTGGTTTCTGGAAGGAACAGACATGCAATCACACCGGTGGATCCACATGTGGTTTATGGAAGTAACACACATGCAATGAGACTAGGTGTGGTTCATGAAAATAACAGACATGCAATGACACTGGTAGATCCTTATGTGGTTCATGAGAAGAACACACACGCAATGACACTGGTGGATCCTTATGTGGTTTGTTTAGAGGAACAGACATGCAATGACACCGTTGGATCCACATGTGGTTTATGGAAGTAAAAGACATGCAATGACACTTGTAGATCCTTATATGGTTCATGAAAAGAACAGACATGCAGTAAAACTAGGTGTGGTTCATGAATACAACAGACATGCACTCACACTGGGTGTGGTTCATGAAAAGAACAGACATGCAATGACACTGGTGGGCCCATCCTTATGTGGTTCATGAAAAGAACACACATGCAATGACACTGGTGGTGGTTCATGAAAAGAACACACACGCAATGACACTAGTTGATCCTTGTGTGGTTTGTTTAGAGGAACAGACATGCAATGACACCGGTGGATCCACGTGTGGTTCATGAGAAGAACACATATCCAATGACTCTGGTAGAGCCTTATGTGGTTCATGAAAAGAACTGACATGCAGTGACACTGGGTGTGGTTCATGAAAAGAACATACATGCACTGACACTAGGAGTGGTTCATGAAAAGAACATACAAGCAATGACACTTCTGGATCCTTGTGTGGTTTATGGAAGGAACAAACATGTAATCACACCGGTGGATCCACATGTGGTTTATGGACGTAACACACATGCAATGACACTGGGTGTGGTTCATGAAAAGAACAGACATGCAATGACACTGGTGGGTCCTTATGTGGTTTGTTTAGAAGAACAAACATGCAATGACGCTGGTAGATCCTTATGTGGTTCATGAGAAGACCACACACGCAATGACACTAGTGGATCCCTACGTGGTTTGTTTAGAGGAACAGACATGCAATGACACCGGTGGATCCACATGTGGTTTATGGAAGTAAAAGACATGCAATGACACTGGTGGGCCCATCCTTATGTGGTTCATGAAAAGAACAGACATGCAATGACACTGGTGGATCCTTATGTGGTTTGTTTACAAGAACGCACATGGAATGACACTGGGTGTGGTTCATGAAAAGAACACACACGCAATGACACTTGGATCCTTGTGTGGTTTGTTTAGAGGAACGGACATGCAATGACACCGATGGATCCATGTGTGGTTCATGAGAAGAACACACATCTAATGACTCTGGTAGATCCTTATGTGGTTCATGAAAAGAACTGACATGCAGTGAAACTGGGTGTGGTTCATGAAAAGAACATACATGCACTGGCACTAGGAGTGGTTCATGAAAAGAACAGACATGCAATGACACTGGTGGATCCTTATGTGGTTTATGGAAGGAACATACATGCAATCTTACCAGCGGATCCACATGTAGTTAATGGAAGTAACACACATGCAATGACACTGGGTGTGGTTCATGAAAAGAACAGACATGCAATGCCACTGGTAGATCCTTATGTCGTCCATGACAAGAACAGACATGCAATGACACTGGTGGATCCTTATGTGGTTTGTTTAGAGGAACAGACATGCAATGACACCGGTGGATCCACATGTGGTTTATGGAAGTAAAATACATGCAATGACACTTGTAGATCCTTATGTGGTTCATGAAAAGAACAGACATGCACTGACACTGGGTGTGGTTCATGAAAAGAACAGACACGCAATGACACTGGTGGGCCCATCCTTATGTGGTTCATGAGAAGAACAGACAGCCAATGACACTAGTGGATCCTTATGTGGTTTGTTTAGAGGAACATACATTCAATGACACCGGTGGATCCACATGTGGTTTATGGAAG